>OU779870.1:18765000-20015000 GCA_916999025.1 Orgyia antiqua
TTTCAT
Source organism: Orgyia antiqua (assembly GCA_916999025.1). Taxonomy (NCBI): domain Eukaryota; kingdom Metazoa; phylum Arthropoda; class Insecta; order Lepidoptera; family Erebidae; genus Orgyia; species Orgyia antiqua. The sequence continues at coordinate 18,765,007 of OU779870.1, forward strand.
AATACCGATTTTCATAATTCCGAATGGTTCAAAATTCCGAATATAACAACTCCGTTGTATCGCTACTCCGATTTTCATAATTCCGAAACTTCAATATTCCTAACGATTATAATTACTATTCTCAAAATTACGAACTTCAAAAGGCCGAATAATAAAAAATCTGAATTATTGATAATTCGAAATGGGTACACTATAAAAAGCCGAAAAACTTTATTCCGAAAGTCACAAATACGAATTTCATAATACCGATTTTCATCACTCCGAATGGTTCAAAATTCCGAATATAACAACTCCGATGTCTCATTACTCCGATTTTCATAATTCCTTAAAATACCGTTAACACAATTCCGAACTAATAACGCCTTATGAAATTTAATAGCAAATCAAATAGACACATAATTGCTCATCAGAGAGAAGTATAATAATGTTTAGTTTATGTGGGTAGATATAAAAAAAAACTAATAATAATTGCTTTTCGGTATTATAAAATTCGGACTTTTGAAAATCGGCATTTCGAAATTCGGAATAAAGTTTTTCGGAATTTTGGGGTGTTCCCATTTCTGGTTTATTCGAAGTATTAAAAATCGGAATTTTGTTTTTCGGACTTATAACCCTTCGAGCATTTAACTCTTCGGACAAATGAAAATCGGAAAAGTAAAAAATCGGATTTATGACTTTCGGTAAAATGTTTTTCGTGATTTTGAATAATAGACATTACAATTTTTCGGTATTATGAAATTCGGACTTTTGAAAATCGGGATTTCAAAATTCGGAATAAAGTTTTTTGGAATTTTTGGGGTGTTCCCGCGGGCAACAGCAGGTGAAATTTATTTTGAGATTTTCATTACAGTGCTTCATGTATTTCAAATTTCAATCGAAAGATGACGATTGCTAATGATAATCGACAAACTTGAATCATACACTCAATTTAGTAATTAAATTATTGAATAGCAATCAACCAGAAAAATTACTAAACGGGAAAAATCTAATAACGGTAACAAAAATATATTTATAGAAATATAGAAAATTTATTTTAATGCCAGTCATGATTTTAATTTTCGTTATTACGTATACACTAATAACTTCACATGGCAGGTTTAAGGGTGAACCAACAATAATCGTTATGTTTAGTTTATATGACTTTTAAACTTTGATATATTTTATTGTCTACCATTATCTTCATTTAATATAATATTCTAACGGGAATAACTATCCTAACTAATATAATTTTCTTTACTATAATATTTTAATAATATACAAAAAAAAAATTACAACTGTCCTCAATAAATGTGTATGAAGAAAGTGTATCAAACTTCATTGTTGAGAAAAACACCCTTTTAACCGACTTCAAAAAAGGAGGAAATTCTCAATTCGGTTACCTCATAACTTTTAACTGGGCAAGCCGATTTAAATTTTTTTTTATTTGAAAGCTGATGCTTTCCGTGTGGTCCCATTGGTACTAGTTCTATGGTTATCTCTTAAGAAATCAAGAAAGGCTTTTCCTCGATTTCTAGAATTTTAAAAGAACTAAAATATTTTGAATTATTACCATTTCATCCTATACATTAATTAAGATTACATTAAGGATTAAGAATTATTATCCGAGTTCATTTAAATTCAAGACCAACGAGATATAAAGAAAAACATACATAGCTTCCTACAAAATTATTTCACCATATTAGATATTTGCCATGATATTTAATGGTGCAGAAAAGGGCAAACAGATTTATAGCATAACGATAAATCCAAAAGCTGTAGGTTACATCCTACATACCACTTACAAAAGATTGGTCTTTTTCTAATGTATTATAACATTGCAATTGCTTTGTAGAGTCTGTATCCAAAGGTTAAATGTGAACTATAACTAAGATTCTAATGTCCGTCTGTCACCAGACTGAATCTCGTAAACCATGTTAGCTACAATTGACTGACCGATACCGACCCATACTGTACGGTTCCAGCGCAAATTTATCCCTCCTACGATCAGGTTGTGAAATGAACTCCCTATCGTGGTTTTCCCACGTGACAAAGGGCGTCAAAAAGTTCCTACAGGGTCGGCAACGCGCGAGTGATGCTTCCGATGTTGCAAACGTCCATAGGCTGCAGTAATCGCTTACCATCTGGCGAGCTGTATATTTTCTAGACATATATGAAGTGAAAAAAAACTTAGATTCGTGTACAAAGGGATCCATACTAATAACATCATACCTCTCTCTCTCTCTCTCTCCTTCTTTGCAGCCCATTAACGTCCCATTGTTGGGCACGGGCATCTTCTACTCATGATTCCGTCAAACATTTTAATATGGAACTCTAAAAAGCTCTTATAAGTCTATCAATATTGCAACATTTTTAATATTTCCATCATCACGAAAAAGAAACAATTCTACTGAAGCGACGACAAAGAAAACTTTCAGCATATTTCACAAAAACTTAGGGTGGCTCCCCATTCCTCTTATTTTCATTAAGACTCAACTTTTAATGAGTCCGACTGTTCGCAACTGCAGCTGCTTGATAGTGTTAGTTAATTAAATTATAATAGCACTCGTTGCAAGCTGTTGGGGATTATATTTCATGAAGTGAATGCTGCAATGGTTTTTGCAAAAAGCAAAACATCTTAAGTAGAAAATAAGAAAATATATTAGTTGTTTTCTTTACTTAGATATAGTATTTAAGAATACAAGTGTCACGGCTCCATTTCCTGCCCAGGCTGTTGTAAAAGCCACCTAAGTGATATTTTAAACAGATGGCATCCTCGGTAAGAGACGGAAAAATCAAACCTACGCCAACACGTTTGTTCGCGGTACACGGTTAGCGCGGCATAGTAGACTATTATTTCTACCGAAGTGAAGGAGGTCCGTGCCCAATATTGGGTCGTTATGGTCTGAAGACAGAAGAGATACACAAGATTATGTATCTCGAGTAATTGACTTGCAACGATTTTACATACGGTTGCGGTTACGGTATTCCTAGGCCTAGGGACATACATACAAAAATAATTATTTTATTTATTTATTTTATTATATAAAATTAATATTTATTTATTTTCATATAGTACTATCTTTTGCCCGCAACTTTTACGCGTGAAATTTAGGAACAAACCTTAACATATTGTACAAAAAATTGGTCAAGTGCGGACTCGCGCACGAAGGGTTCCGTACCATCTATGCAACATAAGGCAACGTTATTAGTATCGAGCAAGAAACGGTAAAAAAAATCATGTTTGTTGTATGGGAGCCCCCCTTAAATATTTATTTTATTTTATTTTTAGTATTTGTTGTTATAGCGGCAATAGAAATACATCATCTGTGAAAATTTCAACTGTCTAGCTATCACCGTTCTTGAGATACAGCCTGGTGACAGACGGACGGACGGACGGACGGACGGACAGCGAAGTCTCAGTAATAGGGTCCCGTTTTTACCCTTTGGGTACGTAACCCTAAAAAGCAATACTCTGAAACCACTCTATCTATTCTAAAAAACCACATCAAAATCTGTTGCGTGTGTTTTAAGATATAAGCTCACATGGGACATACATGGAAAAATAATGACTATGTTTTTTAAAGTAATTAAAGATTTAACTCAGTTCATCTGATGCAAGAAAACAAGATAATATTATTGAACAATGAACATACTGGGATGATAACTTAAAAGTATTAAACAACCAAGTTAAACCATTGTCAAAACTTTTCCTATTACACGTCTTTGCTACATTTTTATTTTAACTTCTTAATCAACTGTCCCACAGTAAAATGACAGATACTTAAAAGGATTTCCAAGTTAAGCTATAAAGAGAGAATTTTAGAAATGTTATTGTAATCCCACTTGTCGTAAAAAGTTTGTTTTTAAAGCGGCATAAGTGGATATTTGGAAAAATAATAAGAACATTGGAATTTCCTCCACTAGGACAATATTTAAGGATGTAAACTATTACATCCTTAAATATTGATTATATTAGCGTCTCACTATTAGGCACAGGCCACGTTCATTTTGCAAGGGATTATGGTCTACGCCGCACTGACCGTGCCTGTTGGCGTAGGGTTTATTTTCGAGTTTTCTATCTCACACAGAGCATTGTCTGTGTAAAAAATCTCTTAGCTGGTTTTATAGCACCTTGAGGAAGAAATGGGGTGGTAACCTTTGTATCCTTAATTCGTCACCACATGGTATAAGGATTTCAGATTTCAAGGTTCAATAGAATCTTCTACGGGTTGAAAAATCAGTTTCTGCCTGACACTTATCGGCATTCCGTCGTATTCATAGAATTATCGTAATACTTACGTATGCTTGTCGTTATACAAATTGTAAACCATTCTTCTTGTATCTAATCTATGACTTCAACAATTTATAAATCCGTCAAGGATTGCCTGTCATTTAAAATTTGTCATAGCCTTGTCAATGCTGTAGTTTGTAATGAATGCCAAAATTATTGCATTTATTATTATTGTTATTAGTAATTTTAAACTTTGTCAATGTAAAAGTTACGTGAATTATTCATTGTTTAATGCAATACCTACTAAGAGGAATCAATTAATTTTCTTGCAGGATTTAGTCAATCGTAAATATATTGATCTGATATTTTGGAAGAAACCTTACAAATTAAATGAAAACGTGCAGTTTATTGTAAATCCAATAGATATCGACTTCCTAAAAGAACAAGCCAATTTTTATAAGTTAAAGACTGATTTATTATTGAAAGACGTTCAGAGGTATACAATACAAAGTTTGGCCGTAGGTAGAATATTTGTATCAGTTCTGTGATTAATGTCATAATTATTGTCTTCTTTGCTGTACTTAGCCTTTGTACTTAGCCTAATATAGAATATATAAAAAATTGGTCAAGTGCGAGTCGGACTCGCGCACGAAGGGTTCCGTACCATTATCTATGCAACATAAGGCAACGTTATTAGTATCGAGCAAGAAACGGTAAAAAAATCATGTTTGTTGTATGGGAGCCCCCCTTAAATATTTATTTTATTTTATTTTTAGTATTTGTTGTTATAGCGGCAATAGAAATACATCATCTGTGAAAATTTCAACTGTCTAGCTATCACCGTTCTTGAGATACAGCCTGGTGACAGACGGACGGACGGACGGACGGACGGACAGCGAAGTCTCAGTAATAGCGTCCCGTTTTTACCCTTTGGGTACGGAACCCTAAAAAGGATCATCAACATCTTGCACTGTGCTACAAATGTAGTATATTATATTGATATTACCATGCTCATTGTACATCATTACTTTCCTGATATCCCTTTTCTATACAGATCAGTAATATTACTGATTTTTGCTTCTATGTTCTTCTTGATTTTTGCTTCTATCGGATTTTGTAAGAATCTTATGTGTGTTTACTTCTTCTTCTCCTCTGATTTGACTACCTATTGTTCAAGTGGGGACTCTAAAATCATCATCAGTTGAGACATGACATTGTTTAATGTTCCAGATTTATGCTAATTAAATAATACATTTTAAATTGTTTCAGTGCTTTTGATAATCAAAAAATTAGACGAAATTATAGACTCAGAGTGGACACATTTTCTTGGGAAGCATATCATACCTTAGAAGATATTTATCAATGGCTAGCAGATATTGCTTTAGCATATTCGAACATAGTCGAATTAATTTCAATTGGAAAATCAGCTGAAGGCCGAGAAATATATGTAATATGTATCAAAAAATCAACAACTAAACAGAGAATTATAGTTGAAGGAGGAATTCATGGTCATGGATGGATTGCAATAGAATTTGTCACGTATTTAATTGATCAACTGATAAGGTCTTATACAACCAAAAATGGGAAACTAAAGAAGCTAGTGGATAGATATGAATGGTATCTGATACCAATTGTTAATCCAGATGGTTTTCTTTATAGTCAGCTGTCGGTTTGTAATATTTATAGTTTAAATTAACTACGATTAGTAGTACCTAATGATGATTTAGGATCTAACTGAAAAGTACCTACAATAATACAAAAATAATATGATAAGATGTTCTTTATAAACGAATACATAAAATACAGCAGAATAGTTCGAACGAGATCTGATTAAGGGTCACCTTAATATAAAGTACAGAGATAATTATTTTTAGCAGAACTGGAAAGCGTGAAATTAAATAATAATATGTCAATACGTCTGCTTCGCTTTCTCCATGTGGTGACGGATTAAGAATACAAGTATCACCACCTCATCTTCTTCCAAGGGTGCTGTAAAAGTCAGCTAAGGGATATTGCACACAGATAACATCCTTTGTGAGAGACGGAAAACTCGAAAATAAACCCTGTGCCAACACGCCTGGTCTGCGCGGCACAGTTACCATAATCCCACGAAAGTGTAGGAGGCCCGTGCCCAGCAGTGGGACGTAAATGGGCTGGAGAGAGAGGGACGTCTGCTTCCACGCGAAGCATATAACATCCTGTTGCTAAAGCGGCCCTTACCTTGTAGTGTCATTTTAGGATTTCCTTTCGCTATGCCAGATTTTTTGATTTTCTAAGATTTTTGTAACTTTCAATGTCATTTTCAGGATCGTTTATGGAGAAAAAATAGGAGACCTTTTGGAAACAGTATCGGCGTCAACTTGAATAGAAATTTTGACAATAATTTTGGGAGTGAGTAAGTTTGCTATACTGCCTTCTTATAATGTATTCTGCATGAATGAGTAAACTATACAGTGAATACTTTGGTTGATAATTTCGTTAATTTATAAAAATCATAGAAATAATATACCAAATTTTATTTTTCAGAATTCGGTACCAGCAAAAACGAAAATGATGACAGTTATTGTGGTACACATGCCTTTTCCGAACCAGAATCCCAAGCATTGTCAAAATTTATAAACAAAATGAGATATGGATTAAAGTTTTACTTTTCATGTCACTGTTATGGACAAAAGATTATAATTCCTTATGCAGATAAAGTCAAACGTATTAGCAACTATGCAGAAATGGTAAGTACTTCTTCAGAGATCACAACGATCCACTATTAGGCAAGAAGCTCTTCCACATTATGAGGCTAATTTTATTTAGAGATGAGGACATTTTAGATTATGAGGCTTATTTTACTATCGATATTTTTATGCCTTGTAAATATTACTTAGATTATAACTGAGGTAAGTTGGTAGGTATATCTAGCTGATTACAGCAAGTTTTCTTAAGGGCCTACATCAATATTATCGTCGACATGTACATACTAATACAGCTAGTAGGTATAGAAAATGAGGAATCAGGGATATTTTTTTGTTTACTCAAAATCTACTAAATATATTTTAATTCTGATTTACGTGTTTCTATATATAATAGTTACTTATGTTTTGAAAGTTATTTCATTAGTTAATACGCGATAATAGACCGACAAATGAAAAAAATAAAAAATGAGAGAGGTTGTTTCGCTAAGATTTTCTATCGAGAATACTTTTTTCAATTGCGTTTCTGAGTTTATGCGATCCTAGATTATATATTGAAAAAACATATACTTAAAAATTAGAGCTCTAGTCATTCAATCTAAAGAAACAATGAAAACTTCGTACGTAGAAAAATGCACGAAGCTATTTTGGTATCCTCTTAACGATAGAAGCTATGGTCTTTACGAATTATTTCGTGTATGAGGGTAGGCAGAGACTATAGAGCACCATCTGCTGCAATCCAAACACTGTTCCTTGGCTTTGTTCACACTTGTACATCTAAACATACATGCCCCGACGGCTGCAAGTTTAATAAAATTAGATTTTTGATATACAATCAGGGGCTTGTTTGTGTGTTTACTTATTTACCTTAATTTCTGCTATTGCCTGTAACTTAGATTATGCGAAATATGTTGGCATCAATTTTCCAGGAGATCTTCGGTAAAAAAGCAATAACTAAAATAAAGCAAGTTAGCGGCACTAGCTTTTCAATTGGATATACCTATGACACATCAGGTATGTAACTATCATCAGCATTCATTACTAATTTTTCACAATTACAATAGATTTCACTTATATCGAGTAACCGGTTATAGCGACGACGCTGATTATGCAAGTTTAGTTTCTCTGTAAAGTATTTACTAAGAACATGATACCGTGTAGTGCGTCATCCAGTTATTGCCATCATCTAGTCTTCCTCATATCCTCTTTGTAACAATCCATCCGTCTTTCTTGAACCTGGCTTTGGCCTTACAATCGTCATCATTATCATCATACCTACCAACTGTTTCAAAATTATACTTTCTGATCGCAGGTTTACGGATATCTGGTGACAGTGCAAGTTATGTAAAGAAAACACATAAAGTCAGGTATTTTTATCATACAAAGTATTAAATACAATAGTTTTTATCGAAAGTATTTATCATTCAGGATAACCACATTCTTCCAGCCGTCCTAAGGTTGCCTTGATTAGAAACCGTGTTGGAATTCTCAATATCTAGTAGTTAATAATTTTACAGAAAGTTTTATCAGACTGATGTGATTTTCTCTTTCATATTGTCTTATCATTCTCTTCCTTACCCACCTCTCTAATATATAATTAAAGAACTTATCAATCAATTTACGAAATAAACTTATTCCTAGAGAAAAATTTTTCAATACCACCGTTGCGAAAATATCTGTAGGTATGTAAATTCATTTTATTTGTTAATTTAGTTAGAAGCTGGAATTTCATTCGCAAAAACACCGTAATCATCATAACATCACCCCTCCCTCCCACAGGGTTAGGCAGAGACTATAAAGCTCCATCTGCTACGATCCAAACATACTTCCTTGGCTTCGTTTACACAAACAAAATTATTTTATTACAGTCGTATTCTCTTATTAGGTACGTCTACACGTTTCTACTACGTGATAATGGATCTTATGGCTACGCGCTTCCAGCTGAACAAATTCTACCGACATGCATTGAAACTGTCAGCGGCATTAAGGAGCTTATGACGGCTAAGCACAAGAGAGTAAAGGTCCATCTTTTCAGCAAAGCGGAATGTTTTGCCGTGCCAACGATATTTTTCTTGTTATTGTTATATTTTTGTATTTTGTTGTGAATATTATACAATTGTTATAAATAATATTTGTTTAAATTTACTTTTAGAGTTGCTTACTAGAAAGTAGTTTATTTTCCTAAATTATATTAGTTATCTTATTACTTTAAACGAGCAATTCTTGTAAGTATATATATATATAATTGGAATCTCGGAATCGGCTCCAACGATTTTCATAAAATTTAGTATATAGGGGGTTTCGGGGGCGATAAATCGATCTGGGGCGATAAATCGATCTAACTAGGAATTTTTTTTTTGTTTTTGGCCACACCACCCGAGCGAAGCTCGGTCGCCCAGATATTAGTATGTAACATACCTACTAAGCTCATAAAAGCTTGCTATTTGTTTGTTTGCGGCGTAGTTTCTTCAGGGCATTATTTTTACACGCTTTATATTAGCTTCACTTGTATGTTTGTTTGTATGTTTGTTTGTTTGTATGTTTGTATGTTTGTAACCGACTCCTTTGGACGCTATTTTGACCCACTTCAAACGGTCAGATTCTATTCAAATTTTGCACACCTGTCAAAGACCGATGACAATGCAATAATTCGATTAAATAAAGCGTGTGTTTTAGTTTTTTTTAACTATTTTTATTTATTTATATTCTAGTTTTTTTTTGTCTAACTAAAACAAAGAGTGCTGCCGGGCCATTCTCTCTGTACCAAAATTTTGAGCCTGACTGCCTCAATCTATACTAATATTATAAAACTAAAAGTTCGTTTGTTTGAACGCACTAATCTCGAGAACTACTGGTTCAATTTGAAAAAATAGTTTTGTATAGGATAGTTCATGTATCGATATAAAATATAAACAGGAAATCCAAAACTCCACCCACACAAAATTGCGAGGAACCGCTAGTAATTCTATGAATCAATAACAATATCCATTATCTTATATGTAAATTATACAAATTTGAGTTTATTAATTATGTACTGCAACGCCAACCACTAGAGTTAACTTAGAACTGTTAACCCTAGAAAGATAACCATACTGAGTATTACGTAAAGGATAACCATACGCTTCAGAGGCGCACACTTTTTAAATGCGTGTATTTATTCCAATATTTATATTTATTTACACTAATTTACAAAAACGAAAGGTTTATATCAGTTTTAAAAATAAAACACATTATTTTTAATAAATATTATATTATTATAATGTTTAACTTATAATTACGAAACCTCTATGAAAAATAACAAAAATTATCAGTCTTCTGTTTATAGGAACAAATTATTATGAAATATCACAAATCATCATTTTTTTTCTTAATAACTAATAGAACATAGCTCCATTTACTCCAAAAAAAACATCAATCTTAGGTATGATTGGCTTTAAAGGCAATTGGAGCAAACGTCTTTCTTGTGTTCGCCACAAATGCATTTTTTACATTTTGCGCAGATCATTTTTGACATTCTCTTCTTTTTTGACGTGCAGTAGCTGCAATATCGCCTTTTTTTGATTGGAGGCTCCCCATCGTCATCTGTAGAAGCCAGTGCGGAAGATTGTGGAAGAATGGTATCAATATTACTTCGCACATGTCTTGGCAAAGTAGGAGTTTCAAGTCTCTGAGTCATCCACTGTTGAGTCAACTGGGTACTGAGCTTTTTCATATATTCTCTTCGATTCAAGGGTTTTTGATTTTTTAAAAGAACATTGTGACAGTAAATTACATATGAATTGACAAACACAATGTTCAACATACCATAAAACATGGCCATAGGCCATCTATTGGTTTTTCTCGAGCATGACATCGAAGAGCACATTTGGTCAAAGGTATCAACGCCTCCCTTAGTCTGATTATAGAACATTATTATTTCGGGCTTACCGGTTGTTGGATTTAGAATACCTTCTTCATCACATGATGATAACAGATAAACCATCTTCGATGGCTTCGGCTTGTATGACACTAGAGTCAGATACCTATCGTAGCAAAACATTGACGTGCCTATTGGTCGAGATCGAGTGTTTTTCAACTCTTCAGGTATCTCTCGTTTATTGGATCTTATAGTACCAACAAGAGTCAGTTTATACGGTTCTTCATGCAGACTCTTCGCAAGAGGTACCGTGGTAAACCAATTGTCACATGTCACGTTACGATTTGTACCGTGAATTGGTTGGGACAGCTCTTTTACATAGTATTCCCCCTGGGGTAACCCATTAGTATTTGTGGCTCTTCCTATATATGGTATGGCATTCAACATATACTTTGTTGCACTATCGCACATCATTGGAATCTTGATGCCATATTTACTCGGTTTGTTTGGAATGTACATCCTAAATGAGCACCTTCCTCGAAATGCTAGTAATTGTTCATCAATTGTAACATGTTCTCCCGGTGTATAGTTCTTTTTACATTGAGATATAAATAGTTCCCAAACTTTTCTGATTGGAATGAACGGGTCTACTTGACGAACAGGGGGGCGTAGAGATTTATCATCCATTCTGAGACATCTGATCAGAAAATCAAAACGATCTCTACTCATCACTGCCACATATCGTGTTCCTGAGAAGGTACTATCAAACAGCTCAACAGTTGTTAAGTGATTATCTTTCATTGCTGCAGTCAAGGTTAAAATTCCAATTAAGGCTCGTATTTCGATCGTATTTGTGTCCCTAAATGTAGCACTTGTCATAGAAGCACTACGTTTCAACGAAATCTCAATGTTTGTCCACTGTACAATCTCGTTAATTATTTCGTCAGTAATAAACAAATTAAAACATAATACTGGATCATCTATGTTGCGACACCCACTTGTTGGGCCTCTGGTACTACGAATTATATTGATGGCAGATGTTCGTCCACGATTTCGAGCCTTGATAGTAGACCAGCAGTAACGATTTTTACCTCTAATCACTCTGCCAGTGGCTACAATAATACGCTGATCACGTACTGAACTTTCACTAGGCTCTGGAGACCCAGGCTGTGGCAAATCTTCATTCGATACATCGTCTGTCACTTCAATCGCTACGCTATCGGTGTACTCATCTTCGACATCACTCTGAACATCATCTTCGCTCTCATGATCTTCTATCTCGCTATCACTTTCTTGAGTATCACCAATCTCATCTTCTTGGGCCAATAATAGGCCTATTTCGTCTTCTGCAAGTGCCCTTCTATTTGTCATGGTCTACGCTAATAATTATTCCTGTAAACAATAATAAAACATGTATAAATAACTTGGCATATCCAGAAATTAAAAGTACCAAACAACACTAAAAGTTACATAAAAGATAACCATACGCCTCGCGAGCGCATAAAAGCTCGTAACTTCAAAAATATAGTACTCACCGCTTAGAAACAGCCTTCCCGCGATAGGTCTGGCCGACGACTGAGTTGGCTGAAGAGGACAAGTTAATACACGCGCAGGATTGAAAGAGACAACAATATTATTGTGGCGTGTGCGCCTCTGCGGCGTAGGTTATCTTTCTAGGGTTAAACAACAATTAAGGCACTTAGGTCTTGGCCAATAACAAGCTTGCGGTGTTGCTTTTCTTAATAATTATTATCTACGTTGTTAAAAAATAATTCGCAAGCTTTTATGTTACAGCTCTAAATGTCGGACAAAATATGATTATTTGTGAAAAAGAGTCGAAAGAGAAAGAAATAGATTTATCCGTGTCTTAATTTATGCAGATTTTATGTTTTCTTTTAACCTATATAATTAATTAAAATATTTTTTTTATTAGAATAATGTTTTGTGTAAAAAACGTTAAATCTTCGGCAACTTCTTGCCCGATAAAATTTCCGATGAACATCTTCCACAAATCTGATCGACCAACAGATCAAGCGTCGCAATTAAAATGGATCAGCCACACCCTGCGTATAGATTCCAATCATATTCCTAAACAGGCACTTGATTGGAATCGACAAGGAAAGCGAAGGCGTTATCGCCCCAAGCAAACATGGCGACGCACAATTGCAGACGAGGAATATCGGAAAGACCTGGAGCTAGATAAAAAGTGCAGCTCAAGACCCATCGCAATGGCAAATCACGGTGGACGTACGCCCTCTGCCCCACCTAGGGGACATAGAACAACATTGTCGTATTGTAAGAAACAATTCGTACCGTAATATTATGTTTACCTTTGCCGTATCATTGCCGTATCATTGCCGTATCATTGCAAATAAAACTAGAGACATTTTACCACCTATCTCTAAAGTTCTACTGTTATATAAATACTTTTTGAAAACTAGACAAGATTTACAGAGTATTTTTATCAAAGAGGCTCTTTGATTTATTGTCATCATGTTGTTGTTTTGCTTTATTTTGGGAAATTTTTACGCTTTTTATTTACTTTTAATTTTAAATAAACAAATTTCATTTCCTCTGTTGGTAAATTTTTTTAATAATTCTTTTGCGGTAAAAGCGAAATTAGGTACATAGAATTGCTTTTCATAGAACAGGAATTCTTATTCACAATGTGCAACAAGATTATTCACATGATTATTTTATTACTATTTCAACAAAATTGTGATTGCAAAAACTATTCAAACTATGCTCTGTACAGAGTAGTTCCTGTGAGTGAAAATGATATGATATTCTTATCAACTTTGGACACATATTATGATGTAAATTTTTGGAAAGGACCAGGTACTATTCATAGGCCTGTTGATTTTGTAATACATCCTAAGGACCAGCCAGATTTCTTGAAACGTGCTAAAGAACAAAATCTTTATCTTACTACATTAATTGAAGATGTGCAAAGGTGAGGGCTTTTGTCACTGTTTTTATAATATTCTGAGCTACACTCACTACAGCGCCAATTTAGGTATTGCTGTCTCTATTTCCAAGCGCCGCGCTGAAAGGGACAAATATAGTTGAGGCAGATTTTACCAACAAATTCTTTAAAAAAAGACTTCGTGTTGCACTGTTTTCTTCGTGAAAATGAAACCGATTTTAATTTTTTACACTTCAAATGTAGATACTAGAAATTCGTTGCTCTTGACTAAAACACAAAGAAAACAGCGGACTTGACTTGCCCATATTTTTGTATGGAGCATAGTTTACTGTCGTGCCCTCTTAATTATACTAGTAAGCTTATTTTATATTCCTAGAAATGAACAGCCATATAAAAGTAGAATTAGGTTTACAAACATATTAGTCCATAATTCGCTTTGTTTCTTTAGATATCAATTTTCATTTACTTAATTAGGTATTAATAGTTAGCTGTAAGTTACATACTAACAATAATACTAATTTGTTAAATAACAATCTATAAGGTTGATAAAAGATCAAACCTTTTTATCTCTATTTACTTTACAAGTACCTACTCTACAGGACTTAAGGTTAAGGTTATAAGTATTTCAGTGCCAATTAATGTATTTTCATCATATTATTATCTTATAATCATATCTTATAATATGATGGTTTTAATTTCAGTGTTTTCGATCAGCAAACAGTACAAAGGTATTTACGTAGAAAGATGACTTCAATGAATTGGGAAAATTATTTTCGCCTCGATGACATTTACAACTGGCTTGAGGACTTGGCTAAAGCATTTCCAAAAGAAGTTAGTCTATTTGAAATTGGAAAGAGTCATGAGAATAGATCTATTCTTGCTGTTAAAGTAGTATCAAAGAATTGCAATTATCGGTGAGAAAAACATGAATATTTTCCTATTATCGACCTATGTTTGTATTTGTTTATAACTTGGCAACAGGACTAAAAGATATATCGCAACTTGGTAATAGCTTAAAGGTACCGAGTTTATAAACGCCTGTTGTCCATGGATGTATTTTTATAACAGGTTCGTATGCAGAAAGTTCGTATTTGAATTAGTTTCAAAATTTCCGTCTCTCGCGTAAGATATCATGCCTAGATTCCCTTTACTGACTCTTGAAGTACTCATGACAATTGTCTAAGGTTGCTTTATCAATTTAGTGTAATTATATTTATGTTTGCAGGTCAGCAGTAATAATTGAAGGTGGCATTCACGCTCGGGAATGGATTTCCCCTGCAGCATTGACGTACATAATAAATTCTATAGTACATTCCTCATCTTCTGATAACGCTGACTTGAAATTGATAGCTCAGACTTATGAATGGTATTTTGTACCAGTTTTGAACCCCGATGGTTATGAATATACTCATACAAATGTGAGTTATTTTTCTTTCCAACAGTTAGGTGATTCGCAAAATAAAACGATTTTTTATATTTCTTACAGCTTTTGAGATTTTTAGCCCAATCTTACTTTACCTACAGACTCGTGTTTAATTTTCTTCATCACTACAAATACTTGTAGAAAATGCAGCGTTTATAAAGTTTGCTTATGTACTATTCATTTGACAATACTACTTTATACTCGGACAATCATTTGTGTGATGTTTATAAATGTCATACAAATGTTTGTTCTGTGTCTGGGTGTTTCTATGTATTCTAAGTATGTATTTACAAAAAAAGTAGTATATGTAGTATATCCATATTCTGGTACCCATAACACAAGCATATAAGCTTAGCTTGGGACCAGAGGACATTGTGTGAAATATCCGTGAATATTTATTTATTTATTTGTTTAGGAGGCATGAAAATGAATAGCAAATTAAATATAAATTTTGTGATGACATTTACATTATTTTAAGGATCGTTTATGGCGAAAAAATCGTCACGGGTCAGGAGTGGACATAAACCGGAATTTCGATGTTTCATTCGGAAGTAAGTTTTCAATACACAGAAAATCTAGAATTTTATTTATTATACACTCATCCACAACCCATTTCCATTTATTAACTTCCAAATTAAATAAATAACGCACATTCCCATGTCATTAACAACAAATTTCTTTAACTTTTACGCATTTGTAGCCATATATTTCGTAAGCAGCTATTTCCTTATAGTCACTTACAGTTTTTTTATAGCTACAGGAATTAGTTGGTTTCAATCATCAGACAGTTACTGTGGGCCGAAAGCATTTTCTGAGAATGAAACAAAAGCAATGGCAAATTTTATTACATCCAAAAGCAAAAATTTGGAATACTATGTCGCTTTACATTCATATGGACAGTATTTGATTCTGCCATATGGACATCTATTGAAACATGTTGACAATTATGACGAAGTGGTAAGTAGTAATGGTGAAAAAAAAAAAAACCATTTAAATTACCTAAGTATTCTCTTAACCGCTCAGTCAGATTAAATAGAAAGAATTTTCAACAAAAACAACTTGTCTATGTTTTATTCTTATATACGTTTACGGTTTTTTAGGGTTCCGTACCCAAAGGGTAAAAACGGGACCCTATTACTGAGACTTCGCTGTCCGTCCGTCCGTCCGTCCGTCCGTCTGTCACCAGGCTGTATCTCAAGAACAGTGATAGCTAGAGAGTTGAAATTTTCACAGATGATGTATTTCTATTGCCGCTATAACAACAAATACTAAAAATAAAATAAAATAAATATTTAAGGGGGGCTCCCATACAACAAACATGATTTTTTTACCGTTTCTTGCTCTTATACAACAAACGTGATTAATTAAGTATTGTGTGTGTTGTTTGCTCATTTATTAATAACGTATGTTGCATAGATAATGGTACGGAACCCTTCGTGCGCGAGTCCGACTCGCACTTGACCAATTTTTTATTTTTCTTGTCACTATCTTCCTTGTAATCTATGGTTCCTTTTCGTGTTCACGTAATAAAGAGGCTGCTTGCTTTTTAAATTATTACAAATAGTTTTATTATTTACATCACATATACTGCATCAAATAATTTATTGGATATAATGCCTGTTATATTTATGACATTGATTAAAAAAATACAATAAAATGTAGTCCTCTAATTTGTCCAGACACTAACTTGTTTATTGAATAAAACTGCTACTTTACATTAATTGGTGTTTAAGACCTTCAAACTTATGACACAAGCTAATGGTTCCATAAACGAACACTTTATGGCCAAGAAAAACTTATGTTACAAATTTTGATGTATGAATAAAATGTATGTTTCAGTATGCAGTCTGCGAGAACGTCACAAAAAGTATTAAAGTTAAATATAATACAAGATACACAATTGGTAACCCATATGAAACAGTTGGTAAATATGCCTAAAGCTTATGAACTTTAGGTGACAACTAAGGAAACTCGTTTTACATGGTATTCTAAGATTTAAACGTTTCTGATGAAGAATACTTAAAGCAATTCATTTTTAAAACTTTACAGACTTTAAAAAAATGAAGGACGTTCCCAATTCGTCTGTATAATTTTATTTTTATGTTCGATACCGCGTATCTTTTAACTAGGTAAAGCGATTTTAATGATTCAAAATTTTATTTAAGTGCTGGTGGTTCCCGTGTGGTTCCTTTGGCACCCAGTCAGGATCTGACGGTTATCTTCTAAGACAACCCTTTAATTTCAAAGGCAGATGTAGTTAGTTCAACTTAAAAAAAAATACTCAGTTATTATATTATCAGCGTAATCCTTTTTACTTTTAATTCCATTACCTATTTTTTCGGTTATTTATAGTGCTTAATTTTGTTAAATAGGTTATACTACATCTGGAGTAAGTGGTTGCTGGGTTAAAAAAGCTTTCAATGTAAGGTAAGCAATATCTTAGATCATCTTTAGTAGAATCATGTAGCGCATCAAGTAATACATTTTTTTCTTGTAGGCTCGCCGCTGTCACAGTATCTATCATTCATTTTACTTTCACATCTTCCTTCATGAATGAATATTTCTTTAGTCTCACTCCTCTTGTTAAGCTCGTAACATACACTCATGGTCGACAGTCCTCGTGGTCTAGTGGTTCATGTAACGAACTGTCGTTCACGGGGTTGCGGGCTCGATTCCCGCACGGGACAATTAACTGTGTAATATTTATAAATGTCATAAAAATAATTGCACTGCGTCTGGGTGTTTTCTATGTATTATAAGAATATATTTATAAAACAAAAGTAGTACCTTATTATTATGTAGTATATCCGTATTCTGGTACCCATAACACAAGCATATAAGATTAGCTTGGGACTAGAGGACGTTGTGTGAAATGTACATGAATATTTATATTCTTGGTGATATATTATAACTATGGTGATTTCAGTTTCATACTTTAAAACTAATTTATTTATTATTATTTATTTATTTAAAAATCTTTCACAGGTACGTAGTTACTATTGAACTCAGAGATACTGGAGTAGATGGTTTTGCATTACCACCGAAGTATATTTTGCCAACAAGCGAGGAAATACTGGATGGTTTAATTACTTTATTTACTCCAAAAACTGCGAAATTTACGGCTATGGTTAAAACTCTAAACAATTCTGTGAAATCGTATGGAATTTTACAAAAAAGAAAATTTATGTTTAAGACGATACCAAAATAGCTTCGTGCATTTTTCTATGTTCGAAGTTTTCATTGTTTCTTTAGATTGAATGGCTAGAGCTCTAATTTTTAAGTATAATGATGTTTTTTCAATATATGATCTAGGATCGCATCAACTCAGAAACGCGATTGAAAAAAGTTTTCTCGATAGAAAATCTTGGCGAAACAACCTCTCAAATTTTTTATTTTTTTCATTTGTCGGTCTATTATCGCGTATTAACTAATGAAATAACTTTAAAAACATAAGTAACTATTATATATAGAAACACGTAAATCAGAATTAAAATATATTTAGTAGATTTTGAGTAAATAGGAAAAGTATCCCTAATTCTTCATTTTCTGTGCCTACTGGCTGTGTTAATATGTACGTGTCGGCGATGATATACGATAATATTGATGTAGGCCCTTAATTTATTTATGCTGCAGATATTATATTTTAATTGGGATTCTTCATAATTTTTAACCTACTGTTTTTATATTCTTTTCAGAAAATATAGTCTATTTTAAGCAACTAATTTCAATATTATTGAAATATTCACTATACAGAATTTTTAAAAAATTATGAAGATATTACTTTAAATGTTGTGACGTCATCGTTTTACGCAATCTGTGTATAGACTTTTCTTGATAGACTTAATACAGATTGCACTTTATCTTTTCAAAGTTTGACAAGTTGATATAATAGACCAATTTCAATTCCACTTCAGAGTAGTATATCCCTAAAAACGCCTTAATATAAGTCCTTCATTTCAAGGGCAAATAGAGATCATTTGCTTTTTTGGAAAAATAATCGTTAATAGGTATACCAAATTTTCCGAAAAAAACTAATGGATCGTAATCAGAAACTCTATTCCCCGAAATGGTTTTCGAATTAAGAGTTTTAAAAAAATATGAACAATGCCCATTAACTCACTTTTAGGTTGTTTTATTACATTGTATACTCCTGCAATATCGTTGTAAGTCATTTTTATGAGTAGGTATAATGGAGACCAAGCCTATTATTCTGATTTGGTGCACAAAAACTAGTGACACTAGTTATCAGTAAATTAATAGCACCCACCAGTAACACTCTGCACCTACCAATGGTTGCCTGGTAGAGAATGTCCTAAGCATTGATTCCGCTATTTTAGCTAATTGTTGTGCAATAAATTTAATAAATAAATGAAATCTGTCATTGGTTTGTTTCCAAAAAAGCATTGTTAATCTATTACTTATTCTGTCGAAAAATATTTTAGTAGTATTCAAACTTCTAATTTAGGGGCCTATGTGTACCAAAAATATTTCTTATAAAGCAATTTTTGTAAAAATGCGAGGCTTTATTTGAACGTCATAAAATTTAGTAACAAAACAAAATGATTAAAAGGCTGTCAAAAATTACACAAGAAATGAAATTACATGCAACACGCAAACTGTATTGAATACTGAAATATATTCAATGACTTTACCTGTATTACTAACCCCAAAATAATGTTATCAAAAGGTGGTAATATGAGTAATGATCCGTATAATCGTTTAGCCGTTGCGACAAATCGTCAGATCACGTGTTTCACTGTCATTTATTATACAACTAACATCTATTATAATAAGATCCCTAAAATCTTCCAACTTGTTAATAGTAATAGATCAACTTACACTTGCCATTAATCTATAGAATATGATAGGTGTATTTATAGTATATTAGATTGTAGTATCAATTCTAAACTGTATTATATTGTAATATGGTTGCTTTTTTATTTAATTCATGTTAATTGAAGGGCGTTGCATTTCCTTTTGTGTCAGAATTAATTGCTTACTGTTATTTATTGGGTTGTTGTTAATATCTTAATTTGGATAAGATTTCTATTATTATAAATGTTATTACTAATTAATTATTATTTTTCTGTCTGTCTATAGGCATGGTTAAAGAATAACGGTGTATTTACAGTTCGATCAATATGCACGACCGCGACGCTTGATACATTAGCTCATGTTAACTAAAACAAGTTAAAAAAAAAGGGTTCTACCGACTTCATGTGACTTTGAAATTTGAGGGTTTCCTCGATTTATCAGGAGATAACCATCAGATACTAACCTAGTGCCAATGGGGCCATACGGGAACCACCAGCTTTCAAATAAAAAAAGAGATATTAAAATCGCTTCGCCCAGTTAAAAAATATAAGGTAACAAATATAAAAAAATAAATTAAAAAACATACAGGCGAATTGAAATCTTTTTCCTTTTTGATGTCGGTTAATGAATGTAAACGTCTCATTTCGGTTGCCTACGAATTCGTACGCAGGGGCTTAAAAATTTTTCAAAAATGTAAGTGACAAATCAATGTGCTTTTTCCTCGGTTCTAATCGGTGTATCAAATTTTATTTTCACCAATTTAATTTTTGTCGTGAGCGCAATCTTCCAGACACAGTCAGTTTTTCAGACTCGTACCTACATGAATCACAGCGTATTTTTTATCAAACTCTTCGCAGTCTGTCACAATAAGTACAACGTTAGAATGCGACGAAAGTGCAATTTGGATCAGTTTATATCCGTAATTATTTCACTATAAATAAAATAGAAATAAATTTCAGTTTACAATGTGTGACCTAAAATATTATTCGAAGTGAATTCCAATGCAAAACAAGGCCAAAACAAAAGTGCACAGAGTCTCGTTAACTTTAATAATCACTCGAGAATACAGTGGATTAAGCAGAAAATTTAAAGACACAACGGGATCCTTGCCAAAGTCAGAGTGGTTCTTGTGCCACTCCAGCGTCTTATGCCAACCGTTTGAGAATACAATATAGTGTATTATGTTTATCGCTTTATTTAACCCATTTATTTTGTTCCATTTTAACTCATTTGTTATGTTTTATTTTAGAACAGTAAAAGCAGTTTGTGGAGTATCTACGTCTTTGTAAAACTCTTTATCCATTTAGACAAAGCGAGAAGATCTATCGTCAAAGATCGGGTTTCTTTTACTTTTCTTTGACAAATCGCAGTCTTGGGTTTTCAATAGGGACTACTAGGGTGTCTTGGGATCTATATATATTTTAGACCGTTCATCAAGATTTTAAGAAATGTCGATATGTCAATGCAAGACTATGCTCAATAGAATTGACATACAATACTCTGTCATCGCTAAGACATAATATTTTCGTCATCATCATTATACCATCACGCTTTTTTCCTATGGTGATAAGCAGAGACAGGCGGACAGAGATATGACAATATCAACATTTTAGTTTCCATACTGTACTGTTAAAAATGACTAAAATTATAAATATTGTGCTGACCTTTAAAAAAATAATTATAGTGTAAATTAAATTATAGTGAAAAAAATGATCGGGACTTGAACTCAGAACCTTGGGATACGGTTCCGTTGCTCTTCCAACTGAGCTACCATGGGACTAGCACATAATAACCAAGTTACACACACAACGAGAGTTAAACATCGCTCGATGTTTTTGTACAGCACCATCTATCGAGCGGTTGGCACCAACTCGATTGATTATGATTGACACTTAGCGTTAGTGTTAAGCAAAAGCATAACAAATTAATTGCAAAAATTAATAAATGAATGCAAAATACAGTGTTTCACGATAAGATATCGAGAATAATAATTTCTAACTTCGAAGTCTCAATTAAAATTGTTTTCTAACAGTCGCAGAAAAAATGTTAATTGGTGAAGTTAGTTTGCCCTTGTATTTTTACTGGCAATTTTTGTTCCACTGAATAAGCTTTACAATTTCTTTTTGTCACGGAGTCGATTCTGTGTTTCATATTTTGCTTGTTTTGTTGCTGTGCATCGATGTTATGCCAATTAAAATTTTTAAAAGAATATTTTCATTATAAACTTTCATAATTTCAGTAAATATCTCTAAAATAAGTAAAAGTAAATTCGTTTCAGTAGTTTCAAAATTACGATGTTATTGAGATCCAAGCTAAAGGTTAACATTGTTTTATGGGTAACGTAATCATCAAGCAATTATGAGACATAATATTCCATCCAAATGCAAATATCTATTGATAAAATGGATACATACAAAAAGCACAACAGATATTTTATAATGTATCACAAACTACATATCACAAACATTTTTGAAGTCTATACCCAAAGTTAATATTTTGTAAAGATAACTTGCAACGTAGGCGCTTACTAAGAACCACTTATAATAACTTATAAACATCAGAAAATCAGATGCCTTTTTAATTGTTTTTTTTTTTCAAAATACCTTTTATGCAATGTCGAGACCGGTAAGAAGTTTATAATATTTGTATTTATGCCATTTACATTTAGTATTTTGATATTATGTTCTTTTAAATGTTAATAAACTTTTAAAATGACATGCAAAAGGATAGAATAGAATAGTGAGGTGAAGACCACTACAGGTACAACTCCGTAGGAAATAAGGAATGGTAATACAATCTCAAGCAGTTGAACTTAAGAGCTATTCCTAATCCACTTAAAAATTTAACTTTTTAAATGGCAGTAAGATGGAACGGAAGTGTTCCATTGTCCCAATTAATTAATCCTAAGTTGGAACTATGCCAGAAGCCTTAGACCGCATTTTGAGTAAACAGTAACTACTTTAGGTCATGAATTTTACACTAACACTGTACTATGGTATGATAATTAAGGATTATTTAAGTCACGTTTGAGTCATATAAGATCTCATAATTATTTTTCAAGTTATGTTTTGAGCACAAAAGATACGTAAAATTTTTCAGCAATTTTTTTTCAAATATATAGTAGGTATTATCGATCACGAAAACCGACATCCTGCGGTAAGCTAATCAATATTTTAGGTTTTTCTATTGCTACGCCTAATAATTATATCGATAGACGGGCCTCGTAGTGTAGTGGTTCTGGTAACAGACTGTAGATCAAGAGGTCGCGGGTTCGATTCCCGCTCGGGACAATCATTTGTGTGATTTTTCTAATTGTCATACAAATGTTTGTACTGCGTCTGGGTGTTTCTATGTATTATAAGTAAGTATTTACAAAAAAAAAGTAGTATAATGTATTCTATCCGTATTCTGGTACCCATAACACAAGCATATAAGCTTAGCTTGGGACCAGAGAATGTTGTGTGAAATGTCCATGAATATTTATTTATTTATAACTTAATATGTGCGTTTGTATAGTGATGAATTAAGAATATCTTTTTATTAATTCTTTTTTCAAATGAATTTGTGTATGTGACATGATGAATGGGACTGTAGATTTCCTTTTTACTATTTCTATTTAAAATATTTGAATACTCTGTAAAATATTAATGTAGGTAATAAACACTCGAACCACTAAATAAAGATAATGATTTATATACAAGAAACTTGATAAAGGAATGTTTTTATTTATCACATCAATTCAGGAGATTAAATAGCGAAAACGTTAACAAAAATACAGCGAACAATATATCTCTTTAATCCGCAAATCACCGAGAACCACCGGTATCACAGTGGTAAAACTAATAAATCTATTAAAACGAAACAAATAAAAAGTATCGGGATCCCAGTTAGACCAACTGGCATCATGCCAGATAATAGTAACAACGGTACAGCAATTGGATGAATTAACGTAGAGTTAGATGGATCGGCGCATTGGTTGCGGGAAATTTTAGAGTAGGTACTTGGTAAAATAAAATCAAAACGCATAGGAATCAACGAGTATTCCTACGTATAAAGGATTAAGGAAATTGTTTATTACCTATTCCGAAACCTAAGTATTGAAATTATGCATAAAATTTCGTAATAATGACTCGAGCCGTTTCAGAAAGAAATGGTGACAGACATTGAGGCACCAGATTTATATGTACCTACTAAAGATATTCCAGTAAGACTTCCGTATATCTCCTGAGATATAAACATAGGTTATGGTAAAGAAAACCAGCAAATTCCCCGTTTTAGGTAATGAGTTTAATGCAATTAAACATTTTAATAATAGATTGAGACTCAAGCTTAAAACACAAACCTTTGTCTTTAACGTTTCAGTAAAGTATCAAAGTAAGAAATAATAAATTTCTAACCTATTGCACATATAAACAGAATGATTGATGCAAAACAAATTCCACAACCCATGTCACCAAAAACAAAGGGTAGAAATCTAAAAACTGTTACAATCAGAGACGTGATCTCATTCATTACACGTTTGCATTAGCGAGTGCAACCGGAACGCAGACGACGTTCTCTGATTTATTGGGCCACCTCCTGCCCTTAACGACACATCGTGATGTACGGCTGATGTGAGGTGGCCTAAACAATAAGCGTAAGAGAATAAACTCGTAGATAGCTTAGATCTAAGAACCGAATTTGAATCCTATTTTACTACGATTTGACGAGCGAGACGCAAAACTATCATGCTGAAACACCTGGTCAGTTTTCTTAGCATACCGAAACTTTTAACATCACGAGTCTTTTCTATTCTATTCGTTAAGTGTATTGTTGAGATATTTTATACAATATTTGGTGAGTCTGTATCTGTTATGGTCACAAGGTATCTTGTATTATCTGTGTGGTGACGGATTAAGAATACAACTGTCACCAACTCTTTTCCTTCCCAGGGTGCTGTAAAAGCTAGAAGCCGAAAATAAAGCCTGTACCAACACGCGCGGTTAGCCGGGCACAGTAGACCATAATCCGTTTCAAAGTGGAGGAGGACGTTAATGGGCTGGAGAGAGATGGTCATAAGCGCTTTGCTCGGTGATTCTTTCTAGATACATGTTTCTTGTTGATGTTAAATATGAATTGTTTTGTGTAACGCAAGTAAAATTTTCAACTTATACCACAAGAGAAAACGGCAAATGCGGCCAAGCAGGACAAAGAGAATTATTAGAAGATGAAGTCGGCCGTGTTATTGTGGCAGGCAGAGACTTACAAGATAAATGTACTATGTAATTTACACTTCAAGTCTTTACCTTTTTACATGTTACTGAAGTTTTGTGGCGCGAAAACGTGCAAGACTATTATTTACTCCTCGACAGCTATTGTCGCTGCAAAGACATTTATTCGGTAGATGGCTCCCTTTGTCAAAGCAATTCAAAGCTATATCGATTTGCGTCAAATATTTGTTACGACTTTATAAACTGATGTTTAGATTCAATCTATCTTGTGATATTACTATAGCTACTTTATAGATTAATAAACATTAAAATAATGTGCATATGGAATTGGCTTTTCGCTTAATTCAGCCCAGACATTGACGCCAATTCTGTTGCATCAAAAACTTAACCCAACTTAAGTAAAATGAAATCAAATATTTTGATTTCATTGCCATTATGTTGTAGAATTTAAGTTAATTAAAATTGATATTCGATATTAATTGGCTTTTTTGTTATCAGAAAGGTTAGTTATCATTATCCAAATGTATGTTTTAGTTAAGTCAATTTTGGTTGTACAACTAGAATTTATACTACTGTATTTATTGTTTAGCTATAATTAAAATGATATACCTAACTATAATATTTACGATTTTCATACCTAGGTTTTGTTTAACACAACATTAATAGTCTTTAGAAACAAAATCTAGGAACAAAAATCTCTTGTGATTTTGCTCGGTCATCGAATTGAGGCACAAAATAATATCAAACAATGTTCTTTATTCAACAAAGTAATAATGTGCATAAAAGTTAAATGTATTTAAAATTCTTAAAAATTAAATAAGTCTAACTTTGCACAAAAGCTTTTATAGTTCTCAATATTTATGAGAAGTCCTGAATCGTTTTACGTGAATTAATTGAACGATGGCTTTTGTTGGCCTCGATGCCTTCAATAATTTGGTTTTTAAAACAGGCTGACTTTAAATGTATTATTCATTGGAAGATGGATTATTATAGCATTTTATAATATAATTTCAGTTACATTATAACTGTTATTTTAATCGAATGGAATTTTAAAATTTGTCTCTTCCTTTGCATTATTACGACTTCATACAAAATAAAAATGGAACTTTTAGCCCAAGTGTATGTTTGTCTGTAATTTCTTTCTTGAGCTGCTTCTTTCTTACCTGTCAACTTGTTTTCTACATTTTACACAACGTCCTTTGTTCCCAAACTAAGCTATATTTCTATGCTTGTTTTTTAAGGATAGACTACATATACTACTTTTCTTCTGTAAATACATACTTATAATACACTAGCTGGCCCGGCAAACGTTGTTTTGTCATACCAAAAAAAGTAAAAAAAAAAATTAACTATAAACCTCACGGAGCCCGAGACCTTTCCAACGAATGTAAAGCCGTGGAAATCGGTTCGTGCGTTCTGGAGTTATAGCGTCAGGAAGGAAAACCCGACTTATTTTTATATAGTACATAGTAAACACCCAGATGCAGTACAAACATTTGTATGATAAATATAAATATCACACAAATTTAATGATTGTCCCGTGCGAGAGATCGAACCCGCAGCCTCGTGAATACCGTTACATGAACCACTTGATCACGAAGCCCGTCAATCACAGAAATCTTGAAATTCTCATAATTGAATACCATTTCACACGAAAAGTTTGATTACGAGTACATAGTTTATGATGATAAGCTTACGTTATCTCTTATCTGTAATAAACCTAATCAATAAATTTGAATTATTAAATAAGTACTAGTGATAAACAAATTAGTTCATCACGTGGACATTAATTTATTGTGTTAGAATAACAATTAGTTGTACCTGAGAATGATGGTCCCGAAAACTCTCTTACCGCACCTTCAAATAGTCAGCTGGTTTATTTTTTTAATAACTATCTATTGCCCGCGACACCATACGCGTCGAATTTAGAAAACATTTCCCGTTTTTGCAACATTTTTTCACAATTGATTTGCTCCCATTGGTCGCAGCGTGATGTTATATAGCCTATAGCCTTTCTCAATAAATGTACTATCCAACACTGAAAGAATTTTTCAAATCTAACCAGTGATTCCTGAGATTTGTGTGTTCAAACAAACAATCAAACAAACTCTTCAGCTTTATAACATTAGCTTAGATAAGGCCTAATATTTTTGCTCCACATACCTAGACTTCAAGTATTATATTTAAAAAGCCCCAACATTGACTGACTAATTTCCACACCGCCAGAGACAGCACCAGAATTCTGACGCATTTTGGCGTGTAAATAAATAAATAAATTAATTACTTTATCATTGTTATTTGCTAAAGTTCTCACCTATATAAATCTGCATACATATTTTTAAAATTTAAATGTATTTTAAAGTGCAAATATGCACACATAAAACAATTGTAAACGCAATGCACTAATTTCGATATGCTTAATTTAAAATATCACCGTAAAATAACTCAAAGTTATTAGAACATTTAATTTTACAAACCACAACACAATTTCACAGTGAGCCGTGAGGTTTAATTTTGTCCTAAACTGTATTTACTTCATTTGTTTCGTGTACAAAACGCATTACTTTAGTTTCTCGACAGATCGAGAGCAATAATTACGCGGTTTAAGAGGTAGATTTAACTTCATTGCGGTTTCATGTGCAGACGGGCGATTTATAATGTTGATATTTTTATTTATGGAAATATTGACGAAATTGCTACTTTGTCTCATCTCATCAAAATTGTTGAACGTAAACTACCTCTTAATTGGGAAGATGTTTTCCGTCTCTCACAGAGGCTGTTAGTATCTGTGTACAGTATCCCTTAGCTGACTTTTACAGCACCCTTGGATGCAGATGGGGTGGTGACACTTGTATTCTTAATCCGTCACCACACGGAGATATTATACGGAATATATATAATAAAGACCTATACATTACCATTACGCGACTAATACAGCTCCCATGGAATGAAAAAGAGTGGTGAAATAACGGCTTATAGAACAAAATCATTTTTTTGTTAATTTGCAATCATTTAAATTTTAATTGGTTTACTGAATCAAAGAATATTTAATTTTGTAATAGATGCGTAGTTCGAATCTCAAAAGCAAAAGAAATCAGATATTTTATATTAAACTAAAACCAACGCTCGTTTGCAACACTACAAATTCACAGTAGAAAGTAAACTGTCCTCTGCGACGACTCGCAAGACAAATGACATTTACAGTGGAATGACTATTAATCACAATTAGCGATGACCACGCGACGTAGACGCGCGTGTGCAACCAGCTTTATGTCGCATTGCGTTATTTTATGAAGTGTTAATTATAGTCCAAGTTAATGTATTTCATGAAATATAATTTGCATGTACATTGCTGTCCGAACAACTATTATTACTTATAGTATGTATGTAAAGTGTTAAGTATCTAATTAGCAAACACTTGTAGTTATGGTACTACCTATTGTTCTTCAATGAAATCTTTTTTAAATAAAAAAAATCATGGACATTTTGCACAACGGTCTTTGGTCCCAAGCTAGCTTATAAATATGCGTGTTTTACGGGTACCAGAAAAAGATAGGAAAATTATGTCTGATATATTGAAGAGTCAATTTATGTGCAATAACATTGTTTTCAGATAATGGATAAATTCCAAAATTGTCATTTGGTAATAACTTCACTGATAATCGGTGTAGCATTTGTAGTTAGTGTTGCATTAAAATAATGATCAGTGTCAATATTTTAAAAGCAGATTATGTTTGTATTTTGATGTGAAATATTAGTTAATAGGTTTTTTACATATAAGAAAAGATAAAGGTGCTGTAAAAGCCAGATAAGGGATATTATGATGACGATGACATCCTCTCTGAATGACGGAAACCTCGAAAATAAACCCTGTATCAACACGCCTGGGCGGTGCGGTATAGTAAGTAAAATGAAGTAGGCCCATGTTCCACTGTAGGAAATTGGTGGTCTAGAGAGACAGAGAGATATAGTTAATTACTGAATTTAAAGACATTCTTTACAGTATTATTTATCAAACATACAAATTATTTAGTATCGGGTCCAATATTTTTATCATCTAATCTGTTTGACCTGATTATACGTGTACTTTTAATTTCAATAGTATTTGATCTAATCTTTTCTTTAAGTGATTAAGGGACACGCTTCGATAAGATAAATGCTTTATCAATGTAACTCACGAAACTACACCTTATTTCAAAGCAAGAAACACTATCATATACTTACATAAATTGTATTCTAATGCAATTAAATATCGATTGTATCGAATAAAAGTTTGTTTCATTTTAAGGTTATTTTTACTAAGCAACATTTGATGATGTTTGCAAAAGTAATAATATTTTGTGCTTTAATAGTGTCAGTTATAACAGAAAAAGTTAGATATGATGGTTATACATTATATAAAGTGCATACTCAGAATGACGATCAAGTGAGTCTTGTCAATGATTTGGAATCAAGTGTTGAAGGTCTACAAATATGGAAACTTCCTAGTGGTGTTGGTGATTATGCAAGTATTATAGCACCACCTGAAAAAATTGAAGAATTTGAACACATTTTAAAGAAACGTAGTGTTTATTCGGAGCTTATGTTAGAAAATATTCAAGAGTAAGTATTCCTTATTTAAGATAAAATTCTAGTAAAATCTTGCTTTGTTTCTGCAGTGCATCCTATAACTTTAGAATAAACATTATTAATTCTAATTTTTTTCTTCTTCTAATTAATATCATTTAAGTAAAATGACATGAAATGTATTTTTGTTGGTTATTAAGAAAAATGTAGTGCTCTGTAAAAAAAATAACTATTTAATCTTTATTCTTCATGTGGCTCAATTTATTTATTCCTCAATTTATTCCTTCCGTAGAAGGAAACCAAAAAAAATCCTAATAAATTGATCAAGAATAAAGATTAATAGTCTTATTCATATTGAAACGCTTATTGAAGGCATAATCCTATATTAGTTAAAACGTCTTTTAGGCTTATCAGATGTCAGATAAAAATCCTTATTCATATTCGTCTATTATACTTCCGATAACTATAAAATGTCTTTGTTGCCATTTCGTAGAAAAATGGTGAAATATGAATGGTAGCATTTTTCTACCATTCAAATTTGTTATGAGTTTTATCCCTGGTTTTGATACAAGTTAACAAAATGCATCTTTGACGCTGTTTGTAAATGTAAACAAACTTATTTGTTAATAATCTTATCATTATAAACTATTACTAGTTTTGATTTTCATTCATTACATTAGTTTTTCTGCTTCTTATTTTTTTTTCTTGATTTATGTATTTCTTTTTAGTATATTTTTTTATTTTCTCACTTAGTTATTTAAGTTGTATGAATCATTTTGGTGGTATGTTTCTTCCAAATTACAAAGCCATAAAAATTTCTCCGTGTAGTGACAGATTAAGATACAAGTGTCACCACCCCATCTCCTCCCAAGGGTGTTGTAAGAGTCAGCTAAGGGATATTGCACGCAGATAACATCTTCTGTGAGAGACGGAAAACTCGAAAATAAACCCTGTGCCAACACGCCTGGTCAGCGTGGCACAGTAGACCATAATTCCTCCCAAAGTGGAGGAGGCCCGTGCCCAACAGTGGGACGTAAATGGGCTGGACAGAGGGAAAGCCATAAAATAAGAAGAAGAATTTGTAGTTTCGTAAACGTAACGTTCACCTTTCTGCGCGGATTAAAAGCAAGACTTTCAATCACCGCAATTGGCATTGTTCATATTTTTTTTAAACTCTTTATCCGAAAGCCATTTCGGGGAATAGAGTTTCTGATCATGATCCACAATTTTTTTTCGGAAAATTTGCTATATTAGCTATTATTTTTCCAAAACAGGAAATTATCTCTATTTGCCCTTGAAGTAAAGGACTTAAATTGTTAAGGCGTTCTTAGGGATATACTACTCTGGGGTGGAGTTAAAATTGGTCTATTATTTCAACATGGCAACTTTGAAAAGATGTATTGCAATCTGTCTTAAGTGTATCAGGAAAAGGCAACACAAAGACTGCGTATAACGATGACGTCACAACATTTAAAATAATATCTTTAAGTATTTAAAAAAAAATCTATATAGCGAATATTTCAATAATATTGAAATTAGTTACTTAAAATAGTCCATATTTTCAAAAAAAAATATAAAAACAGTAGGTAAAAAATTATGAACAATCCCAATACTGTGTAGAATTTGTAAGGCTTGATATTTAAGAATTATAATTGAATGTAACAATTTTAATGGCTTTTCTTTTCAACTTCTTTGCAAACATCAATAACTAGATGATGAAGATCAGCATAATCAAAAATTAAAGCATAATCCTATATTAGTTAAAAAGTCTTTTAAGCTTATCAGATGTCAGATAAAAATCCTAATTCATAATCGTTTAAAAAACTTCCGATAGCTAAAATGTCTCTAATTTACAGAATGTTACCATTTCGTAGAAACATGGTGAAATATGGATGGTAGAAAAAAAAATCTTACTAGTTGTCAAACTTGACATAGCGTTTATAAACAAACATTGTAATTTACACAATATTCGAGAAGTGTTATTGTAGTAAATAAACTACAGCAGGAAAGTGAAAATCAGGTAATCTTTAATGTATGATACAATAGAGGCACCAGCTCATCCAACACCTGCAGATTTGCTGGATCCACTAATCTCTTGAGATTCACAAGCGCTGGGTCCAAAACCTACAAACATAATAGCTATGATGAGAATAAAAAATCTGAAAATTTTAAGTTGGAGCAAGAATCACTCAAATATAAAATAGAATATCTACACCCCAAGCCACTCACACCGGTGTTCTTTGATGTTCAAGTTACGGGCTATTTCTATTAAAGAATTTCTTCTTTAATAGAAATAGCCCGTAACTCGGTAAATGAAAAACAATAAATTTATTAAATCAGTCATTTTATTTTGTTTTATTTACTTGCAAGTAGGGTGAACTTTGTTCATTACAAGGCCTTGCAATAAAAGTTTTCAAGATT
The DNA here is from genome assembly GCA_916999025.1 of Orgyia antiqua. NCBI lineage: Eukaryota > Metazoa > Arthropoda > Insecta > Lepidoptera > Erebidae > Orgyia > Orgyia antiqua. The sequence goes on from OU779870.1 coordinate 18,797,118, forward strand.
GCGGCATTTCTACCTCACATATGGTTTGCATTTACTTTAATTGGCTGTTCCATTAGCCCTTCTATAATGGGCTCATTGTCCTCCATCGCATTGTAAACTACCACTTTCAGAATTCCTCATCTTCCAAAGAAAATATCTTACTTCTTTAGCGGTACACTTTTCTACGCCGATTGTTAACAAGATTGTTAATGCCGCAATGCTTTACAGGGTTCATAAGACATGTATAATTAAGCAAATTCCGTGTCGGATATTTATCGTGATTTATGCACGTATCACTATAATATAAAACCTCGTTAGTTTAATAACTTTTTGGTTAATTATTGTGACTCTATGAACAACACCTTTGCAAATGACCGGGCAAACGTCAATATAAATAATCAGCTGATGAATATATACGCCATTTTTTTCACTAATATAGGCTTAAAGTAGGGTCGGAGCTTGTTTAAAATAATGTCACTTTATGGGATAGTTATAGAACGCTTTAGTGTAAAAAAGCTATTATGAATTACATTTTTGACAATCCGCTTATAGCTAACTTTTAAGCCTCTGATAAGTCATTACGAATAAGACCGTACTCGGAATAATGTCACTTTATCGGATAGATATAGAACGCTTTAGCGTAAATAACTATTATGAATCACAATTTTTGACAATCCGCTTTTAACGAAATTTTAAGCCTCCTATAAGTCATTATGAATTAGACCGTAAATAGTTATTTTCTTTACAGAGCACTACATTTTTCTTAATAACCATCAAAAATACATTTCATGTCATTTTATACATTCACTCCTTGTATCTGCTTTGGGTGTCTAATTTGTAATTATACTAGTCTTTATTTTGATCAATTTTCGTATCCATTACACACAATGTCTAATCTTTACAAATTGGCTTCTTATTTCAGAGCATTTGACGCCCAAGTTTTAAGCAGAAGAAAACGTGACGTAAGTGGACAATTGTTTTGGACTAACTATCAAACTCTGGAGGACATCTATGGCTGGTTTGATTATTTGTCAAGGAATTATGGCAACATAGTAACTCAAGTCACTGTTGGACAAACTGCTGAAGGTATTATCTTACTATGACTATCACATAATATTTAGTTAACAAACAATTTCCAGAAACTGATATAGACTTCTGAGTATGAGCACATTGGTGAAATTCTAAATGATAATGACACATTTTTGAATAGCATCTCTAAATAAAAAAAAATAGTAGAAATAGAGTTGAAAAGAATTTTAAACCAATAATAGTGCAATTTTCTAGAAAAATACTTTGAAAATTATAAGTTCACAAACTTTTATTGAACTAACAGGTTTTCTAGTTGAATCCTGCGAAAGAAAAAAATGTTTTTAGACCAACACAATTTTTGCAATAAGCAACTTTAATATCAAATTGATAGATTTTGATACTGTAGAGACTTTTGGTTTAAGTTCATCTAATCCACTTCTACAAAGTCTTGTTTATCAGATGAATCCCAGACTCAAATGAAATATTTCATAATTTCAGGCCGGAATATCACGGGAATAAGGATTACTCGTGGTTTAGGCAGGCGAGTGTTTGTCTTGCAAGCTGGTGAAATTGGTGCCGATTGGCTATCTCCAACTGTTTTAACTTACGTCGCTGACCAACTGATTCGTAGTGATGATCCTGAAGTTAGGGCTGCCGCTGAAGAATTTACATGGTATATTTTCCCCTTGGTTAACGTTGATGGCTTTCAATTCAGCCAGGATTCGGTAAGAAATACTTGTAAATGCTTAGCTTAGTTACCTTTTTGCAAATTGGGGTTTTCAATAGTTACATTCATATATACCTACTATCAAACTATTTAAGATGTTTAAAGGGGCTTAACATAGTTTATGAGGTAAAAAATTACATACCCAATTAGTACATAGGTTTACTATCAGGAAAGTTTTGCTAAACATTAGCCAAATTTCAGATTACATCCATAAAGAAATTTTCCAGGTTAGACTTTGGCTTAAAAATAGAAGGCCAGTGACATCAACAGCAATTGGTGTTGATTTATCCAAGAACTGGAACTCACAATGGGGAGGTGAGATAAAATTTTAGAATTTTAATTTATAGTATAGTAGTTTCACTTGCCAAAATTTGATTTTCTATATTCTGTATACCCTTGATTTGTTTACGAATAAAATTAATATGTCTCTATGATCCTACTACAACGGATTGAGCTTACTTCCAATTCATAAGTTATTTATTCTATGGTTTTTGCAGTCAGTGGCGGCAGTCATACTCCAGCAGCGAACAACTACATTGGTTTTGGACCCTTCTCAGAGCCTGAGACCAGAGCGTTTTCAAACTTCATTGTCAATGAAATTGGAGCAACCCTTTCAGGATTTTTAAACTTCAGGTCTTTTGGACAAAGGATTGTTATTCCTTTTGCGCACACTGATGCTCCAATGTATAATTTTGATGAAATGGTAAGTTTTTTTCTTTAAACAAAGTTTGTTATTAGAATGAGAAGATTAATAAAAAAAAAACCAATCGTATCAACTTACAGGCTCTTCTGTTTCTCAGCATTTGTTAGGAACCTCTGTCTTACATGGCAATATTTATAATACATTTTCTGTTATAGGTTACCATTGCAAGGAGAGCTGCTGGTTCTTTATCTGTTCGATACAATACTCAATACTTAGTTGGCAACTCTCGAACAGTTCATGGTTTGTATAAATTCTAATTATGTTATCAAATTTACCAAGTAGCGTATACATATATTCTCTTAAAAGTTGATTTTAGTTCGGACCTTAGTTACATTTTCTCTTAGCTGGTTATTACACAACTCAAGGAGAAACTGGGTATGAAAGCATATTCATTCTTAATTTTACTTCTACTAGTAATAACTATGTGCAACAATCACTCAAACTATCAAACAAGAGCTCAATTTTATCTGATCAATTATAAACAATATGGAACTTTACTTTAGTTTGACAATGAACAGTTATCAACTATGAATAATACCAATTATCTTTTTCAGATGGTGCAACCGGTGCTGTCATTGACTGGGTAAAATACCGCTTCAATCCTCCTGTTGCTGCCACGTATTTGTTAAGAGACGCTGGAGTTTGGGGTTATACCTTACCTGTAGTACAAATTCAGCCAACTTGCGAAGAAACCTTCGATTCCATCATAGCAATAGTCAGAGAAGCAAGAGCTATTAATGTGTTGTAATATTTTGTACAGAATAAAAATTACAAAATGTATTTCATGACTTCTTGTCAGTTAAGAGAGATGAAAACAAAAATAAGAAATATAAGCTAGTTAACAGTAAGATGTAAAAATGGTTTTAATATTCCGTTTCTCTAACAAAGCTATTAAATCATTTTGTCACAGTAGAGTATTTTAATCTGTAGGTAATAAAATTATAAAACCTCGCATAGAAACAATATTTTTTTACAATAAAATTGATATTTCTATTATAAAAATCATAAGGTAGACATGATTCTAACTACCTTAAAAATATTTTAGCTAATTCTAAATTATGAATACCTTACTAATATTCTGAGCTAGTAATTATTATCAGTGCAAAAGATTGTATTAGCGACATAATCTGATTTGCATAAACTAACTACGACGTGTGCAAAACAACTTAAGGTATTTTTATCTTTGGTTTCATTACCATATTATTCTATGAAATTACGAATATGTTTTTCTCGTTTAATTTCAGTAATCATTAATTAAAATGTAACGTTATTTTTATACACATAATAAGAAACTTTTTCCGAAAAGGAAAAATGGTCGAAGTTGATTATGCACTGGTTTACAAAGGACAAGAAAAGGAACAGAGGCAGGCCATTCAGAAGATGGGTGGATGAAATAAAAACTGTAGCAGGTGAAGTGTGAAACGAAAAGCAGGCAACAGAATTGCATGGAAACAGTTAGGGGAGGCATTTGCCGCAAGGCAGACAGACGAAGCCATGGATTTTATATAATGTAATTTTGAAATTTGAAATATGTCTGAATAAAGGCTTATTTATTTTATTTATTTATTTTAATAAGAAACTTTGTAGATCATTTGAAATAATAATAGTATCTTACTCGTAGATATAAGACCAACAAGGTCAAAATTTTTTGATAAATCTACACAAATAGTGATAACGTGTTTTTCAGAGGTTACCTTATACCAATCATTACGATAAATATTATTTAACTGCCATAAAATTTTACAGTTTTACAATGTTAACGATTGTAATCGTATCTATGTATTTTAACAGTTGCCTACAATTTGTCCATCAAAGATGTTGGTCAAATTGTTTTCAGCATTTTTTTTGTTCGTTGTAGTATCCAGCGAAAAATTTCGCTTTGACAACTACACTCTCTATAAAGTGCTCCCAAAAAATTTACAACAAATACAACTGCTTCAGGAATTTCAACAAAGTGCTAATGAATATGATTTTTGGGATGACGTAACACCAATTTCGCAATACATTAATGTATTATCAAAGCCTGGAATCAAGAGCCACCTAGAAAAGTTCTTAAATAACGCTGGTATTGACTTTGTTGTTACTTTGGAAAATATTCAAGAGTAAGTATTATTTGCGTATCCGAGTGCTGATGGGATGTTAATACAAGTGACACCATAAATTTTGCCATAACAGGATGCTTTAAGAGCCTGCTAAAAGACTGCACTAGTTTATCATCGATGAGATACGGAGAAACCCAAAATAAATCTAAACTAACTTAGTAAACGTGTGGTATCGTAGTAGTAGGTGAACTAAACGCCTTGTGACTCCAGAGGTCCGTACAAAATATTCCCACTATTAGACATCTGGATGTGCTAATTTTTTTTCATTAATAAACAGCAAATAAGAAATATTCTCGCTATTAGAAATCTAGAATTCCTCGTTTATCCTTCTTCTACAGGTGTGAATAAGTTGTTTTAACATCTCTCACCTTTAAATCATTCCCGACATTCTCTATTCATTTATTTAATACATTATAATCTTGCGCATAAAGATAGAAAATAGTAAATTTATAATGCAATTTTACAGTGTTATTGATAAGGAAATAAAAAAACAATATGTAAGAAGCAATGTGAGGAGCATGGAATGGGATGCTTACTATACTCTTGAAGAAATATACAACTGGCTTGATGATTTAGTAGTAGCTTTCCCGGATGTCGCTTCTATCATCATCGGTGGTAAATCCCATGAAGGACATGATATAAAAGGTATTAAAATTTCTCATGGTGCTGGTAAAAGAGTCGTTTTCATAGAAAGTGGGATACATGCTAGAGAATGGATTGCACCAGCAACTACAAATTTTATAATAAATGAACTACTAACAAGTGAGAATGAAGAAGTAATGGCTGCAGCTCGCGATTATGATTGGTACATCTTTCCTGTTACCAATCCTGATGGTTATATTTGGAGTCATGTAGGGGTAAGAATCAGAATTTGCTTAAGTTATGTATTTGGTTTTATAAGAACGCTGAATGTCATTGATAAAAAATTAACTTTATTGAGAAACGCTTCTAATTTTAAATATTACATATGACCCTGTTTCTTGTGAGCAAATTCTCATGTTTTATCACTATGTTTTTGAACGGTTTTAATTGCGGTTTTTAAGATATTTTTCATTTGTATATCTGCTAACATTGATATTTTGTTTGTCTTCGTTTGTTTATTTGCTAACAGTAAAATTAAAAGGCGACTATATTTTGTTTCAAATTTTATGACTACTTACTGATTTCGAAATTTTTGCTTACAGTTCAGGTTATGGAGAAAAAGCAGAGCCCCTTACGGTGATCAATTTGGAGTAGATTTAAACAGGAACTGGAACGACAATTGGCTAAGTAAATTATTGTACTTATATTTAATTTGTATCACAATAATTTTAATAATATAGGTAACCATCTACGGGTGTAGTGAAGTGCCTGATTGAAAACTTTTGAATATCAGTAAAGAATCGGAATATCAGAAAAATATACATTATTGCTACTATTTATGTCAAGAATATCAAATCTTATCATTCTGACTCCTTTTAAAACCTGACCTCCTATTCTCAAATTGAATGTTTATTTTACAGAGGAAAGTGTCAGCACAAACCCAGCATCTGATGTCTTTGCTGGATTGGGACCTTTTTCGGAAATCGAAACTAGGACCTTATCCTCCTACATCATTGATATGGCTGACAGAATTGATCTATATTTATCTTTCCATTCATCTGGACAAATTTTATTATTGCCATTTGGCAATACTACGGAGCCTTTAGCCAATTACTATGACGCGGTAAATATTTTATGTTATAATATGACACCTACCTATTTCAACCGCTTAAAAAGATCACCTGTATATGTAATTCTAGGTGAAGGCACAGATAATATCTAGATACTATAGGGGAGTAAATAGATAACTTCAGATATTAAGAATATTAGGTTAAATGAAGTCCAAATTGCATTTAAATCTATTCAGTTGTTTTGCGTGAAATATTAATAAACACTAGTCGATTGTGTGAAATAGGGTAGTAAAGACACGTATTTAATAAAGTGAAATAATTTTTGGGTTATTTTAGATGGAGATTGGTCGACGAGCTATGGGAGCTTTATCTGTAAAATACGGAACCCAGTACACCTCAGGAAATATAGCAGAAGCTATATGTAAGAAAACATACCTTAGTAAAAAATTTGTAATAGTCATGAAAGTTACTTCGTTTCGGTAGGTTTCGTGTTACTTAAAAATTCAATGAGGCAACAAACATAACGCGAATCTTTACTTATTTTTGTATGTATTTCCCTATGTGATCTTTTATCTTCAAAATAACGCGATGGATTTTGATGCGGTTTCTTAAATAGATAGAGTGGTTCCAATTACGTACGCATACGAAGTTGCGGGCAACAGCTAGTAGTTTCTGCTTAGTTGAAAAAGTAAAGGCCTGAAAACCCTTATCATTTTTTGAATTATTGCATTGTCATTAGTCCTTAATAAATGATTGCATGCATTCAGATTAATCCGTCTACTGCAAGTGGGTGTAATTTGCTTGCAAAGATTGCGTTACACAGATTAATTTATACATTAGTAGATACGTACCTAGCAACTGAAAGAGGGTTGATTAAAAAATAATGATCCTTGAATTCCAGATTTTGCCACCGGTACCAGCGTCGATTGGGTAAAAGAACATCTTAATGTACCACTAGTATATTGTTATGAGCTAAGAGACCGTGGCACTTATGGCCACTTATTGCCTGCTGACCAAATTTTGCCAACAAGCGAAGAAGTAATGGACTCAATAATCGAAATGATTTTACAAGCTAAAAGATTCGGATATATGAATTATAACAACGCAAATGTAGCTAAAGTATCAATTTCTTTAGTAATTGGATTGTTACTGAAGGTGTTAGTGTAAAGGACGATCTTAAAAAAAAAAATATATTAATTAATAAATGGCGATTAAATTTTGTGAAATAAATAAACGTTATTACGTTCTTTTATTTAAAGATTTTGTTTATGTGTTGGATGACAAGTAAGTATTACTAACACAACAAGGAATTCAATAATATTCCTGGCACATACTAAATATTTTTTATTGATAAGACTTTATTAATGTATTACAAACGCGGTCTTTTCAAATTTAAATAAAATTGTACATAGTTTTAACTGTTAGTTCCTGGATGCTATTATGTGGTACATCGACACAATATACTATATCCTAGAAACGAATAAAAGAGTACACGTGCAATGATATTTAATCATCAAATGCTGGGTTGATTAGAGTAACAAATCGTGACTATAGGTAGCTAGAAAGACATCTTTATGACCTGCTAGGAAGACTCAAGCTACTTCTTTCTACTTCTTTTGTCACAAAATATGGTAATTTTAAAACTCTGTTAGCATCTAAAGATAAAATATATTGTAACACCAATTACTTTCAATACTCAATACATCTCGTGTAAAATTGAGTTTAATTTTTGTTCGTTTCAATTTACAAACATTGCAATCATAGTGTAAAAATTGAGCATTACTAGATCACGTGGAAAATGTTGCGTTATAAAATATTGCAATGCCATTTCAAATAATTTTATCGTTAATTGACGGCTTTTCTATGATATTTAATTCACCGATAAAATTAAGGTTATCATTATTAATACTATCAATAATAAGTTATTTAATCAGCTGTTATCTAACGTCTAGTCTTACTTTATCTTAATATTAACAATTATATATCAGTCGTAAATAATGAAAAGATTATGCACTTCATCATGAATATAATAATATAAAATATTACACCATTAGATCCGCTTGAATACTAGTAATTAGTTCTTGTAGACTGGTGTAAACATGTCTATAAAACTAAATATGTTAAAAACGTTGTTAGTGTTATTAATTTTAGTGTTACCTTATGTATATGGTGAAAAAATTCGGTATGATAACTATACTTTGTATAGAATAGTACCCAAAAATGCTGGTCAAATAAAATTACTTCAAGATCTTGAAGACAATGATTTAAGATATGACTTTTGGACAGATCCTGTCCCCACTGCTCCATTTGTTAACATATTATCCAGTGCAGGAGATAAATCTGAACTGGAAAGTTTCATGAAGACTAATAATATGGATTTCGAAATCACCATGCCAGATATTCAACAGTAAGTATTTCATATTAATATTAAAGAGCTGTGTTTATTGTTAGAAAGGTATTGACTCAGATAAGATCTAGATATCACATATAGGTTTCGTTTATTTTCAGAAAATATTGTATACACAGTACCATAAGTAATGAAAATTTCGGTTCAAATATGAAATCAAAGCAACAGTGACTTTAAATGTATATTTAAGGGGCCGTTGGAACAGTATTTCATTTAAATTTATCTGACTTCATAAAAATTAACTTATCTGTAACAGACTCATCATTTCAAACCTCCATATTACAGAGCCATTGATAAGGAAGTAGTAAGTGAATACACTAGAAATAATCTCAGAAGTATGCAATGGGACAGATACTATGAAATGGATTCAATCAACGCATGGATCGATGATATAGCAGCGGCATATCCGGAAATCGTAACCATTCTTATCGGTGGTACAACTTTTGAAGGCAGACAGATTAAAGGATTAAAAATATCTCATGGAGAGGGTAAAAGAGTTATATTTTTAGAAGGTGGAATTCATTCTAGAGAATGGATATCACCAGCTACAGTTAACTTCATCACCAATGAATTGTTAACAAGTGATGATGAAGAAACCAAAGCTGCTGCTCAAGAATTTGATTGGTATATATTTCCAGTAACCAACCCTGATGGGTATATATGGAGTCATATTAGTGTAATACATATTCCATTTTTTATCATTTTTTGATTAATGCATATTGTTGAAGAGTTACTGAGTCTAGTTATTTAAATTTTCAGGATAGAATGTGGCGCAAAAATAGGCGCCCAGTTGGCAATCAATTTGGTATTGACTTAAATAGAAATTGGAATAACAATTGGTTAGGTAAGATTAAAAAGGCTATTGTTTAGTTTGCTAGTTTAAAAATTCAGCTTCTACTTCAAATTTTAATTTAGATTCACTTAAACAATTTAAATACAGTATATTAATCCAAAGCTATTGGTACTAAATACATGGAAAATAAATCTAATTACGAGAATATTGATGTATATACTTTGAGTAGTGTTGTTTCTTTTTTATTTCATTGTTATAAGTCACATTTATTTACAGTGGCAGGTGTCAGTTTAAATCCAGCATCGCAAACCTACCCAGGTCTGGGACCTTTCTCTGAACCCGAGACCAGATCACTGTCGGCTTTCATTGAGAGTATAGGAGACAGGATAGATCTATACCTCTCCTTCCATTCTTATAGTGAATTATTGCTTTTGCCTTTTGGTAATTCAACGGAACCTTTAGCTAATTATCATGATGCGGTACGTATTTTTATTTAATGCTATGAAATTTTTAGCAACCTCTTCAGTTTTATAAGAACTTAAGGATCGTAATCAAAATAAGGATTAAGCTTGTTAACCTACGTTTTTGTATTTAAGAAATTGAACTGTCATAGTTAAATTAGATAATCCGTGTGGTGACAGATTAAGAATACAAATTTTACCACCCTATCTCCTCCCCAGGCTGCTGTAAAACTCAGCTAAAGGCACACAGGTAACATCCTCTGTTAGAGACGGCGGCACAGTAGACCATAATCCCTCCTAAGTTTTTAAAAACAGTCAATAAAAGTGATTTCGTTTTTAGATGGAAATAGGGAGACGAGCTATGGGTGCGTTATCGGTTAAATACGGAACCCAATATGTTACAGGAAATATAGCTGAAGCAATCTGTAAGTATCTTAAACGGACGAGTTTTATTTTACTCAATTTTCTAATGAATTGTTTGGCCAACATAATAAAAACTAAGTCACACAGTTAATAAGTCATATGCACTTTAAATATATGTAAAATAAGTCAAAATTCGGTGGTGACAACATTTTTCCGACATCTATGTCAGGAAGGGAAAATTGGGGAAAAATTGTAGCCAAAAAACATCCTCCGCAAAAGACGTGCAACATGAACTGAAACTGTATCCTAACTTTGATCAGCGCGTTAAAGTAGATTAAATATCCTTCCATTGCAGAACAGGCACTTGTCCAGTCTTGTCACTTTTATCTATACTTCTATACTAATATAACAAAGCTGAAGAGTTTGTTTGTTTCAACGCGCTAATCTCGGGAAGCACTGGTCGGATTTAAAAAAAATCTTTCAGTATTGGATAGTAAATGTATCGAGGAAGGCTACAGGCTATATAAAATCACGCTGCGACCAAAAAGAGAGAAGCAGTAGTGAAAAATATAGCAAAAAAGAGGAAACTATCAGAAATAAATAAAGAAAGATCAGTAGCAAATTACAGCTAAATTATTTTCTATACTTTTACAGATGAAGCTACAGGTGGTAGCGTAGACTGGGTAAAAGAATACCTTAAGGTACCTCTAGTCTACTGCTACGAACTGCGAGACAAGGGTCAATATGGTTTCTTGCTGCCTGCAGATCAAATTTTGCCAAATAATTTAGAAGTTATGGACTCAATTATAGAAATTATCTTCCAAGCTAAGAGATTTGGTTATATGAATAGTGGACATGGTATACAGGCGTCTTTAGTATTTGTTCTTTTAACTGCGTTTTTAAGATTTATGTACTGAATTCTCTATTAGCAGCCATATTAAATTTTAATAAGCGAACAGTCAATATTTATCATCTATATAATAATATAATGTTAGAAATATAAAATTGCGATTTTGTATTAATATATTTTATTTGTATCTGTTTCCTGATAAAAATATTAGACTTAACGTATACCATAACTCCATCCATCCATCCATCAGCCTTTCTCCGTCCACGGCTGTATGTGCAGCCCCATTCAACATCCATCGTAACTTCACTTTACACTAACCAATGATTTTTTTAAGGACATTTCACACAACGTCCTCTTATCCCAAAATAAAGCTATATTTCTATGGTTGTGTTTTGGGTACCAGATGCTACATACATGCTTTATTTTTGTAAATACATACTTATAATACGTACAAGACACCCAGACACAGTATAAACATTTGCAAGATAATTATAAATTTAATACCACACAAATGATTGTCCCGAGTGGGTTTCGAACCCATGACCTCATGAACGCTGTTCTGTTACATTAACCACGAGGCCCTTTCAATTTCAATCAAATTTATGCTTAAGTAGTGCCAATCTTTTAATAAATTCTTTGTATCAAAACAATATTTGTATTCTTATTTTAAGTAATAAGAATACAATATCATTATATTAAAACTTGTTAATAATATCTTTCCTGAAATTCTAATCAGATTGTATAGAACCAAACAAGTCTACTTTTGCTATTAAACTAAGGAGAGCATTATATTGACTGAGACTGTAAAACACCATGTGAAGATTTAGCCGCCAGCCATTAGAGTATATGAGAGAGCGGTCAGCAACTTCTGAATGAGATATGTTAGATGTTGCAATTCTTTTTATTGATATAATTTCTTTGCTTGAAATATCAATACGTGCAAAAGTTTAAATAAGCGTATTTAGCTTAGCACAGTATTTTTCTGCGTTTTCTTGGTAGCTTTAATTTGAGAATTATTATTAAAAGTAACAAAAAAAATGAATAAGTATATTTGTTAGTCATGGTTTTTGATTTGCCTCCCTTTGTCCGAACATAACAAACTTCTGTATTAACTGCATCAGAAGACTGGCCATACATACCCAGGTAATACAAAATATACCGCTACTTTTCAAACTATGAGCCTTTTAATTCAAATGAGTGCACTGAGAACATAATTATAATTAATTCGGCACTTTAAGTAAATTGTTTGATCTTACATAAAACCATCATGGAACCACCAGAGTTGAACGTTATCGCGATCTAGCTCTTTGACTACATGCCTGAAGCTAGTCGAAAGTGCACGCGGAATCCTGCAACCTTTGTGCGAATAAATTTATAAGCCAACATATACATATTTATAGGATAAAAGCAGTGTTAGAAAATTTTCCTTTGTGAAAATCTGTAGTACATTTTAGAGCATATTAAAATCTGTATCGGCAATTTAAACTTCAGTAGCAATGTTGTTTTGGCTTTGTCTTAGCATGTTCTATATTTAAATTATAAAAGAAAATCTAAATCTGTATATTAATAAAAAGAAATAGCCATTTTCTATGAGAGACAGTGGGTAAATTCTTAAATAAGACAAGTTTTTAAAGTATACATAAATATTAATTGACCTATTTTTGATAACGTAATAAATTAATGTCTACTTAATTCTTATTATGAAGAGATCTATACAGATTTGATGTAATAAGTACAGAAGAAAAAGGTGGTGAAGAAAAAGGTAAGGAATCTCCCTACATATTACAAAACAAAGTCGTTATTTATGTATGTATGTCTTTATGTGAGCTTATATCTTCGAAACTACGCAACGGATTTCAATGCAGTTTTTTTTAATGGATAGCGTTTTTTTTAAGATAGGCTTTTTTGTTAAGGTTAAGGTTTGGTTTCTAAATTCCACACGAACGAAATTGCAGGCAACAGCTAGTATTATTGTGATAACAATATTATCAGTGTAGACTGAATCAATAAATGTTCTATATAATATCTGAAACTAATTAAAATAAATATTTTTTCTAACACTTGCGCGACTCATTTGCATAAATAAAACTACTTTTTACGGATTTAGAGTCTCACCCGTGACCATGGTGACTGCAAAGTCTCCGTGACGTCGGGCTAAAATTAAAACAAATATACGCGTCTAAATCCGTAAAAAGTAGTTTTATTAATTAAAATAAAACTAAAGTAATTTATTGATTTTACAATTGACATGGTATGCTTTACTTAATAAATTAAATTATGGTGGAAAACTGAAAAGTGAAAGTGGAAGTCCCGCTCGCGGCAATCACTTTTCCACCATAATTTAATTTATTAAAATAATGAAATTTAACCTGTCACTGGCACCGATTCAACGTGTACAACTTATACTTAACTAAATAATGAAAATTGCTAGTGTCAATTACACAATTCAGCAATGTTAATTGAACCTTTTTATTGTAAAATCTGTATACGACTAACGATTATATTTATTAAAAATGTACATAACGAAACAGCTATAATTATTTTCTTTTTTAGTTAAGTTAAGTTTAGTTGTGCACGTAGAATTGCTACAAATATTGATTAAAATAAATATCCAATCATTTATGTTGCCGTCCAGAAGAAATGCATCGAAAACAAAAACAATATAAAAGAAAATAGCATTGTTATTATAGAGCTGGGAGTTATTGTTAAGCCAACAGTTTCACAGAGGCACTCACCGGTAATGGATTTGGGTGGAAATTAATTATTTTCACCGTTGCGTGGCTCGCTTGTATTTCTAGAATTTTTGATGTGTGAAATTCAAACGATTGCATTCACATACAAATTTCAACTTAATATTTTCAATAGTTAAATAGATTTTAGATTGTATTATTTCAGCTGCAGTATTACCTGTCTGAGTAGAACGGTTTATTTGTTGTGAGTAATTAGAAGTTATTTCGGTGGTAAAAAGTAACGAAAATAATAACAAAAGCACCAGCGTTTGTTATTATTTTCGTTACTTATTAGTTATTATTTTAGTTCGTACTAACAAATTTTTGTATATTTTCTCATTCTCATTACTTTACAATTGCATTTCGTACATATCTTTGTTGATGATTAGTAAATGAACATAATTTGTATCTTCTACTAGCTGACCCGGCAAACGTTGTTTTGCCATACAAATACTGAAACTACCTATGTTGCCTAACACTCTTAAAGCACTGATCCAACAAGAGTTGACATAGTAAGAAGGCACGTGAGGAATGCTCGTATTCGTTGCGTACGGACACTGCCGACATTTAGTGTGCGTGAGGCGATTTCAGACGGGGAGTGCGTTTATATGTTTACTAGGTGACCCAGCAAACGTTGTTTTGCCATACAAATGTCAGGGTTGGACAACCCTTATCTCTTAGGGTTATGAAAAATAGATAGTAGCCGATTCTTAGATATACTGAATATGCATCTAAAATTTCATAAAAATCGGTCAAGCCGTTTCAGAGGACTATGGGAACGAACATTGTGACACGAGAATTTAAATATAAGATTAAGTATCCATATAAATATTTTGAGCAACCATTCTCAATTACCGATAGAATTTATAAACAAATAGCTGTTGCCCGCAACTTCATACGCGTGGAATTTAGAAAATTTTCCCCGTTTTTGCAACATTTTTAACTCTTGCTTCGCTTCTATTGTTCGCAACGTGATGTTATATACCCTATAGCCTTCCTTGATAAATGTACTAACCGATACTGAAAGAATTTTTCTAATCGGATCAGCAGTTTTTGAGATTAGCGCGTTCAAACAAACAATCTCTTCAGCTTTATAATATTGTTATAGAAGTATAGATGAGTGACATAGAACTATCAGAAACCCATGACAAAGCCCCATTCCATATATATTTCAAAATGCAACCAGTACAGCGGTTTCCAATAAATTTGCTACCGCACATCCTACATGTTATACGTTTGCTTTGTTTGTGGCCGAACATGCACGTTGTTCTATAGTTTTGTCCATCAGTTTTTGTCGGCGACAATAAATTGAATTTCTACTTTGTTTTGAGCTAAAAGCGTTGTTTGTTTACAGCTAGATTGTGGTATAATTGTGTTAGGATTTTTATTGCAAAATACTAACACATTACGGGCCTCTGGTCTAGTGTCCGTTCACGAGGTTGCGGGTTCGATTCCCGCACGGAACAATCATTTGTGTGTTATTTATAATTGTCATAGAAATGTTTGTTCTGCGTCTAGGTGTTTCTATGTATTATAGGCATATATTAACAAAAAAAAAGTAGTTTACGTAATATATCCGTATTCTGTTACTTATAACACAAGCATATAAACTTTGCTTGGGACCAGAGGACGTCCTGTGAAATGTCCATAAATAAATAAATAAATATTCACGGACATTTCACACATCGTCCTCTGGTCCCAAGCTAAGCTTATAAGCTTGTGTTATGGGTACCAGAATACGGATATACTACATAAACTACTTTTCTTTTGTAAATACATACTTAAAATACATAGAAAACACCCAGACGTAGTACAAACATTTGTATGACATTTATGGATATCACACAAATGATTGTCCCAAGCGGAAATCGAACCCGCGACCTCATGATCGGCAGTCCATTACATAAACCACTCCACCACGAAGCCCTAAATATTTATTTATTTATTAAAAATTTCATAAGAATCGGTCATGCCGTTTCGGAGGAGTATGGGAACGAACATTGTGAAACGAGAATTTTATAAATTCGAAGATACAATGCAGAAATACTAGTAATTCATCTATGATGCATTATAGAAGAAAATCCCTATCATTGAACAAAATTATTCATGAAACGTTTTAAGCAAAGTGTTATTTAAGTTGCTGAATCATCACAACACAAAGATGTTTTGCTGATAATTTTTAATGGCACTAAAAAGGTTTCGTTTAGAATGACTACGTACTATTTATATTAATTTAAATGTATGTCTGTTTGGATGAGTATTTGAATTCATAGAAAAAGGGAATATCATTTTTACGTTTATGTTTAAGAATTATACACAAACCAGCTATTGCCCGTGGTTAAGTGCATGTAGAATCTAGAAACCAAACTTTTACAATAATACACAAAAAAAAGATATAATTAAAATAATGGATAATTATTATATTATGTATAAATAATGCGCAAGTTTGAATCCAGTCGGCAACAATAGGTCCCCATTTCAGCATAATGTCAAGTCGCAAGGACTTGACGCTGATTTTCAAATGGGGCCTGTGGGTGTTGTCACGGATGTCCACAACCAATAAATTAGATGGCCTACATCTTAATAAAATAGGTACATTTACACATGTCATGTGTCTTCAGAATACAGCTTTTATGAAACTTAAAAAAATAAAAGTATTTTTAACTGTTATAAAACTGAAGTAATTAAATAAAAATATAATTTATACTAGCTGTCCCGGCAAACGTTGTTTTGCTATACTAAAAAAAAAATTTAAAAGTAGATGTTGGCCGATTCTCAGACCTACTGAATATGCATGTAAAATTTCATAAAAATCGGTCGAGCCGTTTCGGAGGAGTACGATAACTAACACTGTGACACGTGAATTTTATATATAAGATATAAAAAAAACAATACCTACCTAATTTATGCTACTAACCTATAATAATGCTAGAATAAAATTTAAAACTTAAAAGAATAATTAATTACCTATATATTTTATTCTTTACTGGTTATCAAACAAAATAATTAATAATATTAAATTATACTATTTCCACGATCGACTGTTTCTGAAATTGTAATCTATTTATGGATCTTATAGGATTGTCTTTGATTTTTAGCGAATTCTTAGGCAAGGCTTGGAGTCGGTCCAATGTAAGACTAACCGTAAACTAACCTCTGTTTACATACATTGTAGATTGAAACATTCAACACACATCTGTAGGTACATTCAAAGGCGTATTTACCCTAGGGCGATAAGGGCCATGGCCCGGGGCGGCCAGCCTGAGAAGGGCGGCGAAAGCGTTCAAGTTTAAATTTTGGTATATCTCTATTAATTTAAAGGGCGGCTAATTAATTTGCCCAGGGCGTCAAATCAAATGGCCCGGGGCGCTTATTTTCAAAATACGCCTGTGGGTACATTATAAATTAAGAAGACACAAATGAAGTAAAAAAAGATTTTTGGAAAAAACAATACCTATGAAACTTACTCTACTAAACTTTTCAGTGTCGAATGAGAATAGAAAACATAGGTACTCTTTTTTTACCAATTTCAGTAATTCACAAAAGAAACCAGCGAATCAAACTAGTATTTCAAATAAAAACAGCCAGAAAAATAAAAACTTAACACATTCAGTATCAATCATTACATTGCAAGTAGATCATTACTTATCATTTATCAATAATGGATCAATCAATATAGTCACGACCATTTAAATTGGCGTAATAGAAAAAATTAAGTAAAATTTAACTTGTTAAATAGTAATTGAATCTTTAAACTGCTTCTGTACTGTACAACACAAAAACTTTTATAATTATTCGATAAATAGGTTTCACATAAAAAATATTACATTTTCTTTAAGTTTCTCGTTACAATAAGGTGCTTGTCTGTTGTTATTCTTAATAAAACTTCAAATGCTTAACATATATTGTATTCTAATAAGGGTTTAGACTGTCTAAAGTAATATATTATTGTTTTTACTATCCTTTTAGGTTTATTGTTTTTGATCTAGTCATTTTATGCAATGTCCTTTTTTATTAAAATTATGCAGCAAAAACTAAAGCATATTTTTATTAATGATTAAATACTTATTATTTAATCAACGCAATTAATAGTTTCTTAGTAACCTTTTAATAATTCAAAATAAAAATATGTTAAAATTAATAGGGACAACGCAAGTATATAATTGTTATTTATAATCGCAATAAGAGAAAAACAGAATTTATCCCACATAATCTAGCTACCGTTGCTTACATACTTCGTTTACTCGTACCTGTGTTGTAAAAAGGAATATACATATTCTAGCCCACAATATTAACCTTTGTTTTCACAATAGTCGTGTGCTACCTAAAGTAAACAAGAAGATAGCACTAAAAGTCTTAGAGTCACTAAAATATACTACCAAATGCGTTCACATAGTCCCTGTAGTTTCTTGGAAAACATTTGCGATGTTTACATATAACTTTCGTTGGCAAACACTTGGCATTTATAGTGTTTATTTATTAACATGATTTCACCTTTAGGATGCGTCATATTTATCCTCTTCATTTCCTTGGTCCGCATTATGAATAAAATAACTATATAAAGTGATGGTAACATAAAAACAATTTGCGAGAAAGCCCGCAGTTGGAATAAAGGTGAAATTTTATGGAACAAAACAAATTTTTGTAATTCCTGGGATTTGATATACAATTTTTTAGGAACTTATAAGGTAAGGTAGGTATTAATAACTGTTTTTAAAGCAGTAGTCTCTACCAAAATGTTTGGATATTGTTCTTTACTAACAAATTAGAATCAAAAATATATAATCCCTAATACTATTTTGGAAACTAATACAGTAAAATAAACTTTCTATACTAAAAAAGAATATATCATGTACTATATACCTACTCTATGTAATTGAAAAAGTATACCTTTTAAACTCTAACTACACAATGCTATGAACAGTGTTTAAGCCAATTTAAGCACTACGCACTATAATTATAAAGAAAATATGATCATTTACGATACAATCAATCGTTCAGTCACTCTATACGTTGTTAATAATTGGTACAGATGTTTACCGGAACGCTATAATGGACGGCCATTTTGTTAATAGCTATATTTATTTTTAACACTCCCTTTTAATGCTTTTATTATTCACATAGATATTTCATTTGTTAAAATACTAAGCGGATTACATTTGAATGTTTTCAATTTCTATTTTAATGTACAAAAAATGAATAGAAATACAATGAAAAATTTGTAAATTTAACAACTTAATTTGTAGTAAAATATTAGGAAATTAAGCGAAGTCAACAATGAATTTAAATTATGAAAAATCATTACAAATATTTAAATATTATATTATACTAGCTGACCCGGCAAACATTGTTTTGCCATACAAATGTCAGGGTGGACAACCCTTATCACTTAGAAGTATGAAAAATAGATAGTAGTCGATTCTCAGACCTACTGAATATGCATATAAAATTTCCTAAAAATTCGTTAAGCCGTTTCGGAGGAGTATGGTAACTGTGACAGGAACGTTTTATAATATATTAAGATTTAAAGATATTAAAGAAAGAGTGTGGGAATTAATATATTTTCACTCTCCATCCCACTGTCGGGCACCGGCCTCTTCCACTTTGGGAGGGATTACTTAAACGTTATTGATATTAAACATGAGATAGGTTTCATCCAAGTTCATTATAATCTTAACAAACAGTACCGGAATCAAATTATTGACCATATAAATTCACAAAAATAAACATAGTACAAATACTCCCTAACAAAACGTCATTATAATTTTATTACTAGAGTTCCCATAATCATAGTTACCCCACGATTCATTACCTCTATTTGTAAAACTAATGACAGTTATGCGTGATATTTCAATATAAACTTGTATTTTTATGAATTTTCACATGAGAAATTTAAGTTACATCTTTTTTTAACATCAATTTTTATAATCAAAATTTATTGTGATGTGATAGTTAAGCAAATTGAAAAGAAATAATTTTATTTACACTTAAAACTACAACTATAAGTTCTACCATTTTGCAGGCATAGCAGCTACTCGGTAGCTGCTATGCCTGCAAAATGGCAACTACTCGGTACCCATAGAAGGCCAAACTTTTATGTAATAGGCCAACCCCAATCCGCGATTCTGTGCGTGTCGAGAAGGCGAAACGATTAGATTTTCTAGCACCAAAGAGTGAACTCTCTCTCCAGCTTATTTACGTCCGACTATTGGGCACGGGACCATTCCACTTTGGGAGGGATTATGCTCTACTGTGCCGCGCTGTCTAGAGTGACCAGGTGTTGTGGCTTAGGGTTTACTTTAGAGTTTTCCGTCTCTCACAGAGGATGTTTCTGTGCACAACATTCCTTAGCTAGCTTTTACAGCACCCTAGAAAGGAATAGGAGTAGTGACACTTGTATTCTTAATCTGTCAACATACGGACGAAATCACAGTCACAGTGAAAAAAACAACAGTGATCAGTGTTGCTAAAAAGTTTATATGTAAAAATGCATTAATGTTAACTAATTAATAGAAATACAGCTGTACATAATTTCGACGAGCGTCGTGGTTGAGTGGTTTATGTAACGGACTGCCAATCAAGAGGTCGCGGGTTCGATTCCCGCTCGGGACAATCATTAGTGTGATTTTTCTAATTGTCATACAAATGTTTGTATTGCGTCTGGGTGTTTCTATGTATTATAAGTATGTATTTACAAAAAAAAAGTAGTATATGTATTCTATCCGTATTCTGGTACCCATAACACAAGCATATAAGCTTAGCTTGGAACCAGAGGGCTTTATGTGAAAAGTTAACTAAATAAAAAATGGTGGTTGATTCCATTTTTTCTGTCATGACAATTATAATTTATAGAGACCTAGTTTATATCAGAACTTCAAGTCAGTATATCAAAATCATATTCTGTAACATAACCATACTATTGTCGTTAAACAAATACTGTCCAATTATATTCACATTTGCCTATTAAGCCCCTCTCTAGTAATGGATTGAATGACCGATGTTAGTAAGAAATAAAAAGTTATGGAGAAGGTATCGTGAGGTATTTTGTCACATGAACATTGTCGATACAATCATTATTATATTATACAATCATATATTTTTGAAACTAAATAAACTAAACTGCTGAACTTTGCATATTAGCTTGTGTAGACATAATGTTCATTTTTAAGGTTTCGTACCAAAGGTAACACGAGAGCCGATCACTGAGACTTCAATGTCCGTCTATCCGTCTGTCAGCAACCTATATCTCATGAACGGTAATAGCTTAGTAGTAGAAATTTTCACAGATGATTATTTTCTATCACTGCTATAAATATTTTTGTAGTATTACAGTATGGTGTAACTTAACACAGATTATAGGATAGTACTGAGATTCAATTCGCTCGCTCATTCTGCGCATTTGCATAATTGGACCATATTTTGCAGTACAAATTATAACCAGTTATTCCTAAAAGAATTACTTTATCTAGATCTGTAATAATTACAAAATATCTATGTTAATTATGTAAAAAAATATCTTATGTTGGGTTCTAAACCACCTGTCACCGATGACCATCAGAGAGAAAAAAAAAAGAAAGTTTATTTGTAACATAAAGATTTTGCAATAAACACAGACAAACGAAAAAAGTTAAACAAAAAATGAATGCATAAGAGTAGAATTTAGTAAAATACATAAGTACAGAGTCAGTCACAAATATGGGTAGACTCAGCGTTGTGCTAGATTAAAACTAGCGCTGGTCCTCTGTCTAGCCTGAAGGTCCCCTTTCTAGATTTCGCTGTGTTCTAAAATAGTCAATATGCCTTATCCATTTTATTACTCCGTCCAATTATCTAAAGAATATAATAATAGAATTTTATTTGTTAAAGCTACTTGGTGGGTTGCCGACATCCGGTTACTGACTTTTTACTTGAAACGATGACCTGTCATGTACAGTTGGCAAAAAAATCTTGTGCACATATTTATTATTGATTCTGCTTATAAAATTATACAATATAGGGCGATAACTATTTTGCTGTGCTTTCAAAATATAACAGTAATACCTTTATGGGTACTTACTACTATAAAAAGTTTTATTTTACAACCATACGTAGAAGTTGTTTTATTTTATTGTAGCTTATTGTGTTCGTAAAATAGTAAAAGGAAGAAAAAGGTAGCATGCTATGTATTCCATGTCGTAAAAATATAATCTATTCTTCAATACTAATATTATAAAGTTGAAGAGTTTGTTTGTTTGAATGCGCTAATCTCAGGAACCACTGGTCTGATTTGAAAATTTATTTAGGTGTTGGATAGCAGATTTAACGAGGAAGGCTATAGGTAATATAACATTAAGCTGCGATTAAATGGAGCGAAGCATCACTGAAAAATGTTGCAAAAACGGGGAAAATTGTCTAAAATCCACGCGTACGAAATCGCGGGCAACAGCTAATATTTAATAATTTCCGATTAAGATTCAAGATACAACCACCAAAGTTAAAGAAAATGTCGAAATGCTCATGTTTCCATGAGTTAGCAATTCAGATAAAATTTTACTAATAACAATCAGCGAAGTTCTTGTGAATAAAATAGATTGCCAATCACTAAGTATTCTATTTTACTCTACTAGGTACTCCTATTTTTACACTGAACTCTTTGAATGATATTGAAGATATTTTAAGCTTTCGTTGCATTTGTATTGGTACCACTCAGAATGATTGTTTGTATGACGAAGATAGATATTTCTACTACATCGATTTTCCATCGATGTTATTGGTAGGTACGCTTGTCGTTCATAATCTTCCTTGCTTTATCCCATCCTTAACTTGTTTCTTTAATTTCGTGGTGTTCTGTCAGTCATATATTTTTACACAACTCTTTTATCTTTTTTTTAGTCTTCTTCTAAACATAATTTTCTTTACCGTCTTTTTCAGAATACACATAATATCACTTTCCGCTCGTCTCATTACATAACCATACCAGGACAGCTACTCATTGTTTTTTCAGTGATTGGTGAGCACATCTATACTTTATATTATAAAGCTGAAGAGTTTGTTGTTTGAACGCATTAATCTCAGGAACCACTGGTCCAAATTGAAAAAAAGGCTATAGGCTATATAATATCACACTGCGACTAATAAGAGCGAAGCATCAGCGAAAAATGTAAAAAAACTGGGGGAAATTTTCTAAATTCTACGCGTACGAAGTCACGGGTAACAGCTAGTTATTCATAAACTGGAGATATTTGCTTAATAAAAATAAATATACAACAATACTGAATGGTACTCTTGGTCCAACCGTAATAGGAGATGGTTATGTCATGTACGATCTGACAGTAAAACCGCAGACAGAGTTTCTATCATAAAAGTCATTTGAAATTAACCACATATTCGTTGGAGAGATACATCTCAATAAATTGAATATGAACTTTATTTGAATGACGACCCCGCTCCATAATATTGACAGTTCTGTTTTACCTTCACTGACAGATTTGATTTTAACATTACATTCTTTAAGGTTCTAAGTTCGTCTGTATGTTTCTTTTTTGTTATTTATGTTTGTTACCTTATAATTTTTAACTGGGCGAAGCAATTTTAATAAATCTTTTTATATTTGAAAGCTGGTGTTTCTCTTGTAGTCCTATTGTCACCAAGTCAGGATCTGATGGCTATCTCCTAAGAAATCAAGAAAAGCATGTAAATTTCGAAGGCACGTGAAGTCGGTTCAACTCTTTTTTAAGATATCCTATTATTTTCTTATTCTTTCTCGCAAATTCTATTCATCTTATTGAAGCTTACGGGGAGACCACAGGGATTATCGTATTTAATTGAATGACAAGTTTTATTATTAATTATGATTAAAAAAGTATTTTCCTTGTATATGAAATTCAGTTCCTAACATAATTTGGCATGGCTCTCCAGGAACTCCGATTGGGCTAAAGTCTAATAGTAAATCCAGAAAGGCTGACGGACCTTTATAGTTTATAGCTTTATACTTGACCGCATCTCTTAAAGTTTAAGCCATTACGATTTCTTGCAGGATCAATATTATGAATCCAAATTATTAGATTACAAAGTTAAGAAAATTTAAAGCCAAAACTTCGCTTAAATTCCCATCTAACCCTGCATATAAAAAATCATAATAATAACTTTTAACATCTTTATAGCCATTCTGCATACATAAAAACGCCTCCACACAAATCAAGTTGGAATTTGCCATATCTGGGTCAATTGAGGTTCAAACTCTGATATTCAATTACATTGTTAGGCCGATATCTTGCTTCTACGTTCATATCCCATCCCAGTATTACCTACATCTTCACCATCGTGTGCTTCTTCAAGTTCGACCTTAACTTCAACCTTTTTAAGTTTGAATTTCATTCAAGTCTTACATTCTTTGAGGTCACAAGCCTTTGATTGGTTATCTAAACGCTGCTTGCCAATTACTTAGAGTAAGTGATTGTCTTGTGTAGTATGCAAATGTTGAACGGTTTCCTAAAGACTTTTGGGCATTATACTGCATTTATTTCACGGAAAAGTTTCCAAGTCTCAAAACTGTTTGTGTGAAACTCTGAATTCAAACTATTATTTTCAATACAAAGGAATACTCGACTGGAATGTAATCTTGTTTGTTATTTTCAGCAGAAACGTTCGCAAATAATAGGAACAAAGGATTTTTTGGATACAAAATAAAGCACTACGTAAAACAGTAAACAGGAAAAGTTTTGAAGGCGTAAATATTAAAATACCTATTTTCTTGTAAAATAAATTAGTTGTATTTAAAGTTATAGACATCGTCAGTTTTACAAAAAATAACATGAAGAAATGTATGTATAAAACTTTCAGAACAAAGAGATGCAACAAAAATTTTAATGACTGTCACAAAAACGGACGATTCAATTTACCCCTTTCCTTCAATCTTTTTCGGATTCGTCGATGTATGCATTTTCATCACAAATTTTTCGGTTAGTGTCTGGATTGAATCGTGACGTCAGCTGTCTGTAGAACCATCTCTATGCAATTAAGACACGAATTTAGGCGATTTACAGCACTTAAAGTAAGAGAATGTAACGGTAAAAATAAAAAGTAAAAATATAGAGTAATAAGCACAAAGTCATCTATGCATTTACACTGTAGTTATTTATCTGTAAATGCGGCTCAAATAATCGCCATAACATAACGTATATTTCTTCTAACACTTGCGCGACCAATTTACTCAAATAAAACGACATTTTACGGATTTAGACGCGTATATTTGTTATAGATTTTAGTCAGATGTTTTGGTGAGTTTTCTGTCACCATTGTTAAGGGTGGAACTGTCGCGTCGGGACTGAATATCAAATGTGAGTTTAAACCTGTAGCAACCGATGATAGAGGACACTTCACAGCTAAATTTGAAAACAAATATATGCGTCTTAATCCGTGAAAAGTGGTTTTATTACAAAAAAAAAACATATTAAATTTTTCACTTACCTACATATTTTTCTTTATTAACTAACTGTAGCCTTAATTACGTAACTTCATTTCGATTAACATTATTAGTTTCATATTGAATATTACCTTCTATCGAGCTTTATATCGTTTGAAATTTTTTTACCAGGATCTGATAAGAAAACGCTGATGTAGAGCTTAATTTTCCCCCTTACCGACTATGCTGATGTGTGTTATGTTCGACCTGAATGCAGATCTACTCAATAAACTTGACCGGCTTCTCAACAATTGCATTCGATTTGTTTTTAATCTACGCAAATACGATCATATTTCATGAGCCCGCCCTTGTACTATGTTTGTGCATAAAGTTTAAATAAATAAATACCTTTTTTCTACCGAAGACCTGATCTGCTAATTCTCTATTGTAATTTCATGACTGTAAAAAATTCTTTAACAGCAATTACCATAAAATTTATTGAAACAAAAATGTTGTGCATATCACACTCCTAACGACATTTCTTAAGAATTCTTAAAAGACAGTCCTTAGTTAAACAAAATAAATGTATAATAATCACATCAAGTTCGGAAGCTGTATATTAAGCTGGAATGTAAACAAAAAACTAGTGAAATCTTAGAGTATAAAACCAACAGGAGTTAACTCTCTTTCACAAATGATTGTTCCGAGCGGGAATCGCACCCACGACCTCATGATCGGCAGTCTGTTACATGAACCAGTCCACCTTCGTGGTGGAGTGGTTCATGTAACGGACTGCCGATCAATAATGTAAGTTATTTTATAAATTCATAAATAACATCCATCCTTAAGCCGTTCTATGTCCACTGTTGGACATAGACCTCCTCAACACGTGGTCCTTAGCCGCTTGGATCCTATGGTTCCCCGCGACCTTAACGATATCGTCGCTTCACCTTGTCGGGGTTGCCCTACAGTGCGTAGTCCGGTCCACGGTCGCCACTTGTTTCTTCCCCAACGATCATCAGTCCTAAACAATATTCATAGAAAATTAAAATTGAAATTAGGTATTTAAGAAAATTAAAATTGTAGTTATTAAAGGAGATGACTAAATAAAGTATGGACGACTGCCCCAGCAATGTACAAACATGGCACCTAGCAGTATATAACACTGAATGGCTGAATATTAGTATTTTATATAAAAAAAGTTCCAGGAACTTGTTATAATTTTGCAATCCTGAAAATAAAATGGATTAACTCCTACGTCAATAGGTACAAAACCTTCAAACAAATGTCATTGCAATGAACTTTTACGTAGGGCGTTTGAATGTATCTGCTATAAAATAATAATAATTGTATTTTTATATTATTAAATAAATAAATATTCACGGACATTTCACACAACGTCCTCTGGTCCCAAGCTAAGCTTATTATGCTTGCGTTATGGGTACCAGAATACGGATAGAATACATATACTTTTCTTTGGTAAATACATAGAAAACACCCAGACGCACTACAAACACTTGTATGACATTTATGGATATCACACAAATGATTGTCCAAAGCGGGATCGAACCCGCGACCTCGTGATTGGCAGTCCATTACATAAACTATAACTATATTGAATCAATCTACCTACTAGTGATAATCTGATCATAATCTGTTTGTTGATAGATCTGTACAGACAAACACTCTGGGGAACTTAATTAATATGTGGTGATTAATAAATCATACTTTCCTGATAACAACCAAGTTCAAGTCATGAACAAACTCAATAACACTGCCCGACCAGAGTATCAGACCCAGGACCTCGTGCTCTGTGGTAAAGGTGTTGAAATAAAGGAAAATAAAAATGCTATTTCTTTACTTATTTATTCATACAGCCAGTCTAACAAGAACATTATCCAAAAATGAAGCCGGAGCTGATATTGTGTTAATTAGGTAGGTTTAATTCCGGTTCTGGCATAGGTCTAGGTGCTGGTTCAGGTCCGGCTTGTGGTTCAGGTGCAGCTCCAGGCAGATTTACCCGTTTTTGATCTTAGTTTATCTGCCTTTGATATCTCATCCAACAGGGATGACATGCAGAATTCATAGCCTAAAAAGTGAATTTAAGGTCATTATTATACTGAAATATAAGGAGATATAAATGTCCACTTACATTAGGTGGTTTAGGGTGTTTCTATGTATTATAAGTATGTATTTACAAAAAAAAGTAGTATATGTATTATATCCGTATTCTGGGACCCATAACACAAGCATATAAACTTAGGGACCAAAGGATGTTGTGTGAAATGTCCCGGAATATTTAATATTATTATTTATTACACTACAGCAAGCAAAAATTAAACAATGTAGGAATTAAATACAAACATATAATAAACAAACAAAAATATTGCAAAGAATAGCAGCCAATCTTATAGAAATCAGCCCATAAGTGTCCAGAGGAACAACTTAAGACTTAGGACTTGTTTTTATTACCCAAGTGATTCTATAAACACCTATACAATTGTATTCTATCTTTCGTCACTCTCAAATCATTCTGATCGGATGTTAGCTCAATATGACATTCAGAGAGAGGTTAGAGACAGCTCTGACTATTTATAGGCCGAGAAACTTGATCTCTAAAGAGGAAGATGAACCATGCTACCGGGTGGCCATGTATTATGTTATGAAAGGACTCACTGTGTTTGAAAACGATTTTTTATTTACCTGATGAAAAGCTTGATGTGACATGGGCAAATTCTGCAACATGGGGTCGTATCTTTCCACTACATGGCATCGTATACTTCTCACAGAACGACCACATATTATGCACACCATTGTATGGCCAAATAAACGAACATCAGTTAACAAAACTTTTGTTCCATGTTTCTTATATTTATTAGTTCTAGAATGATTCCTGGATATACTTACCTCAATTGTTAACCATCGTGCTAAGATAATAAGTAGAACAGCAGGCAATGAAGAGGTGATATGCCGCCGCAGTCTTTGCGTGGCAACACCGCAGTTTACGCATTGCATGATGAATTGATTGCAGTTCAAGTCCGTGTCGAGTAACGAGTGTTCAATAGGCAGGCGAGCACACACAATTAGGTACTCCAAAAATAATAAAACAAAAGTCAACGAAAAGCAAACGACATCTGATAGTCTGACGTGACGTTTAGGGATGGCGTCGATGGCGATTACTTATTAAAAAATCGATTTTTAAATCGTTTCGAATAGTAACCCGATGCAATAATTTCTAAAAAAATCATATTTTTTTTTAAATCTGTGTTTATAATTATTTTTATAGCAATATTAAAGTATCAGGTATGAAATAAGACATTTATTTTCTATGTATTTGGAACATTAAAAAGATCTACTTTAATCGATCTCAGTGATCGATATTTATATCGACATTGATCGATGTATATTCGCCATCGCGAATGTCGAGCATCCCTAGTCTGTATGATTGACTTTAACATGTCGGACAATAAAAAGCAATTAAGATACTTTTTTATGTTCAAAAGTTCACGCAAGTTCTAGGAATTTATAAAACACTAAATAATTCATTAATAAATTTTTAAATATTACGAGATATTGTAAGATTCCTGTACATGCTTGGGGCAGTCATTTAGTCATCGCCTTTAGTTGTAGTTTAACACCAATTTAGGGGCTGAAATGAACTCATAGTAGTTCGATACCTCAAATAAATGAAGAAGAAAAAAATGAGGATTACTCTCGTCCCTTTTTAGGGTTCCGTACCCAAAGGGTAAAAACGGGACCCTATTACTGAGACTTCGCTGTCCGTCCGTCCGTCCGTCCGTCCGTCCGTCCGTCCGTCCGTCCGTCTGTCACCAGGCTGTATCTCAAAAACGGTGATAGCTAGACAGTTGAAATTTTCACAGATGATGTATTTCTATTGCCGCTATAACAACAAATACTAAAAATAAAATAAAATAAAGATTTAAGGGGGGCTCCCATACAACAAACATGATTTTTTTACCGTTTCTTGCTCGATACTAATAACGTTGCCTTATGTTGCATAGATAATGGTACGGAACCCTTCGTGGGCGAGTCCGACTCGCACCTGACCAATTTTTACTATATCAACTCCAGTTCGATTAGTGCTCTAAGATTGTTAGGCAACGTAGTTGTGGACACACCAATAATTTGAGTCGCGAGAATCTTTAAAAACCATTCTATTTTGAGTCGCGATTATAGCTTGTTAGGCTGGCTGTATTATGTCACTTTTTATTCTACATATTTTTATTTAAGATATAACAGTTAGTATGTTTTTGTTGAAAAACTATGAAAACTTTTTAACATATTTATGTGGTTATAATAAACAAGGTTTCGTCGAAACATATGATTTATGTTTACACTAAGTGCTGCTCTGTAATAATTTAATTCTTAGTGGCTCATAGAGTGCACAATTGGTTATTCTCAATACAATTCATTTAACAAAGGTACCAATGCTGCAGGCACAATTAATCTTAAGTAAAAATGAAAAGAACTATGGCGTATTTCGATTAAATGGCAATTTCGTTGAGCACATTTATTAAAATTGTAAGTTAGATACACAGAACTCCTAGTAAAAAGTTCATAGTGACGGGCTTCGTGGTCTAGTGGTTTATATAACGGACTGCCGTTCACGAGGTCGCGGGTTCAATTCCCGTTCGGGACAATCATTTGTGTGATGTTTATAATTGTCATACAAATGTTTGTACTGCGTCTGGGTGTGTTATATGTATTATAAGTATGTATTTACAAAAGAAAAGTAGTATACAAAAGAAAAGTATTATATCCGTATTCTGGTACCCATAAACCAACCATAGAAATATAGCTTACTTTGGGACCAGAGGACGTTGTATGAAATATACAAAAATATTTATTTATTATTATTATTTTATTATTTATAGTTGGTAACATTAACGAATTGTGTTATTGACACTCAATTTTTATTCAAATTATCTGTTGAAATAACGTATTGTTTTAGAGTATAAAATTGTTTTATAATTTCGATTAAAGCAATCATTTAGATATGAAAAAGGCTACCTTTTGTATTTAAGGCCAACGTACGAAAAATATGTGTGTGATATTTAATTTTACACTAATTCTAAAGGCTAATATTCGATGAGATTTATTTATTGAATAACAATAAAACAATTGTGTTAGCATTAGAATTTGATGTATTTTATGTGTTTTTATTTTTTACTAGCGTAACAGTTGAATAATCACAGTTTTAACTTCATGTAACTACAGTTTTCTTAGCAGTATGTTAAAAAAATGTTATAAAATAAACGCAATGTTGTAGCGAGCCTAAACAGAAACGACGTGTCAACTGCGCGTAAACGTCGCCGCGTCTAAACTGGGTCTGATTTATTTTATTGAACCGATAAATGAGTGTGCCAGCTTTTGGTGCAAAATAAATTGTAACATTGGGAGTCCCAACTCGAGAATTCTCGTTTCAGTAACTGTTTCAGTTAAATTAGTGATGGGAATAGAAGTTATCAACACTTCTTTAGATGTTCGAGGAAATTATTGTTATCATTAATTTGGTAAAACGGAGTGATGAACATTTAATTTTATTCTTAGAAATTTGAAAATAGCAGCTGCTTCAATAAAATTTGTAAATCTTGGCTTAAGTATCTATGTGTTTTTAAGCGAATTTAATTTGTTGAGTTCCTTTTTCTTTGTATATTTATGTGTATACTAGCTGTCCCGGCAAACGTTGTTTTGCCATACTACAAAAAAAAAGGTTTGAAAAATAGATGTTGGCCGATTCTCAGACCTACTGAATACGCATGTAAAATTTCATAAAAATCGGTCAAGCCGTTTCGGAGGAGTACGGTAACTAACACTGTGACACGTAAATTTTATATATATAAAGAAGATATATATTTATACGTATATACGTAATATATGTATGATATATGCTTAATTACATGTTTTTCAATTAATTCTGTATTTATTTAACCTTGTACTCTTTTATTTTTGTTAATTATCTGTCATAGCCGCCTGTTCTTACTAGTTTTCTGGTTCTTACTTACAACCAGCGCTGTGGTAGCTTTCTACTATAGCAATTTTTATTTATATATTTTCTTTTTTTATATTCATGGACATTTCACACAACGTCCTCTGGTCCCAAGCTAAGCTTTATATGCTTGTGTTATGGGTACCAGAATACGGATAGAATACATATACTACTTTTCTTTTGTAAATACATACTTATAATACATAGAAAACACCCAGACGCAGT
The DNA here is from genome assembly GCA_916999025.1 of Orgyia antiqua. Lineage (NCBI taxonomy): Eukaryota > Metazoa > Arthropoda > Insecta > Lepidoptera > Erebidae > Orgyia > Orgyia antiqua. The sequence continues at coordinate 18,828,531 of OU779870.1, forward strand.
ACAAACATTTGTATAACATTTATGGATATCACACAAATGATTGTCCCAAGCGGGAATCGAACCCGCGACCTCGTGATCGGCAGTCCATTACATAAACCACTCCACCACGAAGCCCGTCAAAACCCGTCATTGGTGAGGAAGGACCATTTTCAGCCTTTAATATTAATGTATTTTATTATGTATATTTTAAACTTTGTTCTGTAGTCGAGGTTACTGAAATAAATTTATTTTCTTTCTTTCTTTGTTGATACTCATAGTCACTACGTATTTCATGATCAAAATCAGTCCTTAAAGCATTTTTAAATAAATATCTACTCAGGTACTTCATTATTCTCAGAGAAAAACGTGTCTTTATAGAGAATCTATAAAACTGAAATAAACAAACATTAGAGTTTTATACTGAGTAGTAACAAAATGATCAAATAAGATGACCCTTTTTTATTGTGATACAGTTGATGTTCCTAATGTATTAAGTTGTGTAAGTGTTAAAAAATGTTAAGTAAACCAGTTATTGTACTTCAATGTTAACAATAGATCTTATAATATATAAAGTTCTGTGTTAGTTACCATACTCCTCCGAAACGTCTTGACCCATTTTTATGAAATTTTTTGTTTAATATGTATGGGTTGTGTACCATATGGGTTGTGTACCATTTGTAGGGGTTGTGATATATTCTACAGGATTGAGTGACTGTCGATGATAATAGTAGATTGCGTAATATGTGTAAATAATAAAACACAACCTACTGCGACGAATTATTTATTGTTACTAGTTAGTAATTACAATAAAATGCTGACAATTCATGTACTTATACATATTACAAATAAATTATACCTTGTACAGTAGTCTGTACATACTGCCGAGGGCAAAAAAAGAAGGCTGTAAATGCATATATTCAGTAGGTCAGGAATCAACTATCTATTTTTCATAGCCCTAAGTGATAAGGGTCGTACACTCTTAACAATTTATATGGCAAAACAACGTTTGCCGGGTAAGCTAGTATATTCTAAAACATAGTTAAAAGTACCAAACTACGAAACGTGTACCTATAGAACAAGCATGTAGCTGTCAATATTTCCTAATGTGAAATATCCGGGCAAACGCATTATCACTTAATACATCATAATAATTTGATCAAACTAAAGCTACTGTGTAGCTAACTCGGTAATTTTTAAGGTTCCGTAGCAAAGGGAAAGATGGGACCTTTTAGTGAGACTTCACCGTCCGTCTGTCTGTCACCAGGCTATATCTCTGGAACGGTGATAGCTAGACTGGTGAAAACTTCAGTTTATGTATATCACTTGATGATATAACAACAAATAAATACTCGTCATCATTCTCCTGCCTTTATTCAGATATTTGTGGTCGAGAATATGACAAATAGATTGTGATAATATCGGTACGGAACCATTCGTCTGCTAGCCCAAGAGGTACCTGACCGGTTTCCTTTTCACTGCACTACATATTATAGGTTAAACTAAAGTTAGTGTAACTTTAGGTAAATTACTCTAACGCTTTAACATTACGCCCAAAGAGCATCTAATTGTTTGTTACCAACAAATACCTATGATTGCTACACTCGTGAGCACTCTCAACCAAATATCGTAGCGATATATTGTAGCGTTACATCGTAGCTATACATCGTAGCTATACATCGCAGCGATACATCGCAGCGATAAATCGTAGCGATATATCGTAGTGATACATCGTAGCTATACATCGTACCAATACATCGTAGTGATACATAGTAGCGATACATTGCAGCAATAAATCTGTACCAACCGATTTCAACATATCGTACGGTGTGCATATGAAATCGCTAAAAAACTTATCAGAGGTGAGTAGAGACACTAGGAACGTTCCATTTATTAGAATTCCATACCAAAAGGTAAGACGGGACCCTATTACTAAAACTTCGCTGTCGGTCTGACTGACTGTGAAGTAGACTATATAAATCAATACCAAAAGCGATATGAATAACTAGATTAAAAGAACCAGATGACCTAAAAAAACTTTAAATTGAATCGCCTACGATGAGAATGCACTAGACACTCCAACAAAAGGATACCTCTGAAGAACTGAGGCGCCTAATAAAAGAATCGGATCTATCAATGAGAAAGTAAAAAGACTGAAATCAGCGCAGTCGCGGTGTTCCGGGATTTTACGTGCCCCGCATGTACTTTGTGTAGTTAGTACTAAGTGATAAGATGCAGCGAGCTCAGTAAATATATAGGTACATATTAGGCATTAAGTAAGCTCTCCGAGTGGTGACGGATTAAGAATACAAGTGTCCTCACGAAAATAAACCCTGTGCCTATACGCCTGGTCAGCGCGGCACAGTAGACCATAATCCCTCCCAAACTGGAGGAGGCCCGGGCCCAGTAGTGGGACGTAAATAGGCTGGAAAGAGAAAGGCATTATAAATACGAGGAATTGGAGCAGTTTTTAAGCAATTTCTAAAATAGAATACTTAGGTTTAAAAATATATTAAGTTTCTTTTCTTGATTTCTTAAAACAGCCTATACAGATCTGGGAAATGCTGTTATTTTCGAAGTGGTATATTCTCAGGTGGTTGATTAATGGTATTTTCTTTGAAAATCTCGTATCAATGATAAAAAAAATAAGGATCATAATCAGCTACTCACCATACACGGTAATTGATTATTTCGCTTTTATTTCGGCTTTATGAAAGTCGTCTGCTTCCGTAAATATTTTATTTCTTTTCTATCGATATAAACAATTACAAACTATATAAGCTGTCAGGAAAATAGTTCCGTAAAATACATAAAATCAAAACGCGCCATTTACTTCCTAAACCAAAGGAAGCTTACGGTGACTGTGCTCGAACCTATTTCCGGACACGCCACCCGAAGACCAGTCAAGACAATGTGTTGCGTAAGCGTTGCGTCGTGGCAACGTAGACATAAAAATCATAGCTGGCGAGCTAGCGTAGCTATATGAGCAACGGTAGGGAAAAAAATTTGGACATATCATAAGAGCTAACTTTCTTGGCAAAATAAATAGTATTGCTTACATGAATAAATGATTTTGAATGTGCCATCGCGTCGCAGGGTTATAAAGTTCCGGAGTTTAAGCAACATTCCCGCCTGCTTCATCTCAGGAGCTTCAGTTCAGTTGAGTAAGCGTTGCGTCGACATAGCATATCGTCTAAACCCTATGATTTATAATTATTTTTATGAAAAAATGATGCACCTACAATATCGGAGCAACGTTGCATGGTGTCGTGTCGACTGGACTTAAGGGGTGGGGTTTTTTAGCCTGTATCATTCATATGCTAATGCACTACGGAATATTTGCAAAGGCCTTTCATAATGCTACTATCTCCAATAGAACGGAAGTGTTTTTACCTTTTATATTGAGATTTTTAGGATTTTATGGTGTCAATAGGATTTTGATTAACGATGTGTGATTTTCAAGTGACTGTTCATTTATTTGGTGCATTTATTTAACAGTTCATAACATTTCTTTAGATTTTGAAAGCATTATGAGACTATTTTAACTACTTTCGGTCTTAGTTTTTTATTAAGATATGCTAGATTCGTGTCTCGACATGAGATTCACCCTTTTCCATTTTCGGATTGTAAAATTGGAAAACAGCCTCTCTGCACGCATTTAAAAACCATTTAAGGAATATCTACGAGTTATACTGTCCATGTGGTGACGGATTGAGAATATAAATGTCACCACGCTTTTTCCTTTCTAGGGTGCTGTCACAGAATAATAATTATTCTATATTCTGTGGGCGCTGTAAAAGCCAGCTAAGGGATATTGTACATCCTCTGCGAGAGACGAAAGACTCAAAAACTAATCCTGCTCCAACGGGCCTGGTCAGCGCGGCATGCTAGACCATAATCTCTTCTAAAGTGGAGTAGGCCCGTGCTAAATGGCAAGACGTTAATTGGCTGAAGAGTGAGACAACGAGAGAGAGACAGAGAAGTTAGTAAATAGATATATGCCATGACGTACTGACATAGATAGATAGATATATAGAAAATTATTTGTACACCACAATAATACATTTTACTTACTTAATAAATTCTTAAAGTAAGGTATTGTACAAAGGGCGGCCTTATCACTAGTGTGATTTCTCCCAGGCAACCTTAGGATGGATAAAAATATCTAGGATAGATAGTGCGGTAGTTTGTGGTATACACAGGAATATTTTGTCAAAACGTGTAATAAAATTTGATCACGCTTCAATCTCAGCGTGTTTGTTTGCCAGTTTAACTCAACATGTTTTAAGATACGATCCTTAACGATATTAAAGACATTAAGTTCTCTCAACTACACAAACGAGTACATTAATAACCACCCACTTGGTTCAAGTAGCTGAATGAAACCTTATTGCTTATTGCTTAGTCTATTAAAACGCCAGTGAGTAACTTAAGAGGATACCAAAATAGCTTCGTGCATTTTTCTACGTACGAAGTTTTCATTGTTTCTTTAGATTGAATGGCTAGAGCTCTAATTTTTAAGTATATGTTTTTTCAATATATGATCTAGGATCGCATTAACTCAGAAACGCGATTGAAAAAAGTTTTCTCGATAGAAAATCTTCGCGAAACCACCTCTCTAATATTTATTTTTTGCATTTGTCGGTCTATTATCGCGTATTAACTAATGAAATAACTTTAAAAACATAAGTAACTATTATATATAGAAACACGTAAATCAGAATTAAATTATATTTAAGTAGTAGATTTTGAGTAAACAAAAAAAATATCCCTAATTCTTCATTTTCTATACCTACTAGCTGTGTTAACATGTACATGTCGACAATAATATTGATGTAGGCCCTTAAATGTAAATAAGGCAATGGTGTCAATTCTACGTGCACAACTAAACTTACCTTAACTAAATTATCAACTTAGTTCTAAACTAAAAAACACGCTTGAAAATCCTGAATATTTTTTTATTATTGCATTGTGATCGGTACATAAATGTGTGCAAAATTTTAGATTGATGCGACTATTGCAAGTGAATGAAAATCACTTTCAACGATTCCGTTACATAGATTAATACATTGATAGATATGAGAAATATTATATTACCGCCTAACACTCATTGCTTTGGGATCGATGATGTCGACCCAGGTTTCGAGAATATCCTATGCTCATTTTCAGTTTAGATCTGATAGATATGTTCCGAACTAATATAAGCGTGTTAAAAATGAAAACCGCTATTGCTGTATTTTGATTATTTGGATATTTTGATGTACCTTTAAATTAATTAAAATCTTTAGTCACAAATTTTTCATCTTAATCACAATTTAAAATCTTTAAGAGGATACCAAAATAACTTCGTGCATTTTTCTACGTACGAAGTTTTCATTGTTTCTTTAGATTGAATGGCTAGAGCTCTAATTTTTAAGTATATGTTTTTTCAATATATGATCTAGGATCGCATAAACTCAGAAACGCGATTGAAAAAAGTTTTCTCGATAGAAAATCTTGGCGAAACAACCTCTCAAATTTTTTATTTTTTTCATTTGTCGGTCTATTATCGCGAATTAACTAATGAAATAACTTTAAAAACATAAGTAACTATTATATACGGAAACACGTAAATCAGAATTAAAATATATTTAGTAGATTTTGAGTAAACAGGAAAAGTATCCCTAATTCTTCATTTTCTGTGCCTACTAGCTGTGTTAATATGTACGTGTCGACGATAATATACGATAATATTGATGTAGGCCCTTAAACAGTTTTTATAACAAGAAAGTTAAGTTAACATTACCGAACTGAACACAATTCGGTACTATTAACTTATAATTATTATAATTCGATTTAAACAAAAATTTTGACTGTTTCGATAACAATCGACACAATCAAAATTCATTTTTAGTTAAGTTTAGATTAGCTGTGCGCGTAGAATTGGTACCAATATCTCCTATGTGAATGAACAAGAATACATTTATTTAATTAAAGCTTATAATTTAGTCTATAGCCTAACAGAAAGTATTACTTTACGTTGAATATCACTCTATATACCTATCTGTAAAAATATTCTAAGTTAAACAACAAAAAGACGTCGCCGATGGTGGTATTGATGTTTCAAGTGTTTTGAGCTTAAGAGGATACCAAAATAGCTTCGTGCATTTTTCTACGTACGAAGTTTTCATTTTTTCTTTAGATTGAATGGCTAGAGCTCTAATTTTTAAGTATATGTTTTTTCAATATAATTATAATCTAGGATCGCATAAACTCAGAAACGCGATTGAAAAAAGTTTTCTCGATAGAAAATCTTAGCGAAACAACCTCTCTCATTTTTAATTTTTTTCATTTGTCGGTCTATTATTGCGTATTAACTAATGAAATAACTTTCAAAACATAAGTAACTATTATATATAGAAACACGTAAACCGGAATTAAAATATATTTAGGAGATTTTGAGTAAACAAAAAAAAAATCCCTAATTCTTCTTTTTCTATACCTACTATCTGTGTTAATAGGTACATGTCGACGATAATATTGATGTAGGCCCTTAAAACGAAAGAGTGGATATGGTGAAAATATGACAATATATAATTATATCTTAATTATCACGCTTTTTTTCCCATGGGATAGACAGAGACTATAGAGTGCCATCTTCTAGGTACCAAAGATTTTTTTTAAATATATGTTATGTAAAAAAGTCTTTTGTTTCCAAAAACGTGAAACGTTTTTTGTAGATTTTAAGATGCTGTTTTATTGATTGAAGTGATGAAGATTCAATTATGTCAATTGTGTATTTAGTTCATAATTATTTTTTTATTATGAAAAAACATATATATTATATTATGTAAATACAAACACAAAACTAAAAAACCCGATTGTAGCAATTCACTAAAAATATTCTTAATTAACCTTAAAAGTGTATCTTTTTGAGAGCAATTTTCAATTTAGTTAGGAAATTTTGGCTACATTGTAATGTTGGTAAGTATATTTTTTGCTACCTTGTTGCCAGTTTACTCCTGAATTCGAGAAAAAGAATACTCACAATTTACAAATACACTAGGTACTTATCCATTTTTCTCACATCATCGTTATTACTAAGATCGACGGTAGTGCGACAAACTTGTGCCTTCGAAGGAAGTTATTTGCATAAGATCTTAAAACAGCAATCGGCTGATCGCTAACATTTTAGCCCCGAGTCAGCAGATACTTACAGTTGAAATATTTATTTAACATATACAGTGTTATGTACCAAACTTAACTTATCGTATAACTACGCGGGCAGTACGGCCCTGCGCGGACGCAGTCCGGCCCCGCGCGCGACGCGGCTGTCGAGCGCCCCTCAGTTGAAAAATCGAGTTGAAAGCGAGTTGACGTTCGATTGTGACTAGTTGTCACGTGTTCTCGCAACGGTTTTTAAAAGTTAAAATTGTCACTAGAATTAATTGTTGATAAAACTAATTATCCTTGTTGTGTGAATCGATAATTACAATTGAAAACAAAACCTTGAAATGTCACCGCGAAATGTAATCTTCGCCAAATTGTTGGACATAAATGTGTTATAAAAACTAGTGAATTTTGTGTCTCCATACTTAATACGATTTGTGTGTCTATATTTAATGCTATTTAATGTGAGTTGAACTGTTTGATAACTACAATTGTGATAGTATAATTGCATTAAGACGATTGGTGAAAGTTCACGGCTTAAGTCGCGCCAAATGTGGTCATTTTGAGGACTTAAAGAGTTCGTGTCTGCCTGCCTAAAGTTAAGTATAGTTTGATTAGCATTCTGCGTTATTTTGGCCAATTTATCGTAGTTAGTTAATGAAGCTATAGCTAGGGCTTGACACGGTGAAGACATTGTTGAAGAACAAACAGGGTAAGTTTGTACTATTGTAAATTTGTAACGCTGTGAAACGCAGATTTTAAGTTCGTTCGTGTTGGCCTGAAGAATTAATACGCTTCCACAAACTAACACACAAAAAATCCCAGGTTGAACGTAACATATTTTTGGTAGCCAGAGCGTGGTTTAAACTCCGTTTCTCGAATGTTCCATGTTGAACAAACTATACCCTCATTATTTGTGAAAATTGATTTAATTAATTTAATTAATTTAATTTGATTAATTTAGTTGTTTGTTTGTTTAATCTAAATTGTTGGTATAGTTTTAAATAATTAATTTGAGTACTTGAATTGGCAATTAGATTTTAAAGGATTTGATAATTATTTGTGCTATTGCTAATCGTATTTGTTGTTGCTCAGGTTATTATTTAATATAAATTATTATTTAATTATTGTCTAATATTGAACAACGTTATAGTTAAATTGTGGCGTTGTGCGTTTGTGTAATACAACATTTATTTTATACGTTTGTTTGTTTGTTGGTTACCTTAAAATAAATAATTTAAGTCTTAAATTAATTGCACATTGGCAAGGAATTGTTTGTTTGTTTGATTTAAAATATTAAAGATTTGATATTTGTTTGGAGTAATAGCGGCTTGTCTCATTGAAAGATATTTTGTTTTTCGCTATTGTAATATTGTTTGTTTGTGAAAGATATTTGTTTTTTTTGTGTTATTATAAGATTGTTTGTTTCGTGCCGTTTGTGCTTTGAAGATGTCTACCGCCGCGTATAATGTTATCCGCGAGACATATTCCGGGATTGCGACTCATTTGAGATGGTTCACGTCAGCTGCCGCCTTGGTGAAAAGGGAGAACCGAATCGAGGCATTGTTGGACAGGCATGAGAAATGCCCTACACGACTTCAGGAGGTGGAGGCGCTTTACCGGCGCTTCATCTTGCATCTGGATGATGTGCCCCTGGAGTCATTCCCCCAGGAGCGACGGGACCAAGTCCACGAGGACTACGTCCAAATTATGGACCTTGCCGACGACATCGCCCAGAGCGCGCGGGAGATTTTAGCCTCGCGCGCCGGAGTACCGGCTCACCGGGCCCCCTTGAAGACTCCCGTGGGCCTTTTGACCAGATTACCCAATTTGGATCTTCCACGTTTTGATGGTCGATTAGACACGTGGATGGGGTTTATTGGTTTGTTTGAGAGCCTTGTGGACTCGAGGGACGATTTGGGTCCGTCTCAAAAACTGGCCTATTTACTCTCCGTGCTTGATGGAGAGGCGAGGGGCTTAGTACAGCACCTCCCAATATGTGACGGGAGCTATGGGATCGCGCGGGCGTTGCTCACCAAGCGCTATCACAATCAGCGCTGTCTGGCAGATACCCACGTTGACCAGATCTTGAACCTTCCCGTCGTGAGCAATGCTGCCCAGTTGAGGACCGAGCTGCTGAACCCCCTCCTAATAGCCACCAATTCGCTCAACCGCTTAGGACTGCCGGTTGCCAAGTGGTCTTACCTACTGGTGCGTATCGTACTCAAGCGATTGCCGGTGTCTTTGAGGGCACGTTTTGAACAGGGGCACACTAGGGATGAGGCATCTGCTCTCCCTACCTTTGACCAGCTCCTGACGTTCCTGGAGGACGAGTGTCGCATGGGTGACGTCATGGTCGCCGACACGCCGGTGGAAGCATCACGTCCCAGACCCACCAACCAACGGCGCAATGCCCAACCTGCACCAAGAGGAGGTACGGCCGCCCGCTTCGCTGTCGCTCAAGCTGCGCCACCGGACTGCCGGTTTTGCAAGTCGCAGGGACACCAAACGGTGCGGTGCCCAGACTTCGCGGTCCTGCACGTGGCCGCTCGTAGGCGGATTGCCCAGGCCCGCGGCTGGTGTTTCTCTTGCCTAGGGGACCATTACCAGCGCGCCTGCCCCGACACTCACCCGTGTCCTATTTGCGGAGGGCACCATTTGAAAATCCTGTGCGCCAACGCGAATGGCCGTCGCGACCACGCGGGGTCGCCTTCGGGCGGGTATGCCAGTGGACACCGGGACCAGTCCCGCAACTTGGAGTCCGGCTCATCACCCCCACGCCGCGCAAACTGCGCTGCCGTTGATCGCCGAGTTGGTTCGGCGCGCAGCCCCACGGGCGGGTATGAAAGCGGGCCCCGGGTTCAATCCCGCACTTTTGTGTCCCGCTCGCCCTCCCCGCTTCCACGTGATCAAGCGAGATCACCTCCAGTAGTGTACCACGATTACCGTGACGCGCGTCCGGTACCACTACCGTCCCCCCCTCTGGCGGAACGTCCCCGTTTGGAGACGCGCAACCCTCGGTACGGACGCTCCAGGCGCTACGAACCGCCGTCTATGGCTCGTGGCAGTCGTCACCGAGAGGAGGCCGAGTTTAGGCACTACCCGCACTTTGATTTGCCGTCTCGGGACAACGGCGCTCAGTCGCCGCCACGCCAACATTAGGATGTTGGCGTCTGCCCCCGCTATGCACCGCCCCCTTTTGAGACCGTCCTCTTGCCTACGGCCCATGTCAGGGTCTGGGGACGGACGGGCGCCTCGGTTGTAGTCCGAGCGATATTGGACACAGGCTCACAGGGGTGCATAGCCTCGTCTTGGTTGGTAGGGCAGACTGGCCAGACTATTGAAAAATATTCAGATGTAATAAGGGGTGTCGGGAACGCCCCCGTGGCCACGGTAGAGGGCCGCGTTTGGTTTGAGTTCTCCCCCTCAAATTCTCCACGTCCGACGTTGGAATCGTCGGCCATTGTGATGGAGAATATCTTAGGCAATCACCCGCAAGTTCGTTTGTCTGCGGATGCGGTAAAATTGACCGCGGATTTGAATTTGGCTGACCCTAAATTTGACCTGCCTGGCACGGTCGATTTGTTGCTTGGTGCCGATGTTTTGGGTAAAATATTACTCGGCAAGGATCGTGTTTTGCAGCCAGGTGGCTTGGTAGCCCTCCGGACCATATTTGGGTTCGCACTGATGGGGCCTGTATTGAGGACTCCCCCCCCTGCCGAACTTGGAACGGCCTTGATGGTGGGGTCCGCCCTTTCTGACGCCGTGCAGAGATTCTGGGAAGTGGAGGAGCCACCACAAGCTCCCCGCTCTGATCCGGAGCATGAAGAGTGTGAGCAGTTCTACAAGACCAACACCAGTTATCTCCGTTCTGGCCGGATCATGACAAGATTGCCATTTCTCGCCGTACGTCCGCCACTTGGCGTCTCGCGGCCTATTGCAGAGAAGCGTTTGTTGGCGATGGAGCGCCGTATGAGCAGGGACCCACTACTCAAGGAGAAGTATATTGACTTCATGCGGGAGTATGAGGATTTGGGACACATGTCTGTGTCAAAATTGGATTGGCGTTCGACGGAGCACTTCTTTCTTCCGCATCATGCTGTAATAAAACCATCCAGTGGTAAGTTACGCACAGTATTTGATGGTTCTGCGCAGACTACTTCAGGAGTGTCATTGAACCAGTGTCTGCATCCTGGTCCCAAATTGCTGAAGGACCTTTGTGACGTCATCACGCGGTTTCGACGTCATCAATTTGTTTTTGTGGCTGACATCAAGATGATGTTCAGGCAAACGGTAATTCACCCGGATGATCGCCGATACCAGCTGATATTGTGGCGAGAAAACCAGCAAGATCCCATGCTTGTCTACGAGCTCAACACGAACACATACGGGCTGAGGTCTAGCCCCTTTTTGGCTATACGTTCGCTTTGGGAGCTCGCGGATCGAGAGCGTATGTCGTTTCCTCGCGCAGCCGCCATTTTGAAGGAGGACCTATATGTTGACGATGTGTGCACTGGCGCGGCCACGGAGAGAGAGGCCCTGCTCTTGCGTGACGAGTTGATTGGCATTCTAGCCTCCGCAGGATATGAGTTGCGTAAATGGATCTCCAACTTACCTGCGCTCTTGGAAGGGCTACCGGACGACCACCAGCAGGATCCTCACCTATTTGAAAACCGTGACAACCCTACCATGATGTCAGTGCTTGGAATCCAGTACAGACCAGTCCAGGACATCTTTACATTTAATGTCAATTTGGATTCGCATCACACTTGGACGAAACGACTGGTTCTGTCGACTGTCGCGAGAACCTTTGATCCCAATGGCTGGATATGCCCGGTCATATTCTGGGCCAAATGCTTCCTGCAGAGACTTTGGACTGCAGGTCTTGGATGGGACGAGCCACTTCGCGAAGCTGTTTTGAAGGACTGGCTCCTATTTGCTTCCTCATTGCCTGCCATCAATAGGATATCGTTACCCCGTGCTCTGCTTCCGCCAGGGAAGCACACCGCGTCCCTTCATGGTTTCTCGGACGCTTCGGAACGTGGGTACGCAGCAGCCGTATACTTGCGCACCGTGACCACAGATGGTCAGGTGAAAGTGTTGTTGGTCATGGCGAAGAGCAAGGTCGCGCCTCTTCGAACTGCCTTGACAATCCCTAAGTTAGAGTTGTCAGGGGCGGCCCTTCTTGTTCGCCTTTTGAATCACGTCATGTCCACCTTGTGCACGTCAATTGACGTTTCCACGATATATGCATGGACTGACAGTCAAATTGTGCTATGTTGGCTGAAGACGTCAGTTCACACCTTAGAGGTGTTTGTAGCAAATCGTGTCTCTCAGATACAGAAATCGGAGACCCCGTTGGTTTGGAGGCATGTACCTGGCGAGGTCAACCCTGCTGATTGTGCGTCACGGGGATGTATGGCCCCCCTTTTAGTTGAGCACTCTCTGTGGTGGGGACCTGAGTGGTTGACCAGATCAGAATCTAATTGGCCGCGAACTCCGGCCTTAGACATTGTCGCACTGCCTGGGTTGCGAACGCTTGCGCTCGAACGGCAGGACCGTCCGTTCGACCCCGATTTCTTACTTAATCGTTACAGTTCATTGGACAAATTGTTGAGTGTCACCGCTTGGATCAAGCGCTTCATGAGAAATTGTAGACATCCACAGAACAAATGTTTGGAGGCCTTCTTATCGCCACAAGAGCTCCAAGATGCTCTTCTTCACTGGGTTCGTTCTGTGCAAGAGGCACATTTTGAAGACGAGATTGACATCTTGAGGAAAGGCAAATCCAAGCTGTCTGGGGCCATTTGTAAGCTGAACCCTTTTTTGGATAGTGAGGGTCTTTTGCGTGTCGGAGGGCGTCTTAGGAACGCAAACCTCCCTTATGGATCTCGTCACCCCCTCTTATTGCCAAAGAGTGGCCACTTGGTGAACCTGTTGGTGACTGATCGTCACATCAAGAACTCCCACGCCGGCTGTAATGCCTTATTGGCCATTTTGCAACGGGAATTTTGGATTTTATCGGCCCGTCGGACGATCCGTAGTGTGGTCTTTCGTTGTATGCCTTGCTATAGGCTCAAGGCCCCTACCATGCAGCCTATCATGGGTGACCTTCCTTCGGATCGGGTCACTGAGATAAGGCCCTTTGCTGGAGTTGGTACGGACTTTGCAGGCCCCTTTTTTGTTAAGACCTCGACCCTCAGGAACAGTAAAACTGTCAAGGCTTATTTGTGCGTCTTTGTCTGTCTGTCCACCAAGGCGGTACATTTGGAACTCGTCTCAGCCCTCTCGACAGAGGCATTTGTTGCGACGTTAGATAGATTCGTGTCACGACGAGGACTACCGTCCTTGATTCGGTCGGATTGCGGTACCAACTTCAAAGGCACAAACAACTATTTAAAAGCGATGTATGATTTTTTGTCGGCTAACGAGACTGAAATTGCGTCTAGACTAGCTACACGTAGAATAACTTGGAGGTTCAGTCCCGTGTCATGTCCCCACTGGGGAGGAATATTTGAAAGCGTAGTAAAGGTTGCTAAGACACATTTGCGACGGGTAATTGGCGAGTCTGTATTGACCTTTGAAGAGCTCGCAACTGTGTTTTGCAAAATCGAGGCCGTTTTGAATTCACGCCCGTTGTGCCCGATCTCTTCAGATCCTAACGACTTGGAAGCCCTCACGCCGGGCCATTTTTTGATTGGGCAGCCACTGAACGCCCTGCCGGAATATCCCTTTGTTGATGTGAGACCTAATCGTCTCTCGCGGTTTGAATTGGTCCAACAACTCACTCAGAGCTTTTGGAAACGTTGGAATTTAGAATATTTGCACATTCTCCAGCAGCGCGTTAAGTGGACTGACAAGACTGATCCACCTCATGTTGGTGACCTCGTTCTGGTTAAGGACGCTAACTCACCGCCACTGTGTTGGCGCAGGGGGCGCATTCTCAACCTCGTCTTTGGAGCAGATGGAGTGCCCCGTTTTGCTGAGGTCCGGGTGGACGGTTCAATTTTGAAGAGAGCTGTATCAACCTTGTCGCGACTGCCAGTAAATTAGCGGCCAGGTAGTCCTGGCCGAGGCGGGTAGATGTTATGTACCAAACTTAACTTATCGTATAACTACGCGGGCAGTACGGCCCTGCGCGGACGCAGTCCGGCCCCGCGCGCGACGCGGCTGTCGAGCGCCCCTCAGTTGAAAAATCGAGTTGAAAGCGAGTTGACGTTCGATTGTGACTAGTTGTCACGTGTTCTCGCAACGGTTTTTAAAAGTTAAAATTGTCACTAGAATTAATTGTTGATAAAACTAATTATCCTTGTTGTGTGAATCGATAATTACAATTGAAAACAAAACCTTGAAATGTCACCGCGAAATGTAATCTTCGCCAAATTGTTGGACATAAATGTGTTATAAAAACTAGTGAATTTTGTGTCTCCATACTTAATACGATTTGTGTGTCTATATTTAATGCTATTTAATGTGAGTTGAACTGTTTGATAACTACAATTGTGATAGTATAATTGCATTAAGACGATTGGTGAAAGTTCACGGCTTAAGTCGCGCCAAATGTGGTCATTTTGAGGACTTAAAGAGTTCGTGTCTGCCTGCCTAAAGTTAAGTATAGTTTGATTAGCATTCTGCGTTATTTTGGCCAATTTATCGTAGTTAGTTAATGAAGCTATAGCTAGGGCTTGACACGGTGAAGACATTGTTGAAGAACAAACAGGGTAAGTTTGTACTATTGTAAATTTGTAACGCTGTGAAACGCAGATTTTAAGTTCGTTCGTGTTGGCCTGAAGAATTAATACGCTTCCACAAACTAACACACAAAAAATCCCAGGTTGAACGTAACATACAGTATATGCTAAAATGCAGATCAAATGCTTTTATAACTTTAGTGCTATAGTAGAAAATCAGAGACTTTAAATGACATAAAAAATGTTTGTACTGCGTCTGGGTGTTTTCTATGTATAATAATTATAAGTATTTATTTACGAAAGAAAATAGTATATGTATTCTATCCGTATTCCGGTACCCATAACACAAGCATAAAAGCTTAGCTTAGGACCAGAGGAAGTTGTGTGAAATGTCCATGAATATTTGCAATTCATACAGAATCAATTGTAACAATACACATTTAATAAGTTTATCTGGCAGCGAATAAACTTTCCTTTCCCCTAATCCACCAAAAGCTCCACAAATTAAATAATCCGATAAAATCTGTAAAGCCAGTAGCAAAGGTTGTATTAAAATTGCAATAGAATCACGCAAAATGGCGTGACGATGCACGGAGTCAACACAAACAATATAAGAAACAGGTTGTCACTTATATACTAATTTCTTAAAAGAAATGTTCCTTCCTAAGGTAAACTTTTTAAAAGGATTAAATATGTACCTAAATCCATTTTTAGGATTCCGTACCCAAAGGGTAAAAACGGGACCCTATTACTGAGACTTCGCTGTCCGTCCGTCCGTCCGTCCGTCCGTCCGTCCGTCCGTCCGTCCGTCCGTCCGTCTGTCACCAGGCTGTATCACAAGAACGGTGATAGCTAGAGAGTTGAAATTTTCACAGATGATGTATTTCTATTGCCGCTATAACAACAAATACTATAAATAAAATAAAATAAATATTTAAGGGGGGCTCCCATACAACAAACATGATTTTTTTACCGTTTCTTGCTCTCATACAACAAACGTGATTAATTAAGTATTGTGTGTGTTGTTTGCTCATTTATTAATAACGTATGTTGCATAGATAATGGTACGGAACCCTTCGTGCGCGAGTCCGACTCGCACTTGACCAATTTTTTTTTATTAACACTCTCCTATTATTTTGGTAGATACTTATTTAGCAATGTATTAATCTATGTAACGGAATCTTTAAAAGTAATTCTCACCCTTTTGCAGTAGGAGTCGGATTCAACTAAAATTTTGCAATAACATAGCGATGCAATTTGTCTGTGTTCAAAAATGCGTCCTAAAGCTTTGCCGTATTTGCAAACAAGAATTGATGTGTCTAATGTATCCGTCATAAAAATATGTCTAAAAGCTTAATTTAGAAGCAGAGAACGTTGTCTGAAATAGTGTGATCTATGTAGGTGAATGACGACCATGTACCGGGCGGCCCCCAACAAGGTAGACTGACGATATCCTCAAATGTGACGGAGACGCTAGATGCAGATAACACAAGGCCGCGCGTTGTGACATTCTATGGAGCAGGCCTATTTCCACCAGTGGACGGAGAAAAGCGCATGGTTGAATGGATAGACATACGCAAATTGTGCGTCTAGTGACAGTTCACAAAATAAAATAGTCGTCTAAATAAATATAAAGAATATTGTATTATTTTTAGATCTAAGCTGTATTTATTCTTAGTTCACTTTATAAAGCAAATCTGAAACAGGTACTGGCACTCCACTTATCGAGATTGCCTTCTTTGTTGGCCACTGTGATCAAACTAAATAAAATGTAGCGACTTCAGGTCTTAGCTTTTGTGATTAAGTTAAAAATATTTTCAGCCATGAAGTTATATATGTTAGCGCGTTGTGGTGTTTTGAATACCTCATTCCAGCAGTAGACGGAGATGCCCGCGGCTGCGTAAACGTGGAATTCAGAAAATTTTCCCCGTTCTTGCAAAATTTTTCAGAGATGCTTCGTTCCTATTAGTCACAGTGCGATGTTATACCCTATAGCCTTCCTCGATAAACGTACTATCCAACACTGAAAGAATTTTTCAAATCGGACCCCTGGTTCTGGTGATTAGCTCATTCAAACAAACAAAGTCTTCAGCTTTATAATATTTGTAGAGATCTAATTTTATCTGTCTATTTATTCTATACTACAAATACACTTGTATTGAGTTATTCGTGCAGCAATCTAAAGCACGCATCGCATATAATGTTACCACGTAATTTTACCACCTGTATCATTATAAAGTCTTGTTTAACATTATTATGTGTAAGTGCCAGGTTTTGTGGAATATATTAATATAATAAATGCTTTTGACTGAGATTATCGCATTACCACAAGTATTTCAAATTACAACGTTTAATATTTGCGATTTACTTACCAGCATGCTTATGATTTTCGCCATAACTATTCAAGGTTTTAATAGGTCTGAATTTCAACAATTGATATATCTACTCATAACCATCTTGCAATTTAATACTATTTGACACTAACACTAGCGCGACTCATTAGTTTAAATATAACTTTCTTTACGGAATTAGACGCAATTATTTGTTTTCAATTTCGTTGGGTAAACTCTGTAACAACTGATCTGATGAATTTGTAAGTATCTGTCTACAAACTTATATCGAAACTGAGAAAGCAAATCTTGATCAATAAAACAATGTATCTGTTAAAATTATTTATAGGTAGATAGCAAATAAAAGAGATCTTCCTAACCTAGTAAGTCGCGGGGAATAGCTAGTTTAAGATAAAATACCATACTGAAACTTTTAACTAAGTTTTGATTCCAATTTCATGTAACAATGGCTTGAGTACTCTATCTAACGATATTTTATTTTCGTTATCAAGTTTGTTCACGAAGCTAAAATGTCTGTTACAATCTTCGCTTGATTAAAATAATTCTATTTTAATTATTAATTTGTCCGCAACTTTTGATATTCCTTTAAAGGAGCTTATGTTTTGAAAATTTGAAGTAAAGAATAATTGGTTTATTATTTGTAATTAATGCTTTTGTTATGCAAGGGCTTATTTATTATTGTGTTAATTGTGATATCTGTGGAAGAGCGAGGATGATCAAATTCTTCAAACCACCATAAATGAAGAATTCGCCAGCCAAGCTAGGTGACCAGTACTGCTAATGGCGATTGGCCGCTTTTTTTCTAAGAATGAAAAAACTGCTGTTTTTAGGCTTTAGTAGAGAGTTAGGGATGTTGTCATTTGTCTAGATGATTATACTAAACCAAAGAAAACAACTAACAAAAAAGCCCGGCCTAGTACGAGTTTAGACTCGAACACGAAGGGTTCTATATCATTATAATCATAGAATATTCTAAATAAACTAAATTATAATGGAAAAAATAATAAAAAAAAAAACGATGTTAAAACTCGCATTGAGATGATTGTAGTGGAAAATTTGGTAAACATTTGCGTGTACCATAATAGCTCAGTTGGGAGAGCGACGGAACGGCATTCCGAGGTCGCGGGTTCAAGTCCCGCTTATGGTTATCATTTTTTCCATTATAATTTAGTTTATTTAGTAAAAAGCATAGCGAGTCAATCGCAAAATATTAATAAATTAACATAGAATATTCGTCATACCGCCATAGTTATTTCGTTTAAGGGTATCGCCAAGTTACACTGAAAACGTTTGTTATGGGAGCACACTTAAATATTTATTGTATTCTAGTTTTAATACTTGTTGATACCTATAGCATCAACAGATGTACATAATAATAATAAATAATCACGGACATTCCACACAACGTCCGGTCCGTCTGGTCCCAAGCTAAGCTTATATGCTTATGTTATGGTTTGTAAATACATACTTATAATATATAGAAACACCCAGACGCAGAACAGACATATTTATGACATTTATAAACATCACACAAATGATTGCCCCGAGCGGAAATCGAACCCACAAATCGGACGCGATATACTATTGTATATCGGGTCCGATTTGCGGGTTCGATTACATCATCTCTCAAAATTTCATTTCAACTCTCATCACCTGGTTCAAAGCTACCTGGTTACAAGCGAACGGACGGAAAGCTAAGGCTCAGTAATAGGGTCCCGCTTCACCTTTTGGTATGGATCCCTAAAAATAATAACAAACATGATGTTAACAGTTTAATGTACATAGTTTATCGGATATAAGGTGAAACTACTGGTATTCAATAAGTGCGTACAACTCATATGACAAGAAAACATAACGAGCGACAAGTAACAACTGCAACTGATATCAACATGTGCTTATTTTACTTAGGGTTGCTGTATTATAAATATATTATTTTAGTTATTTTTATTTTTAACCGACTTCAAAAAAGGAGAAGGTTTAAATAAAACTACTTTTTACGGATTTAGACGCGTATATTTGCTTTAAATTTTGACCCGACGTTTCGGAGACTTTGCAGTCACCATGGTCACGGGTGAGACTGCGTCTAAATCTAGCGTCTAAATCCGTAAAAAGTAATTTTATTAGGATTCCGTACCCAAAGGGTAAAAACGGGACCCTATTACTGAGACTTCGCTGTCCGTCCGTCCGTCCGTCCGTCCGTCTGTCACCAGGCTGTATCTCAAGAACGGTGATAGCTAGAGAGTTGAAATTTTCACAGATGATGTATTTCTATTGCCGCTATAACAACAAATACTAAAAATAAAATAAAATAAATATTTAAGGGGGGCTCCCATACAACAAACATGATTTTTTTACCGTTTCTTGCTCGATACTTATAACGTTGCCTTATGTTGCATAGATAATGGTACGGAACCCTTCGTGCGCGAGTCCGACTCGCACTTGACCAATTTTTTAAACAGATGAGTCGCGCAAGAAAACTTTAATGATTCTTTTTTTATTTGAAAGCTGGTGATTTCCATGTGGTTCCAATGGCACCAGGTCAGGATCTGATGGGTGTATCCTGAGAAATCGAGGAAAACCCTAACATTTCAATGGCAAATGAAGTAAGCTGAACTTTTTATTTTAAATTTTCAATTCTTTTCATACAGCATACAGTCATGTCACAAATATTCAAATAATAAAAGTCAAAAAACAATAATACCTATTATAGTGTCATAATTATTATTATTACTAAACCAACTCCGTGATGTTACAAGAGATGCAAACTTATTTACAGGATGTTAGGAATATGCCTTTATGGGTGTTGAAAGTGCATTGTTGCAGTTGTTTGCATTTATTGTAACAACACTGGTCATTTAAAAATGTAATTTTTTAACTTTGAAATATCATCATCCTCCTGCCCTTATCCCATTATTTGGGGTCGGCGCAACATGTCTTTTTCTTCCATAGTCTTCTATTAGCCGTCATGTCTGTTTCAGCTCTTCTTTCTTTCATGTCCTCTTTCACACAGTCCACCCATCTTTTTTTAGGTCTTCTTCTAAACTTTTTTCCTTCCACATTTTATACTCAGAACTCTTCTAACGACATTACTTTCCTCTCGTCTCATCACATGTCCATACCAGGACATCCGCTCATTCTTAAATTTTTCAGTCACTGGCAACACTTTCAGACTTCCTCTAATATATTCATTCCTCGTAGTCTTTAACTATGAAATATGTACAATAAATTGTACCTAGTTTTATTGTGCATATTCCTATACCTACTCAATGTTTATTTATTAATTATTTTTAAGAATTTTGTTTTATTCTATTTGCGGTTATCAACTCCCTATTAAAAGGTACATAAGTAGTCTCATCTAAATTCACGAAAAGGTCTGCTTAATACATTTTCCAAGAAAAAAAAACATGCACTGTCTCAGCCCTATATTTTACGCGCAATTTTAAATTCCAAACGTCCATTGTTGTCGCCTATCCTCTTCTATATCAGTCGTATTTTATTCCACTTATTCACCAGTTTTACTAGACCTATGAAACCTTGAAACTGGACTAATATTTGTACTAGAATATTTTATTATGCGTGTTGCGAGAGATTATTTTATATTGGTTTTGCAATCGCATATTGTATGAACCATCCTTATCCTAATAAGGTGTGGTCTTACATCGGTTTTGGTATTAAAGATTAACTTTGAAATTATTGTATTATTGAAAGAGTAAACGGTAATGTATTGCTTTTAGGTGGTATTGTAAGTGAATAAGCGTAGATATTTCAATAATTTGTTGTTACAATTGTTGATTATACAGCCTAGTGTGGTTGGTATTTCCACATCTGGTTTACTACATATTACTATTTTTGTATTACTACGGACTACGGAACTGGCATGGTCTAGGTAGGACTATAAGCTAAATAAATAGAGAAAAAAATATATAAAAATCTGCGAAATCGAAAATAACAAGGATAAAATATCGTACTATTACTGGAAGAAAGCAGTAAGTGATTTTGTTGAAATTTTTGACGCAAATTCAATTACTTTTTTTTTACTGGTAGTACGATATTTTATCCTTGCTATCTCTGTTAGCTACCACAATCGAGAGTTTGGAATAGAAAATTATTGGGCGTCTCGTCATAATAAAGCTACTCACGGAAAATCAGCTTGATAATGAAAAAAATGTACTAAGGATCCCGTACTATTCTTTATACATAGTCAAAAATAAAAAAATACTATTGAAAAAAATAATAAATGTGCAGCAATAAATATTTCATTTGTTTACGATACATGAAAAATAAAACTCAATATAAAATTTCATAAAGCCTACATTTTATATTCGCACGTTCACACGTGCAAATAAGTGAACAAAAGCCTTCATGGCACCGCTACGGCACACGGCTATTGGAATTTTATTATTTTATTTTATTTTTCGACAAGTGCCATCGATATCCCATTGTTCTTGCGCAGCACTTACCACCACTTTGATTTTATCAAAGGCTTTTTGATTATTATAATGTAGTACATAAAATGGTTCAAATTTCTTATTGAAAACTTGTGAAAATTACTGCTTATACTGTACTAGTATGTAGTAGTTCTTCTTCTTCTTCTCCCTTCCCTCCCCTCTTCGCCCTTTTACGTCCCACTGTTGGGGACGGGCCTCCTCCACTTTAGGAGGGATTATGCCCTACTGTGCCGCGCTGACCAGGCGTGTTGGCACAGGGTTTATTTTCGAGATTTCCGTCTCTCACAGAAGATGTTATCTGTATGCAATATCCCTTAGCTGACTTTTACAGCACCATTGGGAGCAGATGGGGTGGTGACACTTGTATTCTTAATCCATCACCACACGGATTAATAACAGTTAGTTACCACAAATTATTTCGAGCATTACGTAATACTTACAATGCTAAATGTGTAATTAAAAGAAATGTCGAGCTTTGAGAAATCACTGTGGCAAAATAGCATCGAATATCCGAATACGATTACATCGGAATAAATTTTGATACGTTCCATTTTTGAACTTTGTTTTGTTTTTTTTATTTTGTGCAAACGTGAGGACAATGTGGCCAGTGTGGAACGAATAACTTGATTTATACTTAAGCGTGTTTGCCGCCGGCCTTGCTAGTACGAATAAAAAGAACGTGTGTATGTTCCCTTAAGTATGGTTTTTATGAATCAAATGTATACGTTCAAGGAATCTTCGGTTTAGATCAAAAAGTAAAAAGAAAAAAAGACTAAAAACTTTCGAAAGTCCTGGATAATTTTTAAATTATTGATTTGTCATATTTCAATTTATAGATTTAACTGATTATTTCAAGTGGATGAAAATCACTTTGAAAGATTCCGTTAATATGTACATTTTATGTACATAGATAGATTGGTAGATAATAACAAATGTCTTCACAAATATTTAACAGTTTAATTGGAATTACTCTCAGAATTAAATGAATACAGAAACAGAAATTGAAATAAAACAATTCCGAAATTTTTATTTGAAATACAATCCGATCGAATCGAATTTTTTTCACCAATAACTGAATCAGTTAGAGATTATAAAATACTTTTTATAATCATTGTTCAAATTTCCAGTGAACTGCAACGTAGCTTTTCAGTTTAATTTTCATTCATCAACAACCTGCCACAATCTGATGTTGGAATTGGTCTCTACCCAAAAGTGGGTCGGAGCAATTATTTCGTTTGACAGACAAATTGCAATTGTTGACGTTGGAGTGAAATACCTATATGAAATTCCTAGCACTGCTAGTCCTCTTAAAAATTAATTGTCATAGTAAAAGTTTACATAATACTAGCTGACCCGGCAAACGTTGTTTTGCCATACAAATGACAGGGGTAAACAACCCTTATCATTTAGGGGTATGAAATGTAGATAGCAGCCGATTCTCAGACCGTAAAACCATAAAAAAATTCATAAGAATCGGTCAAGCCGTTTCAGAGGAGTATGGGAACGAACATTCTGACACGAGAATTTTATATATTAGATTTATTACTAGCTTACCCGGTGGACTTGAAAACCACCTTACTTTCTAGAGTTACGTACCAAAAGGTTATGATATTCAATCAAACACAAAAATTGAAAACTCACGTAATAAAGTAATTTATTGATTTTGTAATTGACATGCTATGCTTTACTTATTAAAATAAATTATGGTGGAAAAAGTGATTGCCCGGTGAAGTGAAGTCCCGCTTGCGGCAATCACTTTTTCCACCATATTTTAATTTATTAACTCACGTAATAAGTTATACTTCTTTATTTGATATTCGCGAATTTTTTGGTTGATAAGTAGTATCTAACTTCACATTAATTCGACATTTGGGAAAGGATCAAAAATTACGTTCAATTTTTCCGTTAAATACATTATACATAATTTATGCATAGTAAGTCAGTCGCAAAATTATTTATTTCCTAATCAATTTAAATACCTAATTAATTATTTGATAATAAAATTTGTTAATACAATATCAGTTTATTGTGTGACGAAAAAGCAAACATTACTAGTTCAAATCGACTTTTTAAATGTCATAATTATAAAATTTTCACCTGTCGGTTCCATCCATCCATCAACCTTTCTCAGTCCACTGCTGGACATAGGCCTCCCCCATAGAACGCCACAACGTGCGGTCTTGCGCTAACTGCATCCAGCGGCCCCCGGCGTATTTGACGATATCGTCGGTCCACCTTGTTGCGGGCCGCCCCACGCTGCGTCGTCCGGTTCGTGGTCGCCACTCGAGGACCTTCCGTCCCCAACGGTCATCAGATCGTCGAGCGATGTGGCCTGCCCATTGCCACTTCAGCGTGCTAACTCTTCGGGCTATGTCGTACACACCAGTCCTTCTACGGATCTCCGCATTCCGGATCTTATCACGTAGGGAACCTGTCGGTTACAGCTACTTTATAGTCTGGTATGACGAATGAAACCGCATGCGCAAATCTGTATAGAGCAATGCAATGATTTGTTAAACACGTTAATGTACTGTAAGGAGCTTAAGTTTTGCATTTGTAGGCGTGAACGGCTGTTCAATAGCTTATATAGAATCACTATGCTGTTCTTGAAAGGAATTATGGCAACTTCATCAGATTTATGTTAAGCTTAACTGCTGATTTGATGTGGGTTTCATGTTATTTAATAGCGAATAATAGGATTGTTTCAACAAGTTCGCTTATATTAGTTAGGTTAAGTTTTGCACGCGAATTTAATTCGCATGGAATTTCTAAATTTCCCCCCGTTTCTGCAACATTTTTCAATCATCCTATTAATTGCAACGTAATGTAATGTAGCTTATAGCCTTCCTCGATAAATGTACTATCCAACACTGAAAGAATTGTTCAAATCGACCAGTGATTCCCGAGATTAGCACGTTCAAACACACAAATAGTATATATAGGACTAACGATTTCAATTAATAAAAATGTGCACAACAAATTAGCCAATTAATCAAAATATGCTATAAATTTTTTAGTTAAGTTTAGTTGTGCATGTAGATTTGGTACCATTACTTAGTAGAGAAGTATACATAAGTTACTACCCTAGATTTTTATACTAAAACAAGAATCGAACCCGAGACCTCATGATCGGCAGTCCGTTATATGAACCACTTCACCACGAGGCCCGTCAAGTGTAGATAAAATTTATAATGCAATTAACTATCTAGCAAGTATCTGGCTCATAAATAATGGTCTTATTCATAATGACATCAGAGGTTTAAAAGTTCGCTAAAATTGTCAAAAATTATTATTCATAGTCTGTCATGTCTTTCTATGATAAAATATTTATTATCTCTCCGATAAATTTATTGTTTAAACCTCCGATAAGTCATCCCTACTTAATATTATAAATGCGAAAGTAACTCCGTCTGTCTGTTACGCTTTCCCGCTTAAACCTGTCAACCGATTTTAATGAAATTTGGCACAGACAATCTTTAGACCCAGAGAAAGGACATAGGCTACCTTTTATTGCAAAAAAAAATCCTAATTCCACGCGGACGGAGTCGCGGGCAACAGTAGTTACAAATAAGACCATAAGTAGTTAAATTCGTAGTTGTTTATTCGAAGTTTTCTGGTTAAAACTTAAACTAGTTAGTACTATACAGAAACTCCTTTTTTATTGTTTTCCTGCAACATTGAACTTATACATTCTCGTTACAAAATTGGTAGTCACCGAGTGTTGAATACAGAAGGTCGCATTATAAATTTAAAACAAGGCACTCGTTAAAATATCGAGTTTTGTCTCTTTGTATGTCGGTGCGACTGTAGGGTGACGTCAGATCATTGTTTACGCGCGACATATAGGTGGGTAGGCAGTTCTATAAATAAAGATAATGAATGCAGTTTTACCTACACAAAGTGATAATTTTTTTCGGGAATTCAATTTGCGCACATACTTGCTTGTTAAAAACCATACATGTTGTTATTTTATCTTGGGATGAAACCAAGGAAGTAGGTTTAATTCGTAGCAAATGGCGCTATTATATAGTCTTTGCTCACCCTGTGAAAAGGACGCGATGTTATGATGATAATGTAAGATAATTATACATTTATCCATTACAGATGCAAGCTACTAAATAAATTATAACTAAATAATTAAAGAGTTTTAATTGGCTACCAACTCTACGTGCACAACTAAAATTAACTAAATAATAATTTGCTTAGTTCAAAAACTAAAAAAATTGGTCAAGTGCGAGTCGGACTCGCGCACGAAGGGTTCCGTACCATTATCTATGCAACATAAGGCAACGTTATTAGTATCGAGCAAGAAACGTTAAAAAAATCATGTTTGTTGTATGGGAGCCCCCCTTAAATATTTATTTTATTTTATTTTTAGTATTTGTTGTTATAGCGGCAATAGAAATACATCATCTGTGAGAATTTCAACTGTCTAGCTATCACCGTTTTTGAGATACAGCCTGGTGACAGACAGACGGACGGACGGATGGACGGACGGACGGACGGACGGACGGACGGACAGCGAAGTCTCAGTAATAGGGTCCCGTTTTTACCCTTTGGGTACGGAACCCTAAAAAATGCTTAAAAATCCTAAATATTTTTATAAATTAATGCATTGTAATCGGTCCTCAATAAGCTTGTAAAATTTCAGATCAATCCGACTACTGTAAATGAGAGAAAATCACTCTTTAAGATTCCGTTACATAGATTAATACGTTGATAGATACCTACCCAACTAATATAAGCGTGTTAAAAATGAAAACTGCTTTATTTGATTTAAATAAAGCTTTGCAAGTCAATTGCAAAACAAAGTTTGTTTGTTTGAACACGCTAATCTCAGGAACTGCCAGTTCGATTTTTTTTTTGTGTTAGATAATACAGAGAAAGGCTTTACGTTATATAACATCACGATGCGAGGCATTGGAGCGAAGCATTAGTGAAAAATGTTCCAAAAACGGGGGAAACTTTCATTTTTTTTCTAGATTATTTTTGTGATTTTTTTTTAAATTCCTCGTTTATGAATTCGCGGGCATCATCTAGTATTTCAAATATTATAAAGATTATTTTTAGTTTATTTATCGCTTCGTTCATTTTATTTAATATTTTAGGACCTGGAAACCTGGTCAATTAATCATGGATGTTAAAATAAATAAATTGGCTGAAGAGCGATAATTTCGTGCCTTCAAAAATACACATCGTTAGTAACCTAAGGACCCTCGAGACACAATCAATAATATTCATTCTTTAAAAGGCTTGTAGTCGTATATATTCATAATTAAGATATCGGGATGATTGTGCGTGCTCATTGAATCCAGTTAAAGGTTGCAGACCTTTTTCAGTTTTTGTTTTAGCGGATACGAAGATCTGCGTGTCGGTACAGTTAGCAAGAAAAGTTTATACAAAATTATTTAATTATATTCACTGATGCTTCTCTCCTATTAGTCGCAGCCTGATGCTATATAGTTTGAAGCCATTCGCGAAAAATGTAGTATCCATTACTGACAGAATTTTTCAAACTCACGTTCAAACAAGCAAACTCTTCAGCTTTATAATATTAGTAAAGAAGTAAATAATAATAATAAATATTCATGGACATTTCACACAACGTCCTCTGGTCCCAAGCTAAGTTTATATGCTTGTGTTATGGGTACCAGAATACGGATATAATACATAAACTACTTTTCTTTTGTAAATACATACTTATGATACATAGTAAACACCCAGACGCAGTACAAAAATTTGTATGACAATTAAAAACATCACACAAATGATCGGGATCGTCCTGACCGGGAATTGAACCCGAGACCTCATGATCGGTAGTCCGTTATATGAACCACTACACCACGAGGCCCGTCAAAATTTTAATTTGGAGTTTTAACTAAAGTAAACGCCTGCGATTTTCTGAATTGTTTTAGACAATGATTCTTATTTACACACTTATATCATTAGTTCGGAACGTATCTATCAATGTATTAATCAATATAACGGAATCTTTGTAAGTCATTTTCACCCACTTGCAGTAGTTGGATACATCTGAAATTTTGCACACATCGGTACTTAATATAAGTACTAATAAGTACCGATGACATTGCAATAATTAAAAAAAAATATATCATTATTTTCAAGCGCTTTTATTTAGTTTTTGAACTAAGTAGATAATTGTATAAATAGTCATGAAAAGGTTTTCTTTTAAACCCAACTTATTAAAATGTTTGCTTTAGTTTTTTTTATTTGTTTCTTTTGTGGCACCAAACAAACTAATTATTAGGAAATACTATTATGAAAAGGAGTTTTTGGTACTATATTACAGCTTATTAAAGTTTAGAAGCTGATTTTCATAATGTTATATTTAAGATGATTTTTGGAATTGTGTGGTATCTCCAAAATGTTTTTGAAACCTGAAATTTATTTATTGCCAATTTATTTTGCTACCAGTACAATGTGGTAGGCACAGGGTATAATACAAACCGGTCTGGGCCACCAATGCGCCTCGCGGAACATATGCTTGTACACCTCACATATTTAGCATATTATTATATTTTAGCGCTATCCTTGCAAAGGAATTAATATAAATACCTACATGGAATATTTCCCACGATGTGTATTCTTTGACTATGCTTTTCATACTGTGGATGAAAAAGTAAACAATGTTTATTTTTAATTTTTGCGGTTTTTGGACCATGTAACGGACTGCCGTTCACGGTCACGAGGTCGGTCGATTCCCGCTTGGGACTGTAAAGTATATTGTTACTTGTATGTGGGTAAATCTATTTAGTTTAATAAACAGTCATTCACTGAACCTCTTGTTTCATTGACGTCACACTGGCGACGAGGCGGTTATTAGAACTAAATTAAACGCGTTTACAGTTTTAATACGATTGATAATAATGCCAATCGGTAAATTAGAGCCGTTTGAGTTAAATTCAAAGCAGTGGCATCCCTATATACGTCGAGTAAAACAATACATTTTACTCAACGAAGTTAAAGTGAATCTACACGTGTCGTTATTAATAACGGTTGTGGGTGAGGCGACGTACGCGCTTATGTGCGATTTGTGTTCACCGGATCATCCAGAATCGAAGACATTCGATGACTTAGTAAAGTTGGTAGCCGATCATCTGGAACCTCAACGCTCCGAAATCGCCGAGCGGCACGTTTTTAGATTACGGAGACAGGTAGGGGGGGAGCCTTTGTCGGATTACCTACAACATTTGAAGCATCTCGCGGCGACTTGTAACTTTGGACCCAACTTGGAGGAAAACTTACGCGATCAGTTCGTCTCAGGTCTGTCAAGTGAAGCTATGAGATCTAGGATATTCGCTGAAAAAACCATACAATACAAGGAGGCAGTGGAGTTGGCTCTGGCTCTGGAGGCTGCAGAACGGCACGCGGAGGTAAGCGGAGCCACGAACGTGGCGACCACATCGACCTCAGGTGCAGGCAGCGACGGGAGCAACGCGGGCGAGGGCTTGCACCAGGCGAGCGCGGGGGCGCGCCGCGCGTCCGCCGCCGCCGGCGCTCGGGACGGAGCGCGCCGAGCGGCCGCGGCAGGCGGCGCTCGGGACGGGGCGCGCCGATGTTGGCGCTGCGGCAGGCCACACAGGCCCGAAAAGTGTCGTTTTGCGAACTATAATT
The DNA here is from genome assembly GCA_916999025.1 of Orgyia antiqua. Classification (NCBI taxonomy): domain Eukaryota; kingdom Metazoa; phylum Arthropoda; class Insecta; order Lepidoptera; family Erebidae; genus Orgyia; species Orgyia antiqua. The sequence goes on from OU779870.1 coordinate 18,857,781, forward strand.
GTGATAAGTGCAATAGGCGCGGTCATCTTAAAGTGATGTGCAAAGAAGTGCGCGGGAACGATCGTTCTTACGGCCATAATTATGTGAGTGATATAGACTCCGCGGACGAGGAAGATGTTTTTAACATCGACTTAGTCGCTAAAGGTAACAAGCCCTATTTATTAACTGTGAGAATAGATGGAAAACCAGTGGAATGTGAAGTAGACACTGGCAGCCGAATTTCTGCTATTAGTGAGATGTTCTATAAAAATCATTTCAAAAATAAATGTATTAAAATGGATAATTTATTGTTACGTTGTTACTCTGGCTTGCGCATTGAATCATTGGGATATATAAATGTGAATGTTGTATTAGGGGAGACACAGGTACCTAATTTGTCATTATATATTATTAAAAATGGCGGACGCCCGTTGCTGGGCAGAGAATGGTTACGGGCTTTAAGTATCAAACAAATAAATTTTAACGAAATTATAGACGAAGATTTTGAAACCCGTTTAAAACTAGAATTTCCGGAAGTATTTACCGACAAATTAGGCACCTGTAAAAAAGAAATTAAATTACAATTGACGGATGAGAACCCCGTATTCGTGCGCGCGCGGCCCGTGCCGTTGGCGCTGCGTGGTCGCGTAGAGCGAGAGCTTGAGAGGTTAGAGCGGGATGGCACTACATATCGCGTCGAACATTCAGAATACGGTACTCCTATAGTTCCAGTTGTAAAATCAAACGGCGATATTAGAATTTGCGGGGATTACAAAATTACTATTAATCCCAAATTAAAACGTGATTATTACCCGCTTCCACGGATTGAGGAACTGTTCGCGGCTTTAAGCGGAGGGGAAGAGTACTCAAAGATAGACCTAACACACGCTTACGAACAATGTTTATTAAGTGAAGAGTCACAACCGTACACCGCGATAACAACACACTTAGGTACTTTTGCATATCGTCGTACGCCGTATGGGCTGTCATGTATACCGGAGAAATTTCAACGTTTGATGGAGGAAACATTGCGTGGAGCGGCTGGTTGTGTAGTGTTTCTCGACGACGTGTGTTGTACAGGTTCGACCCGGGCCACTCACTTACGTAATCTAACAACGGTGCTGACAAAGTTACGCAATATGGGCTTTACAGTCAAAATAAGTAAATGTACTTTTTTAAAAAGTAATGTTAAATATTTAGGGTACATTATCGATAAACTAGGGTTACATCCGGATCCAAATAAAATAAAAGCGATTTCTGAAGCTCCGAGGCCCGAAAATGTCATGCAATTAAAAAGTTTTTTAGGCCTATTAAATTATTATGGGAAATTTATTCCTAATTTAAGTACGATACTTAATCCGTTACATAAACTATTAAAAAAGGAGATAACCTGGGCGTGGAGTGATAGTTGTGAAAATGCGTTCGCGACATGTAAACAGGCATTACTGGGCGATCGCGTACTTGTTCATTATTCTGAAGGACGACCTTTAGTGTTATCAGTTGATAGCAGCGCTTACGGGTTAGGGGCGGTATTAGCGCATCGCTTCCCCGATGGCACGGAGCGACCGGTTAGTTGTGCGTCACGAACATTAAATTCCGCGGAACAAAATTATAGTCAACTAGATAAAGAAGCTTTGGCAATATATTTTGGTATTATACGGCATCACCAGTACTTATTTTGTAGACGGTTCTTTTTACGTACAGACCACAAGCCGCTAACGTATATCTTTGGAGAAAAGGGTGGTATACCGCAAACGGCTGCAAGCCGCTTGCAGCGCTGGGCAGCACGGCTCGCTGCATACGACTTTTCCGTAGAATTTGTGCGCTCGGAACAAAATGGTCCCGCCGACGCGTTATCGCGATTACCTGTGCCTGCGGAGCGTCAGCTGGAGCAGCAGGAGCTCGTTACTTACTTAAATTTGGTTCAAGATATCATACCGGTAAATTTTAAAGATGTTAGCCGCGAAACAAAAAAGGATACACTATTAACGAAGTTGTCGGGCTATGTTATGTTTGGTTGGCCATCAACACCTAATAGTGAGGAAGAAAAACCATTTTTTGCTCGTAAAAATGACATATCTTTAGATTTAGGATGTTTAATATATAAATATAGAATAATTATTCCGCAATCTTTGTATCAACAAGTTCTTAACGAAATTCATGATGGTCATTTAGGTATCGTTAAGATGAAAAACGTTGCACGTAATTATGTATACTGGCCGACCCTAGATAAAGATATTGAGAAAATTTGTAAAATGTGCGAAGCTTGTCGAGCTGTCCGTGATTCCCCGGCACACTCTGTCCTTCACCCGTGGGAATTTCCTACTAAGCCATGGCTCCGCGTACACGCCGATTTTGCGGAATGTGCAGGAAAAAAGTATCTCATAGTGATCGACGCGCATTCAAAGTGGATAGAAGCTGTAATTATGTCTCGCACCGACGCGTCCGCTACTATCGCAGTATTTCGATCGCTTTTTGCTCGGTTTGGCCTTCCGTCTCAATTGGTTACCGATAATGGGCCCCCGTTCACTTCCAAGGATTTTAATGACTATTGTACTAAAAATTGCATTAGACATACGACGTCGGCACCCTATAGACCGCAGGGAAATGGGGCTGCGGAAAATGCCGTAAAACTTGTTAAAAAAGCAATTAAACGCGCATTAGTAAACGGTGAGAATGTATCCCAAGCATTAAATAAATTTCTCTTTCAGTATCGTAACTGTGAACATGCGACCACTGGTGTGTCTCCGGCCGTAGCCTTGCTAGGCCGCCGCTTGCGCTGCCGTCTCGACGCCCTGCGACCCGACGTCACGCAGGTCGTGGGCGAGGCGCAGCGTAGACAGACAAGGGCGGCCGGTGGCACACCGCGCGATATAAATGTAGGGGATGCTGTGCTCGCGCGCGACTATACTATTAAGGGCGATAAATGGACAGAAGGGACGGTGGTGCGTAAGACGGGACCGGTATCATATAACGTTAACATGGGGAACGGGGCGGAATGGAGGCGACACCAAGACCAAATAATACCACTTCGAAAGAATAATCGTTATTCGTTGTCTCGTGCTAGTATCGCGCCGTCTGTGGAGAGTGAGGCTCGCATAGGGGAGACAGAGGACGAGCCATTTCAAGATGCATCGGACGAGAGTGAAAAGGCACAAGATTCTCGGTCGCCGTCTGCGACAACCTCGCCTTCTGGACAAGGCGCGATCTTGCCAGACACCCCATCGTCCCATGCATCTGCACGTGCTTTCCGTGCTTATAATCGTTCAAAAAAGATGTTAGATTAAGTCTTAGATTAATGTAGATATATAAGTTATATGTATAAGTAATATGTTTTAGTAATACGGGTTAGTATGGTATGATGTATAAGATGTATAAGATGTTTAAGTAATCTATGTAATAGTGTGTAAGTTTAGTTTTAATTTTTATGTTTTCCTATACTTTAAGGGGGGAAAGGTGTAAAGTATATTGTTACTTGTATGTGAGTAAATCTATTTAGTTTAATAAACAGTCATTCACTGAACCTCTTGTTTCATTGACGTCACAGGGACAATCATTTTTGAGATATTCATTAATGTCATACAAATGTTTGTACTGCGTCTGGGTGTTTTCTATGTATCATAAGTATGTATTTACAAAAGAAAAGCAGTTTATGTAGTACCTATATCCGTATTCTTGTACCCATAACACAAGCGTGTAAGCTTAGCTTGGGACCAGAGGATGTTGTCTGAAATGTCCGTGAATATATATTTTTATTTATTAAGGTTATGGCTTTAAAAAATTCATTTTAACGATACCTAAAGCCCATAGGTGTTTTTATCAACAAATTCAAAGGAAGGCTACTGTTGAACGTTATCTTTCAATGCATTTTAATTCGCATTTTCGATATTTAACTTGGACTGTTTGTGAAGAAATATCCTTGAGTGGCGACCACGTACCGGAAGACGCAAGGTGGGACGCCCCCAACAAAGTGGACTGATGGCATCGTCAAGCACAAATGTGCATGGAGCTGCTGGATGCAGATAGCGCAGAACCGCATGTTGTACTCGTATGTTAGTTGAGTTTCCACCCAGCGACGCGACCAGTGTAGGAAGATTAGGTGAAATTAAAGTAGAAAGAAAATTTTTGTGAACTATCAGACAAAGTAATGTATGTTATAGCTACACTGTAACAATATGAAAAAAAAATCATATTTAATAATTGACCTGAAACCCTACTTGCATTGTAGTGATTCATGTAAAAGTTCTTAAAAAGTATTCAAGTAAAAACCAGTTTTTAAGTAATATTCTTTGTATTATAAAACCACAAATTACACAAACATAATTCACAAAAGCCTTTTAATGTCAAGTCTTAAAATGTGTTACTTTCAACACCCACGTTTTGATGTATAAAAATATTGTAAATACAAAAATCTCGTTAATTCTCAAAACTTTGTACAAAGTACGAAAATAATGAAAGTAAAATACACTATTGAGTATAGTTTTGATATTTTATAAATATACGAGATTTGTGACAAGCCTAAGAAAATAACTGTTTAACCATAATAAAATAAAATAAAATAACATTTTAAAATTGACAAATTTTATTTAGATAATTTTAAAATCTTTAAACCTTTCTGCTGTACACCTATCTATCATAAACTTTATCCCTCGACTCACTCAAGGGTGTGCTGGAAATAAACTCAAAATGAGTTAAGCTCGCCTTTGTGCAAATTTTGTATTGGATTTAACTTGCGCAATGATTCTTTGTAACCAAGCAGTGTACATTAAAGAATCAATGAAATGACATTTTTAGGATTCCTTACCAAAACGTAAAAGTAACTTGTAGCTGAGATTTTGCTGTTCATCGGTCCATCACCACCACCAGGCAGTATCTCTACCACATACTTGACAGGTCTTTTCGTGTGTTTGAATGTGAACTTATAACTTATCTTTAAAAAGATGCAACAGATTTTAATGCGATTTTGTCGTTGATAAAATGGTTTTAAAAGAAGATTTATTATTATGCAAATATTCGTATAGTGATTACAAATACCACGCGTATGAAATTCCCTCCACTGCGCTGAGCCCCTCGTAATGGGGCCACCCCTACGGGCCATGGTCAGGGTCGTGCCCGGTGGCCCGGTAAGGGTGAGGAGACAAACGAAATAAAAAACGTTAGTTACTGATATATTTTAGTAATTAATAGCTACTACTGAATACGGCTATATTGAAAATTTAAATGAAGTCATTACCAAGACTTTTCTATACAAAAATATGAAATGATTTATGTAAATGAATGCTGTTATAACTTATGTAGTTGCCAGCACAATGTTCTTGCGACTCGAACAATAAGTAGCATTATGGAGGCCAGTCATAATATATGAGTATGTTAGTTCGAAAGTGTAGTTTGCCGATGTCTACATACAAAGGGATGTAGTAGTTTCTGCATAAGACAATTCAGTAAATAATTTGTATGTTAATAATTCTGGTAAATTTAACACAACGTCATCTCTGGCGACTGTGCTTAGAAAGAAAGAAAGAAGAAGAAAGAAAGAGATATATATTATTTCCCATAGGAAGAAACACACATATACAAACATTCAAATAATTATTAAAAATAGACAAATAAATTAGGTAGTGTGTCCCCCCCGTGGAAAACAATAGGACGTTACTCAGCATATTGTTTTGGGTTTGACCCCACAACGCTGGTTTTCACTAACTTGTAATATTAGATTATTATATTAGAAAAAGATTATAATATTTTATTATAATCTTTTTCTAATTATTATCGTTACATATTATCTTTTTCTAATAATCAATATCGCGATTATAATATTAGAAAAAGAAGACAAACTTAATAAACACTACATATAGGTGCACAGAACATAAATATTATAGGTATATCTGACAATATTATAAGTGTATATTAAACAAATACTAAAAAATAAATATTTTTGTATGGTACAGATGCATAATTTGTCAAAAGTTATTTAATATTATAAAACACAAAAGCAACAAAAAACTACATTAGTTATTAATACATTTTAATATATGACAGTGGATGATGATATTTATAGTGGTATTATATGTATTATAGGTATCATAGGTATAATAAGTATTATCGACGAGCCTAGTGGTTGAGTGGTTATGTAACGGACTGCCAATCAAGAGGTCGCGGGTTCGATTCCCGCTCGGGACAATCATTTGTGTGATTTTTCAAATTGTCATAAATAAATAAATATAAATAAATATATATTCATGGACATTTCACACATCGTCCTCTGGTCCCAAGCTAAGCTTATTATGCTTGTGTTATGGGTACCAGAATACGGATATAATACATATACTACTTTTCTTTTGTAAATACATACTTAAAATACATAGAAAACACCCAGACGTAGTACAAACATTTATATGACATTTATGAATATCACACAAATAATTGTCCCAAGCGGGAATCGAACCCGCGACCTTGTGAACGGCAGTCCAGTACATGAACCACTACGCCACGAAGCCCGTCATACAAATGTTTGTACTGCGTCTGGGTGTTCCTATGTATTATAAGTATGTATTTACAAAATAAAAGTAGTATATGTATTATATCTGTATTCTGGTACCCATAACACAAGCATAATAAGCTTAGCTTGGGACCAGAGGACGTTGTGTGAAATGTCTATGAATATTTATTTCTTATTATTATTTATTTAACAGATATCTTAGTATTATAGGTATCATAATACTAATGTAACATAATAATTAAATACTTTATTTTTTACTTTTTAGGGGTTGTGCTAAAAGGTATAACGGGACTCCATTACTGAGACTTTGCTCTTAGTCCGTCCGTTAGTCCATTTGTCTGTCACCAGACTGTATCTCTGGAACAGTGACAGCTAGAGAGATGAAAATTTTACAGTTCATGTATAATAGTTAATGCTATGACAATATATTATATCATTATTCTCCTGCCCTTATCCCGTCATTTAGGGTCAAGAATATGATGGAAATAACTGTACGATACCCTTCGTGAGTGAACTCGATCTAGTACTTAACCGGTATTTTTTAAATCAAATAATACTTTTAAATTTCTATTCTATTTTTGAATAGGTAAACAAAGTTTAGATCACAACAAAGAAATAAAAGAATAGAAGACCCCTAGACGGGTCTGTAGACGAGACGCGTGTTAAGCTATTTACATACAAGCCAATTGCATTCTATGTTTGAATAATGTAAATAAAATGGAAATTCGCACACGTGATAAAATGGACAAATATGTTGTTGACGTTAAATTTAATTTTGTTTTGTTATTGTTATTATATTTCAGTAAAGATCACTATTCTGAAATTTGAGCTGTTTCGTAGTAAACTTTACTGAAAAACGAATTGCGGCTTTGCCCTCAGCTCAGCCAGATGGCAATGCTGACAACTACAGTTCAGCCAAATTTTACTCATAGAATCTTAAAAAGATGTCAAGGTATTCTTCGTAAAAAAATTAACTGATTGTGAAAATTTTATATCGTATTAAATATGGAGAGTAGGTACCTATATTATTTATTCTTTTATTACTTTTATGCAACCAATTCGTTTCAATTTTCACAAATAAAATAGAAGACTATGAAATGTCTTTTTTTCAAAGAATTTGAAGGAAAATCTAATATAAATAAAGTCCTATTTATATTTGTCCTCTTCAACGCGGCGCTCGAGAATAGAGATAGCAATACTAAGGCATATACCTACCTAAATTGGGAAAGTAGTCCCCACTTAATTCGTGATCACACGGACACTGTTGCTCTCTTACTACTACTGATTATACCTTACCTAATAATGCCAAAATTGTATTATAATAAACCAATGTTCATTAAATGTCATTATCATTTACCGAGTAATTTATCAATAAAATGGCAGTGTGGTTGCGTGTTGAAGATAATGTACCTCAATTGTGGCTTTTATAGGCAAATTGTAGTAAAATAATAGCTTTAAAATACATTATTGTTTATAAAGTTTGAAATATCTTTGCTTTAGGAAAATATTATTCGACGGGCCTCGTGGTGTAGTGGTTCATATAACGGACTGCCGATCATGAGGTCTCGGGTTCGATTCCCGGTCAGGACAATCATTTGTGTGATGTTTTTAATTGTCATACAAATGTTTGTACTGCGTCTGGGTGTTTACTATGTATTATAAGTATGTATTTACAAAAGAAAAGTAGTTTATGTATTATATCCGTATTCTGGTACCCATAACACAAGCATATAAGCTTAGCTTGGGACCAGAGGACGTTGTGTGAAATGTCCATGAATATTTATTTTATTTATATCCAATACATATACAGAATTTTAAAAAAATACTTATTATTTTAAATGTTGTGACGTCATCGTTGTACAAAATCTGTGTATTGACTTTTCCTGATAGACTTAAAACAGATTGCAATACATCTTTTTAAAGTTGCCAAGTTGATATAATAGACCAATTTCAACTACACCACAGAGTAGTGTATCCCTCAGAACGCCTTAATATTTTAAGTCCTTCATTTCAAGGGCAAATAGAGATAATTTGCTTTTTTGGAAAAATAATCGTTAATATAGCAATTTTTCCGAAAAAAACTAATGGATCATGAACAGAAACTCTATTCCCCGAAATGGTTTTTGTATTAAGAGTTTTCGAAAAATATGAATAATGCCAATTGTCATCGAGAAAAACAAAAATATACTACAAAGGAAAAACAATTAATAATTATTTATTAACTATTTATTCTGTAACACAGTAGATTACCTTCCAATTACTGACATTGAAACATAGAAAAAACTATGAAGAATTAGAAAAACATTATTATGGTACCTAAAAAAACATTTCACCTATCCAAAGTCTCACCCGTGACCATGATGACTGCAGTCTCCGAAACATCGGGCTTAAATTTAAAACAAATAGACATGTCTAAATCCAGCAAAAGTAGTTTTATTTAAACAAATGAGTCGCGCAAATGTAAGGGATTATTAGAAAAAATTCACGGCGAAATTTATCATAAAAAAATATTAATGTATAAAAAGAAAAGTAAAATACATATTTAAAAAAATATTAAAACCTATAGATATATTTAATTGATACACTCAACTCTCGTTACGTGAATACAATATTATGTGCAGAAATAAATAATATTAATGTATAAAAAGAAAAGTAAAATACATATTTAAAAAAATATTAAAACCTATAGATATATTTAATTGATACACTCAACTCTCGTTACGTGAATACAATATTATGTGCAGAAATAAATATCAGTTTATCCAAATAAGATCATTGACATTATCCTTTCTGAACGTATCCAAAAATATTCCTTAAGGGACTTACAAACAGACAGAAAATATACAGTAATTACACAACATTGTTAAACATTTAAGATAATTACACACCAAGTTTCGAAGTATATTATTTAAAAAAAAAAACATTACAGAATCTTATACAACTGAACTTCCACGAACTTAAATGTACATTCAAACTTGTAGTTTATTCTGATACAAATAAGAAAGACATTTTAATAAACAACAATATATTATTTACAATGTAAACAAAATAACAAAAACAAACAAGTCCTTAATCACGAGAAACAAGACGTCTTAATTAAAAAAATTCGAATGCTAACTAACATGAAGGAATATATTAAACTATTAACAGTTAAATACAGACTGAGAAATATGGCTGTTATTTTTCACGGTTCAGTTTAATTTATTAGAGTTAAAAACATTATTATTGAAACGACTTGGAATGAACAAGTTATTAAATGTTTTCAAAACTAAGAAAACTTTTTCTTAATAACTAGCTTTGCTTGTATAATAGAATTATTGAATTTTCTTTTGTAAATACATACTTATAATACATAGAAACACCCAGACGCAGTACAAACATTTGTATGACATTTAGAAAAATCACACAAATGATTGTACTCCCTTAGCGGCGAACCAGATATGCTAGTTTTATGGAGGATAAAATCCGCATGATTTTTGCAGGGCTAACTCACTAAAATGTGGGCTAGGCATGGCCGTCGAAAAGTATACAAACTGGAAAACAGTGCACAATCAAATTTGACTATTGCAATAGTCAAATTTGATTGATTACTGACAAATTCTAATGCATTAGAATATTGGAATATATAGATATATGGAGTAATAGAATAATATAAATGAAACTAATCGAAAGCAATCGGTTAAGTAAGGTAACATCAATCAAATAAAACAAGAAGATTATCATATTGAACGAAATAAGAACAAAATTAAGCTGTTTTCAACACCACCAAAAAGATTTTTACGAACTTAATGATCAAACGTTGCAACAGCAGTCAAAAAGAAAAAAATTGGTCAAGTGCGAGTCGGACTCGCGCACGATGGGTTCCGTACCATTATCTATGCAACATAAGGCAACGTTATTAGTATCGAGCAAGAAACGGTAAAAAAATCATGTTTGTTGTATGGGAGCCCCCCTTAAATATTTATTTTATTTTATTTTTAGTATTTGTTGTTATAGCGGCAATAGAAATACATCATCTGTGAAAATTTCAACTGTCTAGCTATCACCGTTCTTGAGATACTGGGTACGGAACCCTAAAAATCATGTTTGTTGTATGGGAGCCCCCCTTAAATATTTATTTTATTTTATTTTTAGTATTTGTTGTTATAGCGGCAATAGAAATACATCATCTGTGAAAATTTCAACTCTCTAGCTATCACCGTTCTTGAGATACAGCCTGGTGACAGACGGACGGACGGACGGACGGACGGACGGACGGACGGACGGACAGCGAAGTCTCAGTAATAGGGTCCCGTTTTTACCCTTTGGGTACGGAACCCTAAAAAAAACCTGCAGCCAAATGGCCTAAAACACAATTCAAAATGAGTGTCAGATTTTAAAATCCCATCACATTATAAATATTTTAATAAAAATTCATTTATCTCAACCATATTATTAGCCCGTAAATGTCCATTATCAGTGAGTTAAAGTGTACCTCCCAAGCGCTTATGCAAAATTAAGAAAAAAAAAACTTCATTGGATACGCAACGGGTTGCTTTTAACGTCTCAATTTAAATTTGGAAGCGATTTTGATGCAAAAAATTGGGTATTTAATTAGGTGGTTTATCATGGTGTTTACTAAATGGAACCCGTCTTATTTTTAAAACTGAATCAGGATATTATTCTTCCAGCACTTATCCCAAATAATATGCGATGGCAGCCCGTTTGTTCCTAACGAGCCCTTTTACTAGCCGTATATATGGCTATTACACCCTCATCAACAATTTAACGAAATTAAAATTTAATTAATAATTTAATTTTAATAATAATAATTTTTTTATACATTTATTCTATGCTGTTTTTTGTGTGTTTTAACTAATTTTTAGTATCAATTGTCATTGGTAAGTGGTACCAATTTTAGTTAAGTTTAGTTAAACTAAACTAAACTAAACTTAACAAAAAAATGCAAAATACAGTGTATTTCGATTGATGGACTATTTCATTGTACATATTTATATATATTACTTAAAATCGTTAGTCTATAATACACAGTTTTTGTAATAACAAAGTTCAGTTAATATTGCCAGATTGTGTTATTGACTGCATCATTTTTTAGGTAAATTTAGTTGTACATGTAGAATTCGTACCATTATCCGTGTGGTGACGGATTAAGAATACTAGTGTCACCACCCCATCTCCTCCCAAGGGTGCTGTAAAAGTCAGCTAAGGGATATTGCACACAGATAACATCCTCTGTGAGAGACGGAAACCTCGAAAATAAACCCGGTGCCAATACGCCTGGTTAGCGCGGTGCAGTAGACCATAATCCCTCCCAAAGTGGAAGAGGCCCGCGCCCAACAGCGGGACGTAAATGGGCGGAGAGAGAGAGAGAGAGAGATAGAATACGCGAACTCAAAAGATTTTTCCCTACCAAAGAGTGCTCAACGTGACTAAAGAAGTTTACACTTCAAAATAAATGACAACATAATGTATATCGTAAAAAGAACAAAAGTTCTTGATATGAATATTTATAGCATAATTAATTTACAATTTCACTGCTAAGTTGCGAGTTTGCCGGCGCGATGCAGATCGTATCTGAGTTAAAAGACGTTTAACGGTCTCCACTCAATGTTCGCGAAACAAGAAAACAACTTATTTTCCATTTGCATGTATAAGGAGAATGTGGGCAGAAATGTCAGGTAGCACGAAATTTATAAGACGCTAGTATTCAGAAGTTAATTATATAGTTTATACTGTTGTTTAAGCCTCTTAATCTATAAAGAGATATAAAATGTCTTTGATGCCTAGATAACTTCTTCTATAAATCTGTTTATAAATAAATAAATATATATTTTTATCTACCTATCTGTTTGAGATATGTCTTAGTAAATTTTTTAGCAATTTTGAAATTTGTACTGGTAGTTACCTAACATTACGGGGCTATTTTATAATTAACTTAATTTTAATTAATTATATATTTGATTAATTATATTATAATTAAGGTTCTGTGAAACATAAAAAACATTAGACAGGTTAATGATTTTACTGATCTTAATATAAAGCAGACCAAGCCTTACGGTCTTATTCATAATAACTTATTGGAGGTTTAAAAGTTAAAAATCGTCGCTAAAATAGGTTCGTGAAAATTGAATCTTCGTTTGAACCTCCGATAAGTCATTATGAATAAGACCATTTGTGTTTAGCTAGCTAGCTATTGGTTAGCTTATGTCATAAACTAAAATAGCCCCTATAATTAGGAGTGTGTTCCAAAAGCTTACAAATTAAATATTGTAAAAGGGACGCATCATAGAAAAGGCAATCATTCAGGTAAATACTTTATTAATATTATTATTATTATTTGTATCTCTTGTTAATTCACGAGTTATTCCTATTTTTTTTATTATTATTATTATTTATTAATATTAATATTATTTTTATGTAATAAAGCATACTACAAAATTTCAGACTATCTTATTGAAAAGGACTTTAATTTATAGATGCTGATTATATGTATATAGCTATTATTAATTTAATTATAATTTTTTTTTCATTTTGACATTGTTATGAATTGATAATTTTACTGTTAAATTTTTTGTTTAATGTTTTATTTCTTTTTCATTTGTGACAAATCAAACATGCTTATAATAATAACTTAAGATTATCCTCAGAATGTTTTTTTATATTTTATAATATTTGTAAGCCTCGCATGCGGCTGAACACGCAGAACTTTAACTGTTAATAACACCATTATGTAAAAATACCATGTTTCAACAAATGAAATTATCTTATCTTATCTTCGTTTCCTCTCTCTTCTCTTTCCAGCCCATTAAACTCTCACAGTTTGGCACGGGCCTCTCCCACTGACACGAGGATTTATTTCGAGTTTACCGCCTCTCACAGAGGATTTTATATGTATAGTATCCCTTAGCAGGCTTTTACAGCACCCTGAGAAGAAAATGGGATGGTGAAACATGTATTTTTAATAGGTATGTCACCAGTCACCACCCAAAAACGTTTTATTTATTGAAGTACATACTTTATTACTGAGAAATGAAAAAGGCCTTACAAAATGGATCCTGTGCCTATATTATGTCTAGCTCCGCCATTATTTAGCATCTGATACCTATAGCAGAAACTAAGCCTAATCTTGATGTAAAAAGACCTAAACTTAATACACGGAAGCTATACACAGCCTGTGTTATTTTATCACTAGAATGAAAGTATTAATTAGCGGTATAAAGCGAGAAAACTATAGCAGCCGATAACCACATTGTGTGGCCAACCGGCCGCTATCAATGTCGATCTCTTGATTAATAGCCGCAGAGCATCGAGATAGTCTTCCTAATTAATTAGATGTACTACAGCTTCCTTGGATTTAACGATATCTTCATTCGTATACTTAGTTTACATGAGTTGTATGGAGTTAAAGTGGAAACCAAAGTAATTGGGTTAAAACGCTTCGGTTAACCGGTTAACTGTTACCGATTTATTGAGTGCCTACCGACATATTTTCAAATTTCTATGTCAAATACAAAATATATTTAAATTTTTAAAAGGCTTTATGTATACTTACTAATATTATAAGAAAGATTTACTCCTAAAGTAATTTATTAATTTTGCAATTGACATGTTAAGCTTTTTACTTAATATATCAAATTATGGTGGAAATATATAAACAAAAAAATATATAATATATACTCAATCGAGTGACAAATGTGGTGGTTAATTTGAATGTTGCAGGCACGACCGCAATAAGCTCAGTTGGAAGAGCTTCGGAACGGTATGCCGAGGTCGTGGGTTCAAGTCCCGCTTGCGGCAGTCACTTTTTCCACCATAATTTGGTTTATTAAGAGTTACTCCTCCTGACGCCTGCTCCTTGACGCCAGAATCACGAAACCGAATAAATAAAATTTATGACACGTAGTATAGAGTCCGAAAATGGACAAAGAAATTCAACGCGTACCAAATCGCGACATAAATACGTTGACTTACCTCAACTTAATAGATTTTTTGTTTATTATTCTACTTCTGGATGCATAAAATTCCTTTTTTGAAGCAAAAAATCTGTGAATCTCATTTATAAATAAGTACCTACACAGAAATAACAAGAATAATAGAAACTTAGTAACGTTTATTAAGTGCCATGGTTTAAAATGTGAGTTGAATTTCGAACACCGCAAGGCCATATTTAAAAATGAAACATATTTTTTTCTGAAACTTTTCTAGTTACTACTTTCTAATTTTGACGTTATCCATGCTTTAAACTGACAGAAACAATTCGGAAATACTTTTACCAGCCGTTGTTAGACAAAAGGGTGTTGGATCTGGTTGAAACAAATCAATTTTCAGTTCGAATATAGAACAAAGTTTTTGGATACGTACAACGATTTCCAATCAAAGTCCGTTAAAAAGTTTTCAGGTAGCCATCGGAAAAATGTAATGAAATGGATTCCATGTTATTTGAAGCTGTTCCAAATGTTTTAGAACGCTTCAGCTCGAATTCAATCTGTCATGTTGTTTTGAATGTTGTAATTTAAAACTTCTGTTGACTTAAATACATGTGACATGATGTGTCTTTAATCATAATAAGAATTTGATACATAATTTATCAAATAGAAAGTGGAGGAAGCCCGTGGGTTGAAAAGAGAGAGCAATTAAATAGAAATCCTTTTCTTACACCTCCTGTTCAGCTCTTTAATGTCCCACTCTTGGGCACAGGTCTTCTTTATGAGGGTAATATTATACGGTATGGTCTACTATGTCGCGCTGGCCAGGTGTATTGGCATAATTTAGTTTCGAATATTCCGTCTCTCCATGCATTACTTTGTTGTACCTCACATGGATAAGGCAGCGTTCTCATTTAAAGCTCACGCGCGACCTAAATGCTCTGCAAATTTAATTATATCTCATCCAATATTATAGCAAACCCCAACAAATTATGCAAAAAAGGCATCCTCTTGAACCATTCTATCTATTAAAAAAACCGCATCAAGATTCGTTGCGTATTTTAAAGATATAAGCTCACATAGGAACATACATACAAAAATTACGACTTTGTTTTATAATAAGTAAAAATGGCGGGCCGCGTGGTCGAGTGGTTTATGTAACGGACTGCCGTCCACGGGGTCGCGGGTTCGATTCCCGCTCGTGACAATCATTTGTGTGTTTATTTATATATTTTCTGCGTTTGGGTGTTTACTATGTATTTATTTACAAAAGAAAAGTAGTATTTGTAGTCTATCCGTATTCTGGTACCCATAACACAAGCATAGAAATATAGCTTACTTTGGCACCAGAGAACGTTGCGTGAAATGTCCATGAATATATAATGGAATATTCACAATAACAATAAAAGTCTACAGCTTACTTTTCAAAATAAATCTATAACAACTATAAAACTATATCGGTTCTATATCGTAAGATCTAAACACTACCATATCATCAACAAAGTGGTATCTAACTAGTTTTTATTTAGTTGTATTTTATATTGAATGGCTGGTTCACAATATAGATATAAATCAAATGGCAGGCACTGAATAAAATCGGTTATATCTAGCTTTATCGGGCGATCGCTTGCTCCTTCACATTATAAGCGTACATTGCAGAGATACAGGATGTTGCGTTAACTTCACCTCATAAAATAATTAATATTTTCACTAGATTTTAGATTATTCTATTTTTATTAAGAACCATAATATGGTTATATCCGTACTAATATTACAAATGCGAAAATAATTCTGCCTGTTACTTGTAGGCTACGATTTAAAAAGGAAAGACTTTACATTCTACGCGTATATACCTATTCGAGGGGACAGCTAATGTACTATACGTATCTAATTTAAATATCCTTGTCTATCCATAAATGTGTAGTTGCCGTAGTTAGTAAAAGGTTTAACAACTTTCTGTTTTACATAGAAGATTTTATCACTTGAAAAATTTTAATTCACAGTAAATAGATAGTAAATAAATATTAATGGACATTTCCAAAGAAGGCTATATTTCTATGCTTGTGTTATGGTTACCAGAATACGGATAGACTACATATACTACTTTTCTTTTGTAAATACATACTTATAAATACATAGACGCAGAACAAACATTCCCGTTCCGAGCGGTAATCGAACCCGCGATCTCGAGAAAGGCAGTCCGTTACATGAACCACTCCACCACGAGGCCCGTCAAAGTAGTAGTGACTATTTAACTAAAAATTTCTATAAAATTTTGCCTTTTGTCTTATATTTCTTTCTTATTTACGAAAGTAACTACAATAACTACTATGTATACCTAGAGAAGTAGAAGAAGAGCTATAGAGAAGATAAATATTGATATACACACAAAATAGTGTTAATAATATTTATTTTTATTCTATGCTCTAATTGTTCAGTTGCAACTTTACTGTTTACTCAATTATATTATGATTATTTCATTTTAACTCTCTCTCCAGCCTAATGACGACCCACTGTTGGGCACGGGCCTCAACCACATTGGGAGGGATTATGGTCTGCGGAGCCGCGCAGACCAAGCGTGTTGGCACATAAATTATTTTCGAGTTATCCGTTTCGCACAGAAAATGTTATCTGTGTACAGTATTCCATAGCTGGATTTATAGTACAGTGGGAATGAAAAGGAGTGGTGACACTTGCATCCCTAATCCGTCACCACACGAACAACTATGTTCAGTATAACTATAGAGTAAAAATTATATCATACATTAAACATACTATTATAGAGCTATTAACTACCTCAACATTTAATAGCGCCATAAATTATAGAAATGGTCACATTGAGTTATAATCGCTTTATATCTCTATGTGTTGTTAGATCAGCCTGTATACAATCGCCCGGGGCTCTAGTCATCGATGTCCGCCGCTTGACTGTAAGGTGTTATTTTTGTTCAATAGCCATGTTTTGCAATGGTTCCCAGTATTTTACTATAAAAATTGGTACGCGGAAGCTTACTGGTAAGCTCTTAATGGAAAAAACATGATTTGTGATGCAGTTTTAGCTTAGCATTATCATATTTTATTATACTTATGATCATCATCACTCCCTGGCCTTATCTAAGTATCTATTTGAGGTCTTCTTTACGCGTCTATTTCTTCAATGATGTCTTGATGTAATAAAATGTACTTACTCGTCTTTTTTTCATAATTTCTTGTACTCAACCCTTTGTTTACTACGTCTTTATGCGACTATCTTTACGTTAATTAAAAGAAGACTCCTAATCTTGACAGTACTTCTGTAATTATTGTAATGTTATTACTATTTAATTACTGCCCTTTTGCAGGACTATACAGCAGCTCATAATCAGGACCTCAGGACCGGTTTTTAACCGACTTCATAAAAGGGGGAGGTTCTCAATGAAGTCTGTATGTTTCTTTTTTATGTGTTTTTAACATAACTTTTTTTACTGAACGCAGCGATTTTGATGATTCTTTTTTTATTTAAAAATAGCTGGTGCTTTCCGCTTAGTTAAATTGGCACCAGGTCAGGATCTGATAGTATTACCCTGAGAAATCAAAACTTCGCACGTGAAGTCAGTTGTAGGTTTTTTTTTAAAATGCTTATTTATTTTTCTTTAAATAAAGAAAGTCTTAAAGTAATGACTTTCACTATTCCTCTCATACATTTACTTCCTTTAATATGTAATTATGTTTAAAGATATTTGTAAGCTGTAAGGTTAAATATAATGGGACTCCAAAAAAAAACAGTCTGTAACATCGAATAATGTACGCCCTATAATTTACAAATAAAAGTTTTGATTTTTTTTGTCTTTATTTTGTAGATACACGTGACACGACATAAGCTGGTTCTACGAGGCCAGTCAACTGTCAACCAACCTAACGAATAAAAATATCTCTATATTTTATTCCAAATTAATATGAATTCCTACAGTTTATACAAATACAAAGAACCACAAAAAAACCCTCCTTTGGAGGGTAAAGAGCTCTTTAAATGGACGCGTAACATAAAATGACCTACCCCAACTCATAGATTTCCCTATCTATAATAGTATTTTTTGGTACCAGTTAAAAAACGCTGTTTTGTAAGGCGCTGTTTTTGATGTAATTATCAAAAAAAGTGTCTTTCTGCTTAAGTTGTATACATATTTGTTTTAAATAACTTGTTTAATTCAAATCCTAAAAACCAGACTTTAAAATCCTAAACATTTTATTAAATACTAGCTGCCCCGGCAAACGTTGTTTTGCCATACAATTCTGTATAAAATAAAATTTCATCAAAATCGGTTCAGCCAATTTGTAGCCTATGTGTTATTCTGATGTATAAGCTATATTGTGGTAAAGTTTCATTCAAATCCATTCAGTAGTTTTTACGTGAAAGAGTAACAAACATCCATACATACATCCATACTTACAAACTTTCGCCTTTATAATATTAGTAGGATTGCCCTGTCATCGGTCCATAACATGTGCGTAATAACGAGGTCGCAGGTTCGATTTCTCACTTTATTACTATGTAATTAAATTTATTCTACCAGAAATTGGGGTAATAATACTTATTAGATTATAAAGGAGAGGTATATTTCTATTTGAAAGAAATAAAATACAAACGAAACTGTCATGATAAACCTTTGCCTTACGGCCCTTTTGGGCATACCATATTTAAATATATTCTAGTGAAATAGGATAAGGTACAGAAGACAACTTTATTTATAACTGCTATACATATTTACATAATATATTTAATACGTACATCCGAAATAAATTGTAAAAATCTTTTGTTATCTTGACGTTATATTTCTATGAATTAGAACACACTCGTTTAGTTGTGGCCAATATATTTCTTTGACCGTAACCATCTGACTTCATCAAAAAGAAACGGAGACAGTGAGAGTATAATATAATAATATGTTCCCTTTCTATGTCTTTAAATGTATCTTTATCTTTTATCTTCTTCTTTATCTTTACTTCTTATAAAACAAAGTCGTAATTTTTGTATGTATGTCCCTATGTGAGAAAAAATTCGCAACGGATTTTGATGCGTTTGTTTTAATAAATAGAATGGTTCAAGAGGATGGCTTTTTTCGTATAATTTATTGGGGTTTGCTGTATATTGGTTGATATATGATTAAATTTGCCGAGAAATTCGGACGAGCGCGAGCTTTAAATGAAAACGCTGCCTTATCTATGTGAGGTACAACAAAATAATGTATGGAGGAATTGTTTTTTACCTATAGTTCTTCAAAAAAGTCCGCGATCCGTGTCTCTCTGTGTCCGCGAAGTATGTCTATCTTTTAAGGGAAACCTGCTGTACCCATAATAATGTCAAAAAAATTATTAAGTTCAATAGGGTGTTTTCAAAAGCTATTTATATAACTGCTTTTTACAGCATGCAATTTAAATGAATATCTTAAGAGATATGACGAAAAAAGAATTAAGCGCGACAATATAAAATACTTAAACTGTTGGCTGAGCAACGCGAACGTTTCCTCGGTCTTCTATCCATACCTACTCTAATGTTTGGATATTTGGTTAATGTTGGATGTATTGATTATCATGAAACATTTCTAAAATTCCAGGCGTACGGAGTCGCGGGCAACAGCTAGTTTATTATAAAACAAAGTTAATATTTATTAATATTTTGCGATTGACTCGCTATGCTTTTACTAAATAAACTAAATTATAATGGAAAAAATGATAACCATAAGCGGGACTTGAACCCGCGACCTCGGAACGGAACGGCATTCCGAGGTCGCGGTTTCAAGTCCCGCTTATGGTTATCATTTTTTCCATTATAATTTAGTTTATAAAACAAAGTTGTTATTTTTGTGGTGATATTGTATATGGGTCGATGCGGTTTTTTTTAAATAGATAAAATGGCTCAATAAAATAAATATAACAACGTCTAACGATTATAAATGTGAAAGTTTGTGAGTATGGATGTTTGTTACTTATTCACGTAAAAACTACTGAATAGATTTTAATGAAACTTTACAATAATGTAGCTAATACATCATAATAACATACAGGCTATTAACCGCGGGTAACACCGCGGTGCACACCTAGTTAATCTGTATTTTATTACACATCTATTTTTAGATAATACTTACAAGTTGATATTTGCCGACATTCGACCTGATGGTAGGAGATGGGGTGGTGACACTTATATTCTTAATCCGTCACCACGCGGAGACTTGTACCATTACTTCATTATTAATTCCAAGGTTAGCTTATATCTGTAAATCATTTTAAATCATTTATCATTTACAAAATGATGTATCTGATATTTCTCTCAAGGATTTATTTTGTGTCTATATCACCACTCGCTATTGTAACCCTCCTAATGGCTTCAGAAATGCTGAATCAGCATTATTCTATTATTTAAATCCCAAAGCAGACCGAATAAACTCGTGATGTTTTGATCAACATTTACATATTATCGGCATGGCTTTTTTAAATATTCTTTTGTGTAAAAGGACTCATATAAACACTAAAGTAATAATTACTATTATGAGATACAAGCTGTCGCCGAATGTAGCGCTACCTACCTGTATCTAATTAGTTTAATATTCCCGTTCCGGCAGGAGGATCTTCGGGTCCTATATTAAATCTGTGAAAAACTAGAATACAGTCTATATTTAAGGGGCTCCCCAATAACGAACGTTTTCAGAGCAATTTACAGACATGAAACCCTTCGTGAACAAGTCGAACTAGTAGTTAGCGGGTTTTCAATATGTTAGGGTATCTCTTTTTGCCAATCGCAACACAAATCCATCCATCAGCCTTTCTCCGTCCACCGTTGGACACAAGCCTCCCCCATAGAACGCCACAACGCGCCGTCTTGTGCCACTTGCATCCAATGGCCCCTCGCGATATCGTCACTCCACCTTGTTGGAGGCCGACCTACGCTGCGTCGTCTGGCCCGTGGTCGCCTCTCTAGAACCTTTCTTCCTGAACGATCATCAGTCCTACGAGCGAAGTGGCCTGGCCATTGCCAATTCAGCCAATGTCTATCTAATTACGAATATATATTCTCATCAGTATAAAATCCAAGGTGCACTTATCTCACACACAGTTCTAATCCGTTACAAAGTACCTGAGATACGATAATTTAGTACAACACTATAAAGATGAAAATTCCAACACGAAACTTGAAATATACATTGTAACAAGCTTTAATAAAGTTTGAATTTCTTTAGAGATGTCTTAAAACGCAAACCACCCACTTGGGGAAATCATGTGGACCATAAAGTGAATTAAAATCTCAGTTATAGTCGTGTGAAAGGTGAAATGTCTAGAGGTATTCTTGCGGAGTTGACGAGACGCCCGAATAAAGGTGTATTTTCGCAGATTACTTAAGTAGATAGGGCTGGCACTTATGTTATTTAAATTTACGTTCTTATTCCATAATGCTTAGCCCCTAATTTTGATCGAGTAATACATCTCAATAGTTTGTCCATGTGGTGACGGATTAAGAATACAAGAGTCCATTTTCCTTCCCTTACCACCAGTTTTCCTTCTCAGGGTGCTGTAAAAGCCAGCTAAGAGACATTTTACCCAGATAACATCTTCGGTGAGAGATGGAAACCTCGAAAATAAATCCTGTGCCAACACTCCTGCCACGACACTTTATAATATAATCCCTCTCAAAGTGGAGGAGGCCCGTGCCCAACAATGGGATGTTGATATTACTGGTTTTAAATTTTCGCGATTTGAACTCGTAATTAGAAGAAACTCTCTCTCTCTAACTCATAAGATCGCGTTAATAATTTATTCTAAAGGCACACTCCCCTTGTCCCGACGTTTCGAGCGACTTCCACCGATTATGGTCACGGATTGACTGGAGTCTTTATAATAAAGACTTTATAATGTATTAATATTTAACGCGATTATAGACCCGATAATATATTTAACAACTCTGACATTAGTTCCTGATATTTTTTTTTATATTTATGACATTTTTTATTATTATATACGAGTAAGAACATTTCGCACGTCCGTGTTTCGTGCATCCGTACATTAGCATATAAGCTTAGCTTAGGATCGGAATCCTAAGCTAAGCTTATATGCTAATGTACGGATACAATACATATACTTACAGTTATTTTGTATATGCATTATACATAGGAAACACCCAGACGCAGCACAAATATTTGTATGACAATTATGAATATCACACAAATGATTGTTTCTAGCGGGAAATAAACCCATGATCTCATGAACGGCAGTCCGTTACATTAACCACTCGACCACGAGGTTTGTCGTCATTTCTTATTACATTACATTGCAATTATCTTCATTGCACAACACTGACATAATAAAACTGTAGGTGAAAATCTAGTTATTGTTTCAACTTGTATCAATAAATTTAATGTGGCAGCCCTACTTCTGAAGGGACATTTAACACTTATTGTGGTAGCGACAACAAAGCGATGGTCGAACAAAAGGCCAGTTTAGGCTATAAATATCCCACGTCTGACTGGATGCGACCGGACGGCCCTTGTAGCTAAAATAGTGTTTACAGAGAGGGCCAAAACTTTAACGTTTGACATTTCCACATAGGTAATATTTGTAAAAGTACATGAGTATTTTATTTATCGTAAAAGTATTTTAAACTAAACCTCTTATTTATTTAATAGTTGTTACTCGCCATTTTATACGCGTGGTAATTTATAAAAAAATTGGTCAAGTGCGAGTCGGACTCGCGCACGAAGGGTTCCGTACCATTATCTATGCAACATAAGACAACATTATTAGTATCGAGCAAGAAACGGTAAAAAAATCATGTTTGTTGTATGGGAGCCCCCCTTAAATATTTATTTTATTTTAATTTTAGTATTTGTTGTTATAGCGGCAATAGAAATACATCATCTGTGAAAATTTCAACTCTCTAGCTATCACCGGTCTTGAGATACAGCCTGGTGACAGACGGACGGACGGACGGACGGACAGCGAAGTCTCGGTCCCGTTTTTACCCTTTGGGTACGGAACCCTAAAAAGGAACTTAACAAATTATCCAAGAAACACATCGTCTTTAACCCGTCTGCCTATTAAAAAAAAATCGCATCAAAATCCGTTGCGCAGTTTTAAGTACATAAGCTCACATAGGGACATACATACTATTGTTGTATAATAAGTGGGACTTTTTTCAGTAATTATTTTGTAAGCTAATAATTTCATCTTCAAAACTTGCCTGGTCGATTACTAATAAGAACATATTTTATCCTGATAGAATGATCTAGATAGAATGAATCGAGGCGAAGGGATTTTGGAGTTTGCTTTTTTCTCAGGGTGCTCAGAGGTAGCTGAGGATTATAAGTAGTTACCGTCAACTACGAGAAATGGAAAACATTAAACTACATATTCCAATACATTTAGTCAGCAAGGCATAGTAGAACAAAAACCTTTCGGAAGTGGAGGATACCAGTGCCCAAATATGGGTCATTAAAGAGCTGGGAAGAAAAGCGCGTAAGTGTGTTTGGATCATAGCATATGACGCTCTATAGTCTCTGCCTACCAGGCAGGGTAGACAGAGACTATATGAGGGCTACCTATACATAAGGCATGACTGTATGGTGATGATCATAATGAGAGCGGTTGGGCAACCAGGGTAAATATTGCCTTGCAAAAACAATAAACAAATAAAAAACTAAAAATGGTAATAAGTATCCATTTTTCTTATATCTTTGTTTATTTGATCCCAACAAAAGATTTTCACATTATGCCCGTCAACCTCAAGTAGGTTTTATCTGGAAGAGTCCACTTGTGATGTAAATACGGTATTGTATTCTTTGAGAGGTGTTCCAGTATTTTGGGGATTTGATTGTCTAATAATGTCTATTATAATTTTTAGAGAGTTTTACGTTCCTAAGTGTATTATGCGGTCTTTTTAAGATGTAATAAAGAAAAAAATAGACGTAAGTTACTTTTGGCTTATTGAAATATTTTTAACATGTTTTTATTAGCTTCATTCGTATTTACGTATATAATACGTAATATGGCGAGCCTCGGGGTTGAGTGGTTCATGTAACGGACTGCCGATGAAGAGGTCGCGGGTTCGATTCCCGCTCGGGACAATCATTTGTGTGATTTTTCTAATTATCATACAAATGTTTGTACTGCGTCTGAGTGTTTCTATGTATTATAAGTATGTATTTACAAAAGACAAGTAGTATATTTATTTTATCCGTATTCTGTTACCCAAGCATATAAGCTAAGCTTGGGACCAGAAGACGTTGTGTGAAATGTCCATGAATATTTATTTATTATTGTTATTATGTAAGTACATCTAATAACTGATGTTGGCACCTATCTTTACTAATAGCTGAGTACAATTGTTGGTTTATTAGGTATACTTGAAGATATTGTTAAATTAATTGGAACTCAGTCTTTTTTTACTGAATAACAAATAATGGTACCGATTCTACTTGCACAACTGAACTTAACTAAAAAATGAAAATTGATAGTGTCAATAACACAATTCCGCAATGTTAACAGAACTTTTTTATTAGAAAATCTGTGTTTTCTAGACTAAGGATCAAAATACAGCATATTTGTTTTAAATTTTTTAGTTAAGTTTAGTTGTACACTTAGAATTGGTACCAATAACTTCCATCCATCCATCAGCCTCTCTCCGTCAACTGTTGGACATAAGCCTCCCCCATAGAACGCCATAACGTGCGGTCCTGTGCCGCCTGCATCCAATGTCTCCCTGCGACCTTGACGATATCATCGTTCCGCCTTGTCGGGGGCTGCCCAACGCTGCGTCCTCCGGTACCAATAACTGACCTAGTCTTTATTTACATTTGTATTTTTAAAGCAATCCAATTTTTTACTACTTTTTAGGGTTCCGTACCCAAAGAGTAAAAATGGAACCCTATTACTGAGACTTCGCTGTCCGTCCGTCCGTCCGTCCGTCCGTCCGTCCGTCCGTCCGTCTGTCACCAGGCTGTATCTCAAGAACGGTGATAGCTAGACAGTTGAAATTTTCACAGATGATGTATTTCTATTGCCGCTATAACAACAAATACTAAAAATAAAATAAAATAAATATTTAAGGGGGGCTCCCATACAAAAATCTGATTTTTTTACCGTTTCTTGCTCGATACTAATAACGTTGCCTTCTGTTGCATAGATAATGGTACGGAACCCTTTGTGCGCGAGTCCCACTCACACTTGACCAATTTTTTTAATAACATTAGGTTCTTGATTCCCAGAATTATTGTACTCACATTGTTGTAATCAAAAAAGTTTTATTATAAATATTATGTTATACACAATACAAGCTACTTTGTAAATACTTAAACTGTTCTTAGAAGCCAAATATTATATTAACATGTTTTTAACCGACTTCAAAAAAAGGTGGAGGTTCTCAATACGTCTGTGTTTTTTTTGTGTTTGTCATCATCATCACTTTTTTTTTAACTGGGTAAAGCGATTTTAATGATTCTTTTTTTATTTGAAAGCTGGTGGTTCCCGTTTGGTTCCATTGGCACCAGATCAAGATCTGTTGGTTATATCTTGAGAAATCGCGGAAAACCCTCTAATTTCAAAGGCACATCAAGGCAGTTGAACTTTGAAAAATATTCAATTATCTTAACAAGTAAAAACCCATTACCACTTGCGAACAAGATATAAATAATCTAATGTTTATTGAAAGATTTATAGGAAATAAATTAATAGCAAAAGTTTTAGAATCAGAATGTTAAGACCAATCAAATAAATATTTAATATACATGGACATTTCTCACTACGTCTTCTGGTCCTAAGCTAAGTTCATATGCTTGTGTTATGGGTACACACGGGTATATTTACTTATAAAACAAAGTTGTTATTTTATTATGTATGTCCCTGAGTTTATTTCTTCAGAATTACACAACGGATTTTGATGTGGTTTCTTTTAATAGATAGAGTGGTTTAAGAGGATGGCTTTTTTGTATAATTTGTCAAGATTTAGTTTCTTAATTCCACGCGTACGAAGTTGTGGGCAAAAACTAGTACTACATAAACTACTATTATTTTGTAAAAACATACTTAATACGGTATAAAAATCAAAATTTTTGACGAGCTTATGTGTTAATGTGAGTAACCAAACAATAGTGCGATTTAAAAAAACTGTACAAAGCAATCTATTGAGCGGTAGTAGTAAACTTCTGTTTTTTAAGGTTTGGTTTCTAAATTTCACGCAGACGAAGTCGCGGGCAACAGCTAGTGTAATATGTAATAATCACCTGTATGACAAACGTTGTACAAACAATTTTATGTCAATTATAAATATCCCAGATATGACTGTACTTTGCAGGTATCAAACCTTCGACTGCAAGAACGACAGTCCGTTACATGAACCACTAGCCCACGAGGCCCGTCATAGATAACAGTCTAGTCCACAGATACCGTTGAGATACTATTAGTCTTAGACCAACAGAAATGTATGACTAAAACTGGTGTTTTGACCGTCTTTGGTTCTCCCTTGATGACAATTACCAAGCCTTAGCGCTGAAAATTACTAACGACGTATACGTATACCATAATATAGAATGTGTGTAATGGGTAAGAAACCTTTGAAAAATAACATCAATTTATACCCATCTCAGTGTTAACAATAAAACCTTATTTTCTTCGTAAATTGTGCTGATTTTCTAGTTGTCTAAAATAAATTCCCCTACCATTGTTTCCGGTGCGTGCGAAATCGGTCGCCCGCAATTAGAGTCGACGCTTCGCTCCAAGTTATTGCTGTTTAAATCATTGTCGACAGGTTTATATCTCATCTCAGTGAGTTTCAAATGCGTTTCTATTCTCTACAGTAGGGGACCGGTTCGTGATTTATACTGCTAATATTGTAACAACAATTTTTCTATTTCTTTGAGATAACTTGCGCATTTATTCTTAATCAAGGACATTTTTAATATGTTAACTAGCTGTTGCCCACGACTTCGTCTGCGTGAAATTTAGAAATCAAACGTTAACAAACAGAAGTTTACTATTCCACTGGATAGATGGCGCTGTACGTGCATTTTTAAATCGCACTATGGTTTGGTTACACACATTAACACTTAAGCTCGTCAAAATTTTTAGTGTTTAATTCCGAATTCCGCATTTATAAATTAGGAAGGATAAGGATTACCAGTGTCCGTGTGCTGGCGGATTAAGAATATTAGTTTCACTACCTTTTTTCCTCCCCTAGGTACTGTATAATTGGGTATTTTTGAATGAAAGTTAAACCGACTTCATGTGCCATTGAAATTTGAGGGTTTTCCTCCATCTCTTAGGAGATAACCATCAGATCCTGACCCTATAATATATAATATACATTGACAAACGACCAAGAACATAAAATACCGTAAACCAACAGACCCGGTCAGCGTGGCATAATTGATCATAATCCCTCCCGAAGTGGAGGAGGCCTGTGGATAAGGAGCTATGAACACCTAAAGACGTCATACCTTTTCGAATGTCTGTATAAGGTTAAGGGCCTACATCAATATTATCGTATATCATCGCCGACACGTACATATTAACACAGCCAGTAGGCACAGAAAATGAAGAATTAGGGATACTTTTCCTATTTACTCAAAATCTACTAAATATATTTTAATTCTGATTTACGTGTTTCTATATATAATAGTTACTTATGTTTTGATAGTTATTTCATTAGTAAATACGCGATAATAGACCGACAAATGAAAAAAATAAAAAATTAGAGAGGTTGTTTCGCTAAGATTTTCTATCGAGAAAACTTTTTTCAATCGCGTTTCTGAGTTTATGCGATCCTAGATCATAAATTGAAAAAATATATACTTAAATATTAGAGCTCTAGCCATTCAATCTAAAGAAACAATGAAAACTTCGTACATAGAAAAATGCACGAAGCTATTTTGGTATCCTCTTAACTGCGAGGATGGTAGTTCTTATATCGGACAGTGATAGCTAAAGAGCTGTATATCCTATAAATCAGAAAAACACAATATTGGTCTTATTCATAATGACTTATCGGAGGTTTAAAAGTTCGCTAAAATCAGTTCGCTAAAATTATCAAAAATTGTTATTCATAATAGTCTTTTTACAATATCTCTCCGATAAAGTTATTGTTTAATCCTCCAATAAGTCATAATAAATACGACCGATAAGCTATAAATCATTACGCTGAAGGCCGAGGAGCGAGCAGTAACTAAAACGAAACCGAAGGCTACTAGAAAATATGAACCCGCAGAGGCAGCATTGCTAGTAAAACTTTAACAACGAAACTTTGTATACTTACATTGTTGTATATACATAGTTTGGCCTTTCTCTTTAGTTAGAGCTGGTGATGTGTGATAACATAGTTTATTTATAATGATTATTCAGAACTTATACTTTGCTTATGATAATGATTTTTATATTAAAGATGATAAAGCTTGGGAGTAAGTTGCTCTGGAGCAATACATATTCTATATTGTAAAGTTTTATTAGCATTGTAAGTATAATTGACATTTAATTAAAAAAATATTGATTTGATTAAAAGCTCTGCTGAGTTTCTTACGCCGGTTCTTCTCAGCAGATTGCGTCCTGAACCGGTGGTGGGGAAAAAAAATTTGGACATGTCATAAGCACATAATTTTTCTGAAAAATTGTGTCTACTTGATTAAATGATTTTTCATTTCATTTCATTTCATGTTAATGCAACAATGTGTGTTTACACCACCTTGTAACGAAAAAATAAATACATATAGTCGTTCATTCATAGACGTCTATGGTTACGTCCTATGGTTACAAGCCAAGCTTATATGCTTGTTTTATGGGTATCAGAATACGGATACACTACAGAAACTAATAGCAGTACAAATGTTTGTATTACGATTGTAATTATCACACAAATGTTTATAGCGAGCGAGAATCGACTCTGCGAATTCGTGAATGGCAGTCGGTTACATGAACCAGTAGACCACAAGTCCTGTATATCGAAGTCTACACTATCAAATAACCTCCACAATAAGACTTAAAATCTTCGGAGTCGCAGGGAGCAGCTGGATGCTTGTGGCGCAGGATCGCACGCTGTAGCTTTTTATGGAGGAGGACTCTAGTTATGAACGGAAAAGGCTGACGGATGGATGGAAAGATATAAGAAATTAGCAACTAAGGTGTGTAAAATTTTGATAAAAATCAATCGATCAAGTCATTTCAGAGGAGAATGAATAAAAAACAATATGACACAAGAATTTAAAAAGTATTAGAGTAATTAGAGAAGAACAATTTACAATATAGCCTCATGAAAGAGAATTTCATAAAATTTTTCATTTAAAAAAAATTTCCACTTTTTTGTTATATTTTCCAATGATGGTTCGCTTCTATTGGTCACAGCATGATGGTAGTATACACCCGTATTCACAAACAATATTTACTTAAGTAAGTACTTAAGTGTTGATGCTCTGTGCAAAGGGTAACACTTCTCAGTGCGTTCCGTTCATCGAGCCTTTGTATTCATAGACAAAACTTAGCTATGCGTTCAGTTTAACAAACGCATAGTGCGCTTCACCACTTAAGTCTTGTTTCTGAAATGATTTTGCTACCCCTGTGCGTCCATGCCTATTATGAGGCCTCACAGTAACGTTTGTGAATACGGCTGATAGTCTTTTATACGGCCTTCCACCATAAATGTACTATCCAACACAGGAAGAATTTTTCTATTTGGACCAGTGATTCTTGAGATTAGCGCGCTCAAACAAACTCTTCAGCTTTAAAACATTACATAATATAGATTCGTTGAAACAGATTGCAAGTATTTTTACTGACAGCTTTACATCCCGAAGACAATAACTGAGTCAGTTATTCAACAAAATTTACTTGAATACTTTCAAATTATTTTTAAACCTAAACTCTCATAAAGTAAAATTCAAAATTGTACTAACATTGCTTAAAATTCAGTAAAGTAAAATTTGGACATAAAAGCCTACCTGAAGTGTAATTTCGTTTTTACGAGGCTACAAATAATAAGGAACTGATATTACAGTCAGTTTTTCTAAATTCAATATTGTAATTTAAAAAAATTGGACAGATAATGACGTCATATTTTACGCATGAGCTGGCGAATTTCTTTTCCTCGCTCGTAAAACTTGCTATGGTAGAAATGAGATACATTGTATTAATAAAAATACCTCCTCCTTCCTGCCCTTCTCGCAATCATTTGAGGTCGGTGCAACATATCCTTCTCCTCCATACTCCTCCATCACACGTCATCTGTGGATTTACATCCAACTTCTTCATAATCCTCTTTCACACAGTCCATCCATCTTTTCTTTGGTCTTTGCCTCTCGCCTTACATCCATCCACTTTCATATTTAAAACTTTCATGGCCATTCCGCTCTCATTCTGTCTCATCACATGTCCATACCAATACAGACGCATTAATAAAAATACCAGGATAAGTAATAATGTACAGTAATAATAATGATTAGCTCAAAAACTAAAATACACGCATGAAGGTCCTGTATTACAAGTTACTCCTTCCCGCGACTTCGTTCGCGTCAAATTTTGAATAACTGGGCAATAAAGAACTTTAAGCAGGTTTTTCTAAAGGAAATTCAATTATATTATCCCGGGATAAATTGTAACCTGTACTCTTAATAAGATATCTCCAACATATAATTAAAAACTTACTCAATTCCGTCCAGTAGCTTTGGCATGATGCGTGAAAGTTAGAAAATTTCCCCATTTGTGTTACATCTTTCACTAATGCTTGCTGCTATTCATTGTAACATGATGTTATATAACCTATAGCTTTCCTCAATAAATGTACTATCCAACACTGAAATAATTTTTCAAATCGGACCTGTGGTTCCTGAGATTAGCGCTTTCAAACAAACAAAATCTTCAGCTTTCTAATATTAGTATAATTACAGATATTGCATTGTCAACGCCATAGTATTGCAATATTGCAATAACGAACAACATATCCACCCATACATTATTAACAACACAAGTCAATGTGAAAGTCTTCAAACTGAGTAAATGACTGCCACCACTAATCTAGTTAAGTCCCTCAAGAGTATATCTATTATGTAAGTCAGTCCCTTTCTGTTAATAATTGATGCGTCGTAACTAATTGCGGAGATCTTTCATTAGTTCGTATTATCTACAGGTAAATAGTGTTTTATTTCCCAAGTAGAATACTGTTAACGAATCCAAATTAAATGAATAGGTATACCTACATGGACATTTCACACAACGTCTTCTGATCCCAAGATAAGCTTGTATGCTTGTGTTATGGGTATACCGGAATACATACACTACTTTTGTTTTATAAATACATACCTACTTATAAAATATATAGAAACAACCAGACGAAGTACAAATATTTGTTTGACAATTATAGATATCATACAAATGATTTTCCCGAACGGGAATCGAACCCGCGACCTCTTGAACAGCAGTCCGTAGCATGAACCATTAGACCACGAGTATTTCTAGTAGCAGCAGATTAAGTACCTACTACCTAATTTCAAATAACGAATTATTCTCAGTTCAAAATGTTCTATCACACATACTAACAAAACAAAACTCAGCATACAGAATACATTGTTAATTGTAACAGCAACTTCAACTAAGTTTATTCATTTGTTTAACTGTGATTTTAAGTTAATATAAGTCAGCAACTAGACTAGAAGTCTACTTAGAATAAACATAACTAAATAAAGTTTATTTTGCTGAGACATTTGTGTAAATAGTAAGTTCTATGTGATACCTACTCTTATTCCCTTTGTAATCACAATCTGGTACTACAATTGTAACGGTTTATTGAACATGAATACTGTAAATATGAGAACAAATCGCACATTAAGTATCGCGAGATATATTTTCAATTTCTACTAAAATATAATAAGAATATTTTTGTCTTTTATTCAATTGACTGAAAAGAAGAAAATATTAAAAAAAATGTTCTAAATTATTGGTATGTGGATACAAAATAACAAGCTGTTTTTTGTCCGTGTGATGACGGATTAAAAGGGCACAACTCCAAACTATACTCCATACGAAAATATGGGTCTGTTTTCTTCGTAGATATTGTCTTCAGAGCAACGAATTTTTCTCACGGCGTCGAGGTCTTATATGTGAAGAGTATATGTATGCATCTATCACTTTTTTTAAACATAATAACTATAAGAAATATGACCATCCAAAAATCCCGTTGCATGGCATGTTCATCTTGAATATCGCCTTCGTCGTCAGTTTCTGAAGGAAAAATAGCAAATTTATACAATTATGAATAATTGATTGAATTTTGAGCGAATCGCTAACATAACTCGGGAGTTGATCGCCTTCAAACCATTTGAACTGGTATTTATCATATTTTAATACCCTGCCGTTGTTGTCTGGTTGACAGGTGGTTGGATTTTTTAAATGAGCATTATGTCTATGAACGTAATGAAATTATTTTTATTGGATTTCTTATAAATAGTATTCGACTAAACATTCGCGCTCGCACCTACAGTAGACTTTGGAGGTGTCTAGGGCTAGGTGTTAAAACCATCTAAACTGTCCGGCTATTGAGGTAACATCTTTTTATAGGTCCCCAAGCAACATACAGGGTGTCCCAAAAGTCGACGTCAAGCCGAAATCGCATGATGGGTAAGGTCATAACAGTTATCAGAAAAAAATAATTATGTCTAGTATATTTAAAATTATAGCAAAAAACATTTTATTCGGGAAAATGTACACCCTGTAACAGTTTTTACCTTCCTGTTGCTACAAATCTTTACTATTTGCCATATTTTTTTTACTTATTTCATCCTGAATAGTGCTTCTGTAATTTGTAACCTTAAAATCTGAGCTAACTGGTCCAGCTTGAAAGAAGATGTCGTGTTTTGCAGAACCACGTTTTGAAAATCAGTTTTTCGCTCTACTTTAACTGACGGTCCTGAATAAAAATTATACCACGCAAGTCTGGCAAGTAACTTTTCTGATAACTGTTATGACCTTACCCATCATGCGATTTCGGCTTGACGTCGACTTTTGGGACAGCCTGTATATAAAAATCAGCTTTTATACTATGAGGTAAGTTAAGTGCTTTTTTTGCACCTTTACTAGCTGATATCTGCCAAAGTAACCACAACACAAACTTCATATTCGCTAGTCGTTCTTACCTGTATAGGAGACATGTACAGAGAAAATTTGAACCTTTATAAAATGAGGTATGTCTCGCCGTCGTTGGCTCTTAGGCCATTTGAAGGTTTGTTAAAATTAGTTATTCTTGTCTGTCTTGTCATATACTTGCTATCTACTATTATAATATAATTGTTGTACACAAAAAGATTAGTGTATATATCTCATATAACGTTCTGAGAATATAGCAAACATGTATAACTTATTCCGTCGTTCCTAATTACTACCTTCTTACGTGGAGTAGATATCTCTGGGGTATTAATTAACGGCTCCCTGTGTTCTCGATTGTTTTGTCTATATTATGAGAATTCTTCTCTAAAACTTTTCTCTTATATTAGTAATAATAATTTATATCTATTTATAATAATAGCCCGTGGAGTCAGCACGCTGAAGTGGCAATGGGTAGGCCACATCTCTATAAGGATAATGATACTCTAGCTACAAAACAAAACCACATAAAATCCACTGAACTGTTGGACTCACATACGAAGAGTTCCGTATTGATGTCTTAGGTTAGCCATATCATCAAATAACGGGATGAGGGTAGTATAATCATAATGATGACATCATTTTCAGCTCTCTAACTATCACAGTTTCAGATATACAGTCTATAGATTATAAAAACATCACGCTACGACCAATAGCAGCGAAGCAGCAGTGAATGCATGATGCAAAAATGCTGAAAATTTCCTGAATGCGTACGAATTCGCGGGCAATGGCTAGTGTTATATAAAACAGTATATAATTCGATTTACTCATCAATTAAATTTTATTCATGCGTTGTTTTTCACTTTATCAATTTCAATAAATTAATAATGTACTTTATTTTCAATCAGCTTATTATATATTATAATTAACATTCAAGTAATTTTATTATTACTTAAAAATTAAAAAAAAAAACATATTTTATAAAATTGGTAATCAAGTTGACTACCAATTTTATAAAATATAGCTGACCCGGTAAATGTAATTTGAAATAAAATATTAATGCGACTATAAATTGAAATGTAGGCTATACTATCTTTCAAGTTAGGTCGAATTGCACACGGTGTGCAAATCAAATTTAAAATCGGTTCAGTAGTTTAGGAGTCCGTCGCGGAAAAATATCGTGACACGTAATTTTTATATAAAAATATTTTTTTGACTAATTCAACTGGACAACTGTGATGGATTAATTCAGAAACATATTTTTTTTCTCGGGTAAGGCCTCTCTCCAGCCCAATAACGTCCCACAGTTAGGCACGGCACGGGCCTCCTCCGCTACGGGAGGGATTATGGTCTACTTTACTGCGCTGACCAGGCATGTTAGCAATGGTTTTATTTTCGAGTTTTCCGATTCACTCAGAAGATGTTATCTGTGTGTTGTGTGTATAATATCCCATAGCTTTTACACCACCATGTGAAAAAAAAGGTTGGAGGGTTTCAAAAAATTTAGGAAGTGTCTATTAATACGATTATCGGATAATTAATTATTTTTTATTCATCCGACAATCGTGGATGTGACTATTTGTACGGCTTTTTTTTAATAAGTATATTCATACGGATATTATTATTTTTTATTATTAAATTTATTACTAAGAATTTTTTTCGTGAAAAAAGTGAAAATATTTTTCGACACTGTCCACGGAGCAGAAGATTAACTAAGGAGCAAAAGGAAAAAATTGCGGAGTTATTAGATCTCGAAGCTAACCGAGTGAAGGTTAGGTTAGGGTTTTTTTTTTTCGAAAACCTTATTTTATTTAATTTCTAAAGTTATATGAAACGTAATTAGTACAAATAATAAAGTAGTATAAATAATTATTTTTTATTCATACGATTGACGTGCGATTATCAACAGCCAAAAATTTAAGTAGGTATCTTAACTTCTTCTGCTTATGCCGACAAACTCTTAATTATAATAATATAATTTTGCTTAGTTTCAAAACTAAAAAACACGCTTGAAAATCCTGAATATATTTTTAAATTATTGCATTGTCATCGGTCCTTGATGTTTATGTAAAATTTCAAATCAATCCGACAATCGCAAAGGGGTGAAAATCACTTTCAAAGATTCCGTTACATATGTAGATTACTACATTGATAGATACTCGTACATACCGAATTTATAAAAGCGTGTTAAACACGGCCAGTTAGTCTAATAAGGTAGTACAAGATTAGCAATAATTCTGAAAAATTGTCCTTTTTGGTTATTATATGTGCTTGTAGAATTGGCTCCACTAGATGTACATGTGATAAAGTATGGCAGTGTATCCATTTAGCGATATTACGTTCGTGCCTATGCGTGAACAGTAGACACTATAAACAATCGGATTCCAACATTGTATGACGATGGTGAAAGAAGTAAGTAAAAAGCGTTCAAACATAATTATTTGTGACATCGCATAGAACTTGTTACCCTCTTTTGAGATTAATCGAGTTACGAGATTTTTGTATTAAGGTTATAAAAACTTGGGATATATAAGCCACGCAAATTGGTAATGCGCTGGAACCTTGTCAAATTAACGCCCTTGTGACGTCATCAGCAAAGAAAAAATACAGCTAACAAAATGTAATATTCTCGTCTATACGTCACTATGACGTCACCAACATGGCCGCCAGGCGCATTACCAATTTGTGTGGCTTATACTCGCATACTTATAATTCCCTACCAACAAAACAGAAAAACATAATTAACTGTAGCCAAATAAAAGGTTAATTAAGCTTAAACCTGAATTGAATGACCTGTTGAATAGGGTATGGCCTAAATTTTTTCGTGTGATGTAATAACAAATTACAAGCTGTTGGATTTTTCTCTATATCAGTACTATACTCGTATTAGCTTAGTTCGTGCTTAATTTCAAGTCTCAAGGGCCATTGATTCCCTGGCGTAAGTCATAAATGCTCAACAATGGCCGTAATTCCGTTATATCATCTA
Source organism: Orgyia antiqua (assembly GCA_916999025.1). NCBI lineage: Eukaryota > Metazoa > Arthropoda > Insecta > Lepidoptera > Erebidae > Orgyia > Orgyia antiqua. The sequence goes on from OU779870.1 coordinate 18,894,247, forward strand.
AATGCTTAGATCTAAAAAGTTGATTGTTATTTTCTAGCAAGAGAACGTATAGATCTACATATCGTATGAGTTTCAAGTTGCTACCTTCAGTCGTTGCTGTGTGAATAAAAGTTTGACAGACGGCAGACAGACAGATGAAAACCGAAGTTCACACTTCGGTGTTCATCTGTCTGAAACTCTTGACGTCACCGTCAAGAGTTTCTTTTGATACAAAACTGTAAAAACTAAAACAATTAAAAGACTTAAAGTGGCTGTTTTCTAGCCTTCAGAGTAATTTCAATGACTTGACAACGTGTTGCAGATGCAAATTGTAACTAGTTCTTACATCAAAATTTTGGAAAAACTTAAATCAAAAGTTATGAAAGAAATTAAGAGCACTTTTTTTTCAGTCAGAGTCGTTACACTGTGTCTAATGGCATTGTGCAGTAAGAATACAAAAATACTTTTAAACTGCATATAATATACATGAAAGATACTCTACTCATCGCTGTCACACAAAACTTGTTATTAACACAAAGTTTTAGCACACATCGTTCGCACACGTCACGTTTATAGGAGTTATGGAAGTTACTATTCTCAGTATTATTAAGGATCTTAGAACATTCGTCTCTTTCACAAAAAAAGTATATTTTTGTGTCATTAAATCGTGTCGATGTTTGCCTACGTGATAAGATCTAGAATGCGGAGATCCGTCAAACCGGTGTGTATGATATAGCCCGAAGAGTTGCACACAGAAGTGGCAATGGGCAGGCCACATCGCTCGACGTTCTGATGACCGTTGGGGACGGACGGCATCAAATTATTGATAAAAGATTTAGCACAATGAAAGTGATAACGATTTCGACTAATTTTATAATAAAAAATCGTAATCCTATTTTTCCCATAATCATATTGATAAAGAATGCATTTCGTATCAAGACTGCAAAAAATGTGCATTTTGTATATAAAGTTAAGCAAATAATCGCGAACTCTTATCGTATATGTGAATTTTCTAAGTGGAGCTATGAGCGCCGAGGCAGTCACAACGCATACATACTATTTGTTTTGCAAAAATGTTATTGTATGTAGAGTGTAGACAGTGACCTAGTGAACGGATGAACAAGAATATTTCTGAATACAGCAAAGATGGTACTTTTAAAAAAGTACTTTAGTTCAAGTCTTTTAACGGTGAAGTACTTGAGCTAACAACAAACAAAAAAACAAAAAGATTTTTATTCACTTAATACATGCATATAACAAATAATTAATTACTACTGCCAAACTGTTACACAGTTTGTTGGCAGTTGCAGCTCCGGTTATTATTGTTATCTTTATTATTATCTGCACATTCTTTGTAGTATAAGTATTGATTAATATATCTGTACTTACAAATATATTGTTATATTTATAAAGCCTACAGCTTCGATACGCCCAATAAGCTGATTACGTGAAAGCTTCTTATGCCTCAAAAAGCAAACCGTTCATTTTGTGAAGCTAGTTCAATGTATTTTTAAATAAATTAATGTTAAAGAGATTGTTATGTAAGTACCATGGGAAAACTTGTACCGGCATTAAAAAAAGTCCTACTACTGTACCTAGATGTGTCGTTGTATGACAAATCTTTATTTTTAATAAAATAAAACAAAGTCGTTATTTTTATATGCATGTGAGCATATATCTTAAAAACTACGGAAAGGATTTTGATGCGACTTTTTTAATAGATAGGGTGGTTCAATAGGGTGGTTTTTTATAAGATTCGTTTCGATTTTTATATTCCACACGTAAGAATTTAAAGAGAATAGCTTGTATGGTATAGACAAAACAGTTAGCTGAAGAACTAATAGTTAGCATAATTTATATTTTAAGGGTTGTCATTAGGTGTAACTACTTTAAGTCTAACTCTGAATTATTATATTTACCGTTAATGTTTATATTGAGCACTGATTTATATTATTATAAACATTATGAAAACCTAAATTATCGCGATAATATTTTATAATATCATAAAAAAAATTAAGTAGACGTGTTTAAAACGAAGAACAAGTGTCAATTTGAAAATAGAATTCATGATAAATTAAATACAGTAGTTTGTAAGTTTAATGCTTGCAAACAGACAAACGGACATCATTTTATTGTGATATAAAATGAAGTGAATAAGTAAAAGCAATAAAATCGGGATCTCGCCCACGGCGCGGCGCGGCGGTCGTGCAAACATCGCCAAAGTGCTGCTTTGGGGACGTGGGCGGAGATGGGTATGGTCTCATTGTTAGCGATTGTTACTACACTGTCTATGTGATGACCGATTAAGAACACATCTGTCACCACTTTAATTACTCCTAGGGATCTTTACTGTAAAAGCCTACTTAGGAATATCAAGAATAAATACAACTTATTTTGCTAGAGACGCAAACCTTGAATCTAAGTAATAATAGGGAATAAAGGTACAAAATAATATCCACAAGTTCTTTCAGCAATACGAACCTGACTCTTTTATTTTTCTTCTCTTAGTTTCATAGAGAGAAAAGACTTGTCATTTCGATAAGAGAATATAAATGATTTTACTGTGAAAATCAAGAAATAATTGCCCTAAAAGAAAAACTTATCTATCTGATTCATCCCAATTACTGTTGGTCACTCGCTTTCTCCACTTTGGAAGGGAATATGGTCTACTATGCCACGGTGACCAGGCCTGTTGGCATGAGGCTTTTATCGAGTTTTACGGCTCTCTCAAAGGATGTTATCTGTGAACAATAACCCTTAGCTGGCTTCACAGAGTATTTTAAAGGCTTTGGCTGCTCGCTTGGACTACTACGATCTACTACTAAACTTAACTAATTATTCTGCTACCAATAAATTTACGTGGAAGAAAATTGTGGATATCGGTTTTATGCTATGATTATAAGACTGACTCATCATAGACTCTAAGGGCCTCTTTCACCATTCTCAAGTAAAGCGCCAAGTAGACTAATCGCTAGTTAAAGTCACCAGTAACTACACGTGCGACGTTCACGACGTTCGAGTAGCAGTAATCTTAAGATTAAAAATTGAATTTGACAGAAGATACTCGTAACTATTACTTGACAATTAACGCTAATCGATAAGTAACTAATCAACGCTTTACTTGAAGATGGTGAACGAGGCCCTTAGTATTATATATCTCTGTATCTGAGACCCTACGGCTAACAAACTCTCCAACGCTTTGTAGCATACGAACAACGTTTTTATTGCGTCACTTAATAACTTACCACATTTTTCTTGTAAATTCTGTCTATGTTCATACATGTTGTGTTACTTTAAGCGTAATGATACAATAAAATAGTTAAGAGGATACCAAAATAGCTTCGTGCATTTTTCTATGTACGAAGTTTTCATTGTTTCTTTAGATTGAATGGCTAGAGCCCTAATTTTTAAGTATATGTTTTTTCAATATATGATCTAGGATCACATGAACTCAGAAACGCGATTGAAAAAAGTTTTAACGATAGAAAATCTTGGCGAAACAACCTCAAAATTTTTTTATTTTTTTCATTTGTCGGTCTATTATCGCGTATTAACTAATGAAATAACTTTAAAAACATAGGTAACTATTATGTATAGAAACACGTGGATCAGAATTAAAATATATTTAGTAGATTTTGAGTAAATAGGAAAAGTATCCCTAATTCTTCATTTTCTGTGCCTACTAGCTGTGTTAATATGTACGTGTCGGCGATGATATACGATAATATTGATGTAGGCCCTTAAATAATGATTTTAGACAAAGATATGCCAAAAGGTGCGCGAAATATTTAGAAGAAAACTATATTGAGCTGTGACTCTACTATAAAATCTTTGTTCCGTATATTAGTTAACAAAAAACGTGGCCTATTTTTTTTTATTATCGTGTTATAACCTTTATTATCTATGTTACGTAGGCTCAGTATTATAATATTTACTTAATTTTAAACCCATTTATTTATTTATTTGATACATTTTCAAAGTAACCTTAAAAATAATTGAGCACAATAATGACTGCACTAGTATGAACTGTATCGCAATCATTATTGCCCTTCACAAGTAGGTGTATACATCCAGTGATGGTTTTTAAATTAGGTACAATAACATAAAGATATTAAGTAGATATGAATACAATGAGATGATAGAATTATTATATATACTGAAGAGAACTACACAATAAATCAGGTAAGTAAACAGAAAAGTTATTCATTATAAAAAGCATGCAGGTGAAAGATAAGTGTACAGCGTGAGTTTGTGGAGTGTGGGTGTGTTTGTGTGTATGTGATGTTTGCGTAAAAACGAAAACGCGTGCGTGAAGTATTTTATGCATATGAGCTTCTTATTTAAAATTGGCTAGAAGAAGTTCAGTTTCTTCATAGTCAAGTCCTATCAACCAAAGGATTAATTGTTTTTTGGCAGATTTTTTAGTCAATTGGAATATGTTCAGAATGCGATTTACTTTATTATATAGTTGGGGGCCAAGGCAATAGAACTGTCGACTTGCAAGTGAGGTGCGATGTTTAGTAAGATCACAGACCCGATAGGATGTGCGCTGGTTTGGTACGTCTGGTTTGTATGTTAGTTCGGAATGCTTACGAAGAATCGTTTTTAAGATAAATAATTGACGAACAGTTAAAATTTTGGCTATATTATAAAGATCTTTCGTGGGAAATCTAAAGGGTTTGGAAAAACAAATGGGGTTTGACGGGCCTCGTGGTGGAGTGGTTCATATAACGGACTGCCGATCATGAGGTCTCGGGTTCGATTCCCGGTCAGGACAATCATTTGTGTGATGTTTTTAATTGTCATACAAATGTTTGTACTGCGTCTGGGTGTTTCTATGTATTATAAGTATGTATTTACAAAAGAAAAGTAGTATATGTATTATATCCGTATTCTGGTACCCATAACACAAGCAATATAAGCTTAGCTTGGGACCAGAGGACGTTGTGTGAAATGTCCATGAATATTTTATATATAAAATCACTTTTAAGATTAACCTCTGAGCACGTTCCAATTTAAATAAAAGACTCTTACCACAGCTACCCCAAGGTACAATACAATAATTAAGTATAGATTGAGCCAAGGCGTAGTAAACCATTTAACACAGTCGTTATTTTTATATGTATGTCCTTATGTGAGCTTATGTTATCAAATCAACGGAATGGATTTTGATGGACTGCCTTTTAATGAGTAGTTCAAAAGGATAACTTTTTTGTATAATTTATTAGGCTTTTGTTTCTATATCGTTAGCTATATCTTATCAGGCCCACCATGACCTATTATTGCTTTGCATTTGCAAACGTTTATTCCTGCAACAATAAAAATAAACAGTCGAGTAAATTTGTCTTTACTTCAGTGTCCCCGGCAATAATTGAGCTCTATTTACTATAAGACTTCCAAAAAGTAAAAGTTTATAACTTAGTACTTTATTCAATTTAATACAATTTATACTTTTGAAAAAGACTACGAATAAAATTTTATATCAATAACTACAAGACTCGTTTAGACCTTGTAGGCTGCTTTAACCTCATTTCTTTTTGTATTTAATCTATACTTTACCAATATTATAAAGCTGAAGAGTTGTTCCAACGCGCTAATCTCAGGAACAACTAGGCCGATTAAAAAAATTCATTCAGTGTTAGATAGGGCATTTATTGAGGAAGGCCTTAGGCTATTTAACATCACAACAGCGGCAACAGCTAGTCTGATTGAAAATAGTAGAATGATAGAAAAAAAATGCTCTCTGAAATAAGTGCAGTATGAGTTTATAGAAAGATTGGTCTTATATACCACATACAAAATTATAGTATGGCTATAGTATATCTATTTCACAACAATGAATTCATGTAGAAAGACTCTACCAGTTACATTCTTAATACATGAATGGGCAATATAAATTTAGGATTTGCTGGAAATTTCTACGTAGGTGGACATGTATTGTGTATATTTCAACAGCAATCAGTTTTTTTATCCTGGCTGGTGATAATGATAACACGATAAAGAGATGTTAAACGCTAAATATGGAGAATAAGGATCAATTTTTATTTTCTTTCGTTAGTTATATTATGTAGTTAATTTTTTGTGGCGGATATGTGAGCCTATCATATCCACTACCTACATGTAATTATGGCGATTTTATATAGCGGTCCTTTTTTAATTGCTTTTTAAAATCTGTACAATTATTACAAAGCTGAAGAGTAATGAAGAAACGATTGTTCTAAAAGAATTTCACAACTTGTGTTAAAAGGCATATTATTTATTTAATTTTCTCACACAAAGCAATGCGTAAAATGCTATTAATTTGGCATTTTTTACCAGCCGACAGCCCAGGTACAGAAAATAGCAAAGGTAGTTGTGCGAAGAAAAATCATTTTCGATCACGATCATATTACTTTTTGATCACGATTTTTAATAATTATTATTCCTTAATACCATATCTCTAAAACTAATTTGGCATAGAATTGGCATCCTATTGATGTTTAAATATCGTCTTTCAAGCATTGACCTGAAATTTATATGCAACATAACAAACAAAATATCGATAATTTACTCATAACATCAAATTTAAATTGTATCATAAGTTAAATGACACAAATGTGCCGCGCACTCTCGTTACAACCCACATAAAACAATTATATCAATTCTAAAGCAATTTATCATAAAATTGCTTTATCGTCTCTGACAATTAAATAAAATTGGTTGCTATTTGGGTCAGTGAAGACATCAATTCTTTAATAGTACAAAATGATAGGGCATTTGACGCCCTAGGCGTCTCCAGTTCTCTGGCCTTTTGGTCGAATGCACTTTAAATCTCCACTATCCAGCCTGCATAGACAAAACCCCTACGGTCTGTTGCAGCCATTTCCCACCCCACCTGAGCATCCATCTCTTTCCCTTCCCTACACTCTCACACCTATCTCGTTTTTACCTTAAAATTACTTTCGGCCGTTGTCGTTTGTGTTCGGATGCAATAGCCGGTGCGGTCCTCAGACGTGATTTCAGCCAGTCGCTTACTGGCCGTCGGAGGAGGTCCGTTGCTGCCGGCCTATATTCCCGCGTTCAAAAGATCGCACGATATGTTTGTATAGGGATGTTTATTTCTAGATAGTGTTCCACAAACCCTATATATGGAAGGATTCCTTGTGTTGTGAGACTAAAATGTGAGGCTACATAATTAAATTTAGTGAGATCTTTCGTCGTTCTTTGATGGTCAGCTACGATGTTGCAATACGTTCATTAGACGGATGTGGCTAATGCAGTTAGATCTGTTTGATTGGCAAAAGTAAACATGTGTATGACAGACGATATTAAAGCCATGTTGCCATCTGCTGACATCGCTTTAATGGAACATAAACAAATGGTAAAGAAAAAGAGCAATGATTTAGTTTCAGAGAAATATAATTACTTAATGTAATTCACAGAGAAAATTATTACGATCCTCTATTGAAGTATAATAAGATTTGCCAGTGCCTGCTATAATAAATAATAATAATAATAAATTCATTTTATTTCAACCAAAAGTCATAAATTTTCTGTTTTCTTTGCATAAATTTAAATTACAAAATCAAATCAAAATTAAAAATTAAGTTAGCTATAGTTTTACAATAAAATGCATTATTTTGCTTTATCTAAATCATTATACTTATCTTTTGTGTTCTATTCATGGTAAAGCAAATTATCTTATGTTTGTTATGTATGTATATAAAAAAAACATAATATGTATGTAAATTATTTACTTTGATGATATGTATATACATTAATTACTGATACCAAAATTTAGGCACTTACATACTGATAATGCTAATCTGACGATAGTATGTGGACCTACATTGCGTCCATATAACATTTTGCTAATGTATTTTTATCATAGTTTAACACTTTTTAAAACAGATAGACTCAATCCGCCTTATTACAAAACTTGGACTAAGTTTAAGCCACAGTTTAAGCCTGGTTTTTAAACACTTCAATTGCGCATTTCAAGCAGATTTTTCTCAAATCCTAGATCTAACAACGACCTTAGTCTTAAACCGACGCCAAACTAGTGTCAGAGCGGGTCTAACTATCCAATTCCTCGTGAATAAATTTTGTTAAACCTGGGTTTAACGTTGAATAAGTACTACACTAACAGTTAGCACTAATTTGTTATGCTTATGAAATATCAAAGCTATTATTGTTACACAAATATTAGTAGCCAAACAATTAAAATTTAATTTTTAAAAATGTTAACACTGCCAGTGTGTGATAAAGAAAACAATCGTAGAACTAATTGATTTAATTTATTTATAAAACTATGTGGGTGGAATAAAAGGTAACAATGATTGGGCAGTTTTGTGTTGAACAAGTAACAAAACAATTCATTATAACAATAGAGCATTGTTTGTGATTGAGTTTAAACTTTTTTTAGGAAATGACTTTTTTATAGTGTATGTTAGTAGAAATCAAGTACTTATAAAAAGCACGCTTTAATTAAACAATCGATAGTTCCCGTTTGAGCTTTTTAATCAAAATTCAGATAAATGATACCTCGTTAAGTAAAAGGGCTTTTTGACTATTTAAATTATAAACTGACATTTAAAAAAAAAAGAGTATATTCCGTAATACCGACAAAATTTTTCAAAAGTATCATGATTTTTAATGAATTTATAATCTATAAATTATGCTTACAATATAGTATACTAGATTAACTAGAAACGAAAAGATTTCAAATTATAACATCAATCTTCTGAATAGGTTTTCTGTCAAATACTGTATTAAGTGGAAATCAGTTTACTATTATATCGATATATAAGCAATACAAGAATTGAAAATAAAAAAAATACAAATAAAATCACTAAAGAGTTAGTCGAACAGATCTCACCCACGCATTAAAATATCATCCAATAACCTTTTTATTGTTTAGTTACAGTTATAACTATTTGAACAAAGAATATCATTGACAATTTAAGTACTGGATAAGTACTAAGTATATTAAGTGAAAAGTTACTGAGAAGTTCGTGTGATTGTGCAAATTTACACATGGTTGGTGAGTTTTCAAAAGGAAATATGCAGTAAGTATCTTTACTCATTTAAATGAACAATATGCAGTTGTAGAACTTTTTTAATTGTAATTATTTTTAAACTGCGTTAATTGGTATTATAACGTATGTTGGACACGTGCTGTTTTCGCGAATTTTCCATGTATGAAAAAGTTATCACGTGTATGAAGGAAAAAAGTATAAATACTAATGGTCTTATTCATAATGACTTATCGGAGGTTTAAAGGGAGATTTTATCGAAGAAATAATAAACGTTTAATCGTAAAAAGATTATTATAATTAACAAGTTTTGACAATTTTCGCGAACCGATTTTAGCGAACTTTTAAATGAATAAGACCATAAGACAATATAATGAAGAAAAGCGATCCTGTTGGACCTAGAAAGATAAACTTGGAACACATTAATCGTGAAACGAAAATTTCTCCAAACCTAATTTTGAACGCAGAATATTTATATCCAGAAATATGAAATTTTGGTAGAGACAGATAATGTATATTAGATGTCTACATAGCTTTTATTATATACCGCTTGTACACACTTCAGTCAACAACAGAATACCGACCGAGTACAAAGTTGATGGATGCGGCATGATAGCAATGTCATTATAGACATTTTTTAACAATGCTTTTGTATCTTCAATTTATATTCAAATAAGAATGTAAGGCAGTGACGAGGTAATATTTTCTAACATGTTTTAGTAAAGAGAAAAGAATCGCAAAATATTATACACATTGCTTTTGTACTTGGATATCAGACTTTATCTTTAGTGAAATTGCATATTATGATGCTATTTTTAGTAGATTTTATATTAAACTAACGATTCATTTTATATTAATTAAGGTGAATATTGTTTTAACCCAGGAAACGTAACCCTTTTAAGGTAACGTAGGTTTCGAAAACCATAATATAACCTATATTATGGTTTTCGAAACCTACGTTTCCTTTGTCAGTTGCACTGATTTGGTATATAGTGCTGTTGCTATGATATCCATCCATCAACTTTTCTCAGTCCACTGCTGGACATAGGCCTCCCCTATAGAACGCCACAACGCGCGGTCCTGCGCTAACTGCATCCAGCGGCCTCCGGCGTATTTGACGACATCGTCAGTCCACCTTGTTGGGGGCCGCCTCACGCTGCGTCGTCCGGTCCGTGGTCGCCACTCGAGGACCTTCCGTCCCCAACGGTCATCAGATCGTCGAGCGATGTGGCCTGCCCATTGCCACTTCAGCGTGCTAACTTTTCGGGCTATGTCGTACACACCGGTCATTCTACGGATCTCCGCATTTGGGATCTTATCACGTAGGGAAACACCGAGCATAGCCCTCTCAATAGCACGCTGCGAGACTTTTGGTCTTATTCATAATGACTTATCGGAGGTTTAAACGGAGTTTTTATCGGAGAGATAATAAACGTTTTATCGTAAAATTATGAATAACAAGTTTTGACAATTTTCGCGAACCGATTATAGCGAACTTTTAAACCTCCGATAAGTCATTATGAATAAGACCATTTGAGTTTTGTTATGAGGCCAACCACACGGACTGTCGGCGATCGCAGTAGATATTGTGGTCTCAGGAGAACGCTGCTGCCTGTTCTCCTGATGATCCCTTAGTCGCCTTTTACGACACCCACGGGAAGTGATGGGGAGGTGCAATATTCTATGCCGGCTCCCCAAGGCACTGGTATGATATAATGACCCAAAATTATTATTCTTCCGCGGCAAAGAGATATTTAGGTTTCCTAAGCTTCAATTTAATTTCGACACAGAATATTTGAAATCACAGGCAATATTTCTCAATATATATATTTACTAGCTGTCCCGGCAAACGTTGTTAAGCCATACTAAAAAAAAAAGTTTTGAAAAATAGATGTTGGCCGATTCTCAGACCTAGCGGATATGTAGGTACACAAAATTTCAGGAAAATCGGTCAAGCCGTTTCGGAGGAGTACGGTAACTAACACTGTGACACGTGAATTTTATATATTAGAAGATATATTTTAGGTATAATAAATTGGCTCACAAATTTCCCTCAATATTTCCTAAGTCATTACTGACTGACAATGATAAATACCAACATAACGATGACATGTTATTCACTGTCATTATACTTACTTGATAAAGTAACATTGAATTTGAGGTTAATAAGGCGTGCTTCCTAACACTACATACAATACACAGTGTACCTATATAGTTATCTGTGTTAGAAAGTACGTCTTTAATAATTTATTTAGTTTTAAAATGTAAACCAAACTTGATAATCCTGGATTTTTAAAAATTGGTCAAGTGCGAGTCGGACTCGCGCACGAAGGGTTCCGTACCATTATCTATGCAACATAAGGCAACGTTATTAGTTTCGAGCAAGAAACGGTAAAAATATCATGTTTGTTGTATGGGAGCCCCCTTAAATATTTATTTTATTTTATTTTTAGTATTTGTTGTTATAGCGGCAATAGAAATACATCATCTGTGAAAATTTCAACTGTCTAGCTATCACCATTCTTGAGATACAGCCTGGTGACAGACGGACGGACGGATGGACGGACGGACAGCGAAGTCTCAGTAATAGGGTCCCGTTTTTACCCTTTGGGTACGGAACCCTAAAAATTATTCCTCTAGTATCAATTCCAAACATGTGTGTTCATTTTTAAATCAATCTGTCTAGGTATTATAAATGGGTCAAAACACTTTAAAATTAATCTATACTAATTACTAATAATATTATAAAGCAGAAGAGTTTGTTTGTTTGTTTGTTTGTTTGTTTGTTTGAACGAGCTAATCTAAGGAACCACTGGTCCGATTTGAAAAATTATTTCACCGTTAGATAGTACATTTATCGAGGAAGGCTATAAGCTATATAACATCAAGCTGTAACCAATAGGAGGGAAGCGGTAGTGAAAAATGTTGCAAAAACGGGGAACATTTTCTAAATTCCACGCGTACGCAGTCGCGGGCAACAGCTAGTACAGAGATAAATTAATAGATAGATGCGAACGAAGCTTATAAAACGTGTTAAAAAGAAGGAGGTATTATTTATATATTGTTTTACTCTTCCCTTCTCAGTCTATTAATGTCCCACTGTTGGACACTGGCCTTCTTCAGTTTGGTCGGGTATTTGGTCTGCTATGCCGCACTTGTTTTCTTTTAGGAATCCCTACTAATATTATATATGCGAAAGTAACTCTGTCTGTCTGTTACACTTTCCCGCTTAAACCTCTGAACCGATTTTTATGAAATTTGGCACAGACAATCTTTAGACCCTGAGAAAGGACATCGGCTACCTTTTATAGCGAAAAAAAAACATTTCCAAATTCCACGCGGACGGAGTCGCGAGCAACAGCTAGTATAACATAACTCTGTCACTTATTATTATTGTTTTTATGTGGTTTTGTTTTAAAATCGTCCACTTTAAAGTAAAAATCCTTTTTTTTACTAACAGTATTTTGTTATGTTGTACATATTTTTTACTGCATTAACTCTCTCTCTCTCTCCAGCCCATTTACGTCCCACTGTTGGGGCACAGGCCTCCTCCATTTTGGAGGGATTATGATATACTATGTCACGCTGACCAGGCGTGTTGGCACAGGGTTTATTTTCGAGTTTTCCATCTCCCACAGAGGATGTTACCTGTGTGCAATATTCTTTAGCTGACTTTTACAGCACCCTTGGGAGGAGATGGGGTGGGGACATTTGTATTCTTAATCCGTCACCACATTGCATCAACTAATATACACAAACTGTGAAATTTTCAGCTCTATAGGTTTCACCGTTAAAAAAACACAGCCTAGTGACAGACCGAAGGACAGCGAAATATCAATTTAACAACCGGTTTTACCCTTTGGGTACGGAACCCTAATAATTAAAGTTGGTTAAGCAATGGTCCAAGTTATTACTGTTTAAGAATTCTTATTACTTTTAGATTTACCTAATATGCAAGTACTTTAAGAGGCGACCTTTTTATATATGTTTAGATTACAGAAAGCGGTTTATCACGAAGCCGACCTTTGCAAACGGATTTAATTTCATATCAATGGGCTGTCTTATAACGTATTATGCAAAAACTTTGTAGGACCCTTACGAACCAAGTAATATGCTTTTAGATCTAGATTTTTCGAGCGCTCGCAGTAGGAATGGTCATAAAAAGACAATCTATTTATTAATATTTGTATAGTGGTAACTACTGTAACAAAAAATTTAGTTTTACAAGGAGTATAAAAATTGCTACATATATTTTTGTTTTGTTTGCAGTAAGGGTGTGAATGAATATTTCTTTATGTCGTTTATGTGTAACTTCGAACGCGTTTTTGCAACATTTTTTATTAATGCTTCGCTCCTATTGGTCAGAGCGTTATATTAGGTATATAGCCTTCCTCGAAAAATGTACTATCAAATACTAAAAGAATTTTTCACTTCGAGCTAGTAGTTTCTGAGATTAGCGCGTTCAAATAAAGAAACTCTTCAGCATGCATATCCAGTAAATAACCCATGCAGATAACGTTCTAGGGAAAACACATATCGTTATTGGGCCCTTCCACGAATAAAGATTATCTTCGTAAAAAAAGCTGTTAGTGGGACTAAAAGAGATTAGGTATTTATTTTCATTTATTTACATAATTTTCCTCTTCCTCAACCCACGAATGTCCCATTATTGGACACGGGGCTTCGTCCACTTTGCGAGGGTGTCTGATCTAAGCCACACTAACACCTAACTGCTAACACGCCCAAAATGTTTCGTTTTGAGTTTATTTTCTCTTAATTTTTTACAGTACTCTGTTTAGGAAATGGGGTGGCGAAATTTGTAGTTATAATCCGTCACCATACAAACGACATCAGACATTCACTAAATACGGAAACTTATGTAGAGCAACTTTCCACAGTATTCGTAAATAAAAGCTTCTCTTTCATTACGATTTTCAAGATTTTTAGCATTTTATTTTATTTCAGATTCAGTGGATCTTTGTGAAGCATTCAATCTTGTAGCCACAGGTGTTTTCTAATCTGACCTTAAAGAGGAATTCTTTTATATAACATTTCCATTCAGATTCATTCAAGCTTAAATAATAGATCAACCATATTGAGATGAAACAGTGTCTGTGGTTGTCGATAAAAAATGAGAAAGCTGTATCGGTTCTTTTCACTGAAGATCATTAAGGAGTTTCAAAGATGAAAAGTAAATATTTTAAGTTTATTGCCGAGCACAATATTTTTTTCAGGTTTTCTCTTAGGCATAATTTTTTTTTGTATTGAATGAAATATTATTGAGGTTAAGATTTTTGAGGATTTTCAACTCAACTCAAAAAAAAATGGTTTAAATATTTTCATGACTAGTTGTGCCTTTCAATTTTATTTAGGCCTAATTCTATTCGGGCCTTGTGGCCAAGTGGATCATGTAACGGACCGTCGTTCACGAAGTCGCGGGCTCGATTCCCGGGCTGGACAATCTTTTGTGTGATATTTATAATTATCATACAAAATATGTTTGTACTGCGTCTGGGTCTTTTCTATGTACTATGAGTATATATTTAAAAAAGAAAATGGTATATGTAGTCTATCCGTATTCTGGTACCAAAAACATAGGCATAATAAACTAAGCTTGGGACCAGAGGACGTTGTGTGCAATGTTCATCAATATTTATTTATTTTACTAAATTTACATAAAAAAAATCATAAAAACGTTCTAGAGCAAAATGGTTAGTAACATAATGGCACGTAAGACCTTATAGGTAATGTATAATCATAACATGTAACGATGATTATCTCAAAAAGTAATATAACTACCTCACAAAATTTTATGAAATCAGACAACCAGGATTTAAGGAGAATAAAAATATTCTCGAAAATTTGTTTCATCGACTGATGTCTAACAAATTTTATTCCACACACAGATTAAACATCTATTTCAAGTATTGTAAAGTTAAAATTCATCTTGAAAGCAATACATCATCAATATCGGACTTAAACTCCTACTTCACACCTAATCGATGAATCTGACCAACTTTGAAATAACTAACTTAACGTTATTCAAAACGTGTCGCTACATTTATCCTAACTGAGAGATCTGGCACGACTCACTGACAACCAAGTCCCTATAAATCTTATATGCAAAGTATTCCAACTTAGTTATGTTAGCCGGAGTTAAAAAGTTTACTACGGATTTTTAGACGTAGAGTTTGAATGATGATCTGCATAGGTTTTATTTAAATATTAGCTGTGCCCGCGCTCAGTCTCACCAGTCGCGTGGAATTTAGAAAATTTTCCCCGTTTTTGCAACGATTTTCACTACTGCTTCGCTTCTACTGGTTGTAGCGTGATGTTATATAGCCTAAAGCCTTCCTCGACAAATGCTCTATCTAACACTGAAAGAATTTTTCAAATCGGCCCGGTGGTTCCTGAGATTAGCGCGTTTAAACAAACAGACAATCTCTTTCACTTAATCATATTAGTAGAGTTAATTTAGATACTAAACCTTAATTAATTATACAAAAAAGACATCTTCTTGAACCATGCTATCTATTAAAAATCGCATTGAAATCCGTTTCATAGTTTTGATAATATAAGCTCACATAGGAACAACGATACATACAACAATAACGACTCTGTTTTATAATAAGCAAAGATGATGTATATGATAGCATATTGCGCTCAAATTTTGGTAGAAGCTCGTGCCTAAAATAGGACATTAATGGGCTGCAAAGAAGATAGCATAAATATAACATAACATCACGCCTTTTTCCCATGGGGGTAGGCAGAGACTATAGCGCGCCATCTGCTATGATCCAAACATACTTCCTTGGCTTCATCCACACTCATACATCTGGTCATACATGCCCGACGGTTGTAAGTGCTACGCACTTGCCCCTTTTGGAGTATCCCGGCGATGACATAAAAGCTGCTAAATTTTGTTTTATTATTAATTTTTAATTTCTTCAAGTTAAATTTTAAAGTCTGATATAAAAAATGCGAAGTAATGTAAAAGGAAATAAAAATACAGGAATATCGATAATAAGACTGATAGACTGTGTGACAGAGGATATCTGAGAAAGACAAATCAACATAATTTTAACGTCAGATAGAAGATTATGGAAGATAATATAAATAAATTTTGCTAGCTCCAAGTCATAAGAGCCCGATGATAGAATGGTATTAAAGATTTCTATTAATTAACATCCATACATTTGTATGTAATTTCTACCGTTTGACGTTTACAATTCTCTGTTCTATCTTATCAGAACTAAATTAAATTGAAAATAAACACAACTTCTAGTTAACCGACTTATCTGTACGAGAATGCAACGTAGACCAAGAAGTTCCTGTCTCGATAAAGCGGTGACACGGCATCTACTTTGAATAGATGGTGTTAGGATAATGAAAGGATAGAATGGGAGCAGCCATTAGCTGTATTTATTGCATTTGTAAGTACACAGTAATGTAAAGACATTTTACCAACCGACTTCCAAAAAGGAAAATATATTTTTCTATAATTATGACACTCGATTTTTTGGCAATGATTTAGCGAATTCACCTCTTCCAAAATGATCTCATAGTTTTCAAGTAAAGACCATATGATGGGATCCTAGAAAAATCGACGACAAGAGACAATCAATTATAGAAAATATACTGGCCAGTTCATCAGAATTTGTCTTTTGACATTTAAACAACCAAAAATTGTGATTTATTAACTGCCTCTGGTACGTTAGGTCTATAACTCGTAATCATCTGTAGACTTCTTTTTTAATTCCTCTTTTTATCTCTCTGCAGCGTCAAAGCCCCACTGTTGGCCACTGCCCTCCTCCACTTTAGAAGGGTTATAGTATACGAAAAAGCGCTAACCAGGCGTGTTGGTATAGGGTTTATTTTTGAGTTTTTCATCTCTCACAGAGGATGCTAACTGTGTAATATCCCTTAGCTGGTTTTTACAGCACCCTGGGAAGGTAATGTGACATTTGTATTCTTAATCCACAATCACACGGACGGCTTTTTATAATAACCGAGGTAAAATTATAGGTAGTCTTTAACTACAGGCAGCGTAACAAGGTAAGCCATAATAAAATTGTGCCACCTACAATGTATATTGTAACATGTGTAATAAACATATCTTTTCTAGTTACTGCGTAAAACACCTTACTTACCCAAAAAAAAACTAATGCATAGATTTCGCCTAATTAGTTTACTGTAGTGATAAAATAACGACACGCTGTTGACATTTGAATAGATAGCATATAGGGTTGTCACAATAGGTTATAATATAAAACTTAAATAAACATAATTTTATGCAAAATAAAATGTTGTATGGAAGCACCCTTAAACATTTGCTTTATTATCATTCTCACTATTTTTTTTTGTAATGACTACAGAAATACATTGTGTGAAAAGTTTAACCGTCTAGCTATCATCGATCATAATATTTATGTACCTCCTAGTGACTAGTGACAGATGGATGGACGTACGGGTAGACAGCGATGCAACAGCAATAGGGTTCCCTTTACCTTTTGGTACGGAACCCTAAACGAAATATAGTAAAGTATCCCGATAACATGAGAATTCCTTTTTTCGGAAGTTATTAAAAAACCAGATTGTAAAAAATTTACACTGACGACGGTTAGTTTTTCCAAGTTTACCAACCCTATAGAGGATAATGATGCGAGTCTCGAATAAGGCCAGCTAGTCATTTAGAAGATTTAACTCGTGATTACCGAAGCTTGGGCGGTAATGCTAGAACAGGATAATTTAAACTAGATTAGTTTAATGTCCAGGGAGCATTTTGTCACTAATTTTATAGATATAGTTAAAGTATTTTAAGGCTTCCGTACACAAAGGATATCTAATAAAACCTTCTCTCCAGCCTGTTATCGTCCCACTGCTGGAGACTAGCTTCCTTCACTCTGAGAAGGATCATGTCAAAGTGTTTAAATAAAATAAATAAATAAATAAATATTAATGGACATTTCACACAACGTCCTCTGGTCCCAAGCTAAGCTTATATGCTTGTGTTATGGGTACCAGAATACGGATAGAATACATATACTACTTTTTTTTTTTGTAAATACATACTTATAATACATAGGAACACCCAGACGCAGTACAAACATTTGTATGACAATTAGAAAAATCACACAAATGATAGTCCTGAGCGGGAATCGAACCTGCGACCTCTTGATCGGCATTCCGTTACCAGAACCACTACACCACGAGGCCCGTCAATTCAATCAATCGTATATTGCATATTGTCGCGATAGATGGCGTTGTACCGAAATAAACCAACGACAGTTAAGAATCTATTGATGTGACTCTCGACAGATGGCGTTGTACGCAATTATTAAATGGTCATATTAAAAGTTTTGTGTTGTTGTAATATAATGTTTTTGAATGTTGTATATAATGTTTTTGTGTGTTTTTGAATTATAAATTGAACTCGCACGACAAGGTTGTTTTATTTGGACTATCAAGACGGCGTACTCAGGAGGGTACACAATTAGAGGGACTTTTTGTCACTAACACAAAGTCAAATTCAAAATTTTTATTTCAACTTGGCATGTTTTACAAGCTCCTTTGAAACGTCAGAAACTAGGTGTCTGTTCCAAACGCGAATCTTATGGAGAAGAACAGACAAGAAACTCCATGGTCTGCTGTATCGCACTGACCAAGCGTGTTGGTACCGACAGGGTTTGTTTTCGAGATTTTCGTCTCTCACAGAGGACGTTATCTGTATTCCATATCCCTTAGCCAGCTTTTACAATTATGCCCTGGGAAGGAAAAGGGGTGGTGACACTTGTATTTTTAGGTATAACAGTTAATTTTCTTATTTAATCGTTACTGATTATAAAGTCGTTATTTTTATATGTTTGTCCCTATGTGAGCCTAAGGGCCTCTTTCACCATTCTCAAGTAAAGCGCCAAGTAGACTAATCGCTAGTTAAAGTCACCAGTAACTACACGTCACTAGTCTTTTAACGCGGATATTGATGCGGTTTTTTAATAGATAGAGTGGTTTAAGAGGATAGCTTTTTGTATTAATTTAATTTGTCAGAAACTAAATGTTTCTTATCACTACGCGTGCGCAGTTGCGGCCAACAACTAGTTATAAATAATTACGTTATTTACAATTTTGGAGAAACGAAATACGCCTTACTTATTTTGGGGCTCAACCACTATTTTTAGATAAGCACATATAAAAATTTATAGATAATATACAACACAACTTTAATAAAACATAATATTTTCTAACACTTGTTTAAATAAATTGAATGTGGGTAAACCCTGTAATAACTGATCGTAGAAGACACATTACAGCTCAGTCTCACTCGTGACCATGGTGACTGCAAAGTCTCCGAAACGTCGGGCCAACATTTAAAACAAATATACGCGTCTAAATCCGTAAAAAGTAGTTTTATTTAATAAAACACTTATTGAATCCAATACCAGCAGCACATCAGGTAGTTTTCACGCGCTAACGGTCCAACCCTCAACTTAAGGCCTGAATATATTTGCATAGGATTTCCAATAGGGTCCTCGTCGCCTCTTGTGTTAGGCAACGTGTCAAACACAACTTCTATCACTAACACAAGTTCTACAATTAAATGCATATTAGTGAAAACATACGGGATAAAAATTTTCTTTCGAATTAAATTGATAAACTGTTTGAATATGTGCCTACTATTTTAAGGACTTTTCGCCTCTCCTATCCTGCCCATTTACGTCATTCACATGTCATGTCAACTCATCATTGGGCACGGGCCTCCTTCATTTTGAAGGGATTATGGTCTACTGTTCCGTGCTGACTAGGCGTGTTGGTACAGGGTTTATTTCCGTCTCTCACAGCCAATGTTTTCTGTGTGCAATATCCCTTAGCTGACTATTACAGTATCCTTGGGAGGAGAAGGGGTGGTCACACTTGTATTCTTAATATGTCACCACGCGGAGGAAATATAACTTTTAAGGATTTTTCTACACTAATATTATAAAGCTGAAGAGTTTGTTTAAACGCGCTAATCTCAGGAACTGCTGGTCCAATTTGAAAATTCTTTCAGTGTTGTATACATTTATTGAGGACGGCATTAGGCTATATAACGTGACGCTGTGACCAATGGGAGCGAAGCACCCGTAAAAATTTTGCAAAAACTAGGAAAATTTTCTAAATTCCTCGCGCACGGAGTCGCGGGGAACAGCGAGATAACAAATTTATATTTATTGACAAACTAGCTGTTGCCCGCGACTTCGTACGCGTGAAATTTAAAAATTAAACCTTTACGAACAGAAGTTTCCTATACTCTCGATACATGGCGTTGTACAGTTTTTTATATCACACTATGGTTTCGTTACACACATAAAAATTAAGCTCGCAAAAGTTTTGGCCCGTTCTCATCTGGATTTCAGGATTTCACATTTATAAATTAATAAGGATAATAAATGCGCGAGCGATTTCAAGTGTCACCAACCTATTTCTTCCCCAGGGTGTTGTAAAAGCCAGCTAAGTAATAAAATCCTCTTGTTTGCAGATAATATTCGCTGTAAGATACGTAAAACTCGAAGCTAAACCCTATGACGCCTGGTCAGCGCGGCATAGTATTTTTTTACTTATTTCTCCTTTTATCATTTTATCATGTCCCGGTAGAGTTACCGGGACATGGTGGTGCCTTGAGCCTTACCATGACCCCGCAAAACGCGGCATAGTAGACAAACTAAAGTGGAAGTTGTGGAGGCCCGTGCCCAACAGTGGAACGTTAATAGGCTATGGAGAAAGTTATATGGAGACAGATATATGTATATTGAAACAGCCTATGTCATTTAATAAATAAACAATATATTACAAAGCATAAATCCTTCAAAGTTGTGAAGCTGATCAATTTACGTAAAATAAATTTGGAGATGATAATAATCCCATTTCCAATTTTCAAATAAAAGTTTTTGACAGGAACCGACAGTGATGTTAAAAGTAAAGTTAACTTGATGCGTGTATGATTAGGAACCATAGATCGACCGCAATAGATTCCGTATTCAAGGCCATCAACGCACACCGAACGTATGTGCTATTCTAGATTATGTTATGTATGAGAGCTCGGCGTGTGAATTGGTAACCAATAAAAGGACTTACTCTATACTCCGCAACCGGTGCCTTTACAGCTGTTTTTAATATTTTATATATTCTCGATTCTTGTTGTCATAGTAAGACTAAACTAAACTTTTGTCGTCACTTTCATATCAATCTGCTACTGAAGTCTACATTCTCTATTAAAAAATTAACAGAACCAAGAAATATCTAACTGATAAACGACGATTACAATCTTTTTATAATCGTAGATTTATTACCGAAAACGGCAGTAAGTTTTCAATAATTTAGAAATGAGGTAGGTATCTATAGGGTTTGATCTATGTTAGGAACCGAACGAAGAGCCTGAAAACTTCGACTTTCAAAGATAAGTGAAGTATCTTAAGGCCCACGCACTCCAGGGAGATGAGTAATGAATGACAAACGACGAACCTACTAAGTTCGTAGCAGTAAAATATTTGCAAATGTATTAACGCCTGCGAAGAAATGGATGTAAATTGACTGACAAGTAGAAGTTTACAATTTGAAGATATTATATTATTAATTAGTTGCAGACAAGGATCATCATTACCTGTAAGAGTCAATTATTACTGTGATATTAAATTAAGTATTAAATTATATAATACATTAATATTAAATAAAAAATATTAAATATTCATGGACATTACACACTACATCCTCTGGTTCCAAGCTAAGCTTATAGGCTTGTGTTATGGGTACCAGAATACGTATATACTACATATACTACTTTTCTTTTGTAAATACTTATGGTCTTATACATAATGACTTATAGAGATAATAAACGTTTTAGCATAAAAAGACTATTATGAATAACAAGTTTTGACAATTTCGCGAACCAATTTTAGCGAACTTTTAAACCTCCGATAAGTCATTATGAATAAGACCAATACTTATAAACATCACACAAATGATTCTCCTGTGCAGGAAACGAACCCTCGACCTCGTGAACGGCAGTCTGTTACATGAACCGCTAGACCACGAAGCCCGTCTTACCCGAATTACCAACTAAAATAAGTAATAACAATGCACAAAGTGTCCACGTAATTAATTTTGATAAAAATAAAATCATTATCAAACTCTTCGGCTTTTTAATGTTAGTATATATGTTGTTAATAGTATATCACTAAAAAGAACATGATTTTCAAACGTGACTAAATAACTCTACTTACATTATTTAAGTCTAAATATAGACTTAAATAATGTAAGTAGAGTTATTATTTAACTTAATGTGGAGTTATTACTCCACATTAAGTTAAATAATAACTCTACTAAGTATATAAGTTATACTTAAAATCTAAGAAATATTTAAAACTCATCTGATACAACAAGTCAGTTACGAAAAAAGCTAATATATTCAGAAACTGTACGTGTAACTAATTTCAAACTTTTAAACGACTTCACTTAAAGTTTTCTTCATATTTAATTAACAAGCATAAAGAGGATTTCGGTTTTTAGATATTTTGCGGAGATAGATTTTTGTATATAAAAAGTCGGAACATTTTTATATGAAAGAGATCTACGTAAACTCTAGTACGAAGTCACGGGCAACAGCTAGTAGTAAATACTTTCAATCGAAGACTGACTTAGCCTAATATATTGTCTTTCAATACTAGACTCCCAATCACGTAGGTCACAACATGAACAAATGAGAGATAGGTCTAATTAGTTCAAACAGAAATCTTTAGTCACCGTATGGAAAATCTTATGTCTAATAGTGAAATATCGAGGAAATCATAATAGAAAATATTTTTTTTCTAACACATGCTTAGTCTATACTTCTATATTTATATTGTAAAGCTGAAGTGTTTGTTTGTATAAACGCGCTAATCTCAAGAACCACTGTTCCTATTTGCAAAATTCTTTCATTGTTAGATAGGGCATTTATCGAGGAAGGCTTTAGGCTATATAACATCACGCTACGACCAGTAGAAGCAAAGCAGTAGTGAAAAATGTTGCAAAAACGGGGAAAATTTTCTAAATTCCACGCGGATGGAGTCTCAGGCAAAAGCTATCTATACTAATAATCTGAAGAGTTTGTTTGTTTGTTTTTTAAACGCGCTATTCTCAAGAAGTACTGGTACAATTTGAAAAATTCTTTTTGTAGGTAAGTCCATTTATAGGGAAAGGCTTTAGGCTATATAACATCACGCTACGAAAGGTAGAAGCGAAGGAGTACTGGAAAATGTTGCAAAAACGGGGAAAATTTTCCAAATTCCACGCGGATGGAGTCGCTGGCAAAAGCTATCTATACTAATATTATAAAGCGAAAGAGTTTGTTTGTTTGTTTGTTTGTTTGTTTGTTTGTTTGTTTGTTTAAACGCAGTAATCTCAGGATCCGCTGGTCCGATTTGAAAAATTCTTTCAGTGTTGGATAGCAAATTTATCGAGGAAGGCTATAGGCTATATAACATCACGCTGCAACGAATAGAAGCGAAGCATCAGTGTAAAATGTTGCAAGAAACGGGGAAAAAAGTCACGCGCTCGAGCTTTAAATGAAAACGCTGCCTTATCCATGTGAGTTACAACAAAGAAATGTATTGAGAAATTGTTTGTTACTTATAGATCTTTAAAAAAGTCCGCGAGGCCATATGTCTATCTTTTAAGGAAAACCCGCTGTACCCATAAGAACGTCAACAAAATTATCAAATTCAATAGGATGTTTTCAAAAGCTATTTATGTGTATATAGTAACATTTTTTATCAAATTAAATACCTTAATTAGCTTACGCATTTAATATAGATAATAACTGCTCTTTACAGCATGCAATTTAAATGAATATCTTCGGAGATATGACGAAAAAAGAATTACGCGTGATAAAATAAAGTTAAACTGTTCGCTGAGCAACGAGAACGTTTCCCCGGTCATCTATCTATACTCCATTGTTTCGATGTATGGTTGAATGTATGAATGTAAGGATGTTTGTTGTTCTTTCACGTAAAGACTACTGGATGGATTTTCGTGAAACTTTGCAATAATATAGCTTACATATCAGATTAACACATATGCAATAATTTATAAAGATACTATGTGTCACGGCGTCTTAGTGTGTGTAAAAGTCAGTATTGTACAGGTTGTTACGCTGCTCAATCCCCGACGGATCAGTGTTGAGTTGGTCTTTAAAGGCGCCGGCGTCATCGTCGGCGTATGGTCGTTACGCTGCTCAAATCCCGACGTATCGGTGCTGAGTTGGTTTTTATAGGCTTCGGCGTCGTCGTCGGCGCCGGCTTCGCCGACGCCTCCGGCGTATGGTCGTTACGTTGCTCAAATCCCGACGTATTGGTGCTGAGTTGGTTTTTATAGGCGTTGGCATCTACAGCGGTGTAGGCAACGACGTTGGCGTCGGCGTCGGCGTCGGCATCGGCGTCGGCGTCGGCGTCGGCATCGGCATCGGCGTCGGCGTCGGCATCGGCGGCGGCTTCGGCGTCGGCTTCGGCGTCGGGGTCGGCGTCAGCGTCGGCTTCGGCGTCGGCGTCGGCTTCGGCTTCGGCGTCAGCTTCGGCGCCGGCTTCGCCGACGCCTCCGGCGTATGGTCGTTACGTTGCTCAAATCCCGACGTATTGGTGCTGAGTTGGTTTTTATAGGCGTTGGCATCTACAGCGGTGTAGGCGACGACGTTGGCGACGGCGTCGGCGTCTTCGTCGGCGTCTTCGTCGGCGTCGTCGTCGGCTTCGGCGTCGGCGTCGTCGTCGGCTTCGGCTTCGGCGTCGGCGTCGTCGTCGGCGCCGGCTTCGCCGACGCCTCCGGCGTATGGTCGTTACTTTGCTCAAACCCCGACGTACCGGTGCTTTTAGTTTTATAGGTGTTGGCATCGACAGCGGCGTCAACAAAAAAGAAATATTCATCAGCAAGCGAATTACAGGTCCTCACGGATACAAAATTAAGAGCCATGTTTATGGTATTATAAGGGTGGGTGTTTACTATGTATTATAAGTATGTATTTACAAAAGAAAAGTAGTTTATGTATTCTATCCGTATTCTGGTACCCATAACACAAGCATATAAAGCTTACCTTGGGACTATAGGACATTGTGTGGAAATTTCTTATTTATATACGCTTTAATATAATGAAGTATTTTTATTTATTCATTTTGCGATTAACTTAGTTAATTGAGAGAACAACAGAACGTTATTCCGAGGTCGTGGGTTTAAGTCCTGTTTATGATAATTCTTATTTTGACAATAATTTCAATCAAGTGTTATTCGCCGGGAAGGTGAAGCATTTTTCTTGATGGCTTCGACTGGTACAAGGAAAGAAATACGTGATTATCATCTGTTCTAGGATTGTTGTAATTTTACTACCTCGATTTAACTCATTAAATGCAGTGATTTCAAATTCCATGTGAAGAAAGTCGCATTCAATAACTTAGCAACGGAAGCAATTCTGTCTCTCTGTGACTCTTTCGCGATTATCTGCCCAAATTATTAATTATACCTCGCTCTTGATAGGTGTTTGTTAGGTAGGTTACCTAACAAAAACCTATCAAGAGCGAGGTATACTGGAACGTTTAGGGTTCCGTACCTACTTGACCGAAAAATATAAAGAACTAAATACAAATAAACAGTTAATTAAGCATATAGCAACTCACCAACTTAACTTTGTAGCTGCAATAAAGGGGATCGCTTACATTTCAGTTAAATCATAAGTTCGTATTAGTTTTTAGCAAATCTTTCATGTGATGTGGTATTAAATTATAAGTTTTTTGGATTTTTATCAACACTATGTAGGCTTGGACCATGCCAAATTTCAAGTCTCTAGGATAGTGGGAAGTAACCTGTAAATTTTGATTCCCTAGCGAAAGTGGCAAATACTCAAAAATGGCTGTAGTTCGGTTATATCTTCTGAATGCGTAGATCTAAATTATTGGTTGTATCTTTCGCAGCAAGGGACCGCATAGGTCTACATTTGGTTTAAGTTTCAAATTAACAACTTTAGCCGTGGCTGAGTAAAAAAAAGTTTAACGAGTGGATAGACAGACAGACGGACCTAAAAAGGCATGATGAAGCTCTGAGATATCATTTACTAAAATGACATTGGGGCCGTGTGTGTTACTTCTTTAGAACTGTGCAAGAAAAGAGAACCACACTGACGATTTACTAATTAGCTGTAAAATGGCGTTATTGTTAGTTTATTTAATTTTTCGTTTCTTAATTCCACGCGTACGAAGTCGCGGGCGCTGCTAGTATATTATAAAGCTGAAGAGTTTGTTTGTTTGAACACGCTAACCTCAGGAACCACTGGTCCAATTTGAAAAATTCTTTCAGTATTGGATAGTACATTTATCGAAGAAGGCCATAGGCTATATAACATCACGCTGCGACCGAAAGCCTTACTGAAAAATATTGCATAAAATTATTAATTCTCATATTCTAAATTCCACGCGTACTAAGTCGCAGGCATCAGCTAGTATTTAGATAAAAGCTTTTGAATCGAATAAAGCTGGAGAGTATAAAGTTTTATGTGAATATTTTAATTCAATTCAGCTTAAAGTATTTCTTTTTATTCACGATTACATAAGCTTAAGTCTTTTCTTGGACAAGATGCTAACTCTCACATGGTCCCGTATAAAGATTTACTGTTCAATACACTTATACTAAATTCTGTAGGTGTGGATGTTCATGTCTTTGTTTAGATCGTTCAAGATATATTTTCTTCATTTTTTTTCTTCCACATTTTTTAAGTGTGAGTGACACAGCGTGTCCCTGCTAGTGTTTCAATATACTCGTAGAGTAAAATAGGCACCACAAGGACTTGTTACTTATGCGGTGGCGTGATAGCAAAAGTTTTTTAATAAAATATGTACCGACCAAAGAAGTGTCGTTTATATTTTATGACGCCATCTTGGTTTTATTATTCGCAATTTGCGCACGTCTTGTTTTCTTGGGGTTTATTTTAATTTAGTAATCTGTGTCATCGCGGAAATCATTAATAAGCAGGAAGATGTGTTATGTTATCCAGTATAATTTTGCTTGTTGTTTTTTTTTTATTTTTTGTGCTTGTATTATTTATAGCCATTATAGTAATAGTAGGAAACATCCAATAGACTGGTTTTCAAATATGAACTGTTTGAAAAAAAATTGTAGAAACATTTTAATAACCAATTAAATAATTGGCGGGAAAATATTGTAAACACATTAGGCATCGCAAGTGATCGTAGAACGCTCCTAAGATAGAGCTAAAAGGAACATCAAAAGCATCAGTGACATAGGATAGAACGACTGTATACTGATAGCATTTGAGGACTTAGTGGCAACGTGGTGACGAAATTCGGAAAAAAAACAGACAGTAATAGTCTCTAATAGAGTTACTTGCGCGACTCATTTGTTTAAATAAGACCACTTTTTAGGAATTTACACGCATATATTTGTTTTTTTTAATTTAATGTGTCGTATAGAATCACCTTCCAAGACAGTTGAAGGATGTGACGTCATTTAATTTATTTAAAAAAGAACTTAAAGACTTTTTGTTAAAAAAGTGTTATTATAGCATATCAGATTATTTATTGGAAACGTTATAATTTTTGTCAATTAGGTTCATTCTAAACAATTAAGTAGATTCTTTTAGGTTACATTGTTATTACTATTAGATTCTTTTCTTTTTTTCTTTCTTTTCTTTTTGTGTATTTATATTTATTTTATTGTTATTTTTTTGTTTGTGTCTAATAACTTTACAAATTCTTTATTTAATTTGATAATTCTAAGTTGCATGATATTTTTAGTTTTATTAAAGCAGGAACTGTTATCCAGCTCCTGGACTATAAATTTGCACACCCATTTGGTAAAGCATGATTAAGCTACATTATGTTATATTCCACAAATTGATAACTCATGTATTTGCAAATAAATGTTTTCTTATTCTTATTCTTATTATTAAATTTTAACCCGACGTTTAGGATAATTTGCAGTAGTTACAGTCACTTTACAGCTCAATCCTACCCGTAACCAATGTGACTACAATTTTTGCGAAACGTTGGGCTAAAAACAAGTTAAGAAAAAAATCTCATCGTATTTCCCCTAACACGCTGATAGAAATATTATTTTGAAAACCTGGACTCTTCAAGCATAATAATGGATGTGGTAAAGAAAGAGTAAAGACCACCAATAAACAACAATTTTCTATAATAATTTAAAAGCTCACATTTCATATTATTCATGAAAAATATAATAAATCAATACTTATAACCTATCGTTCACTTACGGCCATAATTGCTTATAGCTGCGCCAGAATTAGTCTCTGTAAATTGTTTATTACACTCATAATTTAATCAGGATTGAAATATAATACGAAGGGAATTTAGTATAGAGGCTTGAAGCAATAAAGACTGTTTTACGACAAATCTTGTTCAATATTTGTGTAATAAATCACATCCATGATCTGTTTTTGTTATGTTCTTGGACGGAAGTTTGATCTGTCAGGCGGAGCAGTAGCAACTTCAAATGCTTCGTCGCAGGACATAAAAATAACTCCTTAATCGTAAAACTTATGTTTGTGAGTTTCAATAATAAAATCGTTTGATAGTACTTTCGTTTCTATAACGTTATTTAAATTGTTTTTTTTTCTATGTTTACATTGTATCATTGTTTGTGTTTTGATGGATTAAATCCACATTTATGTCACATACTATGAGCGTATTAAAATCAGCCTATGTAGGTTTTTATACGAATTGCCTCCTTTGCAAGACTAAAACGAAACATCAACGTTTAATCGGCTTGGTAGACAGAGACGTAGACAGAGTCCAAAATTCCTAGACAAGTCTTTTTTTATGACTTCGTACGCGTGAAATTCCTGAGATTACCGCGTTCAAACAAACAAACTTCAGGTTTTTAATCTTAGTATAGATATAGATTTTAATTTAGACAAGTAATTATTCAATAGATCAGAAATTACTGAATCCGATAAACGCCTGTTTTCAATATTTAATCTATCATTAATCGATGCTGCTAACAACAGACAAATCTAAAATTTTGTCCTTACTTGCATTTCAGTAAGCTACTGACGATAGCATTTTCTATTAAAACTTTGACTGGAGATAGAAATATTTTACTGATAAATGGGCATAACGATTTGCCAGTAATCGTAAATTAGTTATTAAAAATGGCTGATAAGAACCCACGACGTTGTGATGAATGAAAATAAAGACTAAGCCTATACTACTTTCAAAATCTTTGATAATTGTCCGTCTTCGATCCATTATTTCAATAATTTCATAACACTAACTCATGCATCGCTATTAGCGCCTTACCAAAACACATGTTAATGTAATATTCATAATAACAAGGAAACAAGAACATAAAACGCCAAAAAAACCTAACGATAGCTATCGTTATAATAAACAATCTAGATACCGATCTGTCTTCGCCCAATACACATTAAAATTCTTTATAAGTAAACCGAAATGATCACAGAGGGATCAAAGAGCCAAAAATAGAGGGTTTCAAAGCTGAACGCTGGTCTCGATAAATGTTTTTGAAATTATATGTAAACACACATCAGTTGCAGAATATTTGAATGTGTGTGAAAGTTTATGAGCGGTGTTTAAAAATAACTTTTGGTAGCCTGGTTTGTTATATCGATAGAATAAAATGGTACGATGTTGTTAAGGGCCTACATCAATATTATCGTATATCATCGCCGACACGTACATATTAACACAGCCAGTAGGCACAGAAAATGAAGAATTAGGGATACTTTTCCTATTTACTCAAAATCTACTAAATATATTTTAATTCTGATTTACGTGTTTCTATATATAACAATTACTTATGTTTTTATAGTTATTTCATTAGTTAATACGCGATAATAGACCGACAAATGAAAAAAATAAAAAAATAGAGAGGTTGTTTCGCCAAGATTTTCTATCGAGAAAACTTTTTTCAATCGCGTTTCTGAGTTTATGCGATCCTAGATCATATATTGAAAAAACATATACTTAAAAATTAGAGCTCTAGCCATTCAATCTAAAGAAACAATGAAAACTTCGTACATAGAAAAATGCACGACGCTATTTTGGTATCCTCTTAAGGAATCCTTGTTTATTTTTTATCTGGTATTCAGTAGTTTACAGTAATTTCATATGTAAATAGAAATAAAAAATACGTTTATTAACAGATACGCATAGGTACGCAGTTTATTTAACAACATGTAGAATAGCCTCGCTTAACCAACTTATGTGCGATTATGGTTTAGGAAGTAATCGCAATTAGCGCTAATTTTATACAAGATCTTTTGAGATTCTGGTACAAGCACAAATTACCTTCAAACTTAACTTTATCGATGTCGGTACCAATTCTATGCGACGCATAACCTTCTTCATCTTATCTAGCCCATTGACGTCCCACTGTAGGGCACGGGCCTCCTCCAGTTTAGGAGGGATTATGGTTTATTTTCGAGTTTTCCGTCTCCCACAGAAGATGTTATCTGTGTGCAATATCCCTTAGCTGGCTTTTACAGCACCCTTGGGAGGAGATGGGGTGGTGACACTTGTATTCTTAATCCGTCACCACATGGAATACATGTGGAATTTGTACCAATGTTTTGTTTTACTTAAAGATTCGATTATGATTTTTGTTATTCTTATATTTAATTCTATTGTATGAGAAAAATTGTGTAGCCTGAAACTATTTAACCAAACAAATATTGTTCTTTATGGACCAGATAACAGATATAATATTTTTTTATTTCTCTTAAGCGTTGAAAGTTTATTTGTATTTTTGTGTAACAGATGGAAGGATATTTATGGTGCAGACAGCCGATGACGATTTTAATGAGCACCATTGATTTATGAGTTTTTGAACGAAAGGACGATTAAAAAATAAAATATGTACAGTTTATTGATGACTAAGAATGATGATTCCACTTAGGATAAGAAAAAACTTCATTCTTTGGTGGCAGTGGACCTAATTCTTCGTAAGATTTGCCGCCATATTTTAGACTGCCTGGTCCACTAAGAAATAAATAAATAAATAAATATTCATGGACATTTCACACAACACCCTCTGGTCCCAAGCTAAGCTTATATGCTTGTTTTAGGGGTACCAGATTACGGATAGAATACATATACTACTTTTTTTTTGTAAATACATACTTATAATACATAGTAAACACCCAGACGCAGTACAAACATTTGTATGACAATTAGAAAAATCACACAAATGATTGTCCCGACCGGGAATCGAAACCGCGACCTCTTGATCGGTAGTCCGTTACATGAACCACTAGACCACGAAGCCCGTCAAATGTTACTATTGTTCATTCACTCCGGTCTAGTAACGTCCTACTGTTCGACACGGACTGCCTCCACTTTTGGAGGGATTATGGTCTACTGTGCAGCGCTGACCAGGAGTGTTGGTATAGGGTTTATTTATTTTCCAAGTTCCCGTTTATTTTTATGAATATAAATAAATAAATATTCATGGACATTTCACACAACGTCCTCTGGTCCCAAGCTAAGCTAATATGCTTGTGTTATGGGTACCAGAATACGGATAGAATACATATACTACTTTTCTTTTGTAAATACATACTTATAATACATATAAACACCCAGACGCAGTACAAACATTTGTATGACAATTAGAAAAATCACACAAATGATTGTCCCGAGCGGAAATCGAACCCGCGACCTCTTGATCGGCAGTCCGTTACATGAACCACTCAACCACGAGGCTCGTTTGTAGCTCATTTAAGTATATCTATCAAATAATTTTAGTTATTATTGAAACTTCTTAACTGTTTAGTTTATAGACCAGCGGCCGTATTATGAGCTCTTATTCCCAGGCCGTTTACGCCGTGAATGGAACGGCCTCGCAAATTCGTATTATGAGTATATTATTGACAGCGAATCAGTGGTCACGTGACTTCAGACTGATATCAGCCCGACTTTTGTTTCACTGGCTGGCGTTAAGTGTATTACGAGCGCAAATTTTACACGTAGTTGATCGTTTTACTATCTAGAAGTGACAAGTAAATCTATTGAATAGAAGCTGCTACATTGTTACGTATAATAAATTGTTTTGGTTTATTTAGAATTAAAAGTAACTATTATCTACATATTAACGATGGGTGATGAATTGGAGGTGTTTGAATTTTCGGAGAGCGACGATGATGAACAAAACACTAGTCGAATGCGAAATAAGTTAAATATAAAAAATAATATTAATATATTATTAAAATAATTATTCATTACAATAATATCGCCATGTGTATTAAAGTTACTTTCATGCGAATCATTAACCAAAAATATTTTTTTTAAAAACTTAAATGTCCGTTCTAGGTTAATGAAAAACTAAGCCTATGTTCCCGCTATATCAGCTGACAGTTCAAGTAACGGGTGTCGTTCCAAAACTAAATCCCAAAACATAGATGAATTATATAAAATATTAAAATCTAAATATAAAAATAGATAATAGTATTACCGTTCTTTTCTTTTATATAATGGTCTAAGTAACTTGTGTTTAGCAAATATATTATATTTTGTATTATATTGAATACAAAAAAAATTGTAAAATATAACCGTAACTAGCCGATAAACATAATAATTAAGTTTCCGAACGACTCTATCAAAAAGCTTTAATCGGCCATAGACACATAATCCATTCAAAAGTCGGCTAGTTTTATGTATGTCATAATACGAAATAAAAGTCAGGCTGTTTGCCGCCGTCAACAGAATCGCATGGAACTTGCATGATATTTTGAAAGCTCATAATACGCCTGCAGAATAACACATATAAGGGTGCGGCAAAAGTCCTAAGAGAGAGAAAACGTGAAACTCAACCCTGTACCAACAGATCTGGTCAGTGCGGCACAGTGTAGAGCTAAATCCCTCGTGCTCCTGAATTGTTACAAAAATGGGCTGGAGAATATACAACAGACATGACGCTAAAAGTAAAGGAGCGGGATAGTAACTATAAATACCTAATCGTACGTAAGTGTTAATGACTATGCCAATGAATGAATGAAACTCCATTTATCATAGAACTATTAAAGCGACGTTGGTATTTCAAATAAATATAAAAACTACGGAACAAACGCACTTAAACAATTTAATAGGAAACTTAAAATTAAAGTTCTTTCACTATTTTATGGTTTCCCATGCTCTAATGAGCGAAGTGATAATTGAAACTTCCTTTAGGATGTTTATAAAACATTCGACCTTTTAATATGGTTCTGTCTTACATAGCTGACCTCCCGGTTTCTATAGAAAAATATGGAGATCGGCTTTGTCTAGAGCCTTAGAGTATAAACCCAACAGGAGCCAACATTGTTTGCGTGAGATGATTTTGATCGGCGGCGTTAGATTACGTTTACAATGTTTTTGTATCACCTCGGCAAACAGACGGCCTAACAGTAGGTATATTTCACAAAAAAATAGTGTGTAAATAGCTCTTGTTGGTTCAATACTCTCAGACTAGAACATTTTAGTAAAAACATGTTTATATCTAGGTATGTATTTGATTGAATCAGTACATTAAGTATTCTGCCTTTTAGGTTTTCAGTGACAGTCACATTTTTTTTAAGTAAAATGAATTTTTATTACGTTTGATTTTAAAAATCTTAATTTTAGTCAAGTGATTATTTTAATAAATAGGTTAGTCAATTTCTTTTAATTTGAAACAGAAAAGTATTAAAATATTTTAATTATATTTTAAGTAAGTTTTCTAAGTATCTAAATATAAAACAAAAAAATATAATGAAAAGTATTCTCAGATATTAAATTAGCAAAATATAATTTACCCATATATTTTAAAACTTAAACTTCCAGCTAAGTTTCAGGGGCGTAGCGTGCCTTGGTTGGGCCCTGTGTAAAATTTTATTTGGGGGCCATTATGAAGGGTAAAGATTTCGCACAAAAGAAAAAAAAACTGCGAACAAAATTTCTGAAATAATAAAGAATTTTGAAAGTGTTTATTAATTTTTGCTTACGCACGACGGGGGCCCCCTTGGGCCGGGGGCCCCCTTATTACAGTTGATACGGCGGTGCTACGCCCCTGCTAAGTTTATTCTATTTTCATACTAATTTTGCTTAAAACTTATCAAAGTATTAACTATAGACTTCTTACATTGTTTTACCTACTTTCCAAAACAGAATAGTTTGCATATTAATTATCAATTTCCCCATTATCAAAGATTTCTCTTGTAGTTTTTTAATTGTCTAATTCCAAGTAAAGCTTTAATTAATTCTAATCGAATTCATACAAATTTCTTGATTAAAATAATAAGATATGTAAAGTATTTAGTTTATATTATCTTATTTATCTTTCACATTGGCTTCCTCTTAAACAAAGCATTTGTTTCTACAGTAGAACTATGTAGAAATTAATAAGAAAAGCGAAAACTGTATAATATTACTAGCTGTTGCCCGCGACTTCGTACGCGTGAAATTTAGAAATTAAACCTTAGCAACAGAAGTTTTACTATGACAGTCGATAGATGGCGTTGTATCGTTTTTTAAATGGTGCTATAGTTTCGTTCGACACATTAACACAAGCTCGTCAAAATTTCTGTAGTGTCATCGGCTCGTTTTCTCATATTTATAAATTAGTTAGGATTAGTATTAATTTTTCAAGTTTTCGAAAACTATATAATTATGTACAATATAATTTATTCATTTTGCAATTAACTTGATATGTTTTCACTTGTATTAATAGATAACTGTTGCCTGCGACTTCAGTCCATCCATCAACCTCTCTTCGTCCACTGTTGGATATAAGCCTCTCCAATAGAACGCCACAACGCGCGGTCCTGTACTATCTACATCCAGCTACTTTTAAAGCCCGCGATTACGTACGCGAAGAATTTACAAAAAAAATACCCGTTTTGTAACATTTTTCACTGATGCTTCGCTCGTATTGGTCTCAGTGTGAAGTTATACAGCTTAAAGCCTTCCTCGATAAATGGACTAAGTAACACAAAAAGAATTTTTCAATTCGAACCAGTAGTTTCTGAGATTACCGCGTTCAAACAACCTTAACTCTCTCTTAACAATATTAGTATAGATATAAATAATATGACCCATAATCAAACCTAACTAGTTCATTGGAAATAAGGTAGAAAGCGAATTGCAAATGTAAGTAGAACTTATTCTAAAACTTATTAGTTGCTTAGATGTAAATTTGCTTAATGAACGCGCTCACAAGTTACTGTGCAATTACTGGTTGAAATTTACATAAAATGTATGTAGCGAGAGTTGATGTTTTATAGATCTTACGAAGATATATGGTAACAAGAAATCAGTGTTTGCAAATCGTGTATGTATATGTGCATTTGTGTACATAGATTTAGGCAAAAATGAATTCGGCAACATTAATATTTTATCATCAATAGGTAACTTATCTTTCCATGAACGAAATTATTATTTTAAAACGTATAATTTAATAAATTTTATTTTGTAATGAAAGGTTTTGTTACATGTCCCATACATCGTACATGCCTTTGTTCATCCAAAAGAACAAAATATAATAAAAAAATAATTTTACACATTATTTTAATTTAATTTAATTTCGCCGACAAACTGTCCTAACTGTTTGGCGATACGTAGGAATTAAGAACTATGTAATATTGTTAATTATAGAAATAAAAATAATAAAAACTAAAAAAATATTTACACATTATTCTAATATAACAGCGCAATAATGTTTTAACACTGGTGTGCATTTGTCAAAGTTTTACTAAGCCGTTTATGATATCAGTTACCGAAGTAAGGTAGTAAGTAATCTTAGTGCTTAGTGATTAAACATAAAAATAGATAAAACCAGATATGGAAAATAATCTAGTTGTACTTGTGTGAAATTTTGTTTAAATAGGTGCATAAAAAATTATAGTACAAATACCCATATTTTGCACAAATAACTACTCTAAGAGGAAATCACTACACGCATGGAAATAAATATTACCACCGAATACACAACGAGGCAATATCATTAACATTGACATCTTCATTTCTCAACATAACTCGTGAATTCAAATCCAGTAGCTTTAAAATCCCTAATTTGAGGTGCATTTCATCTTATTTACGTGATAAAAATGCGGCGTTAATTTTCTACAAACCCGTTGATAATTCCGTGTCTACCGTTTATGGAAATTTGTTCTCATTAAATTGTAATCTCTGTTCGGTGTCAGTTGTCAAATTACAACATTAATTTGCTAATAGATGACGTGATCCTCTGTTATCTCCAAATTTACTGGCGTTTTATTAAATCTAATGAGAAAAATATAAATTATTATTTAGTAACGAAATCGACAACTTCATTCGTTTTGTGGGATAGGTCTACTTTTATGTTATATACGATTATAATATCTTTAAGAATTTTAATCTTGTAGGGAAATAATATATTGAGCATTTTTCTTAAAAAATCAAATGATTTAAAGATATGATTTATAATATAATTGTCCTATATAAAGGACATAGGCTTACCCAGCGCATAATTTTACGTTATTTAGGAAAACTTTGGCTTATATTTATTTATTTATTTATTATAAAGAACCAACAGCTTTACAATGGTAACTTAGAAACTATATAGCAACAGAAAGCTAATTATAGGTTTTCGCCAATAGAAACAATAATAGGTAAGAAACAAAAATTACATCAGTGGCGGAGTATAGTAGATATTGATACCTGATTAATTTTATATAACAAAAGCGAAAAACAACTACAATAAATAAAAGCTTGAAAGATTATGTGAAAAAGCTATTACTCATGGAAGATCTAATGGAAGTGGTAGATGTATTAAACAGGTCAAAGTCATAGTCCTTTAACAATTTATTGAAGCGGCTGCAAACTCTCCATAAGTAAGAATTCTGTCCGTAGTAAGTTGATACTAAAGGGGTGTGCAGTAAATGGCTATGCCTGAACGATCTAATTGGCACATTCAACATAATTTTAGATATTAGTTCCGGGGAGTCAACCAGATTATGTGTTATTTTTAATAGGTATGTTAAATCAGCTATATCTCGACGTATGTGCAGCGGCAATAGGTGGTGTTTCTTATAAAAAAAATACCACCAAAATACCCACAAGCACCACAGTGCTTGTGGGTATTTTGGTGGTATTTTAGAAATTAAATAGATAAAAACACTTAATTATTTTGAATTGAGGTGTTGTATTTATGTTTGATAGCACATCAATTAAAAATAACTACCCTGCCGAACCCTTGGTTTGCTATATACTTTGAGAACTAATATTTGACAGTCATCAAAACAGACGACGAAAACCATCTTTGATGCAAAATAATTTTTTAATGCCACAATCTAAACTTCGCAATGAACAATGGACGAAAATTACGCAAAATATCAGGATATTGAACTGAATACTAATACCAATACTAATGACTTCCTATACGACGGTAATAGGTAACCATGACAGCAGGATTTCCTTTACCGTAATGCGAGTGATAATTAACATTTTAATAAGCACATAAATTTCAAAATATTGTGTTATTTGTTGCTTTAAATTCAAAATTTTGCGATGCTACAAAGCACTAGTAGCTAATTAAAGCGAATATCCCCCTTCTTTTTTGTGCTCATAATTTACTCCCCCTTATCATAAAAAAGTTGTAACGAATGCAAAACGTGCCACGAATATTACTATCCAACCCAGTCTTATTAGATTTTGTAAAAAAAACAAATTAGATTTTAATAGAAATTTGTTAAAAATAATGTGGAGTAACAAGTTAATACTTGCTTACAAAAAAATTATTCTTACTCAGAACTTACAATTTTTACAATAAAAAAATTATATTAACTGAGATTTACCCTATCTGGCATTTTACACTGACCTATAACAAGAAATAAATAAACTTCTTCTTCTTCTTCTTATTTTATGGCTTTGTATTTTTATTTTCAAGACTCTGCCAATGTCTGTGGTGCTAGTATCATAAATAGGAGAGATTAACTACTAGTGAGTTAGAATTTGGCCGGTCTACAAACTTTTCGTCATTTCCTTTGACCTGGGTGATTTATCTAAAAATAACGAAAAAGTCATTGTTAATGGGTTAGTAAGGCAAAATAAATAAAACCAATCAAAATTAAAATTATTTTAAGTAAAATAATATAATTTAAAATTCTTGATAAATGAAATACATGTATTTGATTGTTGCAGAATACTAATTTTAGTGAAGCTCTTTGTTATTCGATATTCCAATTGTATACACATAAAAACTCAATTGCTTTAAAGCCTTAATGTAAAGCTATATCTAGCAAATCAGCAATAAATAAACCAACACAATCAGCTAATAGAAATAAAAGTACCTAATATAATACGTATTGTTATTTACTCGCATCCAAACCTAATGTGAGGATTCGATAAAACGAAAACGTAGCTAACGTAACGATAAACCTTTGTTACTGGAGTTCTACCCTCAATTTAATAGTGTTGGGACTACTAGATTATATAATTGAATGTCGAGTTTATACGAGTAATCGAGTTTTATATACAATGCAATAATAATTGACATTTACTTTAATACCATTTTAATCCGATCGGAAATTAAATCAATTATTTGTTTCACATACTAAAATGTAAATAAAAAGTAACAGATACTAGCAAATATGGCGGTGAGTTAATAAACTAGTTTAAAAAGGAAGACTACTTTGCTTTGCATAGTTTCTGTCCAGAAACACCAACATGATTTCACATAATACGAGGGATGATTTTACACTGAATAAGCAATACACATAGTTACTGAATTATAGATGAGTGTTATGAAAATCGTCTGATTTGAGTACATTAATCAAGAATTGAATGAATTTGCCTTTTAACAATTCAGCCTAAATACGCAAATTTTCAAATACTCATAAAAGTTGTGAGTTGTTATGCCACTTATATTAGCTTAACAAGCCGACTATAAATTTTCAGATTTTAGCAATAAGATTATTTTTTTAATTATGTTGTCAATTCATAGCCTAAATATAAAAGTTAAAGCTATGTTACACTCCTCATACTAGCCTTAATTTCTATGTTTTCTCTTTTTGAACAGGATGTTCTGAAGCTGGTGCACTTACAACCCAAATGTTTAAACAATACATTTAAGTATTTAAAATAATATTAGAGTCACGTCCCATCTCTAACAGTTCCTTGAAAGGGGACGTAAAGTAAATTGCGTACATCCTTATCTGAAATGTTGGGCCCTTCACCGTATCCCGATAAGTTATGAATTTTCAATACGACCTTAATGTATCACCAATCAGATGTCTGGGCGTTAGCATTTATCTTCTATGTGAGGTAATCGAACAATTGTTTTTGCCTTTAGGATAAATGTGTGAAATTACTTTAGAATAACAGATTTGATTAGTTGGCATACTATTTCATAATTGATGATGATCCTTCCGAGCGGTTTCGACCATGGCGACCACTTATACTCTAGTACTCTCTACTCTATACTCTTACTTCTACTCTCTCAGTTCATTTTAACCCATATCTAATGCTCTTGTCGCGGAACGAATCTTGGCAATATCAATTTTAATGATATTTCGAAAATTTCTCATAAAATTCATAGTTAAACTATAAAAAAAATTTCTAATAGTTTTAAAAGAAAATAATAATCATATACTAACAAACATAAAAACTTGTTGATAGTAAAAATAACTTAAAATGCACCAATACCCACGTGTGCAAGTTACATTTTTAGAAATAATATCATGTTTCAATTAAAGATTGTGACGATAATTATCTTATGATCTGTCCACTTTCACGTGATCTTTTAATGTTATAAATTCAAAAGGAAATCATGTTTGAAATTATTCTTTGATAAGCTATTGCAGCTCATATTAAAATAGTTATATCATAAAACCAGTTATTTCAGTTCCATAACAACTCAGATAAGCTTCTAAGTTAAGTAGTCGATTTTATGTTAGGTAGGTATCATATTTAATCTGTATTACTTATCGCTGCTATAAAGTTGTATCTGCGTAAAAACATCACTATTATTGATTAAAATCAGTATGGGAATCAAATCAAGTTAGACATTTTTTGTATTGTGTACCCAATGCTTATACAGTAGGAATATTTAGATAAAACTACTTTGACGGCATTTATTGTATGTCTTATTATTTCTTTTAACTAATAATTCTGACGATGTATAAATTAATTTGATCTGATGGTTGCGATATAGTATTTAATTTTGTTTGTTTTATCGGCTGTTGCCCG
Organism: Orgyia antiqua; assembly: GCA_916999025.1. Classification (NCBI taxonomy): domain Eukaryota; kingdom Metazoa; phylum Arthropoda; class Insecta; order Lepidoptera; family Erebidae; genus Orgyia; species Orgyia antiqua. Next base: position 18,934,466 of record OU779870.1, read on the forward strand.
CATCTTTGTACATAAGGAAATTAGAAAACAAATAACATCTACTTAAACCATTTTATCTATTTTAAAAACGCATTAAAATATTAATTTTAAAGATTTGAGTTTGCATAGGAACAGACATTCATACAAGAATAACGATTTTGTTTTGTAACGAGTAAAGATATAAGATAAGCAAGTGAATGTCATTTGTTAATATGTCCTATAAATAGCACACAATACATTTAAGGGTTAATATTTCAAATTTTGACCAAAAATGCCTTACAAGAAGTAGGTTCTCGTCCGTGTTTAAAATAATAACGAAATCTTAATGATTCTAATAACTTGAAAAGGTAAACAGGTGTAAATTACGATTATAAGTGTCCATAAAAATGCTACTTTCTTGATACTACGCTTGAAATAATAAAGAAGGTGGGGTATTAAGTTAATGTTGTTTACGGTGGGGCAGATATACGGGCACTGCAGTTGTTTACCTATTGTTTAGAGTCGGAATATTGTAAGAAATGTGTAGGTACAAATTATCAACAGAACTGCATATAAATTAAAGATTAATTTTCGATAACATCTTTGAATTCGTTGGAAAAAGAAAAAAAAATTAAATTTAGAACCATTAGAATTCACTTTGGCAGATAATCGCTTTCTTAATATAGACTCATGGAATATACTTATATTAATCCACCTAGATTAGACCTGCCAAGTGAATTTTATTTGACGATGAGACCACTAGATGTGTCAAAAACTTAACTAAAAAGAAAATACCTAACAATCAATGGTGTATTTCGGTTTATTGGCTATTGCGTTGTGCTCGTTAATATTAATTAAAATCGTCAATCTATAATACACAGCTATTTACTTTTATAATAACAAAGTTTTCTTGTGCACTTAGAATTGGCACCAGTGGCTACTATAAACTATTTGAATGTGTATTTTTAATAAACTGCTACAAGGACTGCCATGTATTTTAGAATGCAAATAAAAATACAAAAATCAAATAAGTAAGAAAATATATTTAAATTAGATTGGCCAACTTAACTTCAAATTATGTCGCCTCCTTTTTGCCTATATCCGGGCTAAGATACTTTATAAGCCAACTTATACTTGGTGCTCTGATTACCTCAAAATATAGGCTCACTGTGCTCATAATTTTAAACTTTGGCACTTTGCCTGGCATAAATTGAGATTATTTTTTATCCAGGCTGTTGTTTCTACTTTTATGTCCTATATTAAATGAGATATGAATAGGATTTTGTAACAATATTTTTGGACAATCCTGTTTCTTTTATTAGATCATTATTTTAATTTTAAACCAGTTACAAATAGAGTAGTATCTGAGGGATGCGTTGAAGAACTTACTTATAAAATCTTGTAGCTAGCAACTTCTGTCTGCTGGTACTAACTCAAAAAATTACTAAAGAGATTTTTATGTAATCTTTATCGATATTCGGAGCATTTTATGAGAAGTTTTAGACAAAACTTTAGTTAAATTCCTAAGAGTTCTGTCTTAGTTCTGTCGGATTGAAGCTCTGGTAACGAAAACACTTAGAATAAAGTGTTGGAAATGTTAACTAAAACTAGCATTGTGTTAATTTCGACAAACAGCATATAATATATTATAAGTAATTAGCAACGACGTCGTTCAACCAAGTCGTCTCATGGGAAATTAGTAGCCGTCCAAGATAAAATGTAATACCATGGGAATAGAAAGAACAACAATTTCGGTAAACATTTCATCCTTCAATTATGAAGGTCATTTCAAACAAGATTGATTTCATATTATTACTGAAGTAATATTATTATTTTGTTGTCCAAATTTCGTTATAAGAAAAATATTAGGTGCTCTATTCCTCAACTCTATTTAAATTACATTTCCATGTTTGATTCTCTAGAAGTCTAGAGTAAAGGATTGGAATATTAAGCTTTACTATAATACTGAAAATTAACGGTGGTACCACAGCTCATTCATTCTTCATTCACGACCTTTTGACTGCCAAAAATATTTCCTTAATTATTCGTCCTTGTTCTATTGATTGTTGTTGCTGCAAAGGATCAGGCAGTTAGAGCTTATTGAGTACTTCTGCTATCCCCTCTTAATTATTTATGAAGATAATTACTTATTTAAAGACGTAGGAATACAAATAAAATTGTGTATGGTTTACATATCTTCGTGCAGAGAAATCTATCAAGATATGATATTAAAATATTTAATTTAGCTATGTACTATATATAGGACATAGGACGCTTTGTCAACTTATCTTTTAAAGAACCACAGAAATAAAGACTTTATTAATCTTTCACAAAAAGTTTAAGTCATACAATACAATTTCAAATACGTTCCAAGTATTAATAAGAGTCTGCGAAGAGTAATGGATTGGAAATTATTGGAGTCGCAAGTAATATTCGAGGACCCGGCAATTTTGAGTCCATCTTTAAGATGCAATTAAAGTACTTTATTTCTTTCATTAGATCGAAGTTCTGAAGAGCGTTTTATTTATAATGGTAAAGTTTAGAAAGCTACTATACTTAATGTATTAACGAAAAATCATTTTATGTAATGTTTTACAATTGTTTTGTAACTTTTTTCGAGATTAGTAATGTAACTACTCGAAAAGTAAAAGTCCAGGAAGTATGTTTGGATAGTAGTAGATGGCGCGCTTTAGCCTCTGCCTACCTCCATGTGATAAAGGCGTGATGGTATCGTGTAGATGATGAAAGATTCTATCTGGGTGTCTTATAGCTATTAATATAAACAACTGTCCGTGTGGTGACGGATTAGGGATAGTTTCACTATCCTATTTCGTACCCAAAGTGCTGCAAAAGCCAGCTAAGTTATATTGTGCACAAATAACATCCTCTGTGAGAGAAGAAAACCTCGAAAATAAACCTAATGCCAACACGCCTGGTCAGCGTGGCCCTGTAGACCACAATCCCTCCAAAAGTGAAGGAATCCTAAAGTAAAAACTACACTTAAGAAGCATTGAGGCTAATTCAGATACGTCAAAAACTTAACATAACTTAACTAAGATGAAAACTACTGTGGTGTATTTTGGTTTATTGGCATTATGTTATACACTTTTATATTAGTTAAAATCGTCAGTCTATATATAGTTACAGTTTTTATAATAAGAAAGATCTACTAACATTGGTGAATTGTGATATTCCTCTCCTCCTCTCCAGCCCATTTACGTCCCACTGTTGGGCACAGGCCACCTCCTTTGTGGAGGGATTATGGTCTACTGCGCCGCGTTGACCAGGCGTGTTGGCACAGGGTTTATTTTCTAGTTTTCCGTCTCTCACAGAGGATGTTATTTGTATGCTATATCCCTTAGCTGACTTTTACAGCACCCTTGGGAGGAGATGGGATGGTGACACTTGTATTCTTAATCCGTCACCACACGGAGGTTGTGATATTGACACAGTCAAATTCTAGTTTTAATACTCTTTTAATTTTTTGGTATGTATTTTATCAATGTATTATTCTCCGTAACGAATGTTTTCAAAAGATTTTCACCGTGCAATTGTCGCAATGATCTAAATTTTTGACCATGAAAATTTTTAGGCGTAATTTTCGTTATTGAACTAAGCACATCTATACCTATAATAAATCTGTAGAGAGGTCAATTCTGTACAAGAAATATATTTTCAAAATAACTATTAGTGATCGATACTGATGCCAAAAATGCAATCAGTAAAATTTTTGTCTGTCTGTCTGTCCGTCTGTATGTTCCTTATAGAAACAAAAACTACTCGACGGATTTTAACGAAACTTGGTAAAATTATTCTTCATACTCCTGGGCAGGTTAAAGTATACTTTTCATCACGCTACAATCAATAGGAGCAGAGTAGTGAAGGGAAATGTTGGAAACGGGAGAAGTTACTCCATTTTTTAAGCTTCCGCCGCGTGTGCAGCCTTAATAGTTAAAGTTACATAGAAATCATGTATGACGGAAATATTCTACATAAAATTGTCTAAAAAATATCCCGCAACAGCACGTATCTATATTTTATGGTTGACTCACAATAACACGTGTAACTCCTGATAGCTTAGCAGTTCGTTCATTCTGATTATATACTCGTATGTTTACTCTTACGTTTATAATACTCTCACTCAAGCAGTAGTTAAAAATGTTGCAAAAACGGGGAAAATTTCCTAAACTTTACGCGGACGGAGTCGAGGGCAATAGCTAGTTATTTAATAAATTAAATTGTAATGGAAAAAGTGATCACCGTAAGCGGGACTTGAACCTACGGCCTCGGATTACCGTTCCGTAGCTCTGCCAACTGAGCTTATTGCGGTCGTGCTAACAGTAACCAATTTGACCACCACAACGTTCCTCGATTGAGTCTACATCGCATTTTTGATGTGCAACGCCATCTATAGAGAATGTTTTGCAAGAATCTTTTTTCCACCACAATTTAATTTATTAAGTAAAAGCATAGCAATTTAATTGCAAAATTAATAAATTACATAAGCAAATTATTATATAGTTAAGTTTAGCAATTCACGTGGAATTGTTACCATTATCTAATTGTATTTTTATAACGTTTCTATACCCAAGGCTTTAATAATATTATGCTAACATAACTTTTTTGTACGTTGATCTTTATTGCGTAAGTGTTAATTTAATTAAAAATAAAATCCCTGTCTGAGATTCTTTTGAATCTTTTGTATCCATTGTTCAAGTTGTTGATGCAAGAAATTAAATGTTTCAAGCAATTAACACGAGCAAGTTAGGTGTAGGCAAAGGTGTCTAATTAACTATGGAATAGGTAGTGGAAATGTTAAATATTTTTTCTTTAGATTGAATGGCTAGAACTCTAATTTTTAAGTATATGTTTTTTCAATATATGATCTAGGATCGCATAAACTCAGAAACGCGATTGAAAAAAGTTTTCTCGATAGAAAATCTTAGCGAAACAACCTCTCTCATTTTTTATTTTTTTCATTTGTCGGTCTATTATCGCGTATTAACTAATGAAATAACTTTAAAAACATAAGTAACTATTATATATAGAAACACGTAAATCAGAATTAAAATATATTTAGTAGATTTTGAGTAAACAAAAAAAATATCCCTAATTCTTCATTTTCTTTACCTACTAGCTGTGTTAATATGTACATATCGACGATAATATTGATGTAGGCCCTTAAAATAAACAATTATCTATGATCGCTTACTAGAGAATCGTAAATATAAGCATACCATAAAAGGGGTAAAAAAAATATTAATCAAAAAGTCTGCACAAAAATAATTTTAAAAGCTCAGATATACAAAATCAGCGTAGTATAGTCTTAATCTAAATCCTACACAAAGTAATAAAATATTTTATGTGTTCTGTCGTGTTCAATCTAATGTCTAGCTTGAAATTCATTTATTCTAGAATAATATTTCCTTGATGTATGCTCATACACATCTCTGTAATAAAACGTGAAATTCAATTGAATATGCCTGTCTAAACAGAAACACAGTCTCTGTGTGGTGACGGATTAAGAATACAAGTGTCACCACCCCATCTCCTCCTAAGGGTGCTGTAAAAGTCAGCTAAGGGATATGGCACACAGATAACACCCTCTGTGAGAGACGGAAATCTGGAAAATAAACCCTGTGCCAAAACGCCTGGTCAGCGCGGCACAGTAGACCATAATCTCTCCTATAGTGGAGGACGCCCGTGCCCAACAGTGGGACGTAAATGGGCTGGAGAGAGAAACAGAAACACTGCTATCGATTCTACGTGAACTAATCTTAACTAAAAATGAAAATTAATAGTGTCAATAGGACAATTTGGCAATTTTAACTGAACTTTTTTATTACAAAAACTGTGCATTATAGAATAACGATTAAAATAAATATGAACGTGTACAACGAACAAGCAAGTAATAGATACATTGACATGATCAATTTTCATTTTTCAGTTTATTTAGTCACGTAGAATTGGTACCACTGTCGCTTAAAATTGTAATAAATATTAATTTCCACATCTCTACCTTTTCAAACCCAGTTATTCTAATCTAAAAGAAAATACGTAAAATATTTCATAATGTAAACGCTCCGACAAACTCTGCAATAGAAAATATTGTGTCAAAATTTTCAACAGTAAAGTCCCCATATTAGAATATCTAAACATATTGACACACGCCCAAATGAGACTTAGTCATGCCGCTAAGTTCAAACCGCGTGACTCTCGCACACCATCTGAGCCGACCGATCTCAGGCCTCCCTCGAATACTAATAAGTTAATCTTTTATATCACGTTTTCGTGAAACAAAGAGATGAGGGCAAGTACGAGATAAAACGTCCAATGAAACTTGACCTCCGGTTAACCATAACGGCTCACCTGTGGTACTTAACTTTCCTTTCCAATCGGGAAGTAGGGTAGCTCTTCAAATCTGGTTTTGAATTGCGGTGGTCGAGTATGAGGCCGTATTAAACAGCAAGGGAATTATGAAGCATGTGCTCTTTGAATACTAAACGGGTATTTCTAAAGGTACTCGTATATAAGGTATGTAAGGGAAGCCGAGTTGCTTTGAAACCAGGGTTGTGACTAATGTTTTTTTTTAGTTGTTAGTCTAAATTGTATATTCATATGGTAATCAAAGTGATTGTTGGAATGTGGAAGCAGTTGCCAAGAATTCTTTACATCTTACATCTCATGATGTGCTGTTGTCATAACATTTTCTTTTATTAGGCCTCTCATTGTATTACAGTTTGTACTTTATTTGAAACTAGCTTTTGCCGTGACTTCGTACGCGTGGAATTCAAAAAATTTCTCCCTTTTTTAAATGCTTTTTACTAATGCTTCACTCCTGTTGGTTGCAGCGTAATGTATAGCTTTCCTTTATAAATGGATTATCCAACACAAAAAGATTTTTCAATTCGAAACAGTAGTTCCAGATATAAGAGCGTTCAAACAAATAAACAAACAGACACTTCAGCTATAACAGTGAGGCATGTGAACTTGATTCCACTGAACGAGGTTAGCTTATTACACCTTAGAAATGACGAAGATGTGTGGCACTTGGAGCCTGCCGCGGTAAAGCTATTGCATAGTATTTTTTATCAATTTATGCAATTATAATTATTTATTTATTTTATTTATGCAAGAATCTAAATACCATAAACTAAAATAAGATTAATAATCCTTATTTACTGATGCTTACATCTGTCCATTGTTTATGGTAATTATGATAAAATAGCGATTGTCAATCAAATGTCAATAAAATAAAAACTAACGCCAAAACTGACATGAGTCACCAGTGCGAACAGCGAAACGGCGAACAGCGCCGTGTGTAGTATTTTTAGTTACGCTATATTTGTTACGGAATTTAAATTTCGGATTTTGTGCATTTGGTTTCCACGCTCAAATCAATACACGATAAAAACACAATGTTAAAGAATCCATAATTATAACAAAAGAACGCAATGAATTGAAGAATGAAAAAAAAAATCTACGCAATGTCTCTGATAAACGTAGCCGTAATCAACAATTTATATAACAAGGTAGAAGCAAACCTCTTTAAACTGAAACCTTTTTCCTTAAAGAAAATCCTCGCTCATTTATATGAGCGCGGCGTCAGTAAACGGCTGTACTGTTTTGAATAAATCTTCAGCTTAAATACTAACTCAATAAAAGCTCGTTTGCCGCCGAGAGTTATTGCTCACTCAATTGGAAAAGGTTAAACTAATTTGTATTTCACTAGAAGTATTTTGAGTTCTTCAATTGACCTGTTGATTGAAAATCTTAGCGTCAGAAACTTAAATACTTATGTCCTTTCTATTTGCTTACTTTAAGAAAATAAGTAGACAGTTTTCATAGGAGCTATTTGAGCTACACTGAAATTAAAGCTTCTGGGATGCTATTTTTATTATTTAAAGCGAGGTTTTATTTAACATAGAATTCGAAAAATCATATTTGATAGCAACCGATTAAACTTTAAATTTGCAAATTTGTTTACATTTACTCAATGTAACTGTGTAACGTCATTTTAAGTTACTTTATATGAATAATAAAAATAGTTTAAAAAACAAAAAAATACGCTTTATTTAATCGAATTATTGTATTGTCATCGGTCTTTGACAGGTGTGCAAAATTTGAATAGAATCTGACCGTTTAAAGGGGGTCAAAATAGCGTCCAAAGGAGTCGGTTACAAACATACAAACATACAAACAAACATACAAACAAACATACAAACAAACATACAAACAAACATACAAGTGAAGCTAATATAAAGCGTGTAAAAACCGAACGTATGAAGATTCCAAAAAGTTTTGTACCTTTTAAATTTATCAATTATGCGATTGTACATGATTGTAGGAGTGATGTTATATTCAGAATATATAGGTACACATCGATACCACTCTACTTCTTTTAAACGGTGTTGTTGAGTTAGCCAAAGTATAAACATTTGTCGTCTGGAACGGCATATCTTTGTACGCCATATTTTGGCAGGACGTAGCAGAATTGTTATTTAATACCATATTTATACCTATGTAGGTACATAAATAAATAAATTTGATTTGAACTCACTGTAAACTCCAAAGTAAACTTTATCAATACTTACAAGGTTAATCAGCTTAAACTGATAGTAGAGCAAATACTTTTAGACAGTGTTGTGCAAATGGTCATAATTACCTAATGATAACATATATTATCCTCCGTGTGGTGACGGATTAAGAATACAATCCCATCTCCTCCCAAGGGTGCTGTAAAAGCCAGTTAAGGGATATTGGACACAGATAACACCTTCTGTGAGAGACGGAAATCTGGAAAATAAACCCTGTGCCAATACGCCTGGTCAGCGCGGCACAGTAGACCATAATACCTCCCAAAGTGGAGAAGGCCCGTGCCCAACAGTGGGATGTAAATGGGCTGGAGAAGAAGAGAATAAGAAGAACATATATTTTTAGCCTGAAATCAAACCTTACACCGCAGGGACCAGAGCATTCATATAATGAAGGTTTGAATAATGTATTTATAAATGTACAGAACCATAAACTAGATTGTAACTAATGATCATTAAGTTGAAAGTAATTGGCTTCCACGGATTCCCAAGAGGATTACCGAGACCCAGCTAATGGTCCATGGGAAATGTATTGTGTATTGTTTTTTTTTATTAAATATTGTAAATATTTGAATGTAAAGAAGAAATGATAATATTTTACTTAGTTCAAAAACTAAAAAACATGCTTGAAAAATGTGAAATATTTTTTTTAAATTATTGCATCGTCATCGGTCCTAAATATGTGTTGATTTTGTGTAGTCAAAATTTCTGATTAATCTGAATACTGCAGGTGGGTAAAAATAACTTTTGAAGTTGCCGTTAAATAGATTAATACATTGATAGATACATACCAAACGATTTATGAATAAAAGCGTGTTAAAAATGAAAAATAAGTGACTAGAAATGTTAGTAAATGGAAAAGGAGGAGCGATCCCAAAAAGAAGGATTGATTGTTAGATAAAACATAAGACAGAAAAAGGGGTGAATTCTACAGGCTGACAGAATAGCTAAAGAAATTATTGAAGATAATCGTCTTCCTTTCTATATATATACTAATATTATAAAGCTGAAGAGATTGTTTGTTTGTTTGTTTGAACGCGTTAATCTCAGGAACTGCTTCGAATAGAAAATTCCTTTTTGTGCTGGATAATCCATTTATCGAGGGAAGCTATAAGCGATCTATCATCACGCTGCAACCAATATGAGCGAAATATTAGTGAAAAATGTAGCAAAAACGGGGAAAGTCGCGGGCAACAGCTATTCATATAATATAGGGATGTAATATGATTTGTCACTTCGTTCTAGGATTATAATTTAGTTAGCAATGCGATGCTAGGACTAGTTATAGCGTGATAAATATGAATTTTCGTACTGTGGTTAAATGTTTAGTATTTTTTTTATGAATATAATACACTAACCGGTGCCCGCAACTTCATACACGTGGAATATAGAGACCAAAACTCAACAAATTATATAAAAAAGCCATCCTCTTAAGCTACTCTGTCATATAAAATAACCGCATCAAAATCCGATGCGTAATGTTTAAGATATAAGCTCACATAGGGACATACATACAAAAATTACGACTTTGTTTTATAATAAGTAAAGATTTTATCAAATCATATACATATACGAGCCTCGTGGTCTAGTGGTTCATGTAACGGACTGCCGATCAAGAGGTCGTGGGTTCGATTGCCGCTCGGGACAATCATTTGTGTGATTTTTCTAATTGTCATACAAATGTTTGTACTGCGTCTGGGTGTTTCTATGTATTATAAGTATGTATTTACAAAAGAAAAGTAGTATATGTATTCTATCCGTATTCTGGTACCCATAACACAAGCATATAAGCTTAGCTTGTGACCAGAGGACGTTGTGTGAAATGTCCGTGAATATTTATTATTATATCCGCATTCCTTTATTTTCATATTTAACATATATTTTTTAAAAAGATTATAAAAATAAGACATTCATACTGTATAAAAATAAAAAAGAAACACACAATAAATACACTAATTAAAAACACACTCACACATTTATAATCTAATTAAAAAATATATAAAAAATAGTGCACCACCGGCATCGAGTACAGGGACCAAACTGTCGGTGGTCAGGGATCCAAAGACAGGAACCTCCTCACTATGCGAGCCGTATCGAGGACGACTGCCTTCTGCATCAGACCCTTGACCCAACTGCCTAAAGCGAGCCTCTCTAGATGTTGATCGAGGCTCTTGGCTATTAGTCCATTGACTGAGATGACTATCGGTACAATGATCGCCGAGTCCACATCCCACATGTCGACAATCTCGTGCGCTAAGTCTAGATATTTCATTTGTTTGTCTTTCTCAGCTTTCACGAGATTCTCGTCATGAGGAATGGTGACATCGATTATCATTGCGCGGCGCGCTGATCGATCTACCACCACGATATCAGGTCTATTAGCTACAATAGTCCTGTCCGTGATGATAGATCGATCCCAATACAATGTGATACGACCATTGACAATTACCGGCTCAGGTGTATACCTGTAGTACGGCACCACAGTTTCCACAAGGCCGTATCGCAGAGCAAGCTGCTGATGGATAATCCTGGCTACTAGGTTATGTCTGTGCAAGTACTCGCCGTTAGCTAGACGCGAACAGCCGGAAACAATATGTCTGAGGGACTCACCTGGTAGGTGATAAGCACGACAAATGTCAACAGTGCCGTCCTTCAGAATATATTTCCGGTAGTTTATTATATTATTATTATTATTATTTATTATTATTTATTATTATATGTCATTACGTATATACGATTTTTTAGAGACAAAAGTACGCTGCATGAACAGTCTTATATAAATTAATCTGGAATAATTGTATAATCATTCCATGATCATGTCTTATATAACCACATTAAAATATATGCAACTGTAAAGCAAATTATTAACTCAACAATTAGTTAATGATTAATGATTCAACACACCTTTAATGGTCTATTAAAAGCTTTAAAAACATTAAACGATTATTAAGGCCAATATTAAACGCAATTGAAAACTTAATAATTATATGCCAAAGTAACAAAAAATGTAATTTCATAAACCGCAAACGTGCTAATGACATAGAATTGAATGACAATTGAATAAACGGAAATACCAAATACACGAGTCCAACATATCGCTGCAGCAATTAGAATTTCCTGCTAAATTGGTAGAATTGAACTTCCCAGGGAGGTACAGTAGGTCAATTATCTACTTCTAATTGGTGAGTATAATTACTGCAGCAATATTTTACCGAGAAATTCAATTCTGATAATAATTTTGTCGGAGATTCAACAACAAAACAACTAATTCTAAGTGCACAACTGAACGCTGAACTTAACTAAAAAATGAAAATTGATAGTGTAAATAACAGAATTGGACAATGTTAATAGAACTTTTTTTATAGAAAATCTGTATATTAACTGTATATTAATCTGTATATTACTAACGATTTTAATTAATACAAGTGTGCACAACGAAATAGCCAATTATTGAAATATGCCATAGTTGTTTTCATTTTTTAGTTAGGTCAAGTTTAGTTGTGCATGAAGGATTGGTACCATTATCACTTAGAACTTAGTTGTGATAATAAGTAGTATTGACAAAGATTTATGTTGTATCCACCAATCGCATATTTCTAAATGCCACCAAACATACAAAGTCGCACAAGGTCTGTCTCATGTCACTCATAAATTACTGAATACTATGACAAACTAAGAGAATTCTGTCCTCATATTCCTAAAACAATACGGCTAAATTCACTTAACCTCAATAAGACTAAAACCCAACCACAATGATGAACATTACACACGACACAAATAAAGGAAATACCAAGCACATATTATGTATCTTTACCTACCCTCATTACCGTAAGAAATGCTGAGTCACAAGCGACAATGACTCGTAATGAATTGTCTAATTTCTTTTACTACACCGCCGGCATATTAATAGGCTCACATTTGTCTGTCTGTGAGTCCAAATTTGTTAAGTATTGTATATGATATACTATAGTAAGATGGCCTTAATCATCCATGTTGAAATAACGATGTAAGTATGGTTTTATGAGATTTATTTATATTGGTTTTGAATATAATTCTTATAAGAATTATTAGTCATTATTAGAATTTACATTAATAAAGTATAAAAAATTGTCTAAGAATAGTAGAGTAGTAGCTTTCAGGGAGTAGTCCGTGTGGTGACGGATTAAGAATACAAGTGTCACCAACCCATTTCTTTTCCAGGGTGCTATAAGAGTCAGCTAAGGGACAATATAAGCAGTTAACGTCTACTGTGAGAGATAGAAAACTCAAAACCTAATTCTGTGCCAACACGCCTGGTCAGCGTGGCACAGTAGACCAATATCCCTCCCAAAGTGGAGGAGCACCATTTACCATTCCAAGCAGTGAGACGGTAATTGGACTAGAGAGGAAGGAAGGCCAAGAATGCAGGGAGTAGGCAATACATATCGAATTTATTTACCCGTCTTGGCCGAAATATGACTGTAGACCGTCTGTTTGGAGATAAATGTTCCTCAATGAAAAGTGCAATGAGAATGATGTTATTTGTCAGGAATTAGGTATCTACAATTTTATTATTAATAGAAACAAATCCTTAATCCACTTTCGCATTATTAAAAATGTCATAATACTTTTTTTAGAAGTTCAAACACACGTATAGAAATATTAGGTACCTATATGTAAAGTCCAACAGATGTCAGGACTTTATATTTAAACCATTGACCTACAATAAAATAAAAAACAATACGCCAATATTACCGAAATGATAACCAAAATAAAATACAAAGAAACCGAAGCATAAATCCGCACCCATCATTACAACATTCCGGACGGCAATCTTTCAAACAAATAGTTCCATCTCACCGATTGGAAGTAAATGAAGACATTTTATTCGTATCGACACTCGATCTTAGATAATCATTGCTCGATCGCTGTTTGCGGAATGACTTGGATATTTTTTTGTACATTGTTTTGTTATAAAAACAGTTGTGTGTGTCGATTATTGGTTAATGTCTTTTTTGATTAGTTCGTAATCAAAATGTATGTTATTATTTTTATGAATTTCTTTTATTGTTTTATATAATAACAATTTCTTTAACTTTTTTTTTGTTTTGTCTAATTCTAAAATCAGTGAGATGACGTATTAAACCTACATTTATTGTCTTTACCCCATTTCCTGCCTAGGTTTCTGTAGGTGCCTGTTTACGAAACGGTACGTTTTAGAAACGGTAAACTAGCAACTAAACTGGATACCAACACGTCTAGTCAGCGTCACAAAAGCCAAAACACTCCGAAGATTTTTTATTTACATTTGCACTGCATCATCGACCGTCAATAATTGTACTGCTTATAATAAATTGTTAATACTTAATAAGCGATAATTCCACCTAAGGTGGTTAAGCAAAAATGTTTATGTTGAAATTATGCTCTTATAAGACAATCATGGAATAAGAATAACGTAACATAATATATTTAGTGACTTTTCTTTTACTCTTTATTGTACACAGTGATACATGATTACAAAATATGATTACAGAGAAGGCATGGACGTAGGCGAGCTTTAAGCTTTTCTCTTCCTTACTATTTAAATTATTTTTAGCTTTTATCGGAAAGTAACTTCTCTCTAGTTTTTTTTTTATTATTATTTATACGACTAGGGTCACAAACAAGCACACGGCTCGCCTGATGGTAAGCGAGCACCGTAGCCTATGGACGCTTGCAACACCAGAGGTACCACCCGCGCGTTGCTGACCCTGTAGGAACCTTTTGACGCCCTTTTTGAAGAGCCCCATGCTGTAGTTCTGTGGGAAAACCATGGCAGGGAGTTCATTCCACAACCTGATAGTACGTGGGATAAAGTTGCGCTCGAACCGTACAGTACGGGATAGTAACGGTTGAAGGGTGTGACAATGAACTCGCTGCCGATGGCGAGTTCTAGTTCTCTCTAGCCCATTAACGTCCCAATGTTGGGCACGGACCACTTCACTTTAGGGGGGATTATAGTTTATTATTCCGCGCTGACACATCCCCATTAGATTAATTAAATTTCCTATTGGAAATTATGATCTTATAAGCCAATCTTTCAATAAGAATAACATATTATTAAGTAGCTTTTAGAAAAATAGATATATAGATTTTAAAAGTCCCTGGACAGTGGAGTGTGCGTTTGAGCATTTCACCCGCAATAAGAAAAAATGAGGGTTATTTTCGAGATTCCCAGAGATTGTTATCTATGTACAATATTTCTTCGCTGGCTCTTACAGCATCCTGGGGAAGAAATAGGGTGTTGACACCTGTATTCTTAATCCGTCACCACACTGATATTTAATGTCTGTTAAACATTCAAATTCAACCATTTTCAATTTTTACTAGCATAACAAAACCAAGTACCAAACATTTAAAACTCACTTTACAAATCTAGGAACATTATAAAGTAGTTTCCAATCACGTACACAGGTACATAGTTGATACAAATCTATGGGTTCAATTGTATGTATCGAATACTAATAAGTAGATAGAAAAGGGTGGTACAGAATTACCGTTAACTAAAACGGGTTTAGATTTTGTGTAAGGTTTTAGATTGGATGCTTTATTATCGTATTTAGTTCGTAGCAGATGGCGCTCTATAGTTTATGCCTACCCCCATGGGAAAAGGCATGACGGTATGAAGTGGATGATAATTATCAAATTATTGATTAACTAGTCTCTTGTAAATTAATTAATTGTAAATTATTGATTAACGACTCCGTCCGCGTGGATCGACTTTTTTGTATCGACCAAATTGACGCAATCAATTTTTTGATTCTTTTTGAGCCGCTAGATGGCGTTGCAAGTAACCAAATTGATTTCGTATTTTCTAAATATCTCTTGATTGAGTAGACCGATTGCAATGAAACAAAAACTAAGTAACACCTTGAATTGTGTACAGTTTTTACGTATAACATTTATATTTATGAGTGTTGTACATTTTACGTGATGGGTGCACAGACAGACATCTAAACAGACTTAAGTTCAAAAATGCTAGAAATGGGTTCTGTTGGTTATCCTTTAACTATCCGACTAATTTTTTTTAAAATATATTTATTCAATGTACAAAAATTATTTTTCTACAGATTTATTATATGTATAGATTAATAGTATGTCAACTTTTATTAACTTTAGTTAATCTCTTACTTTTCACGTGACAGAGCCTTGGACAGCCAACAGCGAAGTCTTAATAAGAGGATTCCGTATATACCTTTAGTTGGGAACCCTCGAAACAGCAGGAATTTTTGATTAGTTAAGAGTATTTTTCAGTTTTAAAACTTGTAAGTTAGTAATCATTATCACACCATCGCGCATTTTTCCCGTGGAGGTAGGTGAAGACTTCATAGCGCCATCTGCTACGATCTAAATAAAATAAAGTTTTTATTTTGGGTTTCGGACAAAGAAAAAGGCTTGTAGGATAACTTCGATGTCCTACTGTGCATCAAATTTTTTTTTAAACATCATCATTTCGAATTTAATTGATACATATATATTTTCTTCTTCTTCAGCCCATTTACGTCCCACTGTTGATTATGGTCTACTGTGCCGCGCTGACCAGGCGTTTTGGCTTAGGGTTTATTTTCGAGTTTTTCGTCTCTCACTGAAGATGTGCAATCCCTTAGCTGACTTTTACAGCACGCTTGGGAGGAGGTGGTGACACTTGTATTCTTAACCCGTCACCACACGGACACTTATATAAAACTAGCTAATGCCCGCTTTTTTAGTTATTGAGCTCCGCTCTCCCCAAATAAACACCAAAACTTAACAAGTTGTACGAAAAAGAATCCTCTTAAACCAATCTATCTATTAAAAAACCGCATCAAAGTCAGTTACTAACCTAACCTAACCTTCGCTTATAAGAAATAAGCTCACATAGGGACATATATACAAAAATAATTAAAGAGAACAAGTAAAGAAGATTTTATTTTTCACTATATCTACATCTAGGTATAACTGTACCTAAAAGAGCTTACACTAATGCTAGCTGGAGATATATTTATTGGCATTGCTTGAGGCTGCGGAGAAATAATCTATGCTTACCATCCCACGCAATTATCTTACTCAAATATGGGTAATAATGGATTAACTACGTAGCTTGTAGGCGATGGAATGTCAAACTATTATTTGATTTGTGTTATAAATTTTATATCCTAACTAATGCTCTAACAGTAACTAATCATAAGCTGTAGAAATTTAAAATGGCAAGAGTCATAACTGTATCGTTTATCATCATCACGCCTTTAACCCATGGGGATAGGCAGCGAATATAGACCGCCATCTGCTACGATCCAAACATACTTTCTTGACTTTATACACACACACACATCTGGTATCACTTACTCGATAACCGTAAACATAAATATAACCTTAAAGCAGTAAAATAAATAAAAATTAATCAAAAAGTCTAAATAAAATAATTTCTAAATCTCTATTTTTATAACAAGTCATAAGGTCATCCTTACTTACTATGTACAAATGAAAAATCATAATCATAATCTTTGGAGTAAAATGACTAATACTACATATATCACAATAATACCTTTCAACAAAGATATGAGCTGGATTCCGTCAACAAGTTTCCTGTCTTCAATGATTCATACACAAATAAACACTACCATCTAAATTTGTAACATCTAATCAAAAACCGAAACTCATAACAAACATTTAAAAGAAAAAAACAAGACAAAGAAGCAATCAAAAAAACAACACAAGCCTTTTTTGTACGAACACTCGAAAACTTTCTGCGTATTGTGAAAAAAACTTATTCAACATTCCATATTAACAGACGTCTATGACATGAACAAGTGTTTTCTGCAAACAATATTGCAGCTAAATATGTAAAAACCGTTGAATAATGGTGTTTAATTCAAAGTTCATAAGGACTAGTGTAGAACATAACATCGGTAAATATAAATTGGTATTTACAGGGGCCATTGAGTCTTGTCTACGCTAGAAAGACAATAAGCTATACAAAACTCTCAGCGAGTGGTCAGAACTTCTTTACGCCATTCTGAACCATATCTTAACCGTTATAGAATAAGATCCAAGAGTTAGAGGACATAACTTTTCTCCACCTATGAGATGTATGGTATGTAAAATAGGACAATATTTATATTATTCGTATTAGCCATTTCTAAGATGTTACTAACAAGCAAAAGTGATTTAAATTTGCTTATTTTCTGAAAGCTGCTATCTTTAAAATAACGCTTTAGAACATTTATAGACATTTAGCCCTTATTTTTATTATGATTCAAACTGAAACTCAAACGGTCTAAAAAATTATGTGTATTTTTAATTAGTTTCTAAGAATTTATTTCGCTACTTCTAATGATAATACAAGTATTTCTAATGCTTCTGTAAGTAGCTAGTAAGATAGAATGAGATGTTTTGATGTCGCTATGGGTATAAAATATATTTTAGCAATATCCTATGGATGATTGGCTCATCCAAAATGGCTAGCCGAACAAAGATTATACTTTTTGTTACACTCTTACTCTACATTATCCTTTACATTTCTTTGCTGTGAAGATAAGTTACGTCTACTAGCTGTGCGATCTTACACTATTAGTACAGACAGACATGACTAATGTTTGCCACTTATTACACAATACCGTAACTAAAATCTTTTGATTTTGTAAATATCTTTCCAGATATATACCCGTGGAATATAAAAAAGGTATTTTGGTTCGACTGTGTTTTGATAATAATATTGTAGCTACGAGTATGTTAGTTTCCAGTCATGGTATCAAAGTTTTTGCTATTTTATTAGTTTCATTCGTATCTATGTTACTAAATCTTAATATACAGTAAAGAGGTACCCATTTACAACATTACATAATATTTACGCTATAAACATTATGTTCGTTCTATGTAACGCAATCTGTGAATGTGATTTTTACTCATTCCATTAGATATAAGAGAGAATAGAAAATATCATTCCATTAGTTTAATTAACCTAAAATTTTGAATACTTATAATAACTATAGTACGGGATCCGTAGTACATTTTTTTCACTTGATTACTATCAAGCTGATTTTCCGTGAGTAGCTTTATTATGACGGGACGCGCAATAATTTTCTATTCCAAAATCTCGATTGTGGTAGCTAACAGAGGTAACAAGGATAAAATATCGTACTATTACTGGAAGAAAGCAGTAAGTGATTTTTTTGAAATGTTTGTTTGAAATTTTTGACGCAAGTTCAACGTGAAAATAAAAAACCATAAAAAAATTATACAAAAAGAAACCATCCTTATGAACTACTCTATGTATTCAAAAAACTGCATCATAATCATCGCATTATATAGATATTATAAGCTAACATAGGGACATACATACAAAAATAATGACTTTGTTTTATAATATTTAAAGATTAGGACAACGCTATTAATAATTAGGTATTTTCAGATTTAGCCAATATTTCAGCTTGGTTTTTGTTTCATAATTTACAAGTTGATGCTCTCTACTTTGTACACCTGGAATTTAGAGAACAAACCCTAATAGAATTATACATAAAAACTATCCTCTTGAAGCACTCTATCTATTAAATAAAACGGCATTCATATCCGTTGCTTAGTTTGGAAGATATAATCTCACATAGGAACATTCATACAAAAGATAACGACTTTGTTTTACAATAATGGTCTTATTCATAATGACTTATCGGAGGTTTAAACGGAGATTTTAGCGAATAGACTATTATGAATAACAAGTTTTGACAATTTTCGCGAACCGATTTTAGCGAACATTTAAACCTCCGATAAGTCATTATAAATAATACCATTAGTAAATAAGAGAATATTATTCTAAAACAAGTAGTTCTTAATAGTCTATATAGGTACCTATGTAGATAGTAGTTTATGTATTAAATACAAATTTTCATTAATTTTGTGATAATAATTAATCTGTCTTATAAAGATCTCAGTTTTGTAATGCTATAAATCAGTTTTATCTCGCGTTCCAGTATTTATTGAATTATATCGTCTAATACAGCATCGTGACTGCCCAACAGTTAATAGATCACGTTTAAGCATAACTGTTTTCGTGATCTCTTTCGTGTTACAGATACTAAAAACTATATTCTATTTATTTATTTAAAACTTCAGCACAATTAAGTACATAGGCGGGCTTGATGCTAAAAGCATTATCTACCAGTCAACCTTAGGTGATGCAGAGATATTTGTAGTAGGTGCTTTACTAACTTAAAAAAACATGGATTAACATTATCTTCTCATCTAATCTAATATATAAAATTCACGTGTCACAGTGTTAGTTACCGTACTCCTCCGAAACGGCTTGACCGATTCTTCTCAAATTTTACATACATATTCAGTAGGTCTGAGAATCGGCCAACATCTATTTTTCAAAACTTTTTTTTTTAGTATGACTGACATTTGTATGGCAAAACAACGTTTGCCGGATCAGCTAGTCTAATATATAAAATTCACGTGTCACAGTGTTAGTTACCGTACTCCTCCGAAACGGCTTGACCGATTTTTATGAAATTTTACATGCACTTCTGTCTTGACACTGTCAAGTGCGAGTCGGACTCGCGCAGGAAGGGTTCCATACCATTATCTATGCAACATAAGGTAACGTTATTATTATCGAGCAAGAAACGGTAAAAAAATCATGTTTGTTGTATGGGAGCCCCCCTTAAATATTTATTTTATTTTATTTTTAGTATTTGTTGTTATAGCGGCAATAGAAATACATCATCTGTGAAAATTTCAACTCTCTAGCTATCACCGTTCTTGAGATACAGCCTGGTGACAGACGGACGGACGGATGGACGGACGGACGGACGGACAGCGAAGTCTCAGTAATAGGGTCCCGTTTTTACCCTTTGGGTATGGAACCCTAAAAACCTGTATACACTAAAAACAAAAATAATCGTCGCGACACCACACTGTTCAATGCGAAATAGAAATGAAAATATCTGGCTTGCTTTCTATAAGAGAGAGAGAGACGGACAGAGAAACATGCGACGCCGCACAGCTTACAATAGCTTACTATAGCAAAAAGTGTCGTGACAACTTTTCGTAAGAATTTTTTCCGTCAAGCCCCCTTTCACAACGCGCGATAAGGAACTTCGACCAATAAAAATAAAAAAAAATCGTCAAAACGCCCTCGTTGTTGCATCAAGTCTAGTATTGACATAATTAACAAAATTGATGTTATTTTTGTTACCGATATCTGTTTTTAACTAAATCAAAGAGTGAAAGGTGATTGTAAGTGACCATTAGGAAGGCGAGTACATGCTGTAACCCGATCTATTTGATATTTAACTGAGGGCACTGAATTATATGGACATAACTACTATTTGTTTGTTTTGGTCCTGTTTTTGAATACAATCAATTTGTGTATATTGTAGGTAGGTTGAGAGTAAATAGATATCGAATCAGAAAAACATTATTAAGGACATTTCATATAATGTTCACTGGTCCTAAAGTAAGCTATATTTATATGCTAGTATTGTAGGTAACATATTACGGAACCCTACTTAGATATAATGTTGAATGAAGCCAAGAAAATGTGTTTAGATCATATCAAATGGCGCATGTGCCTGTGCCCACCCCATCCGTGTCGTGAAGCATTAGGAATACGAGTATCACCAACCCATTTCCTTCACAAGAAGCTGAAAAAATCAGCTAAGAGACAATATGAAAGACGGAGTACTCGAAAACAATACGCTTAGTTAGCGGGGGAAAGTAGAGCCCATACATTCCCGATGTATAATGTCCGTAACAGTGGGATATCTATGGGCTAGACTGCTTGAGAAAGAGAAACTTTCTACCTCTCTCTACAGCCCATTAATGTCCCACTGTTGGGCACAGGCCTCCTCCACTTTGGAGGGATTATGGTCTACTATGCCGCACTGACCAGGCGTGTTGGCACAGGGTTTACTTTCGAGTTTTCCGTCTCTCACAGAGGATCATCTGTCTAAAATATCCCTTAGCTGGCTTTTACAGCAACCTGGGGAGGCGTGATGGTAATATTAAGTATCGTATTAATTTACTCTTTCACTACCAACACAGCAAGTGAAACTCCAAAGCATAGCCTGTATCTCTTTAAAATTAAGTGTACTCAAGTAAAAATCATACGATTTACTTTATTTTTTATACGGACTTAAATCTTCTTAAACTGTTCACGGGTCATGGTGCATTAAAAAAATGATAAAAAACAAATTCAAAAGGTATTTTTGTATTGCCTTGCCAACCGATTTACCGTGAAAGCGATTGTTCATCCCTTATTGAATCGCAAAGATCCCTAAATCTTATAACTACCTGAATTATTAAATGTTAAAAAATATTTTTAAGCATCAAGGTTTTAATACATAGAGCATAAATAGAACAGGAGTTAAAATTACAAGGTGACCCCGCTGAAAAGTACAAGAGCAATGATCATACTCATAGTGTACGGACGGGCTCTGTTGTCTTTTAGTGTGCGAAAGGGGATTTTGAGCGAGACGTGCGTAGCGACCAATGAAATTATGGTGTTTATGTGCGTCACCTCGGCACCCCGTTAACATGGCAGTATACACAGACGGACCAGATGGTGGGTTGACGTTTAAAATTGAAGACAAGTACCTAACTTAAGCCTGTCTAAATCGTACTTCATAGAGTAATAACATTTCATATGACGCCACATATTCATAGCCTACACGCCCTAAACCATAGACATATTTCACGCACACATAGGTATATGTAAGTGGCTTCAAGCCGACTGAGTAATGTAGTCATAGACTATACATCTGGTAAATCTGTGGCAGTATATTTGTCAATGAAAACAGCGTGTGTAACAACTCCCGTTGGTTTATTACTCAAGTTACAATTATTTAAAAAAAATACGTTAGACTTAATTTTTTGTGTTTTTTCAGATTCATACGTAAATCCCTTGGAAACCGCTAATGCTTGGTAAGTCTTTTGTATTACTTCATTCATCATCATCCACACGAACGTCTTTATAGACTATTTGGCTTAGGCCTACTCTGAAGAACTCTGTAATAATAAGCACTTTTGTATCATTTTGGATACGCAATGACCCTCTTTGATAATAATACCTAAAGATCATCTAAGTAAAGGCTGCATAAAAATTATCCTTAGTTAATTGTCATTTTAATATTATTATTATGGATTTAATAGGGTCTTTTTCCTCCCTTCTTGGGCTTACCGGGCCATGGTATGGTATAGTGCCGTTAGCCCGGCAAACGGGTGGTGGTTTGAATCGGGTTTAAATGGGTGGTGCTGTGAATCGGGGCCCATCTCAGTGAGGGGGGCGTTAGGCCACCCTCATCATGTGTACGTGGCCTCTTAGTGGAACGCTTGGTAAAAGACCATCGGGCACATTAGACGCGGCGGGTCGCAGAACCTGCCTAGGTGGGCTCCTCCTCAAGTAGGAGTAACTAAGTAAGCCCCCAAGTAGGCTCTTGCACGCCGGTGACCCGTGGAATACGCGTGGAATTTAAAATCAAATGTTAACAAATTATACAAAAAGTCATTCTCTTGAACCACTCTATCTTTTAATAAAACCGCATCATAATTCATTGCGTAGTTTTGAAGATACAAGCTCATATATGACTTCGTTTTATAATAAGTAAAGATGTACGTATAATTTCATTTATTGCTCACTTGCTATCCTTCGCAATACGGTAATTTACTCAAAATTTATTTAGCACTAAATTAGTGTGGATTATTTAAGCTTGTAAAGAAAAAATAAAAAAAATGTATGTTGTAATCCGATCTATTTATTGTTATGCTTTCAAACATTCTGGAAACAACAACAAAATATTTTAAAAGTTAGCAAAAGCTGGGATTGTTACAACAATCTTTGGAATTCTTTTGTGTTCTTTGAAAGATATTTGAGAAAGAAAATGGAATATCATAACAAAATAATACACAATAAGGATGCAAACACTACATTACAATATGGCGTAATATGATGCTCTCTATTTAAGTTATTAATGTACCCATATGACTGTGTGGTGACAAATAAAATTATACTAATATTAGCTAACCCGGCAAACGTTTTGCCATAAAAATGTCAAGGGATGTTTGAAACATAGAAAGTAGCCGATTCTCAGACCTACTGAATACGCATATAAAATTTGGTAAAAATCGGTTAGCCGTTTCGGAGGAGTATGGTAACTAACATTGTGACATAGAAATTTTATATATTAGATTATGAAGCTGAAGAGTTTGTTTGTTTGAACGCATTGAACGATGGTTTATTTGTAGTGACTCCAAAGCTATGACCATGGTGACTGCAAAGTCTCTGAAACGTTGGGCTAAATCCGTAAAAACTAGTTTTATTTGAACGAATACCTAAATTAGGAGTACAGTACCCTCTTAATTGAGGACCAGGAATGTATATGTAATGTTAAAAAAAAAAAATTTTAAAAAAAATGTGGATTATTGTTAAAATCTTAGCTGAAAAAACCTTAAGATATTTGTGATATTTCAATCATAAATAAAGATATTAATTTATTATGTAAGTAAATCATTTAAACATAGCTAAACAAAATATAAAAATAAAAATTTCTTAAGCATTTCAGAAATAAAACTCTTTTATAAACCACCACAAATACCTCTAATACCATCTTAACTTAGAGGCTTCATATAAAATATTAAAGTCGACAGAATTATTCAAATTACCCCAGTAGTTTTCAAGATAATCTCAAAAGAAGGGGCTATGCAAACAAACAAACAGTCTTTATCTCTATAATAAGTATTCATATAAAATTTATAACAGTAGGTACTAATAGTTAATCTTAGTAATTTATTGAGCTATGGTGTAGGTGGAGCTAAATATGGTAGCTTTTGTGTACTTACTAAAGTAGATATAAAGTGAGATAAACATTATTAGGTATTGGTACCGATTCTACATGCACAACTAATCTAAAAACAAAATGATATTGGCTGTGTCATACTAGCATAACTTATTCATATATTATGTTATAAAAAAGCTCATCGTATTAATATTTTTAAAATGTTTTGATCGACAGTAACATGTAGGATTGTTTATGAATAAAGAAGTATTTGAGTAAACATAGCCAACAATGAAAATTGATTGTGTCTATAACACAATTCAGCAATGTTGGCTGAACTTTTTTATTAGAAAGTCGGTGTAATAAACAACGATTAAAATTTATAAAAGTGTGCACAAGGAAATAGCCAATGAATCTAAATACAATGTTATGAAAACATCTGTGGTGTACTTTGATTAATTGGAAATTTCGTTGTGCACATACTTACATCTTCTAATATATAAAATTCTCCTGTCACGGTGTTTGTAATTATACTCCTCCGAAATGGCTCGACCGATTTTCCTGAAATTTTGTGTACATATCCGTTAGGTCTTAGAATCGCACAATATCAATTTTTCATACCCTTGACATTTGTATGGCAAAACAACGTTTGCCGGGTCAGCTAGTATTATATAGTAAATAAAATCACACAAGTTTTAATAAGATAGTTCAGTTAACATTTCCAAATCGTGTTGCTGACACTATCAATTTTCATTTTTAGTTAAGTTTAGTTGTGCGCGTAGAATTGGCACCATTTTTAGATAAAATAGTAAGACCTGTTTCATTAACTTTAATTTGCTCTTAGGTATCTAGTAACAACCTTCAAGAGCACCCATTCAAGCATAATCAGTTTATTCGAGACTTCGGCAAATTAAAAAGTAATTTATAAATTACTGTGAAATCAGACATCAGATTCTAATCTAGATTAAATTTTAATTTGTTAGTACTGGTAATTGCTAAATCTAATCTATTAAACATTGAACACTGTGCTATCTAAATAATTCAATAAAAAATCACTTAGCTTTCAGAGCTTCATCTTATATATAAAAATCAATTGCTGTTCGTTAGTCTCGCTAAAACTCGAGAACGGCTGGGACGATTTTGGTGATTTTGGTCTTGAAATATTCGTGAAAGTCCAGGGAAGGTTTAAACGGTGACAAAACATACGGGAATCTAAAATTCCACGCGTACGGAGTTGCGGGCATCAGCTAGTCTTATATATAAAAATCTATTGCTGTTCGTTAGTCTCGCTAAAACTCGAGAACGACTGGGCCCATTTTGGTGATTTTGGTTTTGAAATATTCGTGAAGGTCCAGGGAAGGTTTAAGTGGTGAGAAAGTATCGAAAAATTGCGAAGAAGATTGTAAAAATAGCTGTTACGCAAGTGGAACTGCTAGGCACAGCTAGTATAAAATAAATTTGCCTAATCTAAAAAACCACCTAAAAACCAAAAAAGTAAGCATGATAATCCTGGATACCTTTTTGATTATTGCACTTTCATATTGCTAGTGGGTAAAAATCACTTATAAAATTTCGTTACGTTTACATAATACTAGTTCTTAGACAGATAGATACGAACGAAACCAATAATTGTAAATACCACATTAGAGCGTTTTATTTACTTTATTAGGGAAGAAATAGTTTGCATAAAAACAAAAATTAATAAATAAATATTCACGGACATTTTACACAACGTCTTCTGGTTCCAAGCTATGCTTATATGCTTGTGTTATGGGTACCAGAATACGGATATAGGTACTTCATAATAATACTTTTCTATTGTAAATGCATACTTTTAAAGAGAAACTCTCAGACGCAGTACAAACATTAGTATGGCATTTATAAACATCACAAAAAATTATTGTCCTGTGCGGGAAATGAACCCTGCGACCTTCTGAACGGCAGTCCGTTACCTGAACCAGTAGACCAAATTACAATACGAAGAAAGTTTATATAATGCAGAAAGAGTATTTGATAATAAACACTTCATAATAACATTAATATTCATGCAATATGATTCTTCTTTAGTAACAGTTGTTCACTCCTCTCCTCCTCTCCAGCCCATCAACGTCCCACTACTGGGCACGGGCCTCCTCCACTTTGGGAGGGATTATGGTCTACTGTGCCGCGCTGATCAGGCGTGTTAGCACAGGGTTTAGTTTCGAGTTTTCCGTCTCTCACAGAGGATATTATCTGTGTGCAATATCCCTTAGCTGACTTTTAAAGCACCCTTGGGAGGAGATGGGGTGGTGACACTTGTATTCTTAATCCGTCACCGGACACAGTTGTTTACTCAATGAATATCAACTCAGGTCATTCAATAACAATTCCACAATGAACCCGTTTCTATCAACAGCTTGTAAACCATTGTATAGGTTCTTTAGTTCACACGACACTTTAC
This sequence comes from Orgyia antiqua, assembly GCA_916999025.1. Taxonomy (NCBI): domain Eukaryota; kingdom Metazoa; phylum Arthropoda; class Insecta; order Lepidoptera; family Erebidae; genus Orgyia; species Orgyia antiqua. The sequence goes on from OU779870.1 coordinate 18,961,225, forward strand.
AGAATGGTGTGTTGGTGACCTAATCTTGTTATATTGTCTGATTGCCCCGCATACTGTCTACTGAATTCATTTATCTTGTATGATTATTTTACATTTTATCTTTCTTTTCGTTAAAAAGGATTACTTTAAAAAAACATCCTTATTACTCTGTGTAGAAACGGATTAAGAATAAAATAAATAAATAATAAATAAATATTCACGGACATTTCACACAAAGTCCTCTGGTCCCAAGCTAAGCTTATATGCTTATGTCATTGGTTCCAGAATACGGATAGAATACATATACTACTTTTCTTTTGTAAATACATACTTATAATACATAGAAACACCTAAAAGCAGTACAAAAATTTGTATGACATTTATAAACATCATACATACGAGTATGACTGTCCCGAGCGGGAATCGAACCCGCGACCTCGTGAACGGCAGTCCGTTACATGAACCACTAGACCACGAAGCCCGTCAATAAGAATACAAGTATCACCATCTTCTCTTCAGGTTGCTGTAAAAGTCAGCTAAGGGATATTGTACACAGATAAAATCAAAATAAACTCTGTGCCACCACGCCTGGTCAACGCGGCACAGTAGACCATAATACTTCCCGAAGTGGAGGAGGCCCGTTCCCCAACAGTGGGACGTAGAGAGAGAACATGCTTCTTTTAATGAAATATCGGAAAATTATTAAAAAAAAACAAACAATCTTTGGATGAGATATGAATCAAATCAAATACATATTAGTGTTTTCTCATAAACCACTACTGTAATAAGATGAAATACTGCATAAAATTTTGCTAATGATAAGAGGGTACTGTACTCCTCATTTAGGTATTTATCTTAGGTATTGCTATCCCTATTTCCGAGCGCCGCGCTGAAAGGGACAAATATAGATGAAGCGGATTTTACCTACAAATTCTTTGAAAAAAGACGTTTCGTACTTCTGTTTTCTTTTCGCGAAAGTTAAACCGATTTTAATAGTTTTTGTGTTATATTATAGATAAAGAGTATATCTATGCTTCTATGACTTTCTTTTGTGGTAAAACTTTACCAAATTTGTGTGATAGACGCTGCAACTTTATCTAAAGAAAACCGAAAAAAGTATGTTTTTCGGATCGTCATATTTCTTTTAGTTATTATATTTTTTTTTAAAAAGTGATAGAAGCATAGATATACTCTTTATCTATAATATAACGCAAAAACTATTAAAATCGGTTTAACTTTTGCGAAGAAAAAACGGAAGTACGATACCCATACTTTTGTATGGAGCATAATTTGGTATCGTACCGTCATAAGGACGACAAAAATTGTCCAAATAATATCTCTATTAAAAGTCGTAATAGTAGAAGCAAAACTTTTTTGACCCGCTTGTTCGGTCCATATATTAGTTACATACATTAATAGATTAATACATTGAAACAATGTATTAGGTAATCTATTAAACGGAATCTTTGTAAGTGATTTTGACCTACTTGCAGTAGTCGGATTGGTCTGAAACTTTACACACCAATCATAAACCGATGGCAACGCAATAGTGTAAAATAATGTTTATGATTTGGAAGCGTGTTGTTTAGTTTGTGAACTAAGTAATTTATTTAAATATCTGTCATACATAAAATAATAAACTGTACATACTTACGTGAATAATTATAGCTATAACAATATTAATAACAATTCTAGGCGCACAACTAAACTAACTAAATTTAACTAAAAATGAATTTTGAAACTGTCGATAACACATCCAGCATTGTTATCTGAAATTTCTTGATAAGATACTGCTTCATATAGAATTATAGACTAAAAATTTTGATTAATATAAATGTACAAAAGAAAATAGCCAACTAATTTAAATATGCCAATAGTTTTTTTTAGTTTTTAGTTAAGTTTAGTTTAGTTATGCATGTAGAATTGACACCATTATCTACGTGAATAAAAACAAGACACAAAGAGTTATATGACCACATCAGTGTAATAGACTCTGTAAATGAGTCGATACATGTAACTTGACTCCATGGTATAATGCTGTTTTGGTATCAAGGGGAAGCTGGGGAGACATACTATCTTTTGTTCTGGATTTGGTAAATATTTTATGTACAGTCAGCAACATTGTTCTTATGATGTATATATCGTAGGAGACTTGATTAAAATAGTTTATTTAAGGATTTTTAGTTTTGACTTAGGTTCCAAGATTATGAAGTAAGTCCTCAAATTGTGTCAATGGTGAGTAATTTGTTTATTTACTGTAGTTACTTGATGAGTTCGAATGGTGACCCGTTGAATATTTATAAAAGGATCCTTCCAAACCAGTTACATGTGTCGTAAGCCACGGATCGATCTCAACGTAGTTTATAGAATGTTGTAATTCACGTAGTTAGTTTGTCCAGTATTACAAGGCCTTTAGATTGATGACTGCTTGTATTTATTCTGGCTGTAAATACATAAAGCATATATAATAATACTAGCTGACCCGGCAAACGTTGTTTTGCCATACCAAAAAAATAGGTTTGAAAAATAGATGTTGGCCGATTCTCAGACCTAGAGGATATTTACACAAAATTTCAGGAAAATTGGTCGAGGCGTTTCGGTGGAGTACGGTAACTAACACTGTGACACGTGAATTTTATATATTAGATAAAGCTGAAGAATTTGTTTGTTTGAACGCGCTAATATCAGGATCTACTAGTTTTTTAGATTTTTTTGTATTGGATTGTCCATTTATCAAGGACGGCTGTATACTATCACGCTGTGACCAATAGGCGCAAGACTTCTCACCCGTGACCAAGGTGACTGGAAAGTCCCCGATTCATCGGGCCAATACTTAAAACAAATACACGCGTCTAAATCCGTAAAAGGTAGTTTTATTTATGCAAATAAGTGATAATTTTATGTACTTGAACCACTATATCACTTATTTGCAGTTAAAAATAACATCACTTATTTGCAGTTAAAAATAACATGTTAATTTTGCTGTGTTAAAAATTCTCTAAAACTTACATATATTTTATTTGCTATTAAATCATACTCATAATTGTTGCTTAAAAACTAATTTCTTACAGCATAAATCTACTAAAATGATTATGCCAACGGTACATTCAACCCTCTTAAACATGACACCGACTGGAGTGGATTGCCAACAAAAGCTCACCGATTTTGTTTTGACTAAAATCTTCTATTATGGGAATATCTGATTTCAGTAAACCTGATTCTATTGACATGCTTTTATTATTGTTATGATCGAAGAATCCATCATAATACTGTACTATATCAATTTAAAAGTTGCATCGTTTTTAGTTTACCAAACTTATTTTTCCACATATTTATCTTTGAAACAGTCCTTGTAATGTATCGGTAGTAACTACAAGCGTCTTTGTTACGAAGTTCTTAGTTTGATTCATCGACTGCTATGAAAAACCATTTGTCGACGTTTATATTTGTTTTCAATTTAGCCTGATGTTTCGGAGGCTTTTCAGTCACCATAGTAACTGTAGGGATTCGATAGTTCGAGAATTTAAGTATAAAGTGTATTCAAAGGACGTACGAAAAAATACTTAGAAGAACTTTATATTAACTACATTTATACGTAGGTTCGTAAACAAGTAGGTAACTTGAAACTTGAACATGAATATTAAACAAGTAATTTATTTATTTGCTAAAATACTGAATGGTAGACCACATTATGCATAACTAGCTGTTGCCCACGACTCCGTTCACGTGGAATTTAGTAAATTTTCCCCGATTTTGCAACATTTTTAACTACTGCTTCGCTTCTACTGGTCGTACCGTGATGTTATATAGCCTAAAGCCTTCCTCGATAAATGCCCTATCTAACGCTGAAAAAAAAATCAAATCGGCCCAATGGTTCCTGAGATTATCACGTTCAAACAAACAAACAAACAAACAAACCAACTCTTCAGCTTTATAATATTAGTAAGTTTAAATAAAATCTTTATTTCATCTTATTAAATAAACATAATAAGTTCTACTTAGTAACATAAGTAAGGCATGATGAAAGTTCACAAGAAATATTTTAATTAAACCAAGAAAAATGTGTTTACCTACTTATGGAACTAACTTTTATTATCAAACACAACATTAACAATATTTATAGTATCATCTTACACTTTATGCTTAATAGACGTAGCTTTCATAATAATAAATTGAAGGTAATATCTTTTTATAGTTCAATGACATAATTATTAAGGCATGGAATGCACTTAATGAGCATACTAGGATACGGTTCTACTAAGATAAATAAAATAAATATTCACGGACATTACACACAAAGTCCTCTGGTCCCAAGCTAAGCTTATATGCTTGTGTTATGCGTACCAGAATACGGATAGAATACATATACTACTTTTCTTTTGTAAATACATACTTATAATACATAGAAACACCCAGACGCAATACAAACATTTGTATGACAATTAGAAAAATCACACAAATGATTGTCTGAGGCGAGAATCGAACCCGCGACCTCGTAATCGGCAGTCCGTTACAGGAACCACTAGATCACGAAGCCCGTAAGATTAATTATATTTATTAATTCTTTATTGCAGATTTCGCATCCATACTGTTAGTTACATTGTACTTATATCTTATGTTAGTATAATTTACATGAAAATACGAAAACTCACTTAAACCAAAAATGAAGCTGTTATAATGCCCGTTCGAAGCACTTAATTGACTTATGTAGTCCGGCCCAGTGCTCCATGAACGGGCTATCCAGCCTGTTATATAATGTCGTCAGGATGCTGTTGGGACCTTCACATAGTCCTTTCATCATAGACGCTGCCCTCTTTCTGATAACGGCGTAAAAGTCATCAATGTGAGCGTCCGCAAACATTTGTGATGCGCTACAGAAGCGTGGAAATCCCATCAGCACCCTGAAGGCATTATTGTATTGTACACGCAGGACGTTGTAAGTCCTCCGCGTATATGTCACCCACAAGGCGCACGTATAAAAATTTTGACAATACGCTAATTATATAGGACCATATTTGGTTTGACTTGACTTAAGAATTGTATCTATTTTGATTTTGAAAATTGTTTAAAAATACTAGCTCGGGCTTGCAGTTTTACGCGATCTGATAAAAACGTGTTGAGATTATCGTGTTTGTTATTGAGATAATTTTGAAATTTTTTTTATTACTGAAACGCATATTTCATTATTTATTGATACTCTTTCTTTCGACTTTTAGTAAGTTATATCTTTATTTTTACTTATTACAAAACAAAGTCGTTATTTTTGAATATATGTCCCTAAGTAAGCTTATATCTTCAAAACTACGCAACGGATTTCGATGCGGTTTTCTTTAATAGATAGAACCATTCAAGAGGATGGCTGTTTGTGTAATTTGTAAAGTTTTTTTTTGTTTGGTAAATTCCTCGCTTAAAATTATTTGGGCACCAGCTAGTAATCTAATAAAACTGTGTTATTAATTTTTGATCCAATTTCAACAAAATATTGTAGTAGATGTTTTAGATATGTAGTAGGAAAATCTTTCGCACGTACCTCTTAGTGGTATTCTCTTTCTTATTAAAGTTAAATTATTCAAATCTATTCAATTAAAAGCATTTTGTAGTTATGAAAGATAAGTGATACCCATCTTTTTTAAATTAGTAAAAAATAAATAAAATTGCTCTGTCATTATAATATTAAGTAGGTACTTCAGTTCCTTTTAATTCCAGTCCATTAAGTTTTCATTATTTAACATACTGACATAATATGACTACAAATCATCGTATTGTAATAAATAATTCCTGCAGGATCTTCGCAAATTTGTTTCCAGTGACCCAATAATATATTATTACAACATTTGTTGTTTCCGCTTTAAAAGGGCCGATACATTCAATGTTGCGGTTGGTTACTTTAACGCAACTCCTGTCATTATTCTTATAATATAAAGGCCCGGAAGTCCACGGGACATTCAACATAATCCCGAGATTTCGCATAAAAATGTATAAATGACAGCAAATAAAGTTTCTTCATTGATATCAACAATAGTTGATATGAATAGTCCCCATGTTGGGTTCACCTCGTTTTGTGTACCGCTTCCTTTAGTTATCTCTTACTTTTTGTTGACGACCAGGTGATGTGTTTTTTTTATGGATTTGTATCAATTGATTTATTTTCTTTTGTATTAATCTGCCTGGGGTTGGAATTTTAAATCGGTTTTATATGATCTTATGATTATGAATAGCGTCTTCGGAAGGAAGATTTTTTAGTGTATTTACAATTTGTTATTGATATTATTAGAAGCCTAAATTAACTGTATCGTCTGCGTCCTGTGTCTATTTGACTAATGTTCATATGCCTCCCCTATGGAACGCCACAAAGTGCAGTCATGTAGGTACCTCTTTCATAGAGTAGCTCCTTGGGGTCGTGACAATATCGTCTCTCTACAATCCAAGCTCTACGCTGCTTCCAAAGTAAAACTTTGTGTAGTGGACAGATTTTTTGTAATAAAATCAAAATAAACAATTAACCAATACGAAGCATAATATAAAAATATTTTTTGAAGTTTTCTGCCTTTTATATTTAACACGCAACTTTAGGCCCATCCCAAAGGTCGTGTGTTCAAATCAACTTGTAGTTACCATTTTTTTTTTCATATTTTTTTTTATTTGTTATCCCAATAGGTATCGCAATTAAAACACTATTTTTACAATACAATCTAAAATACTAAGTTAAAAGCCGCGCCGTCATAATTATCCACCTGCTTTATACTAGACACTTGAAGTAACCAGAAGGTATTTAAGTATGATTTATAGTTAAAGATATACATATTATTATTTCAAGTGGTCGAGCAACAGACGTTTTTAAATGGCTCTCAGGTTGTTGAAATATAAGAATTTTAAATACTTTGATCTATTTAGATAAACTATTTAGGTGCTTGGAACAGTTTTTTTTGTAGTAATCTTCAACTGCTGCGGCCTACGCTGCAATGGCTAGTAAGACTTCAACCTTGAGAATATATAAACAAAAATGATACTAAAAAAAAGAATAAAAATAATAAAATAACATAAAATAAATAAAATAAAATAATATAAAGAATTGATGGATTAATGATATTGGGATTCAAACATCAGATTATTATTTTTGATGTAGAATGGTTTGATGGTATTGGTATGTTTTTGATTATACCTAAATCAACCTTTTTATCACAATGCTATGCATTTAGATCTAGAAGACCTTTAGCAGCATTATTTTAAAAGTGGAATGATGCCACAATTCGGAATAGTTTTAAACAAAGCCATGATACAAGGCTGACTGGCTTATCTTCTAATATTAAAAATTTTCCTGTCACGGTGTTTGTAATTATACCCCTCCGAAATAGCTCGATCGATTTTCGTGAAATTTTGTGTACATATCCGTTAGGAATGAGAATCGGACAACATCTATTTTTCATCCCCCTAAATTTTAAGGGTAACAATAATATAGCAAAACAAAGTTTGCCGGGTCAGCTACTTATAAGTAATTATTCATTGTTGACCAATCAATCAGTTCTTTCTCATCAACATTATTTTCATTAAATACTACAAATAAAGTCCGAAAATTGTACAAACAAAACAGAACCCAATTTAACTCCAATAACTTGATACCACAAAATAAAACAAATTATCAGCGCGAACAGATTCAATAAGCGAAAATGGTTGCCAATTAAATACGCTTTTAACTTCAATTTACTCACCAAATAAACCAATTTTACTTATTTCTTTGGAATAATTAACCAATTTGTTTGTTTTATTGATTTTTAGTTCTAAGGACTCGATATGAATTGAAAGGCTGTAGTCCGGTTACTTAACATAAACGTTGATTAAATTTATTTAATTTTTACAATTAAGGGCCTATATCAATATTATCGTATATCATCGCCGACACGTACATATTAACACAGCCAGTAGGCACAGAAAATGAAGAATTAGGGATACTTTTCCTATTTACTCAAAATCTACTAAATATATTTTAATTCTGATTTACGTGTTTCTATATATAATAGTTACTTATGTTTTTAAAGTTATTTCATTAGTTAATACGCGATAATAGACCGACAAATGAAAAAAATAAAAAAATTGAGAGGATGTTTCGCCAAGATTTTCTATCGAGAAAACTTTTTTCAATCGCGTTTCTGTGTTTATGCGATCCTAGATAATATATTGAAAAAACATATACTTAATAATTAGAGCTCTAGCTATTCAATCTACAGAAACAATGAAAACTTCGTACATAGAAAAATGCACGAAGCTATTTTGGTATCCTCTTAAATTGCTATGCGTTTACTTAAAAAACTAAATTAAAGTGAAAAAAATGATCACCATGAGTGGGACTTCAACCCACGCCCTCGGAATAACGTGCCGTCGCTCTCCCATGTGAGCTATCATGGTTCCTGCACATGTTTACCAAATCTTAGTTTATTAAATTAACGTTGATTTTTTAAGAAATTAATTTATGGCAAAATACTTATATCCCCTGGCTTTGTGTAACTCATTTTTATATCTATAATACATAACAGTTAACATAATATACCAAGGTAACTTTTGCTATGATAACTTAGAAGTTAAGAGCTGTCAATATTTCTAAATCAAAATGTCATTTAGATGTTAAAATAAGTAAATAGTCGTCTTATAAAAAGGTATTCCCAATTCATGTAACATAGTAGTTTTTTCAAACTACAGTCTTCATTTTTGCAAGATTTAAACATGTATGTCATTGTGAAGAAAGACCTGTTTTGTTAGACCATAGAAATAGTCAGATGGTCTCATATCTAAGGGCCACTTCACGTTTTTAATACCTATTGATTGTTTCCAAGCTTTACAGTACATTTTATCTAATAACTCTTTCGAGAACTGCAATTTATTGGAGTCCACTTTTCAGAATTAAACGAAGAGTAATAGATTGCAATAGATATATCGTAAACGTTATATGCACTATCGGTAATCAGTAGACAGGTGTGTAAAAGCTATTACTTAGTTGCAAGTTATTTAGGAAAAAGCATTTGTTGCAGACACCCAATTGAAAACCAAAAACCATTTAGAGTTTTACAAAGTGAATAAAAAGTATACAATGTTTATTTTAACTGGATAGTTTTTAGATGTTGCAGGCACGACCGCAATAAGCTCAGTTGGAAGAGCTTCGGAACGGTATTCCGAGGTCGTGGGTTCAAGTCCCGCTTGCGGCAATTCAGGTTTTCCACCATAATTTGATTTATTAAGTAAAAAGCATAGCATGTCAATTGCAAAATTAATAAATTACTTAATTTTTGACAGTTTTCGCGAACCGATTTTAGCGAACTTTTAAACCTCCGATAAGTCATTATGAATTAGACCACTAGTCTGTAGCCTTCCTCAATAAATGTACTATCCAACACCGAAAGTAATTCCTGAGATTAGCGCGTTCAAACAAACAAACGAACTAGATGTATGTCAAAAACAATAAAATTTGAAATGCAACTAACGTCATCACATTACTGTGGTAACTACAGCCATTTTATTACGTAAAGTCTATCAAATGTAAAATTAACCGCACGTGTAATTTGTTTCGATGGTGTTTTGTTGCGTAATTAGGTGTTTACTGTTTACATTTTACGCAATGAAATTAGTAGGAAACATTTAAATAAGTTTCACTGTCATTTAATAAAATTTGTAACATGTTGTTTGTTGAGTTTGTATTATATTATTATGGTCTTATTCATAATGACTTATCGGAGGTTTAAACGGAGATTTTATCGGAGAGATAATAAACGTTTTAGCGTAGAAAGAATATTATGAAGAACAAATTTTGACAATTTTCGCGAACCGATTTTAATTAATATAAAAGTGTACAACAAAACAGACAATTGATTAAAATACACCATAGCTGTTTTCAGTTTTTAATTTAGTTAAGTTTAGTTGTGCACGTAGAATTGGTATTATTGTCGTTTGGATGACACAAACGGTTATAACCAGAGCTCTGGTTATAACCGTTTGTGTCATCCATGTCTCCAGAGGTATGTCGGAATTAGGTAGAGTTATTTATGTACTTGCATCAAAATGTTGATATTAACCTGGACATTCCCGGGATTTCTACTGGACAATCCCATGTGGTTTATTGACTACGAATTACGAATAAATAAGATAATTAACATAATTTTTTTATTAGTTTACATTAATTCACAATACAAATTAGTCTTAAGCAATAAATTAAATAAATCAATAGGCATCCTCAGGGTGGTTCGATAGCGACTGAATTAGTCGCTATCAAATTTCTATTAAAAATACGGGATTTTTTCTGCTCTTTAAAATTAATCTCGAGATTTGAGGCATATCCACTTTATTCTTTCCCTGTATGAAATCAGTGTAAGTACATGAATAACTCTACCTAATTCCGACCTATGGTTATAACATATTTTACTTTTAATTAAATCGTATGGATCATAACCTCCATGTAGTCTTAATAAATTTCTTCTGAATGATTTGTTTGCACTTTTTCTTAAAAACGGCTCAAACCAATTTTTGTGAAATATTGTGGGTTGAGGATAGGTCTGGATCTTCAGGGAGGGTTTCCAAAAATTACGTAAGTGAAACTACGGGCATAGCCATTTTATAGATACTTAACTTAGTATAAAGGAAAGAAATACTTATGACATGAAAAGGGGCTCGTAGCTTTTTTATTTTGACCAAAAGATAATTGAAGTCACGTCGTAGAATACGTTTTACCGGAAATGAAAATCAACATATATTTCCTGAAACTAACTTCGAGTACAAAATAAAATTAATTTAATGTCAGTGTTTTGTTGACATGATAGATAAGCAATTGAGCGTGTGCCAAGTGGAACATGGCTGTAACAGAATAAAAGATACGTTCGTGTCATGTTTGTCAAACTGGAATCTTGTATTAAATTATCGTAAAGATAATTCGCGAAGACAGACTTAGAAAATATGAAAATGTCACTCTATACTAAAATATAACATGGTATGTCTTGATTAATTTATGAATTTTTGCAATTGACTTGCTATGCTTATACTAAATAAACTAAATTATAGTGGAAAAAAAAAAAAAAAAACTATTCATAAATTAATGTAGAAATACATGTACAGTCATTATTTCGGTCCAATTGTGTTCTGTAAAGAACACTAAGTGATCGATTGATCGAGTTGGTGCAAACCGCTCAATAGATGGCGTTGTACACAAAAACATCGCACGATGTTTAACTCACATTGAGAAGGTTGTAGTGGAAGATTTGGTAAACATATGCGGGAACCATGATAGCTCGATAGCTAGATGGGAGAGCAACGGAACGGTATTCCGAGGTCGTGGGTTGAAGTCCCGCTCATGGTTATCATTTTTTCCACTATAATTTAGTTTATTTATGGTATGTCTTGTTTAAGCTTTTTTAGCTCTCCTTTCGCCCCAATATTCACGAAACCATAAAATTTTATACAAAAAAAGCATCTTTTTAGGGTTCCGTACCCAAAGGGTAAAAACGGGACCCTATTACTGAGACTTCGCTGTCCGTCCGTCCGTCCGTCCGTCTGTCACCAGGCTGTATCTCAAGAACGGTGATAGCTAGACAGTTGAAATTTTCACAGATGATGTATTTCTATTGCCGCTATAACAACAAATACTAAAAATAAAATAAAATAAATATTTAAGGGGGGCTCCCATACAACAAACATGATTTTTTTACCGTTTCTTGCTCGATACTAATAACGTTGCCTTATGTTGCATAGGTAATGGTACGGAACCCATCGTGCGCGAGTACGACTCGCACTTGACCAATTTTTTTTTTCATGTTAATGTCTTTTTCATCCACTTTCCTTAGTCGAATTGATCTGAAATTTTGCACCGATTAAGGACCGATGACAATGAAAATATATTATTTAAAAAAAATAGGTCTGTCACGCGTCGTTTTTAGTTTTTGAACCAAGCAAATTATTAAGAAATTTCATAAGCTATCCTATATAGTTTTTGATAACAATCCTATAAACAGCAAAACCTCTGTAACATTCTAGTCTACCTATGAGTACTCTACAATTACCTATCAGCATGAATAGATTGAAAAATCAAGTCATGCTTGAATTTTTAAGAATAAAATGAAATAGAATGTTTAGATAAAAACTGGTCAAGTGCGTGTCGGACTCGCGCATGAAGGGTTCCGTACCATTATCTATGCAACATAAGGCACGTTATTAATAAATGAGCAAACAACACACACAATACTTAATTAATCACGTTTGTTGTATGAGAGCAAGAAACGGTAAAAAAATCATGTTTGTTGTATGGGAGCCCCCCTTAAATATTTATTTTATTTTATTTTTAGTATTTGTTGTTATAGCGGCAATAGAAATACATCATCTGTGAAAATTTCAACTCTCTAGCTATCACCGTTCTTGAGATACAGCCTGGTGACAGACGGACGGACGGACAGCGAAATCTCAGTAATAGGGTCCTGTTTTTACCCTTTGGGTACGGAACCCTAAAAATTTAATATACTTTGTCTATACGAATATTATAAAGCTGAAGAGTTTGTTTGTTTGTTTGTTTGTTTGAACGCGCTAATCTCAGGAACCACTGGGCCGATTTGAAAAATTCTTTCATTGTTAGATAGGGCATTTATCGAGAAAGGCTTCAGGCTATATAACATCACGCTACGATCAGTAGAAACGAAGCAGTAGTTAAAAATGTTGCAAAATCGGGGAAAAATTTCTAAATTCCACGTGGACGGAGTTGGCAACAGCTAGTTATGATATAAAAGGAAAAGACTTTAAAATACAAAATGTTTTAAATTCACATTTACAATGTTCTATAAATTCTCTCATCGAGTACCCTTGTCTGAACCATCAGTAACTTTTATAAAGATCGGACACACCCAACCATCTGTAAACTAACAATACCGATATATGCCATGGGTCCTAGCTGGAGCAAATTGTCAAGGCAAAGTGTCACTTTTGTCATTTTTTGTCCTCATTGATCGCTTGCCATTATGACATATGATATACCAGTATTTTCTTGATATAAAATCCAGGTATAACTGTTGTTATTTGTATGTGTATATCTTTTAAATCAATACTACAATTGGGAATAACAATGTGTTATTTTGTTTTGACCCAAAAAGCTAATTCGATATGAACAATCGTATGTTTTTATAAATGTAGCCGTTTTAATTGTGGAGTTTGGTTGAAGACATTTCTTTAAATATCGATTTTATTTTATTGATGTGTTGTTTAGAGCTTATAACACCATTTTTCAAGTTAAAGTAGTTAAATTTCATATTTTATCTATGAAAATCGTGCTATTACTTTAGAAATTATAAATTAAGACTTTAAATAATAAACAAGTTCTACACTTGTACCCTAATTAAGATAGTATTTTAGGTGCAATATACACAAAAAACTATACTAAAATAAATGTTTAAAATTAGATTTTTTTTGGCTATTCCTAACGAAAATATAGCATAAAATCCCAATGATCATTAGATTGTTATCGCTTAAAATGTATCTAAAGACGTCAGGCAATGATTATATTATACAAGGGGAAGTAACATGATACATTAGACGTAAATTGCTATGACTAAAATTTGGAAGCAAAAGAAAAATCTAAAGTCACGAAATTCGAGGTAACTAAATTAAGGAAAGAGAATGTTATCAGAAAGATCTTGTAAGATAAAGAATACTTTATGTAATGTCTAATGATGATTAAAATTTAAATGTTAAGACAAAAATATAAAAATAAATGCGTTGTTTTACGAGGTTTTATGGGAAGTTCTCAAGTTGCGGCTACATAACGTACGATGCAGCGTAAAGAGGCCAAAAAGTTCATCAACATCGTAGGGAGCCGTTGGATGCAAGCTGCTTGGGGCTGCAAGTTGTGGTGTTTAATATACACACACAATACAAAACACATAAACACAATAATTCTTTTAAAAATATTAAAAAAGAAACAGTACTAGCATCGAGTACAAGGACCAAGCTAGCGATGGTCAGAGCTCCAGAGTAAGGAACTTCCTTACGATTTGCGCCGTACCAAGAATAATTGCATTGCATTTTTATGCCTTGAATGCCTTCTGCATTTTTATATATTATTATAGCTGAAATAATCTAATTATTTGTCTCTGTATCTCTATAGGTATAGTAGTAATTATTAGGGTCTAGGAAAATACGGTTTCAAAGCTAGCAGGTATGCAATGTATTGTTAATTTAAGATCAAAGGCGTACACTATCAGTTCGTTTCTGAAAATTGAGAGTCTCATCCCTCTGGGATTTAGGTCGGGTCGGCTGATTAGACCTCTGAGAATTGGGACAGCATCACAAAAGACACCTGGCAACGCTAGTTATAGCGATACGGTAGTATTTCCTTTGTCTTTAGAATATCAGTGACACCTATTGCTATGCAAATAAGTAATAATACCTATAGCGATATTATTATCGTTTAAAATGAAAATTCTGACCTGATATTAATTTGCAAAAATTTTTATATGAATGAAATAAATCTTTACTTATTATAAAACAAAGTTGTTATGTTTGTATGTATGTCCCTATGTGAGCTTATATCTTCATAAATACGCAACGTATCTTCATGCGTTTTATTTTAATAGATAGAAGATGGTTCAAGAGGATGTTTTTTTGTATAATTTGTTAAGGTTCGGTCTCTAAAGTCGTAAGTTGTGGGTAACAGCTCATTATACTAATATATATTTCATGCGTGTAACTGTCGACAATAGCATTACATAAGCGAGTTTAGAACAAACCAATTATATTCATTTTGGTATTAGGAGATCTGAACTAACACACCCGGGTCAAATTGATTGTCATCTACCGTTTAGGCAATCACTAAATGTAAATTCTGCCTAAAATCACAAAACTGTTTGAAAAGAAGGTTAAATCGTTTCTCAAATAAAATCGTTCCTAACTGATAGTGAATCAGATAAAACTGTCAATAGTAACCCTTGGTGTTCAATCAAATGGAATCGAATACTTTTAGAAAAGGTCAGTGTAAATACATACGACTTTGTACTTACATAGTTGAACAAATATGTTTTACTGGCTACAGTGAGGGTTAATTTATTTAATTATAGGAACGTACGTAAAAAATAAAGAAACCAATAAAAAAAATGGTATAGCCAGAAATATTTACCAGATGTAAATAAATAAATAAATAATTAATAAATATTTATGGAAATTTCACACAACGTCCTCTGGTCCCAAGCTAAGCTTATATGCTTGTGTTATGGGTACCAGAATACGGATATAATACATAAACTAGACATAATGATCGACAACTTCGAGAATCGCATTCCCAACAGATACTGGTGCTGGAGTGACATGGACATTGAACATGACCTTGGTTTTATCCATGTTCATCCTCAAACCAACCCGTTGGGAGACACTGCTGAGGTCATTGAGCATTGTGCCAAGGTCCTCCAGGGATTCTGCCATGACCACGATATCGTCTGCAAATCGAAGGTGAGTGATGTATTCGCTGTTGATGTTGATGCCGAGTCCGGCCCAATTGAGGAGCTTGAAAACTTCTTCCAATGCAGCGGTGAACAGTTTTGGGGAAATTACATCTGCCTGTCTGACACCCTTCTGCAGTGGAATTGGTCTTGTGCTCCCATCCTGGATTCGGACTGACATAGTGGCGTTTCTATAAAAACACTTCAGCGCTTCGATGTACCGGTAGTCAATTTGGCACCGCTGGAGGGACTGCAGCACCGCCCAAGTCTCGACTGAATCGAAGGCCTTCTCATAGTCCACATACGCTAGACACAAAGGCCGATTATACTCCTCAGCCTTCTGTATAATCTGGCGCAGCGTATGTATGTGGTCTATGGTACTAAAGCCTTTTCGGAAACCGGCTTGTTCGGGAGGCTGGAAGTCGTCGAACCTGCGCGAGAGTCGATTTGTAATGACTCTCGAAAACAACTTATAGACGTGGCTCAAGAGCGAGATAGGTCGATAGTTTTTCAAGCGGGTTTTATCGCCCTTCTTGAAAGCAGCTTCTGAAGGGCCACAAGGAACGGCTAGCCGCCCGTCTTCAGGAGCTCCGTAGTGATTCCATCATCGCCCGGTGCTTTACTGTTTTTAAGCTGCTTGAGAGCCATTCTGATCTCGTACAGGCTGACGTCCGGGATGTCCTCGGTATAGTGCCGGGTTAGCTTGAATCGTGGATATTGGACCAAGCCGACAACAGGAGTTTGGGATGTCTTGTACAACTGTCCATAGAACTGCTCAACTTCACTCAAGATCTCATCTTTGGAAGAAACGACAGTGCCGTTGTCGGTGTTCAGTCTGGTTAGCTGGCTTCGCCCAACAGACAGATCTTTTGCGAACACTTTGGAGCCTTGGTTCCACTCTATCGCCTCTTTAATACGCTTGGTATTGTAGAGGCGAATATCGCGTCGCACGGATTTCGAGATCTGTCTGTTTAGCTGCCTCAGCATAGACATAGTTGTCGATGATTATGTCTACCTAGGACAAACAGTCCAGTTGGGCAAATCCAACTTCGAGAAATAGGTCAACCGACGAATCCAACTCGGCTGGGCAGCGTTCGGGAAGCTTAGGCACATCTTCACGTCCAAAATACCTCAGTGCCTGAAAAGAAAGGTCTAAGACCAGTGTGTGTTACCAGTGATGACTTGCGGAACTGAGACGTGGTCCCTGAATGTCGGCCTCATAACAAAACTCAGAGTCGCGCAGCGTGCTATGGAGAGGGCTATGCTTGGTGTTTCCCTACGTGATAAGATCCGGAATGCGGAGATCCGTAGAAGGACTGGTGTGTACGACATAGCCCGAAGAGTTAGCACGCTGAAGTGGCAATGTGGATGACCGTTGGGGACGGAAGGTCCTCGAGTGGCGACCACGAACCGGACGACGCAGCGTGGGGCGGCCCCCAATAAGGTGGTCCGACGATATTGTCAAATACGCCGGGGGCCGCTGGATGCAGTTAGCGCAAGACCGCACGTTGTGGCGTTCTATGGGGGAGGCCTATGTCCAGCAGTGGACTAAGAAAGGTTGATGGAATGGAATGGAAAAAAACATAAACTACTTTTCTTTTGTAAATACATACTTATAATATAGTAAACACCCAGACGCAGTACAAACGTTTGTATGACATTTATGGATATCACACAAATGATTGTCCTGACCGGGAATCGAACCCGAGACCTCGTGATCGGCAGTCCATTACATAAACCACTCCACCACGAAGCCCGTCAAAGTAGATGTAGTATCTATGACTCATGGTTCAGCCGAATTGAAGTCACGTCTTTCTATCTGTGCGTGAAATATGTATCTATGTGTGTCAATGATACAGGCTATATGTCGTACGAAACATTATTAGTCTATGAAGTACGATTCAACTAGGCTAGAGTTACGCGTCTATAAGATTGAACGCCAATATTAATATCTGGTAGATATATCTGTGTCTACAACATCCAGACAAACAAATCTATATTGAATGACTAAGTAGAAATACATTTCGGTGTAACGATTTCGTGTAAGTACTGATGGTTTAAGAATACATAATTAATATAGATCACAACCTCATTTTCTTCGATGGGTGCAGAAAAAAGATCAGATGATGTTTGCTTAAGAGGGTACTTGTACTCCGCCTTTAGGTGTTTGCCTTAGGTATTGCTATCCCTATTTCCGAGCGCCGCGCTGAAAGGGACAAATATAGATGAAGCGGATTTTACCTACAAATTCTTTGAAAAAAGTCGTTTCGTACTTCCGTTATTTTTTTCGCGAACGTTAAACCGATTTTAATAGTTTTTGCGTTATATTATAGATAAAGAGTATATCTATGCTTTTATCACTTTCTTTTGTGGTAAAACTTTACCACATTTGATTGATAGACGCTGCAACTTTATCTAAAGAAAACCGAAAAAAGTGGGTTTTTCGGATCGTCATATTTCTTTTAGTTATTATGTGTTGAAAAAAAGAAAGTAATAAATATAAATAAATAAATATTCATGGACATTTCACACAACGTCCAACGTGACAACGTCCACTTGACGTCGTCAACGTCAACGTCAAGTGATAGAAGAATAGATATAATCTTTATCTATTAAAATCGGTTTAACTTTCGCGAAGAAAAAACGGAAGTACGATACCCATACTTTTGTATGGAGCATAATTTGGTATCGTACCGTCTTAAGAGCCCACTACAATACTATTTTTGTATGGAGCATAGTTTGAAGTCGTGCCCTCTTAAGGCGGTGATTAGCGCTAAGATAAAATTTACTTAAATAGTTATCGTTATGACAAGTCTACCTCTTATCATTTCCTTCCCTTATCAAAATCAGTGGAAGTAATTACCTTTACTAACATAAATGTGTCAATCTCTCATGGAGTAAAATTAATCTAGTTACATTATACTTTTCTAAACATACTTTTTTATAATTATGTTTACACGGAACATACTAGAAAAATAAACATGATTGTGTATTGATGCAAGCTGCAAACTGATCAAATAAACATCCTCTAACATGGGTATCACTTAACAAAGAATTAAGTGTATTTTTGTAAAATATTTTTCTCTTAAAGACAGATAGACCTAGAAATTATAATATTTTTCACCAATATAAATACAATGGTACCAATTCAACATACACAACTAAATTAAACTTGACTAAAAAATGAAAATTTATAGTGTCAACAACACAATTCGGCAATATTAACAAAATTTTCTTATTATAAAACTGTGTATTATATTAGACTAACGATCTTATTTAAGACTAGCTGTTGCCCTCGACTCCGTCCGCGTAGAATTTAGGAAATTTTCCCCGTTTTTGCAACATTTTTAACTACTGCTTGAGTGAGAGTATTATAAACGTAAGAGTAAACAAATATAATCAGAATGAACGAACTGCTAAGCTATCAGGAGTTACACGTGTTATTGTGAGTAAACCATAAAATATAGATATGTGCTGTTTCGGGATATTTTTTAGACAATTGACGGACTGCGTGGTGGAGTGGCTTATGTAATGGACTGCCGAACACGAGGTCGCGGGTTCGATTCCCGCTTGGGACAATCATTTGTGTGATATCCATAAATGTCATACAAATGTTTGTACTGCGTCTGGGTGTTTACTATGTATTATAAGTATGTATTTACAAAAGAAAAGTAGTATATGTAGTATATCCGTATCTGGTACCCATAATACAAGCATAGAAATATAGCTTACTTTGGGACCAGAGGACGTTGTGTGAAATGTCTTGAATATTTATTTATTTAATTTTATGTAGAATATTTCCGTCATACATGATTTCTATGTAACTTTAACCATTAAGGCTGCACACGCGACGGAAGCTTAAAAAACGGAGCACCTTTTCCCGTTTTCCCAACATTTCCCTTCACTACTCTGCTCCTATTGGTTGTAGCGTGATGAAAAGTATACTATAACCTGCCCAGGAGTATGAAGAATAATTGTACCAAGTTTCGTTAAAATCCGTCAAGTAGTTTTTGTTTCTATAAGGAACATACAGACGGACAGACAGACAGACAGACAGACAAAAATTTTACTGATTGCATTTTTGGCATCAGTATCGATCACTAATCACCCCCTGACAGTTATTTTGAAAATATATTTCATGTACAGAATTGACCTCTCTACAGATTTATTATAAGTATAGATAATAAATATACAAAGAGCAAATGATAGATTTCAATCCCTATTATCTATCAACGTTATCTTTTCTTTAAGTAGGGATGCTTGCGATTGCTTATGTTTGTTTTGTTTTTATTTTGGTAGCTACTACTATTTTAAAAATTCGTCCGTGTGGTGATGGATTAAGAATACAAGGGTCACTACTCCATTTCTTCCCCATGATGCTGTAAAAACCAGCTAAGGGATATTATAGGCATTAATTTAACATCTCCTGTGAGAAACGGACTACTAATTGTTCATGTTGAATTGGGATTTGGCTGATTTTTACGACCAGCTGCCTGCCTGACGTCAACTAGCCTTGGGGTGTCAGGTGCCATGCGGTGTGGTTTCCTCGAGTAGTTCCTACGATCCCCGCAGACAAAACATGGGGAGGTGACATTAGTGTTCTTTTTGACCATCACCACGTAGACATATAGATGGCTGGGAATATCTGACGGGAAAAACGTTACAAGAGGTCAGTTAACGAGGTTAAACTTCTTCAAACTCCCTTAATCGCCTTGTACCCACACGAAGATAAAGGCTGGTGTCATTCTCTACCACTGGCATCACACGGCAAATAAAAAAAAACAATTATAAACAAAATATACACACAACCAAACAAAATTTAAACAAATTTAATACAAACACACTTAAAATTGGCATTGTTCATATTTTTTTTAAACTCTTTTTCGAAAACATTTCCGGGAATAGAGTTTCTGATCATGATCCATTAGCTTTTTTCGGAAAATGTGCTATATTAACGATTATTTTTCCAAAAAAGCAAATGATCTCTATTTGCCCTTGAAATGAAGGACTTAAAATATTAAGGCGTTCTTAGGGATATACTACTCTGTGTTGGAGTTGAAGCTGGTCTATTATATCAACTTGGCAACTTTGAAAATATGTATTGCATCTCTCATAAGTCAATACTTACTCTCAGGAAAAGGCAATACACAGATTGCGTACAGCGATGACGTCACAACATTTAAAATAATATCTTCAAGTATTTTTAAAAAATTCTATATATTGAATATTTCAAAAATATTGAAATTAGTTGCTTAAAATAGTCTATATTTTGTAAAAAAAAAATATAAAAACTGCAGGTCAAAAATTATGAACAATCCCAATTGCGCACTACCTATATAGCTAGGTACCAGTAGTACTTATTATCAGGCCAAAAAATACATAATTATTTCACACTGAAATTAAATTGCGTTTGATTTTAATCGCAAAAGTAATCTGTTTGAGAGAATTTATTTGTTAAACTATTCATTGAACAGTACAAATATATATGTTTTACTGAATTAAACCTGATAATGTTGATTAAACAAATAGCCGTCATTAAAATAGTAGCTGAATAAATAACAAAGGAGTAATTTAACATGTCCGAAACACATACTATGTTCATTACACAATTATGTGTCAATGAGATGTAATTTGGGTTAAAATAACTATATTGCTTTTATGAAAATCAGGTTAAAACAATCTCTTCTACGATTGGTTTTAGGGGTCCGTATCAAAATGAAAAGTGGGACCTAATTGCCGAGACTTGGTCAAGACTTCGTCTCTGAAACGATTATAGCTGTACAGCTGAAAATTTCACAGTTAGTGTTTATCAGTTGATGCTAAAACAACAAATACTCATCATCGTCATTCTCTTGCCCTTATCCCGGTTTTTAGATTTATTTTGGGTCAGCATAGCGTATATAATAATATTATGAGAATAATACTGATCCCTTCGTGTGCAAATCCAACTCGTACTTGACCGGTTAGTATAATACTCTATAACTGTAACGGGTTTTGCAATTTGCACTACGAGCAGCGTTTTAGGAAGAAAATATATGTTTAGGTTCTCATCAAAGAAATTTTTGATAAAAAAAATATAGAAGTATTTTTAATTTATGTTGGTATTCAAAAATTTTAATATATTCCACAAATGCCCATCCCTAATTAAAATTAAATCCTTCCTAGATTTTAATTTACTGCAAAACCACTAGAAAAATACTAATTTCCATTTATAGCTGGGTCAGAATTAAAAACTGAACTGATGCTTCTTTTATTTTTGTTCCATTCATGGAAATTAGTGTTTAAATAGCGTTTAGGGATGTGAAAATTTATGTCGATATTTTTTATCGTAGTCCCTCGGTAACTGAATGGGTGATTCGCGCGTTATCCGGGCACTTTATTTGTACTAAGGACGTGACAACTGTCGTTTACTTTTAAATGGACTTGTGCGAGAATCTTGTCTATTTACTTTTACAATAGCCGGTCGTATTAAGTGACGATTATGCGTGTTCGTGTTCCAAACAGCAGTTACAAATTGCCCTTTTGTACTTAGTTGAGTATTATTATTATTTGATAACTTGAATTTATTTAGTAAATTTAAGGAATTAGGGTTTATTATGTACATTGCAAAGAAATTTAATAGTATTTAATATCAATAATGACGGATTTTTTGTATTGGACAATATGTGATGAAGAATTAGTTTGTACATAACATTTCTTTTTAGGGTTTCGTAAAACGGGACTGTATTACTTTGAGACTTGGTTTCCATCCGTCCGTCTGTCACCAGGTTGTATCTCTGAAACGGTCATAGCTAGAGAGATGAAAATTTCACAGTTTGTGTATATTAGTATAATGAACAACATACTTACTCCAAACAAAACAAATACTTATCCCGTTATTTGAAGTCGGGGTTTATTATTACAATAACTGTAGGGTACCTTTAGTGTCCCAGTTCAATCTTTACTTGACCTGTTTTTATTTTAAACAAGCTATTGATTGCAACTTCGTACGCGCGTAATTTCGAAAATAACCTTAACAAATTGTACAAAAAAGACATCGTCATAAACTACTCCATCTATAAAAAAACGCATCAAAATCCTTTGCGTGTTTTTGAAGACACGAGTATAGGTAAGCTCATATAGGGACATACATACAAAAATAACGACTTTGTTTTATAAAAAGTAAAGATAAGTAGGTATTAGTATAGTAACTTTGAGGCTAATTTAATCAATCAAATGTATGAAACTATGTTTGTTCTTAAAAGGCCTAAAATAGTGCGTGTTTATTCTTAATTATATCTAAATGAGCACATATTACGTTTTATTATAAATTAAAACAGAAAAGACAAAGGTACTTAACATAAAGTATAACATAATTACTAAGTTAAAGTATCTAAATTAAATTGTAAAACTAATTAAGCAGTTCTCGATACATCTAGCTACCATCACTAATGCGTTTAAACGCTTTTAATAGTAATTATCGTAAGAACAGGTCTACAGTAAAGCTTTATAAATATAGAGCTTAATTGCTTAGCACCATCTATAGGTCTGAATATTTTATCTTAAATACTGTACGGGTAATTGGCAGTATTACAATTACGTATCTTTTAAGTTAACTTTATTTATTCTACGTTATATTCTCTAAGCGTCTATCAACACGGCGCATGGTGTCCTTGTTACGCCGACACGCTGTCACTGCGTAATTTCGCATACTAAATATCAAACTCCACGTCTATTGGCATCACGCCTGTAGACGTCCAAGTCAGGGATCCAAATGGGGATCACTGAAAATCAGCTTTCAAATGCTAAACGATGACCTGTTCGGTCTCTGTAGACACTACTATTATTAATGTAATTTTTCTTGTTACTTTAGCATTAGTTACGTATTTGGTGACAACTGTGGCTCAGAAATAAAATTTCTTTCTTTCTCTCTTTCTTTCTTTCTCTCTCTCTCTCTCTTTCTTTATTTCAAAGTCTTCACACGATGCGCTGCGCCGACGCAAGTTGATGCAACGAACTCACTACACATTTCAATAAAATTGTAATATTGACATGACTTTATCACTAAACAAATTGATAAATATGACGATCAATCATACCATCTGCCCACTCATACATCTCTTTAATAAGTAACTCCTGTCTAGTCTTATTTACAAAATGATAAGTTTTAGTAAGTAAGTTAACATGCTACTCAAGAGGAATGGTTTATTTGAAAAATAGTTTTAACTTACAAACTATAAACTTATTTGAATCTATACTAATAATGCAAATAAAGAGATTGTTTGTTTGTTTGAACACACTAATCTACTGGTAATACACTAACTACCTACTGGTTAGATTTGAATTTTTTTTTGTATTGGATAATACATTTATCTAGGAAGGCTATAGGCTATATAACATCACGCTGCGGCTAATAAGAGCGAAGCATTAGTGAAAATTTCATAATTTTCACGCACTGTTGGGCACGGGCATCCTCCACTTTGGGAAGGATTTTGGTCTACTGTGCCTCACTGGCCGTTGGCACAAGGTTTAGTTTCGAGTTTTCCGTCTCTCACAATAGACGTTAACTGCATAATATTGTCCCTTAGCTGGCTTTTACAGCACCCTTGGGTAGAAATGGGGTGATGACACTTGTATTCTTAATCCATCACCAAACGGACAGGGCAGAAGCTAGTACTTAATATTTTGGGACTAATGGTACCCTTAAATGTTGACAAGACGATAAGAAGGCGTCGTGGTGGCGCGATCCAAGGTGATCAGTCACGATTTATACTGTGATTAATTAGATTATTTGACTACTTTCAGCTTCTATTGGAAATAAAATGTGTCAACATCCCACGTTGTATTATCATATTCTTGTGTAACATGTATATTGTATGTGATAAGATTGTACTTACGCTGTCCTTGGTAAATATATTTTGTTTTGTATTTTGAGTCAACAGATGGTACTATCATTTTTTGGTCTTTATAATTATATTTTTTTTGCTTCTTGGCCTAGTCATATATTTAAAGGACTGCCGTGCACGAGGTTGCGGGTTCAATCTGACCAATCGATATCTGTATTTGTCACATACATACATATTTATATTGCGTCTGAGTGTTTTCTATGTACCTATTCCTTATAAGTATTATTTACAAAAGAAATTTTTTATCTGTTTTCAGATACCTACTCATGACACAAGTAAATAAGCTTATCTTGGGATCAGGGGATTTTGTGTGAAATGTCCATAAATATTTCTTTATTTATATAACATATTGTTCTAGAAAAAAATATAGTAGTTTATTTCTTAATAAGTTAAATAGCGATTTTCGAAGTATTTTATATGTATAATGCCGTAGGTACTACTCGTCATCAATATGGTTAGTTTATACTTATAGTTTTGCAATACATTTAATTTCAAATAATAGTAAAAAATTAGAAGTGCACCCATAGCTTTTAAGTTAAATATCCTCAATTGTTTTAATTCTATTTGATAGCTCAATTCACTTAGTAAAAATGAAAATCATGCCATCGATAAAATTTGAACATAACGTCTAGGAATCCACATTTCGACTTTTATAAAGTTGCCGACAACGGTGCCTGTAAAAGCCTCAAATCACGAGCAATCTATCTGAGAACCGCGGACTATAAAAATAATAATTCGTTTCCACAGGCCTTGGTCTAATTTATAAGCATTCAGCGGGAATCACAAGTATTTCAGAGGAACAATTAATTATTGTAGGTATTTTGTTAGCAAGTGTCTTTATTATTTTTCTTGCGGTTTTCGCTCAAGTGTTAGCCACAGCATGTTCATTTTGTTAAAATATGTATCATTTTCTTGTCCTTATAATTATTACCCGTAATTTGGGGTCAGCGCAATATGTTTCCATGTCCTGTCTGTCGTCAACCCCCCGGGTGCAGGTGTTATACAACATGATTCCCTCGATCTATTTATACGACGCCCGCAGGCAAGATTTGTGGAGGTGACATGGATATTCCGTTTGTCTGTCACCTCACGGGCTGAATGAAACTCTCCGACGGTGAAGAATTTGCAAGGGATCAGTAGGTACACTTCTTTACATTCTCTTAATCGCCTTGTCGGATACCCATAGGAATATGGGGTGGTGTTATTCTACTCCACTAGTACCACGGCAAAGTTCTAATTTGTACATGTAGAAAGAATAATTTTTACATGTCACGGATATCATAAACAATTTTAGTTCAATTTAAATTACCTTGGATCGATCACAATGTTGCTAGGCTCTGTGATAAAAGAGATAAAATATTCTCCGATTGGAAAAATAGTCGCAATGATTTAAAACTAAGATTAGAATATAACAAAATTCGCAATAAAATACATAAAATACCTCTTCACTTTCTGACATATGTTAATGACATGAGCAATTTAATCACCAATAGTATCTGCTACCAGTTCGCGGATGACACTTGTTTTGTGACTGCTGATAAAAACCCACAAACTGCACTTGAACGCTTACAATTCGATTTAGATGCTCTTGCAGGATGGTGTCATGATGCTGGACTGGTACTTAACGCAAGCAAATCAAAATTACTCATCATAAAATCACCTTACACCAAAGACTATCCCGTACAGAAATTAACAGCCCATAACCATGACTGTTTGCATACTAGAAATGCGGTTAACTGCGCCTGTCCATCTGTAGATGTTGTTCAAAATCACACGTACGCTTAATCATAGATAACAAATTTAACTGGGGTAATCACATCGAGCGGGTTTGCGAAAAACTCAGACAATTCCTAGCAAATATGACACTACTCGAAAAGCGCATCCCATTCAAGGTAAAGCTTATATTGTACTGCGCATTGGCAGAATCCTACATACAGTATGGTCTCAGCAGTTATGGCCGTACTTATAAAACATATCTCGATAATATATATAAAGTACAACTCAAAATATTAAAAACATTAGTTTCACAAAACATAAAAAATCAATTTCATAACGACGACATAGGCCTGTTTCAGCACTGTAAAATCCTACCAGTACACACCCAAGTGAACTATTTAATATTAAAAGAACAATTTTTTAACGAAACTTTATAAACAAATAGCGATCAGCCTGCAGATTCTGAGAATCGGCTTCGTACCCAGCGCGCTGTCAATGTGTACGGTGAGCGAACCGCCGCCTATATCGTTCCTAGATTGATAAATAGCCTACCCTCAGAATTATGTAACAGTTTGTCGGTTAGAAATATTAAAAAGAAACTAAAACATTATTTCTTGAGTAATATATAACACACCTATAAAATGCTATGAATTATTGTCGTAATCATGTACCTATTTTTTAAGTTGTGAATGAGGGATTAGAGTTATTGAATTGTTGTTACCTTATTTATTATGTTATTTTATAATTTAGACTCTCAATAGCATAGGTCTAAATCTTAGTGGTTTTTTGTTGCTATTTTATGTAATACTGTATATTTTGTAAAATTCATAAATAAAAAAATAAAAAAAAGTTAGAATTATCGCGGTATTAGGGATCGCTCTAATGTGGATTTTAACTGAAAAAAATAGTTTCACGAGTACTTGTGAATGTATTCAAAATAGAAAGGTACAATAGGTCAATCTAGTTAGGTGATTGCCGTTGCAATGCGTTGATCGCCGCATACAAAACCTCCCCCTGAGCCTGGTCTCCTCATCTAGTAGCCGCACTTTTGCGAGCGTGAACACACGTTAAGAATAGAAAAAACAAAACTGACTGGCATAATATAATCCATATTACATATAGAAATTTAACAGGCTTTTTATGAAAAACAGCATCTGTTACAATTTCTTTCAGCCGAGTAAATGTCTTACAAATAAAATATTATTTACAAATTGGTTTTAAAAGTATCTTTTAAAAAAATTGTCACTTTAAAATACAAACTGCGCAAAGTTCATTAAGATTGCTTTACACTTGCTGCAAATACCATATCCCCCACAACTAACAAGATTGTGAAATTTAAAAAATAATTCGCTTACTTCTGTGAATTGGACCGCTCATGGAACATCGGCTCGTGATCCTGTGAGCGGGTGGCACGATGTAATATTGGTGTGGGAGAACGACTCATTCTACTTAGGTATAGCATAAATCACTGCTGCAGTTTTGCACCTTCAGAAACTAAAAAATGAATTTCTACCTTTATGTATACGCATCTCTGAATAAAGTAAATTATGCAAAAGAAATAAAAGAAGCTATAGTTTGCGTAAAATGTCGGCTTGGTTATGATTTTGATTTATCTTATATAATAAATTTACGTGTCACAGTTTTAGTTACCGTACTCCTCCGAAACGGCTTGACCGATTTTTATGAAATTTTACATGCACATTCAGTGGGTCTGAGAATCGGCCAACATCTATTTTTCAAACCTTTTTTTTTAGTATGGCAAAACAATGTTTGCGGGGTCAGCTAGTAAATTATAGAAATTACGGAAAGAACGATAGTCTCTAGGTGAAAAAATTTCTTAAGTTAATACCGAAAATTCACACAATATTATCATTTGTGCCTATATTATTCTTTTGTAAATAATCTACGAAATCGGAATTTCTTAGCAAAAAACTCTTCTAGTATTGAATCTCATCGTCTAATATAATCAATAATATAAAAACAATCCAAATCTATAATAAAAAGACGTGTGGCACTCGGGGACTGCCGCGGTAAAGCTATTGCATAGTATTTTTTATCAACTTATGCAATTATAATTATTTATTTATTTTATTTATGCAAGAATCTAAATACCATAAACTAAAATAAGATTAATAATCCTTATTTACTGATGCTTACATCTGTCCATTGTTTATGGTAATTATGATAAAATAACGATTGTCAATCAAATGTCAATAAAAAAAAATTAACGCCAAAACTGACATGAGTCACCAGCGCGAACAGCTAAACGGCGCAGTAGCGCCGTGTGTAGTATTTTTTAGTTACCTACGCTATCTTTGTTACGGAATTTAATTTTCGAATTTTGTGCATTTAGTCTCCACGCTCAAGGCCCGCGACAAAAGCTATGCAATAGCTTAATACTACACTATAAAATTCTCTGGAGACTGGAGGCCAATAAAAGTTAAGTATTATAACTAAAACAGGTCAAACTATTAAAAGTGTTAAGAAAGGAATCATTAAAATTATCTTACAATGGTTTATGAACAGCTCAATGAAGAAAAAAATGACGAAAAAGCAATGTTTTATGATCTGTGCATCAAAAAACAATCAGCGTTGGCCGTGGGTCGGGACTCGGGTATAACAAACAACCCGTCGTGACCTCAACCGGTTTCTTCACGATTAAGATATCTGCCGGCTGTTTTACCGATTTCGAGTTAATTTCTTCATTTTGTTTCACCTTATTTTTTGTACTTCTCAACGGCTGTTAGATATGGAACGAGCAATTTTTCTAATGTTTTATCTGATCAATTTAATGTCTTAATTCTTTATATTTTTTCTTTAATGTTTTTGTGTGAAAAACGTTTCTCTTTATTAAGTAATAACTCTACTGTCAACGAAGGGTTATTAAGATATTAAGTACCTATATATTTTTTCTTCTGAAATTAAGAATTGATCAAATAATTTATAGTATACTTACATTTATCTTCAATTCCGCGAAACAAAATAATATAGTGCATTTATTTTTTGAAGACTACTCTATAAACTTTAAAATAATATAATGCTTGATTTAATTATACTTTTTACGGATTTAGACGCGTATATTTATTTTAGGCTTTATTTGAACAAATGAATGGCGCAAGTGTTAGAAAATATTTTATTCTTAACTTAATTTTTTATAATGTAGCTTTATCAATGGAAATTTTAAACTAGATACAAAATCGATCATATCACGTGTTTAATAAGTCGAACGAATTGTTTACCACACAGAATTAGCCACTTACATAAAAGAATCTTATTAAAATTTCGTTGACAAGAAAAATGTTACATTCATAAATATTAAATTAATTCACGTCCTACTACGTCTTTAGTAATTATACGAGTAAGTACTAGATATTGCTTATAGTTATTGAATCAAATTAAATTAATTAAGAATAAGTTTAAACTCGGTATGGTTTTATACCACACACAAGTGAAGTCATTGACCAAATAGTTATTGCTACCCTTGTTGTTAAAGTCAAAGAATTGTAACAAAAAGCTACACGAGATAAAGATAAGGATGACATCCGACTCACGACTAGACAGAATCCAGGGCTGTCAACTACTTGAATATAACATGACAAGGTTATTATAAGTTACGGGTCAAGATTAACAGGCGATCATAGCGCATACTTTAAAGGAATGCCTCGAGAAGATAGTACATTTTTAGATCAAACTTCAAGTGATATTCTTTCTCGTGACATTATCATTACGTGTGTATAATTAGTTTGCTTCGGTATTCCAATCTAGTAACATAATTAACTATTGAAATAATTTTATTGAAGTGTTAAAGTACAATACTCAAAGCTCAATTATAGAAATTGTCAATAATATCAATATTAATGCTTCAAATTTAATGAGCTTTCAAACTGTAATATTTTTTGTGCAATCAATAAAAAAATATCAATATGATTAGATTAATTTATCAAAAAGTTGATAAACTTTTATGGCAATTTTCAGATCAGAAAATGATAAAATGTTTCAAGTGATTGGCAGATGCTATGATGAGATGAGCTATTTTATGTTCAAATCATAAAGTTAATAATAAATGCTTAATCAAAAAAAGATAGTCGCATTTTGATCACCAAGCGGCTACTAAAACTGTTTCAAAACTAAACTTATTTTAGAATAAGCTAACTTAATAAACTAAAACCGCCTTATTACAAAACGTGGACTAAGTTTAAGCCACAGTTTAAGCCTGGTTTTTAAACACTTCAATTGCGCATTTCAAGCAGATTTTTCTCAAATCCTAGATCTAACAACTACCTTAGTCTTAAACCGACGCCAAACTAGTGTCAGAGCGGGTCTAACTATCCAATTTCACGTAAATAAATTTTGTTAAACCTGGGTTTAACGTTTAACGTTGAGCCGCGTTTTGTAATAAGGGGGAATTAGTTTAATAAGCAAAAGCATAGCAAGTTAATTGCAAATAAATATCATTATTTCAAAAACTAAAAAAAACACGCCAGAAAATCTTGAATATTTTTGTATATTATTGCATTGTAATCGGTCCTTAATATGTGTGCAAAATATCCGATCCATCCGATTACTGTAATTGGGTGTAAATAATTTTCCAAGATTCCGTTATATAGATTTAATACATTGATAGATACATACCGAACTTATAAAAGCGTGTTAAACATAATAAATTAATCAGCTAACTTCTGCACTTATTAAATAAAGTGACTTTAAAACCTGTCATTCGTAGCTTTGAATGTAACTTTATCCCTTTACCACAATTTATACAATGAGTTGGACCCCGTTTATAAAGAACTCAACATCAAAAGCAATATAAATACATTCTTATTCATGTTGATATGATAATTTAACATTAAATAATTTACAAAGCTAATAATGTATTTCAATTCGTACACTTAGATATACATCTTTTTAAGTATAATATTATTCATGCATTCAGACCCTTCAGGCCGTCTGTGGTTCAACTTGGCCTGCTTAGATATTACGATGAAATACGAAAAGGTCGGCGCTGTAATATATTAAACTAAGTTGAGAAATCGCATTTGAACTGATGTTTCTGTAACTGAGAAGAGCTTTTATGAAATTTTAAATATTACAATTTTAAATCTAGGGTGAAATGGTTTTAGAATACTGTATATAAATTCTTAAATATCTTATTTCTAGTCTAAATTTGCTGTCATAGACAGAGAACTACTTTCTTGCTCTCAGGTGCAAATTTGTTGGTTTTCAATATTATGCTGGACAGGCGTATACTGGCTAGGTTGTATAGCATTTAGTATAGAATTTCTCCCTCTGACAGAAGTTGTCCCGGTTGCTCCTAGGCTGCCTATCAAGTTCACAGCAATGTCCTGGTAACCGTGATATAACAGATTAATTACTTGTCCAATTTTAGATCCAGCACTGAACCGTATACGCCAAATACTCGTATGATGACGACATAAGTATTTCGTCTTCAATTTTGAAATTCTTTATAAAAACCATGATAATACAAAAAAAATGGTATTATTCCGTTATGAGCATATATCAATGTCAATAATACTGTCAAATAGTTAACGAACTCATAAGCGCGCATCTGTGATATTTATGAGCATATTGTGAAATTCTTATAAGTTAGCTATTGATATGCGTGAAATTAAGCGTATACATACGTTATTATATCTTTAGATTCGAATGAGATATTAAATATTTAAATTATAGAATCAGCATCAGAAAGAGAATCAAGTCTTTCAAGAATATTGCTTGTCTAATATAAGCTTTTGATTTGACTAACGATAGGAGACAAGTGAACTTTTGTTTAAATACAATATTAATGTATTGTACGTTATGTGATCTAGTTTATTATTTTTTAAACAAACTAACCACACTGATAAGGGTTTGTATGTACAGTGTTTACTTTTGAATTTTTTGCTTTCAGCCCACTTCTTAAAACATGTATGGAAAGAAATTGGGATAGAAGTTCCATTATTACCATACAGAAAGCATTTTGTGATTCTTAAAGGGTGAAGAAATGGTGATATATAATATCTCTTAAGTGAAACAATATCCTGGCCACAAAGATAAGCAGCCGTTACTGTCACGCACCTTAGTTCCTATATTTTAATCTCTCATCCTAAATTTTGTTATACTGCAACGCTTTCGGTAATAAACGAGGTGGCAGGTCGTAAAGTGTCTTTGTTGATGAAATAAGGTGGCACTGAGAGCGAAGAGCGAGTTAATTCACATGTAGAACGCGGATATGAAATCTTGTGTATTTTTAATTAACAAGTTATGAGACATAACCTATACCACAGATAATTATAATAAAGACACACACAGAAAGACATATTTATGTACACATTTAATGATATGTGCAACTAGATATCGTGAATACATTCCTTCCGTCCCAATTCTTCTACAATTCCGAAAAAAAGTTAAACTTCTTAAAGGTCTACGGCAATTTCAATTAACTTTTAGTGGTCAAATTTAAAAATATTGAGCTAGAGAAAATAAAATTAAAAAGGAAAAAGACTAGAACCTAATCACAATATAAACAGAAAATTATGCAAATCAGACGGCAAAATGTAATAACAATATTAAGACAGTTTCTAAACTGATATTAACTCAATTTATTCGCTATCAATAGGACTTGACCCTTAAAGATTGTTTACGACCGAACAGGATTACGTTTTGAGATTGATACGAATTCCTCTTAATAAATTTCCTAGAGGATTACAACTACAGTACTTTGTCAATCTGTTTGTTTTATGCTCCTGTATTAAATTTTGAATCGGGGAGATCCAATCAGATTTATGGCTGATCGCCTAAGATAAAGGAACTTTTTAACACAAATTTTATTCGACCAGTTTAAACCTTAACGTATCTTGTACGGTTATGAACAAGGAAACTAAATGTTCTTTTTTAAAGTTTATTCTACACTTAACACAATAAAGTATGTTGTATTGTTATTTATAAAAATATGGTCTAATCAAATCAACCCGAAGCAAATGGATATTGGATGCCGATGCAACACATGTAAAAGGGCCGTTACTGATGACTCTTAAACGATAACTCTCTAAGTTTGGAATTCATCTAACTATACAATATAAATTGAACGTAACTTTATAGAACTTTGAACATAATATTGAACAGCATAAGGATAAAATAGGAATTCAAAAGCAGAACGAGTATGTTTTGTGGTACTGGGACCTATCTCGCTTAGTTAATTAAGACATAGATTATCAAACGTTTTTGAGTAGTAAATAAAAATGTAATCTTTAAACGTATAGAATGGTCGTCTGTAACACCACTATCTACGTATAAGGGACGCATAATGTTCTCTTTGATCTCACACCTACGCTTAAAATCCTATAAATACTAATGTACTGTCAAATTTAATGCACTTGATAGTATTTGATGTTTTCATACATAATCGTTTGTTTAATGTGAATTTAAACTTAAGATTTGGACCAAATGTAATAAAAATAATTACATTGTTAATGCAATACTTCGAAATTAATAATAAACAGAATCTCCTTTTAATAATGATTGCAATATTTCTAATAAATTGTGGAAAATAATTTACGAACAGATTTTAGCCAATTACTTTGAAGTCTCAAGGGAAATCAGCTAATCAACATGATCAAGTTTTGTATATTTGTCATATTATTATGTTTGTTTAAAATACAATAATGGTAATGTCTGTTGCAAACAGTTTGGACATTTATGGATTATTTTCATAAAATTTGTTTGATTATTTTGTAAATTTATCAAGTCTAAAGTCTTACAAATAATTATTTATGGGTAACATTTCATGTAATCAGTCTATAACATATTTTTGGTTTTATTTATTTATTAATTATGGAACGATGGCATTAATTACAGGGTGTTAATAATCTTTATAAAACAGTTTGCGCTCTTTTATAAATTAGGCGAAGTCAGATTAGTTAACTTTGATATCACGAGAAGCATTATTTATCTCTTTTACATCACAATATCTTACATTTTTAAATATATTATTAAATATAAACTAAATAATAAAAAATTAGTCAAGTGCGAGTCGGACTCGCGCACGAAGGGTTCCGTACCATTATCTATGCAACATAAGGCAACGTTATTAGTATCGAGCAAGAAACGGTAAAAAAATCATGTTTGTTGTATGGGAGCCCCCCTTAAATATTTATTTAATTTTATTTTTAGTATTTGTTGTTATAGCGGCAATAGAAATACATCATCTGTGAAAATTTGAACTCTCTAGCTATCACCGTTCTTGAGATACAGCCTGGTGACAGACGGACGGACGGACGGACGGACAGCGAAGTCTCAGTAATAGGGTTCCGTTTTTACCCTTTGGGTACGGAACCCTAAAAATATAAATCTAAAAATATAAAATACACGTGAGCTCCAACAGGCGGCGGGCACAGGGAAGCATTATTCTTAAGATTAAAATTCTAGTTAATTTTTTTTTTCTCTCCTCTCTCTGCCCTACCGGGCCATGGTGGTGCCTTAAGCCTTACCACGACCCGGCAAGGGTGGCCCCCTTTCTTAACGGGGGGCTCAACGCGACGGGGGGATCACCAGGTCCCCTGTCATCCAAATGTCTGCCACGACTGGTGCGGGGGGCGTCTATGAACTGCGACCCTCGTCGGGGGGGGGAGCGGCCGGCCACCGCGTGGCGACGACCCCTGCCCGGGTCCCTGCGGGGTGGCAAAGTACCACCAGAGCGTTCACGCTCTCGCAGGGCCTCCCTCTGCCGCCATCACCTGCCGAGCGAAGGAAGCTACGACGGCGGCCCAACACTGTTCGATCTCGGCCATGGATGAAAGTTAAAGTTTTATTTGATTTTTACACAATCTTGTCCTTATTTCTTATAATCCAAGTTTTTATTTCCATCTTTTCCTTTGTTTCTTTGCATTTCTAATTTATCCAAAAGTTCACAAGATATAAGTCATGTCGAAACTTTTTAAACAACGGCAACAAACTGATTAAATACTTTAATCTTTATTTACTGTGAGTCTGTTTTGTTTTAAAATTTATTGTACAACTTCTCAGGTCTTTCTTTGAGCTTTTGCAGAGAAATTTGTTATCCGTTTTGTACGTGTTATATTTTTGCTCTTTTATATTGTTATGATGAAATATTGACTTTGCAAACAAACTTTTAACGATGAATTGAATAGGGAGATAAAAAGCTGTTTGGGATGATAAGTGATGATATTTGTATGAATATCTACAGTAAACATGTATGTGTTTTCTTTATATGAAGGACTTATTAAATATTAAAGAGTTTAATAAAATTATATTGTTTTTAATGATTAATAGTATTGTTTAAGTATTCTAAGTGGTGGTTAGTACTTTAGTAAAGTCAGCAGTCATCAAGATAATATTCTGGAAATAGCTTACAATAGTTTAGCGTTACCTACAAATTAATTATTACTCTAATAACAACCTTTCTCTCTCTAAACTGCTGGATTTCAATTTCAGCAGTATTTTAATCATAATTATGTAAGTTTTTGTTTGAATCTATGATTACTTGATTATATTCTCGTGTGCATTTGAATCTACTTATGTTACAGAATGAACATTAAGCTAGCTGCTCTGGCTATGAAATGGCATACTTATTGATAGCATAATAGCAAAGCGTAGGATTTCAAATACATGGGTTCTCATAAAAGCAAAGTACGCACTTAATCCTTGAGGTAAACGTCATCAAATCTTCGTAATGTTGGCCTAAGATGAAATGAAGGCACGAAGTAATATCTTACTGGTTTCATAGTGTTTTTATACAGGTCTAACTAGCTCTAACAGTGTGGCTACATTTGTCAAAACCAAATCCTATGTCAACAAATCTGATCAGCGTGGCGTAGTAGACTAAAATCCAGAGGTGAAGGAGGCCTGTGGCTAACAGTGGAACATTAGTTAGCTAGAATTCTTCCTACGTACAGGTTATCTAATAATAAAAAATATATGTTAGGGTTGAGAGCAAAGCCGTTCTCATTACGAGCTTCATGGCTATGTTACTAAAATTACGTATTTTAAGTTACCCTTTCTGTATTTTTTATAAATTTTAACTTAATAGGTTTTAGGTGTTGCTTTATACATAGTGCAATAATAAAATTAATAATTATTTAAAATAAATTTTAAATTCAAAGAGTAAAGCAAATACAAGATTATTTGTAAAACTATTATATTCTATTACCTACCTATTTAAAACTCCATCATTCTACCACGCGAAACTTAGACTACGTTATG
The DNA here is from genome assembly GCA_916999025.1 of Orgyia antiqua. NCBI lineage: Eukaryota > Metazoa > Arthropoda > Insecta > Lepidoptera > Erebidae > Orgyia > Orgyia antiqua. Next base: position 18,997,472 of record OU779870.1, read on the forward strand.
CCAGACATACAAAGATGTATCGTGAATTCTCTTTTCTCTCTAGCCCATTAACGTTCCAATGTTGTGTGAAGGCTTCCTCCACTTTGGGAGGAACCATGCTCTGCTATGCTGCATTGACCAGGCGTGTCAACAGGTTTATTTTCGAATTTTCCGTCCGTCGCAGAGGATGTTATCTGTGTGTAATATCCCTTAACTGAATTTTACAGCACCCTGGAAAGAAAATAGGATGGTGGCACTTGTAGTCCCACCATCCTATTTTCCATACGTCGCCAAACGTAGGTACAATATGTAATGCCCGGTATATTTTGTAAAGCTTGTCGCGCAGTAAGTTTAAATAAAAAAAGTGTTGATAATAAGTGTTTTAGGAAACTACAATTAGCTACTCAAAATAAAATGTCAACCCTTTGAAGTTGAGTGTTTACTATGCCATTAAATTCACCCCTCGTAAAGCTAGTCAAAATACTCTCAAGTAACATTCACTTGAAATCATCACCAACATTTGTTCCCAATTATATTGCTGATATACTGTGAGTAAAGCTCTCTGTCTGTCTGTAATTAATATCTCCTGAACGGGCCTTCAACACATGTGGTTTGAGAAGAATTTATTGCATAACTTGATTTTTTGTTCCATTGATCCCAAGAGAGATGAAGATGAACGATTTGTTTTGTTGGAACCATCCTTTCGTAGTGATGTGCAATTTACGTAAAATAATATTTAAGATCTTATTTCTCATGTTATAACAGATATTTTTTTACTATAGTTACATTAATGTTATTACCATTAATTTAATTAATATTAGCACACTAGCGTTTTCGCAACATATTTTATTGATGCTTTGCTCCTAAGTATAATCTAATTCTTTCCACAACTAACTGAAAAAGTCAACTTAGAGAATTCTATATCTAAAATTAAAACTCTACACCAACACGCATAAGATCAGCTTGTTAGAATAATTATGAAAGACAGAATAAGCTAAAGTATCATTATTCCTTACAGACTCACTAGCTATTTTCCGCAACTCCGTACGCGTGGAATTTAGCAATCAAACCTTACCAAGTTATTAATAAGCTCTTGAACCATTCTATCTTTGAAAAAAACCGCATCAAAATCCATTGCATAGTTTTGAAGATATAAGCTCACATAGGGACATAGATACAAAAATAACGACTTTTTTTATAACAATTATAGATCCTGAATAAATCATGTCATTCAATTAACATTGTCTTTTTTATCACGTAATATATGCCCCATTTTGTTTATAAGCGCCATATTTATCCAAAAAATGTTTAGACAGAACTAAATATGTTTTAGTTATGCCATAGACAAACCTATTATAATTTTTTAATTTTATTTGTCAGTAAATTGTTAATTCACGCCTCATGGACACCAACCCATAGATAATTTTAAGTGGTAATCAAGTGATTCTGCTCTCTGAAAGTGTTTTTTGGATATATTTTATGTTAATTACATAGTGTTTATCAGTGTTTTTATGAGGTCGGATACATGTAGGTATATTAAGATGTCTCGTAAGTAAGGAAGTTGATTGATAAACATGTTCTAGGTGTAATGTGTATAAAGAGCAGGTTCTAAATATTCTAATAATGTAGCGAACAGTTCAATACCGTGAGAGAATTATGTATTGCCCGAAAATATGTTGTACAGGACTTGATATTGTTATTATTTTATTCTGGTTTTTAGGATTTAGCCAAAAGGTAGAAAAGGATTTTATTACTAAGACTTCATTTATGTCTATAATATTGATTGTAAATTAAATCTCTATTAATTGTAGACTAATTTCGAAACGCAAAATCTAAGCAAATGTGTTGTAGTGTAGTGTTTTAAAGTTGGGTTCCAATCAATCGTTACATTCTTAGATTACTGTTGGTTATAGATTTAAGGATATTTTAAAAACGGCAATAACACTAGTAGGTAAGTAAGTAGGTAGGTAGTTATGAAAAATCATGGCTGGATACATTAGTTAGTATATAAAAAAAAAGATGTGTGGCACTCGGGGACTGCCGCGGCAAAGCTATTGCATAGCATTTTTTTATTTTTATTATTAACTTATGTATTTATAATTATTTATTTATTTTATTTCTGCAAGAATCTACTTAACGTAAACTAAAATAAGATTAATAATCCTTATATATAATCCTTATTTACTGATGCTTACATCTGTCCATTGTTTATGGTAATTATGATAAAATAGCGATTGTCAATCAAATGTCAATCTGTTGGTATACAATTTTAGTTTTGACATTATTTTACATTATTAAAATCTAAAATACGCTATTATCTGAACATTTAGGATATATGTTGTCAATTCAAAATCCTTATTTCAATACGTTGTTTAATTTGAGAAAGGCATTGTCCCTTGGTATCAACAGTATGAAATAAATTGCGGGGCGAAGAGGGGATTACGCATGCGCTGTAGCGCCGATATGTAAGGTTTTTTACGCTCTTTCCGTTACGTACTGTACGTACTCAGTTTAAATTTAGAATTTTGTAGATTCGGTCTCCACGCTCAAGGCCCGCGATAGAAGCTATGCAATAGCTTAAAATGTGACTAAAATATAAAACGCTTGGTTTTTCTTTAACATAAATATTTAATTTAGGCATTTTAATACTATTGGACAATATATTGAAGGAGTATATCGTATGTCCCTAATAGTATACATACATAAGATATTTAAAGTGATGCAACCCTAATATTCATTTTAATTACAAAAGGCCCGTATGATATCTAACACAAACACAGACGGGAAACAAACACCTTTTTTTAGGCCGGCGACACACTGAACGTTATCAACACGGCGTTAGGCCGCCGACATACTTACGCAGATAATGGCCAACCCGGTCAATATTTGAAAATCCATCAGTGACAACGACAAAATGACTTCTTCACTTTACTAAGACAATTTTAAAATTGATGTCGGTGAAATCAATAATCAACCTAATAGTTTGTACAGCAGAGTTGAATTTATTAATGTTAATGTAAATGTACATAAGTTTTCTTGACTACTTGATCCATTAGACATCGCTTTGAGTATTAAAAATAAAAGAAATGACATAGGAAATGTCGTTCGTAATGATTTTGAAGTCGATATAATAGAAATTTTTGGTTTAGTAGCTTAAGTATATACTTAAGAAATAAGTGCGAGTACCTCAATGAAAGAGTTATGTTGCATCGAATTATATAAAGAATAAAGTTTATATCGCTATAAGACCATATAAAGTAATAGGCAATAATGAAAATAGTTTATCTACCAGATTTTTGATAGCATCAACTCAAACAATCATTGTGGTTTTATATCCGAGGAGTTTGTTTGTTTGTACGCGCTAATCTTTTACCAGTGTTCGAGAAAGGCTATATAAGATCACGCTGCGGCCAATAAGAGCTAAGCATCAGTGAAAAATATTGCAAAATCGGGGGAAATTTTCTAAATTACGGCCTCGTGGCCTAGTGGTTAATATAACGGACTGCCGTTCACGAGGTCTTGGGTTCGATTCCCGGTCAGGACAAATATTTGTGTGATGTTTTTAATTGTCATACAAATGTTTGTACTGCGCCTGGGTGTTTCTATGTATTATAAGTATGTATTTACAAAAGAAAAGTAGTATATGTATTATATCCGTATTCTGGTACCCATAACACAAGCATATAAAGCTTAGCTTGGGACCAGAGGATGTTGTGTGAAATGTCCATGAATATTTATTTTATAAAAAAAAAAAAAATCCACAGGTACGGAGTCGCGGGACAGCTAGTTATCTAATAATGGTCTACGTCCCAAAGACCAATGATGATTATCACGCATCATGGAGATCAATATCAAATATGTCTGATTGTATAGACAATAATGCTTAATTGCATCGTAATTGGCAATCCTTTTGTATACATAATATAATGTTCATTGTTTAGTGAATGTATTAGGTAATTCTAAGTACTATATTTAATATAATTAGATGGTCTGTTTGAGTACAGAGTATGTACGAAGCCAAGGACGTATGTTAATTTAGTATTAGATGGTAACAGAAAAAGGCGTAACAGTGGTACCAATTCTACTAGCACATAACTAAAAAAATAAAATCGCTAGTTTGAACATCACACTTCTGTAATGTTAACTAATTATTTTATCACTAGCTGTTGCCCGCGACTCCGTACGCATAGAATTTAGAAAATTTTTCTCGTTTTTGTAACATTTTTCACTACTGCTTCGCTCCTATTGATCACAGCGTGATGTTATATAGCCTAAAGCCTTCCCCTATAAATGAACTAACCAACAAAAAAAGAATTTTTCAAATCGGACCAGTAGTTTCTGAGATTAGCGCGTATAAACAAACAAACAAACTCTTCCGCTATAAAATATTAGTATAGATAAAAACTATGTGTTATAGACTAAAGTTCTTAATTTATATAAATGTTTGCAACGAAATAACAAATAATAGACATAATGACACTATCGATTTTAATTTTTTAATTAAGTTAAGTTTAGTTGTGTGCGTAAATTTGTTGAAAAAAATCTTTTGTAGTTTTGTAGTACATTCAACTATATTTTTAGGAATCACTATTGATTCGAAATTACAGTGGGGCCCACAAATTGAAAAAATGTCTGGCAAACTTAGCTCTGCGGCATATGCGGTGAAAACAATTAGACGACTTACGGATGTAGATACGGCTAGAATGGTTTACTTTAGTTATTTTCACAGTGTAATGTGCTATGGAATTCTTCTTTGGGGAAGCTGTGCGGACATTAATCGGATATTTGTGCTCCAGAAACGCGCTGTTAGAGCTATATATAACCTAGGTCCGCGGGATTCTCTAAGGGAGAAATTCAAAGACATAAATATTTTAACGGTCGCTTCGCAATATATATATGAAAATTTATTGTATGTTCATAAAAATATTCATAATTTTACAAAAAAAAAGCGACCACCATAATGTTAATACAAGGCATAAACACAATCTTGTGATGCATGTAACCCGTCTCCACAAAATATGTAACTCTTTCATGGGTCATTGTATACGATTTTATAATAAACTCCCTATTGATGTAAGAGAATTAAATAATTCTAAATTTAAAAAATTCATTAAAACTAAATTATGTAAAAAGGCGTATTATAAAATTTCTGATTATATTAAAGATGATAAAGCTTGGGAGTAGGTTGCTCTAGAGCAATACATATTCTATATTGTAAAGTTATTAGCATTGTAAGTATAATTGACATTTAATTTAAAAATATTGATTTGATTAAAAGCTCTGCTGAGTTTCTTACGCCGGTTCTTCTCAGCAGATTGCGTCCTGAACCGGTGGTAGGGAAAAAAATTGGACATGTCATAAGCACATAATTTTTCTGAAAAATTATGTCTACGTGATTAAATGATTTTTCATTTCATTTCATTTCATTTGACTAATTATGTACTTTACCAATTTCTTACATACTTCTTCTAACGTATGTTTATTTTTTTTTTCTTTGCAGGTAACTAATCCTTTATCCCTTGGTGCATTGCCGAGCTATTAACACAAAAGGTAGATGGATGTGAATTTATTTTATCTTCCTTATTTTCTTATAATATTTTCTTAAGCACATTTATATTTATTGTAAAATTTGTGCACAAAAGCTTGATTTCATATAATAATCCTAAAATAAGAGTATGATGGCTGACAGAAGAGATTAGAAGAAAAAAATACGTTGTGACGACCTCAAATAATTTGAGATGGGATCAAAAATTTGGTCTACTACACCACACTAACCGCGTTGTGGCATAGACGTGTTGGCATAGGGTTTCCTTTCGAGATTTCCGTCTCTTACGTTTGATGTTAATTGCTTACAATATCCCTTTAGTCGACTCTTACATCACCCTGGCGAAGAAATTGTGTGGTGGAGTGAATTATATTGCCAATCCGTCACTACACGGTAAAACTTATCGTACAGTATTATTCTTATCTTTCAACCCCGTTATTATAGTTTTCATGTTTGCATGTGTCTTTTTGAAAGACAAATTGGTTGTGTAATTTTAAAATCAAGTATCATCGGTTGGCAAAGGCATCAGGGTTGTAAGTGTTACATAGCTATATAAATTGACACCGTGTAGAGCCATAAAATGTAATTATTTAGCGTTTTTATTATTATTATTTTTAATTAATTCAATTTCATTGCTTAGTCAATAACTCTGCAAAGAGCTTTATTAACACATCTCTATTTTATTTGCTAACTATAATATTGAGGACAAATATGCAATCTTACACAGCATTTTGTCCTTCTGCGTGTTTCAAGCTGTTTTCTTACCAAAAATAAAAGCAGAATAGGCTTTCAGTTGTAACAAATATAAAATTTATTAAGTATAAAATGAGTTACTTAAATTTGATTTTTTCAAAACAGGCGACTGCAATTTTTAAGCAAATTTTAATTTGTTAAATTAACACAATACTAGATATTTCGCATTCAGTAAATATAATAGAAATTAGTTTTCTTAGAAAAAATAAATACGAATATATATCTCTGTTTTTCTAGCCATGTATCGTTCGTCTTACATCGCATCGTCGCAGCTACTGCATTCTTATGTGTGGGCCATGCATTCAAGGCAAGTTTGAAGCAAAAACGAAGCGCATTTCAGCATTCATAACAGTTTTTGTCACTTGTCGTCAACCTCCGGGTATTATATTTACAATACCTGCATGCTTTGTATGACGAGGATTCTACAAGTTTTTCAAATGAAATCATATCTGTGGTCACTTTTTAGTTTTAGTATCTAGTTTTACTATCATTTAATGGCATTATTATCAAGTTTCATTCATTGTTCAAGTTTATGAAGTTGTCGCGTCAAACGTGGTTGGTAATAAATATTGATGAACGAATGATGTCGAAAAAAATATGGATAGACTGGGTAAGAGAGGATGTGAAAGAAATGAGGAGTAAACAGTGATATAACACTGGACAGAAGACTAGGGAAGAAGAAATTGAATGAGATGAATGATGAAAAAGAGAAATAATGAGTGTAAGGGAAAAAACCAAAGTTTAAAAAGTTTACGTCCAAAATAGTGACTATGTGACAAGTCTTCATCTTGTCAAGTCTAATCTAATGACTCATAAATGATTACACTTTATAGCCATGCATAGAAGGTATAATAAACACTATAAGATAATATAAAAATAAGTCGGATTTTCCTTCCTGACGCTATAACTCCAGAACGCACGAACCAATTTCCACGGTTTTGCAGGTCTCGGGCTCCGTGAGGTTTATAGTTCATTTTTTTTTTTACTTTTTTTTTTGGTATGGCAAAGCAACGTTTGCCGGGCCAGCTAGTAAGATATAATAAATTACATGGTTGCATTTGATTTATATTTTAAAGGCAAAAACATCAGACACGTGACTAGTAAGACGTTCTTTACCAACTCAATGACCTGTTCTAAAAATGTCAGAACTTTAATTATTCGTAACAACATAATCATTTGAATCGTGAGTGTTCAATGAACATAGGTATTAATAGCCTACGCCTATTCTATCTTGGCCTCCTATCATCTGATTCATTGTTCTAATCCCTTTCACTTATAAGTACCTTGTTATCTTGGTCGTTAATGCTTAGATTATTACGTTATCCTCACTGCAAGATACTAGTTTACTTGTCGGAACCACCCGCTGCGCTTAATGTGAGGCGTATAACCGTTCACACAAGTTTCGCCATCATTTATATCATCTTTGATATTAACAACCTTATTATCTATAATGTAAAATTCAAATTTATAAGTGTGTGATTCAAGTTGTACACGTCATGCCGTTTCATTACAATCCTTAACATCGTTTATCATATTTTACATTGATATAATTTATTCATTTATGTGTTCTTATTTCATATCGGTCAAGATTATTTTACATGTTGTTCTCAAATTTCTCAATACGTGACAAGGTTCAGTATAAAGTCATTCTGCTCTTTGAAATATTGTTGTTTTATTATCGATAACAATATTTTACACGTCGCCAAGTCGCTGTAAGGTGAGATGTTGCTTTATTTATAAAGCATACCTTAGTGTCTTTATAGTGAATGCTGAGTTTTATTAATATTTTATATTATGATCATACCCGTATCGGATATCGAACACTTAATTTTCATGACATTTACTCTTTTGTTATTTTATGGGAGTCATATTGTACTAGAAACATCCAACCATTTAGTGCTATACAGTTTTCGCCACAACTGCCTTTCTCATTCTCCTGTCCCTATCCGTTATACGGAGTCGGCGCAACATTACTTGTTTATGTTGCAATGGGATTTGGCTTGGAGTGCCTTGGATTTGATTTGGTAAACAGCCGCCTGCCTGACGTAAACCCTATGTATGGGCGCGGCTGTCATGTGTCGTGGTTCCTTCTGTCGGTTCTTATGATCCCCACGGACAAGACATAGAGAAGTGACATTTGTATTCTTTATGTCTATCATCCCACAGACTTAAGCTGCAACTGTCAGTCTGTTCTCAATAACCATAATTAAGACTGAACGGATTCCTAAGTCCAAGTCACTGTCAATTTTTTTTATTTCATGTAGGCATGTTTTACAAACGCAAATCCTATGGAGAAGAACAGACAAGAAACTCCATAGATGTTTTTTCTCGTTTTCCTTTCTTTTCATTTTTTTTTTTCAATATTATTTTACATTGTTGTGGGGCATGAGAATGATTCTAAGTGGTTTTTCATACATTATTGCACTATCATAATGTTACTTCGCTGTAACAGTCTAATTTGGAAAAACAGTAGGTGGTAGTTATAACCAACTCCAAATTCCCAAATTAATGCTACTCATGATCGAAACCCAAATCGTCATATTTGGTCGTGATTCAACTTATGTCAAGAAATAAACATAAATTCATTCGCTTGTTAAGTAAGCAGAGCACTGAGGACGTTAAAACAAGATACTTTTAATGTCACATGACATTATAAACCTACCAAGTAAGAATTGGATTCGTGAACGAATGGTTCTCTACCATGTTTTATGTCGTCAAAGCGTATCATCAGATTATACCAAGAAGAAGTATATTTTGCTGCCTTCAACACTACCGGGTCGTGGTAATGCCTTGAGCCTTACCGTGACCCGACAAGGGTGGCCCCATTACAGGCAAGGATGGATACGCAGGAAGGTCTCGTATAATAAAATTTTTTAGACATTTGTTGTATGGAAACTTTGAATATTGATTCTATCCCGATTTTTAATATTTATTATTATAGCAACAACAGATATACATCACATCATATGTGAAAATGGATGGGCGGACAGAGAAGCGAAGTCTCAGTAATACGGTCTCGATTTTCCTTATGGTACTCTCTCCTATCTCTATTAACGTCTATTAACGTCTGTTGGGCAAGAGGAAACTGCCCTTTGGGAGGAATTATGATCTACTGTGCCGCGCTGACCAGACGTGTTGGTACAGGGTTTACTTTGGAATTTTCCGTCTCTCACGTCACTTGACGTTAACTACTTCCATTGTTTTTTAGCTGACTCTTACAGGACCCTGGGAAAGAAATGGGATGCTGACACTTGTATTCTTAATCCATCACCACACGAACCCCTTTTTGTACGGAACCCCAAAAACAAAAATATATTATGATATTATTTTCAGACTTTAATAGCCTCATTAATTTAACGATCATGTTTATCGATGCGTATTACTTATTAATTCAGCAAATAATGTGATTTTATAATCAGTAAGACGAACCTCTGAATAAATATATGTCGTCTTTGTTATCAACGCCATCTATAATATCTGACAAAAACTGTTCTTGTTTAAATAAGCTTTTGAACTCTTTTATTATTATGGTTCTTTTTTTATTTTATTTTTTATTTGTTGGAATGACTTAATAATATATTATGGTCACTTATCTATTTTCTAAAGTCCTTTAAATTATAGATGCAGATTTTAGGATTTCATACCAAAAGGTAAAAAGGAATCCTATTACTTCGCTGTCCGTCCGTCCGTTCAGCTTTCTGTCTGTTACCAGGCTGTATCTCTGGAACGACGATAATCAGAGAGCTGAAAATTTCACAGTTGGTGTAATCATTTGATGCCAGAACAACAAACACTCATCATGATCATTCTCCTGCCTCTTTTTTTGTTTTTTTATTTATTTACGGACATTTCACGCAACGTCCTCTGGTCCCAAGCTAAGCTTATATGCTTGTGTTATGTGTACCACAATACGAATAGAATACACATACTACTTTTCTTTTGTAAATACATACTTATAATACATAGAAACACCCAGACGCAGAACAAACTTTTTTATGACATTTATAAACATCACACAAATGATTGTCCCATGCGGGAATCGAACCCGCAATTTCGTGAACGGTAGGCCACGGAGCCCGTCGATACGGAACCCTAAAAATAATTTTACTAAGAAACTATATTAAAATTAAAAATACTGATATACTATAAATCAACACGTAACGTTGTATATTCTAAGACATATCCGGTTTACTCTTATAACTTACTATCAAAATGATTAATCCACTTTATTACACACTATTACACCTCATAAACTGACATGGCATGTTAATGTCTATATGCTGATATCTTTTATGCTTTTTTCTTATATTCTTATCAATTGAATTGGTAATTTTGTTTGACGTTCTGATATTTTACAGATGGTTGTGTCAATCTCCATTTCAAATATCGAACCTATCATAAAAATACTTAGCTTTGTGATAAGCAATATAGATTTTTGTTCCGGAATTATGTGTGCACACATGAATTAAGTAATTCTACACAAGTCTATTTGCAGGGGGTATTAAGAGTCAGCAGCCAATCTGAAAGACGGGGTACGTAATATTGTGATCTACTCGTATACAAACACGCCTGGTCAACGTAGCAAAAGTAAACTCCCGAATCCGACGATTTCGTCAAATGTGCCTAATATATATAAATAAAACCCTTATAAAAATATTTTTCCAACTTTTTTTAAATGAAATATAAAGTGGTCAATTTTAATAAATGAAGTGAAAATACGGCTGCGACATTCCGAGACACTATCATGTCGTTTGTTAATTGCGGTTCATTTACACGAAGTAATTAAATATTTGACTTAATAAAAACATTAACATGCGGCAAATAATTGCACCTGTTACTTTATTTTTTTTTACTTATCGTTTCTTTTTTATTAACGCGCGCTTTATTTTTTTAAATCTATATTTGTACCAGTGCAAAGAAAGAATAGTAAATTGTGCTTAAAGAAACGAAGTTAAACGAATGTAATGGTGAAGGAATAGGTTAGAACTTTACTTAACTTTACTTTTTTTAAAAACTTTTTTTAATTTTTCACTTAGATTGATTATGTTTTACAAACCAAAGTCAAAATCTAATATTTTTATTTTAAATAGGCATTATTAACCAGCTCTTTTAAAATATCAGAAGGTATATTAACCTTCCGACATAAAAGTATATAAATATATTATTCAGCCTGAAATATAAATAATTTTGTTCCCATTATGGTAATTGCTTGGTTTACCTGTCAATATCGACAAGCACAGATAATAAATTTACTAGTTCACCTTATTTACTGGTATATTTAGAATGCAATTAAAAATAAGAGATGATAAGAAAACACCTCAATGTAGGCGTTGATTGATAGATATTGTGTTGATATTACTTTATGAGGTCACACATATAGTTGTAACACTGTTATCGAACTTGCGGTTATATAATTACGAAACTCAATATTGTTATGCTTTAGAATTTCTTGCAATTGCAACATTGCTCACGCCCAAAAGATGCCTGATAGTAGCCTAATACGAAAGCCTATTGTTAGGTATAGACAAGAGGGTGTGTTTAATAGACTGATTGCTTAAACGGAATATATTTTATGGTGTAAAATATATTATTGAGCAATTTACTAACTATGCTTGTTAGTTTGAACTTTATCAAGCAAGTTTAAACTCTTTTTTAACAAACAAACTATCAAATCTTTGCTCTGTAATTCATCTACCCATCCATCAGCCCTTCTCCATCCACTGCTGGATATAGGGCTCCATCAGAAAACTCCACAACCCGCGCTTTTGCGCTATCTGCATTCAACTGCTCCCGGCACATTCGTCACATCGTCAGTCCACCTTGTTGGGGGCCACCCGACGCTGCGTCGTAATATTTCAGTCAAATTGCTTAAAATGGGAATGTATCAAACCTAACATCGGAATATATGAAACTAAAAAGCGGTCAAGTGCGTTTTGCACTCTCACACAGTGGTTCTATCATAATAATATGACAAGAGCTAAAGAATGATGATAAGTATTTGTTGTTGTATCACCGTTCCAGAGATCTCAGCCTGATGACAGACAGACGGGCGGAAGGACAGTGAAGTTTCTGTAATAGGGTCAACTTGACCTCTTGGTACGAAGCCTTTTTTAAAAAGCTTAAATGAATGAAAATTATGGACAATAAAGTCCATAGTTCTCCTACTGACTGCAATATGTGCAATTGCGTGTTTGTGATCAAGATTGCAGACTACGTCATCAACTTTCTATACATTATCTGTTCTTTAATAGAAACTAATATCCTATAATGTTCAGTATTTGAATTTATTGATCACGCGACTTTAGAACGGTACCTCTGTGTGGTAATCGATATTGTTTCCTTGTATGGGAACTTAAATACCTAACGTTTACTAGTTTATAATTTACAGAGGTTTTCATAAGTCATATTAAGTAATAGAGTTTGAAATTTTTTTTAATTACTCTTGTTATTTTGGTACTGACAACACTTGCCAATTCGCGATAACTTATTATTTTTATGGATATTTTATTAGGTACTAGCTGCTGCCCGCAACCCCATACGCGTGGAATTTACAAAACTTTTCCCCGTTTTTGCAACATTTGTCACTTATGCTTCGCTCCTATTGGTCGCAGCATGATGTTGTATAGCCTTAAGCCTTCCCCTATAAATGGACTATCCAACAAAAAATAAATTTTTCAAATCAGACCAGTAGTTCCTGAGATTAGCGCTTTTAAACAAACAAACAAACTCCTTAAAACATTGTCCTTAAACTACTTTATTTATGAAAAAAAAGTTGCAACAATTCGTGGCGTATTTCTAAATGATTAAGCTCTCATATGGACGTACAGAAAATCTTACACGTTAAAAACCTAACCTAACTAAAATGAAAACAATACATTGTGTTTTGGTAATCTATAGTGCACAGATTTTGGAATAAGGAAGTTTCGTTAACATTGCCGAATTGTTTTTGACACTTATTCATATTTGTTAGTTGTGCTTGTGGCTACCTTGGTTTTATTATAAGTTTTAAAAATTTATGCACAAAAATGAGATGTACGGTCAGATATAACATAAAGCATTATGCTTGTCATGTAAGCATAACTAAACGGCATGATAATAACTTTGCTGTCCAAAGAGTGCTCATGAACCAAACTATGCTCATGAAATTCGTTCAAACTTATCGAGCCAGAAAATTGTATGTTTACAAATTCATAATATGACCTGTATAAAACGTATATGGTTACGTAAAATCCCTACTAATATTTTATATGCGAAAGTAACTCTGTCTGTCTGTCTGTAACGCTTTCCCGCTTAAACCTCTCAACCGATTTTGATGAAATTTGGCACAGACAATCTTTAGACCCTGAGAAAGGACATAGGCTACCTTTTATTGCGAAAAAAGGGATGAAAATTTTCTAAATTATACGCGAACGGAATCGCGGGCAACAGCTAGTATTCTATAAATAAGGTTCTGTTATGTGTGTTCTTATTACAACAGTACACTCAATTTATTGACATCTATATAGTCTACTTTAGATATTATCAGGCGCTACAAAATTGTGTATTTATAAAAGAAACGATCAACCGACTTCATGTGCCTTTGAAATTTGAGGGTTTTCCTCGATTTCTCAGGAGACAACCATCAGATCTTGACCAATGGGACCATACGAGAAGCAGCAGCTTTGAGATAAAACAAGAATAATTAAAATCGCTTCGCCCAGTTAGAAATAATGAGGTAACAAACATAAACGAGTCGGACTCGCGCACGAAGGGTTCCGTACCATTATGTATGCAATATACGTTATTAATAAATGAGCAAACAACACACACAATACTTAATTAAACACGTTTGTTGTATGAGAGCAAGAAACGGTAAAAAAATCATGTTTGTTGTATGGGAGCCCCCCTTAAATATTTTCTTTATTTTATTTTTAGTATTTGTTGTTATAGCGGCAATAGAAATACATCATCTGTGAAAATTTCAACTCTCTAGATATCACCGTTCTTGAGATACAGCCTGGTGACAGAAGGACGGGCGGACGGACGGACGGACGGACGGACGGACGGACGGACGGACGGACGGACGGACAGCGAAGTCTCAGTAATAGGGTCCCGTTTTTACCCTTTGGGTACGGAACCCTAAAAAGAAAATACAGACGAATTGAGACCCTCGTTCATTTTTTGAAGCCGGTTATAATTTTCTAGATACAATTACGTTACTTGTAACAGATAGCAATTAAATAAGATAGAACTAATTTTATTTAATGATGTAGTTTAAAGTTCTAAAAACGGGTATTTTGAATTAGATATACACTTAAACAAGTTTTTCTCTGACAAAGTCAGTACTCTTCTTCTTCTTCTTCTCCAGCCCATTTACGTCCCACTATTGGGCACGGGCCTGCTCCACTTTGGGAGGGATTATGGTCTACTGTGCCACGCTGACCAGGCGTGTTGGCACAGGGTTTATTTTCGAGTTTTCCGTCTCCCACAGAAGATGTTATCTGTGTGCATTATCCCTTAGCTGACTTTTACAGCACCTTGTGAGGAGAAGAGGTGGTGACACTTGTATTCTTAATCCGTCACCACACGGTCAGTACTCACATAGATACATTATCAGAAGGATCCAGTTAACTTTACTCCTTTATTCAAAGCTTTGATCTCGTACTTCCTGCTTATAGACAGACCAAAATACTAATAGTTTCTCATATTATGTAGTACTAGCTGTTGCCCGCGACTTCGTCTGCTTGAAATTTAGTAATCAAACCTTAACAAATATAAGTTTACTATACCACTCGATAGATGGCGTTGTACGTACGTTTTTAAATCGCACTATGGTTTGGTTACACACATTAACACTAACTTAAGCTCGTCAAAATATTTGGTTAATATTCCACTTTTCGCATTTATAAGTTAGTAAGGATGAGGTTTTTTCCCAAAGCACCGTTAGATTGTCATATTTTATAATAAAATATTATAATATCTTCATTTAAAACACTATGAACAAGATAAAGAGCCAATATACAACTAAAAGCACATCAATATGCAAGAATCTCAATTAATCTTGAGTGCCATAGGTTTCCACGATTAATCACAAGCTCATGTGTATCTGTCACAAAGCTCTTTAGAAAATTTTCATAGAATCATTAGAAACACGTTTGGGCACCAAATCAGTTATAAACAGTCACACTATCGCAAGTCGATTACAAAAAAAAACTCATTCGTAACGTCGTTACAAACGATTATTAATATCGATCCAAACTATTTCAACATACGTATTGAATCGATTCTGATTCCATTACTACAGGTGTAAAATATATTTTTATAATCTTAGTTTATATATCTTTTTTTATTTATTGTTAACATCAATTAACCCTTGTACGTGGGGTTACATTAACATATTAATATGTTTTGAGACCATAAATTATGATCGTTTGAATATGGTCATATTTTTTATGAAAATGGAAATTGGATCTGATTCAATTAATAATTTTGACGTTCTATTCAAGTCCTAATTTTTTATTAAGTAACCTTTTTGGTTAAATTGACAACTTTGTTATATTTTAAATTCCATAAAGATTTTATTATAAAACTAATGTGAATTTTAATACCTGTCACGTATTTCTAACAACGTGTGTTAGACCTATACCTAGAGTTGATATTATGATAGAATTCTGTCAAAGCTCTTGACATTTTTTGTAATTTATACGTACTTTGGTTGCAATACTTTATATTTTCGCATCAGTAGTGGTATTCAGTAAGAAAAAGTGAAGTGAATTTTCGGTGAATCTTGATCACGTGACAGCGCTCCTCCAATAAAAATATTTATAATATTTTTATTGGAGGAGCGCTGTCACGTGATCAAGATTCACCGAAAATTGAAACGGAAAGTCTTGGCACAATGATAATAGTAACTTAAGAAAAAATTTGGACTTTTTAATTCACATTTTGTTACCAAAAGCAGATTTGTCTTTGCTATAAATTGCCAATTTTGAACATTTAAGTTAAATATGCTGTGCACTCAGTTCAGAATCATGTCAAACGAAAGATTGCAACGTAAATATTATGCGTATAAAGAACGTTAAATTCTTTAAACTGTAAACATTCTTAACCTTCCTTTTACAACTCTATTCAACCGTGTGTACTTCACAATCGGCTAACCCCTTAAACTCTTCGACCGTCTGGGCCAAAATAACTTTGTACAAAGCAGCCGACTTGTCTTAATTCGAAGAACTGTCTCGACGATTAGTCGCGCGAAGCATGATGTCTAAATTAGTAAGCCCTATCCTTTTTGTTTGACTGACATCTCAATTAATGATGTGTAATTTGGAAGACGGTATAATGTGTTATTCGCTGATGCCTCGTTTAATAAGCGAAATGGTGTGATAAGGATGCTGTTCGATTTGGTTGGGTAACGACCTGATGTGTTTATTAGTGTTATGAAGTTCTAACAAGATAATAATAGACATATTTTATGTAAATACTATTTAAATACATTGTTTTCATGAGCTGTGTGGAGTGACTAGAATAGACAAAGTACGAAATGAGTTTATAAGAGAAAGCATGAAAGTGGCGCCAGTACCTAATAGAAACGTTGAAAGGGAACCGTTTGTCTTGGTACGGGCACGTAATGAAGAAGGATGAAGGGCATTTAAATAAAAAGGTGATAAATATGAAAGTAGGTGGCTGGAAAAAGAGAGGGAGATCAAAGAAAAGATGGATGGACTATGTAAGAGACGATATAAAAGAAAAAGAAATTGATAAGAATATAACGGCTGATAGGAGAGGATGAAAGGAAAAAACGTGCTGTGGCGATCCCAAGTAGCTCGGGATATGGGCAGGAAGAGTAAGAAGAAGATCGTTATTAGTTAATAGTAACGTTATTAGTTAGTTTTTTGAGGTCTGACTTTAAATTTCTTCAAACATCATACCAAAGAATCAAAAAAAAAACCTTAGTGCTGACAGATTGGTTGTAGGTACATGTTGTTCATTGCTTGTGATTTTTAAATTGCAGTAAATAAAATTTAGCTTGGTCTCTCAAGCTTTTACAAAAACATTTAATTATCTCTAAAAACATCAACCTTTTTACCCAATTGACGGGCCTCGTGGTGGAGTGGTTTATATAACGGACTGCTGATCATGAGGTCTCGGGTTCGATTCCCGGTCAGGACAATCATTTGTGTGATGTTTTTAATTATCATACAAATGTTTGTACTGCGTCTGGGTGTTTACTATGTGTTATAAGTATGTATTTACAAAAGAAAAGTAGTTTATGTATTATATCCGTATTATGGTACCCATAACACAAGCATAATAAGCTTAGCTTGGGACCAGAGGACGTTGTGTAAAATGTCTATGAATATTTATTTATTTATTATTTATTTATATAAAAAAAAATAAAAAATAAAAAAAAAATTAAAATGTAAGAACTACGAGTAGTTTTCTGCTTTCGTATTTCTTATTTCTTTGGTAAGATTTTAAGAGACAAAACGAAAGATATTTAAGTATTCTAATTAAAATGTTAAAATACAGTTGGTATTTTTTAGAAAAACTTTGTCAACAATAAATGTAAAATAATACAATCTGGTTAAGAGCGTTCGCAAGTTGAAATAAAAAAATCTAAGGATGTGGTACACTGAAAGCATTAAAGCACCAGAAAAATAAAGTTTAACATTTTACTGTAGATAATATAAATTATTTTTAAAAATATAAGGCTTTTAATTTGAACTCTGTTAAAAGCTCAAATGAAGTATGAATAAGCACCAAACGTTGGCAGTGCAGGAAGAGCATTTTTTTCAATAAAAACTAGCTGCGCCGGCAAACGTTGTTTTGCCATACAATTCTGTGTAAAAAAAATTTCATCAAAATCGGTCCAGCCAATTGTGAATCTAAACCATCATCAGACCCCCCTGAATACACACAACAAATTTCATCAAAATCGGTCCAGTCGTTTAGGAGGAGTTCAGTAACATACACACGCACACAAGAAATATATATATTAAGATATTCTACTTTTATAATCCCAGAAGTAGTACATAATAACATTCTGACAAAGGATCAATGAGGTCAAGTTTCTATCTAGTTAAATATCATACTTTGTTATGTAACCATCTCATCGCGGATGTTTACATACAAGTAATGCCAGAAAAGATGTAGGTACTTTTCTTGGCAAGATATATTCATAACCTGTGCGGATGCATAACCGTATTAACCTCTTTTTGTAAAAATCAGTTATAAATTATTACGTGTAAAATTCCAACTATTGAAATGGGAGAAAATCACAGTAAATATTTTGATTCCATGCATAGATTAATACATGGATTAAGACAGAGGAACAAAGCTACTAAAAGCATGTTAAAAAGCAACATATTATTTTATGTAGGTACGGAGAATATCTAAAATCTGAAGTAAAATATTTGCCCAGTATACCTCATACTTAAAATGCCCGGTACCGTTGTATTTATTTCATTTCAAAATCTAATTTAAATAAGACTGGGCTTAAGTTCTCTTGTGAATTCATTGGCATTTGTAAACGAATTAGCTACAAAGAAAACGACATTGTCATTCCCGTTATTATCATATTCTCAAGTATTATTGTTGTGAGGAATAGTTTTATTGAATTAATTACTAACTTTTGAAATACGAAAATTATAAGGTTCCTTTATATTTACACGAGCAAAACATCAACACATGTATCTGAGACTGCGTTTTTTCAACACGCTCTTTTATGCTCGATACGTACATACTGCAGTAATCGGATTGATCTGAAATTTTGCACACATCTTAAGGAGTGATGATAATGCATACTTTAAAAAAATATTCAGGATTGTCAACCCTCTTTTATTTTTTTGTCTTTTTTAAACAAATTATATTATGAATTACTACTTGCCATGGGCTCATAAAGGGTGCTTAAAAAAAATAATTTTATTTGTAAGTGTATCTGTCTGTAGTATCATAGCCTTATAACTTACAGTATAGCTTTTTGTGCTTAATAATACAACACATAAGCATTCAAAGTAGAATTAAAATGAATGCAACGTTACCGATTATAAACCGGATATTTACTTAATATCCAGTTCTCTAGTAAAAATACATTTTACTAAGTATCTAGACATATTATAATGAGTTTGGTTGAGAAGCAGAAACGCTAATATTCAAAGAGTACGTTTAAGTAAAAATGGCTCCACGAGATACTGTTAAAATCTGTTCAGCGACATGCAAACTTTACATAATTATCAAACCCCATTGCCTAATCGATCCTAATGATGTAACAATGTTAATGTAAGAATCCCTTGAAGCGTTAAAAAGTAGCCGGTGAGAAAATACCCACAAAAACCGAACAATTCATCATAATGGTGCCAGGCAATTACCATGTATAGCGTTAATGACCTACGCTAGTTAATAATCTTTACAAAACTTGTTTCGGACTTAGCGATTCTGATAATAATCTTGTTTTAATAATTACTCAGTCATTCTTTCCTTAATCTTGATCACCTATTTGTATGTTATTTTTCTTGGCGACTTAATTCGGTAACAACTCTTTTAGTATTGTTAATACTGGTTATATATCTACGTTGACGTTATCATGAATCGGGGCGTATTCCAAGGAATGTTGGTTACTTTTTATTTAGTAGGCAACCCGATTTGTCTTCGTTGTTTTGACTGGTGCGTTTTCAAAATGTTTTTTTTTCTCCTTAAAAATTTCCGTTACACATTTGACGAAATTTTTTTTTCATCATTTAGGTTTCTGTCAATCTTTGTTTATGGGTTTACAAAGCTCATAGCAGTAATCAATCTTACGCTGATTTGTTTATGTTTCACTATGCAGGATCAGATTAATGTTTTTAAAATAATCTAATACAGATAGAATGTCTCCAACGGGGTCAACTAAGTAATCTTAATCTGTCTTTATAATCTTACCCGGTAGCTTACTTAAAATGGTATTGGATGCCTGGATAAATTACATAGCGTAAGCCAGATCAAAATAAAAGTCTTTTTATTTCTTGTTAATTTGATATTTAGAAGATATATTTTTAATTAGTATTAACTGTATTTTATTTTCCTCTTTAATGCAGTTTTATAAGTATTAAATGAAGATCATTATTAAAGTTTTATAGACATGATCAAGTTACTCAGAATATTTAACTGATTTAGTCTTAAGTTACCCTTTCAAAGTAATCATTCATTTTTTATGTTCAAGGATTTCCTGCTACTGTGTTATTTAAACATATTTTTAATTGAGACCTCATTAACATGCGGGAGTGTCTAAATAAGTGATTACTTTTCGTCTTTTACTTGAGATAATTTGACCATCCATTTGATTTTATCTTTACTTGTGAGCTCTTTGATGTCCAAGCTAAAACACCTGGCTATATCTTGATGTATAAAGTGATTATAAATTCAAAGAAATAACGTCAAGCTTATTATCATTACATGTATCATTTACTTGGATATTTGGAGTAAAAGATGAATAGTTGTAGTAGAAAGTGATAAGTTGCTACCATATCTATTACTGCTATTAAACTTAGGTTCTATAATTTGATAGTGCACTATATGTGCCGGATGCATCTTGTAACTGTCTGTAACCTTAACCCAGTTATCTCTGTACATTATAAAGAGCCTTCCTACATCACGTAATTTGGTTTGTTCTCCCAATTCGAGAATATTTTCCTCAAAGTTTGTTAATTTACTGTTATTTCCATGTGTAAACTTTTCGAGAATTGTTGGTTCCCTACGTTTTAATGTGGATCCCTGTATTTCAAAACTTGTCGTTAAATACCAACTTGAGTTTTATAAAATATTGGTCTAAATTTAGCTTTTAAATCTACGCTCATAAATTCTAATGTAAGCATCAATTCAATAATGTCTAAATTTATTTTTGTATCAATAAACACTAAAATTAAACTACTTTCGGAAATAATAAGCAACTGTGAAGTCAACCCATATAATTTTAATACCCGTTGCACACATTCAAAGTTGAAGTTATTAAGTCTACACCTTTTATTAAAAAATAAAATTGGCGGCCATTTTGCTTAAGCTCGTTACATCTCGACGCGCGCCACTGGCCCTCGTAATTATGATGTTAAGTCGTATGTGTGTAACAACCCTAAATAACGCGAATAAACACTATGTATGTGTGTGTAAATGCGTGCGCGCCGTGTTGTGTTCAAATTTTGAACTGTGGGCGTCTATATTTTGTCCCAAAAGAAACTAATCGAACGCACTTTTAACATGATCATTTTATTTTAATGCAAATATTTTTGGTATTTTGAAAGTTTCGTTACGTTTATACAAAATAGCATTAAGTGAATTTATATCTTAACTTTGTACTAATATACAACCCAATTTTTTTTTTTTATAGTTATTTGTAATTACCGTTAATATAAAACTGATAATTTGTATTTCATTAAATAGGTCTACGAACTGAGACGCGACAAGCCACTGCTTATTAAATAAATTAAGGTCTGCGAATTTAATGTCTAACAAGAAAATTGTTGTGTTGTTACTGGTAAAAATGTAAAATTAGTTAAATGAGCCAATTCTGCGAGCACACCTAAACTTAACTAAAAATTACTTACTAACACACACACAACTTAACAAAAAAAATAAACAATGCGAAAGATACCACTGGTGCTGATACCAGTGATATCTTTCGCATTGTTTTTTAATATTTTGAACACATCAATTCAGAACAGCATGAATATTGAAGTGTTTTTGTACGTGTGAGTTCTGACACTGTGTGCGTTTATTAGTTAGTGTGCGTGTGTTGATTTGTCGGCGTTTTTGAGTGCGATGCTTGTCTAACAATAATTATTATATACGTGCTGGGCCGCGGGCAGTGCGAAGGTCCCTTCACGTTTTTTAGGGTTCTCTGATAAGGTAACTAACCCTTGCATGATTTGTTTGTGTTAGTGTTCACCGTTTGTTTTGCTTGTATATGCTTAATGTCTGGCTGGGGATGCATTAAAAGATAACGAGCTAACGAGCCAGGGGGTGCTTTCTATTTTTGTTGAATAAATAGTCATTTTGTTTCCAAACAATACAAAGTAATTACTATTTCGTAATAAAAGTCATATAAATCATCTTCTCTCTCATTCTTTATTTCTGGTTATTGTCAAGGGCATATTTTGGATGCTGAAAATAATTAAAGCACATTTTGAGTTTTCTGTGTCTCATATCCTATCTCATATCCTATATCTGTGTAAAATGTCCTTTAGCTGGCTGCTTTTTTTTGAAGGAAAAGTGGTGGTTACACTTTTATTCCCATCACCACACAAACTCGTTCATATTTTTATCCCCGACCTCAGTTAGCATCTAAATCTAGAAGAATATCTCTATGGAGTTTCTTGTCTGTTCTTCTCCTTAGGATTCCTTTTTGGAACAGACGCCTAGCTTCTGACTTTTTAAATGAGCATGTATATCTTGCCTACTTAAAATAAGAATTTTTGACTTTGACTATTATTGCCGTCTTCTAGCATAAAATATGTAATAGTTTCAATCTGCAATTAGTCAATTCTATAACAAGCGACTTTCTAGTTATTCATGTATGAACATTTAAATGTAACGACTAATGTATCATAATGATACAACCGTTGCCAGCTTGTTAGCGTCTAGAATTGATGTGATATATAATTTTAAGAATAGTTTTAATGTATATTAAGTCAGACTTGCTCATGTGTAAATGAAACTAAGATTAATGAACTTTATAACAAGCACATTCTTAACTTTTATTTTTTTTTAATTATTACTTATATAAATAGCAATTATGGGTAGTTATTTGACTAGAAATTCGGAAAAAGGAATTGCTATTCCTATTTCCGAACGCCACACAGAAAAGGAACAAATATAGTTGAGGCAGATTTTACCTACAAATTCTTCAAAAAATAGACGTTATGTAGTCCGCTGTTTCCTTCCTAAAAATTAAACCAATTTGTATATTTTTTAATAATATTATTTTAGTAATAAAATAGTTTTTGTGCTGTAATTTGACAATGTTACATCAACTAAACATTAGCATTAGACATTACTTAGTACCAACTGTTAAAAGCGTTAAATAGAGCGTGATAAAGACAAGAAACTATTAAAAAACAACTTTTTTAACATGGTCTCCTGTGTGGTCGTTTAAAGTCGTAAAATTAAAGCGTTTTGTTAAAAATGTCATTGCAGCTGCTCATTTGAGTCAATTTAAACAAAACTTGCCCATTTAAAATACTTAAATTCATCGGATGTTTTTTTGCACTAAAAGAAAATGCAACTTGATGTCATTTAGAAAAAAATAAAAGGTGAACTTAAAATATTGTTATACATGTAGACAAGTTATATTCATTATAATAAATTTACCTTGAGAATGAAGTCTTTGGAAGCAGAAGTAGAATACTACTTAAAAAAAAAATGTTTTGAAAACAGATTTCAATAAAAACAAAAAACTTATTAGCAGAACTAAACTTAACTAGAATGAATCACAGATTTCTTAGAAATTTAACTTTTTGAACAGTGGAAATGAACCGTGTCATCGATAATAGACTAAGAAATATTTGCGGAATATTTGTTATTGAGTAAAATTTTCTAGTAAATTAAATAAAAAAAGTAAAATAATTTGCTTAGTTCAATAACTAAAAAACACGTTTGAAAATCCTGAATATTTTTTATTTTCTTTTTTAAATTTTGCATCTTTTATCGGTTCCTAATTATGTATGCAAAATTTCAGATTAATCTGACTACTCCAAGTGGGTAAAAATCACTTGCAAAGATTCCGTTAGGTACATAAATTAATATATTGATAGATACGTACTGAACTAATATAAGCGTGTTAAAAATAAAACAGTGCTATTTAAAGCATGTGTGACTGTTTTTTTTTTGTTTTATATTCAAAGTATCAGTTTATCGAAATCTATCTATCTTTTACAGCAATTAAAATAAAAAATGCTGTTCAGTATTGTTTTACAATATGAAAAACACTAAAAAAGTTAAAGCTTTAATAAAGATAAAAGTGAAATAAAATAATACGTATACAGAACCATAAAAACTTAATTCCGTTTTAATTGTCCGTATGGTCTTAAATCAAAATTCAACAGCTGATATTCTCAAAGCATATCGGTTTTAAAATATTTAGTGATTATAATATCAGTAACAAATTTTGGTGAAATATTAAGTTTTCTAATATATTCTTCTTCTTCTCCAGCCCATTTACGTCCCACTGTTGGGTACGGGCCTCCTCCACTTTGGGAGGGATTATGGTCTACTGCGCCGCGCTGACCAGGCATGTTGGCACAGGGTTTATTTTCGAGTTTTCCGTTTCTCACAGTGGTGTTATCTGTGTGCATTACCCCTTTGACTTTTACAGCACCCTTGGGAGGATCATGGGTTGGTATGTTTGTCTGATTTTTTTTTATTATATATTTCAAACAACGGCCTCTGGTCCTAAAGTAAGTTATATTTCTATGCCTGTGTCATGGTCACCAGATACGGATATACTACATAATTATATACTTTTTTCTGGAAACATTCTTAAATACATTACACACAACGTCCTCTGGTCCCAAGCTAAGCATATATGCTTGTGTTGTGGGTATCAGAATACGGATATACATAAACTATTTTTTGTTGTAAGTACATAGGTACTTTTAATAGATAGTAAACACCCAGACGCAGTACGACCATTTGTATGACATTTATGAATATCAAACAAATGATTGTCCCATGCGGGAATAGAAACCGCGACCTCGAGAACGGCAGTTTGTTACATCGAATATATTGAATCTCATACTTTATACAATGTTTTAAAGCAAAAACTGTAGCAAAATAATCATTACAGTGGAGGAATAAAAAGGAAAAAAGTTTGTCGGACCCTACAGGTTGTGAGCCACTAACGTCTTAATCCACGTTCATCCGTCGCTAACAGGGCTGGCATAATAAATAGGAATAGTAGAAACTATTGGTAATAATGTTGACGATCTATGATACAAAGTTCAGCCGACGTATTATGACCATTTTAAAATCATACAAGTTCCAGACAGGCCGTAAACTGTATGGCTAAATTAGGTATTATGGCAGAAATAAAACTTTTAGTTGAAAAATTTTCAGATCAATTCACGGCGTAAACTGCCTGTAAATAAAAGCTCATAATACGGCCGCAGTTTCTCATCTTAGTAGATAGATATTGCAATGTATACTTCTATACTAATAATATAAAGCTAAAGAGTTTTTTTGAACGCGTTAATCTCAGGATCCAGTGGTCCGATTTGTGAAATTCTTTTGGTGTTGGATAGTCCTTAGGCCTTAGCCTATAATATAACATCTCGCGACGGCCAAAATGTTGCAAAAAATGGGGAAATTTTCTAAATTCGAGCGAACGAAGTCTCGGGTAACATCTAGGTTACAATAAAACGAGATTTTGATGGAATTAATAAGCAAAGCATTCAAATTTATTTTTTCTGTACATTAGAGAAAAACAACGATAGTACATTTTTACGATGCGCCTACGCACTCACAAAAGAACAGACACTATGGAGTTAGTTACAAATATAGGATAACGCGATAGAACTAACTTACTTCAAATTGACGATGTGCGCATCTCTTACGTTTGTAATTAACGTAATGGTATTGGGTTTTAGTTGCAATTGACGATCGCGTTGAAACAATTACTTTTACAATTCTTGCCTAAAGTACGAAAAGAAGTAAAACTCCAACAAACATCCTTTATTCCTTTATTTGGATAGTCAGTTAACATTATATTAAAATCCTACTTTGCTAATGAGCGTTTGCGTAAATACATGGTACTTCTCGTTTCACTTATTTAACTTTCAACAATTTATTCAACTCTATTATTGAATACTAAACTGACAGTACGACATGAGAGTGGTTAATTAAACGTGTATATCTACCTTTTTACTAGACATAAAGAGATTTATGGCAGCCCTATATTTCAACTTGAAACAAGTTGTCCGACTACGCAAACGAAATGTAAATCTTATGTAAGAAAAGCAAATAGGATGAAATTGTTAAGTTACTAAGATAAATAGGATGGGCAAAGTACTGGATCCATCATGTTCGCCTTAAATTATGTCTAAACTTTTAATAGAATTGCCAACTTGTTGAAAGACGTTTAATTCTTATTTCGGAACTTTTCACAAAGCTAAAGTCACTCAAAACAATAAAGAACTGTCAAAATAACAAAGTTATCTGAAATATAGCTTTTTTTATTTGTCTTATTTTTGTAACAAAACAATCTGTAGGTGATCATTACATAAATAAAATGAGTATTGGGCGAAGTTTTGATATAGACTGGAAACACTTTATATTAAAGTAAGTTAATGGTGTTAATTTATTAAGTAATATTCTAATTTAGAACGATTGATTCTAATCTATATTTATTTCTATTTTCGCCGTGTAGTGACAGATTAGGAATACAAATTTAATGTACGCCTTCTCCTTTCCAAGGTGCCATAAGCGCCATCTAAGGAATATTGTACATGGATGACATCCGCTGTGAAAGACGGAAAATTTGAAAATAAACCCTGTGCCAAGACGCCTGGTCAGCGCGGCACAGTAGACCATAATCCCTCCCAAAGTGGAGGAGGCTCGTGCGCAAAAGAGAGAGAAAGAATTTAAATTTTATTTGGGTAGTTCTATGATGTACATAACGTATACTTTAATATTACTATTACATAGTGCACCATGATTACATATTAGCAAAATTTTGAGTGTTAGGAGGACTTTGTGTGGCAGCAAAGTCAGAATATTCCTTTACTTTAATCTGGTAAAAGTAATCTAAGAATAAACGGAGGGGAATATAACCTATTAAAAAGTACGTAGAACTTAAAACGAAGTTCAAAGCAAGTCTATAGAAAAAGACATGCCGTTATAGTCGATAATATATACGTGTATTCAATATCTATAACAGCTTCAGGCTACATAAAAATAATATGCAAAACTTTAACACACAAATGGATATTTGAAATTAAGTCATCACATCTCCCTATGAGGGGTCTTCATGCTACTTCGCGGGTATATTTTAAGCTACACAACACATAAACAATAAAACTCAAAAGTAAACTCTATCGATACTCTACAAGGCTTATAATTCTTAGTAAATTGTTGTTATATTTATTTTAATGGCGGAAAAAATCGCATCGTCATAGCCACGACGAAGGCGAAGCGTGACGAATTGCGATGGAGACGTCAATTTCTTTACTTTTGTAACAAAACCAACAAGTTGAACTGCGACAAAAAAAAAACAAATAAAAGAAAACAAAAAAAGAATGGATGTTGCTACTGAGAGATGCTGGTTGTACTTAACGCTTTCTTTTATGTTAGTGTTGTAATATGTTTTTGTCTGTATTGTTGATGGCTTTAATAGTGTATGATAAAGGATTAGCTCTTTGTTCTCCATAAATTCTATACAAATATATAAACAAGTACACATTTATTTATGAATTTTTGCAATTGACTTGCTATGCTTTTACTAAATAAACTAAATTATAGTGGAAAAAATGATAACCATGAGCGGGACTTAAACCCACTACCTCGGAATACCGTTCCGTTGCTCTCCCATCTGAGCTATCATGGTTCCCGCATATGTTTACCAAATCCTCCACTACAACCTTCTCAATGTGAGTTAAACATCGTGCGATGTTTTGTGTACAACGCCATCTATTGAGCGGTTTGCACCAACTCGATCAATCGATCACGTAGTGTTCTTTACAGAACACAATTGGACCGAAATAATGACTGTACATGTATTTCTACATTAATTTATGAATTTTTGCAATTGACTTGCTATGCTTTTACTAAATAAACTAAATTATAGTGGAAAAAATGATAACCATGAGCGGGACTTGAACCCACGACCTCGGAATACCGTTCCGTTGCTCTCCCATCTGAGCTATCATGGTTCCCGCATATGTTTACCAAATCCTCCACTACAACCTTCTCAATGTGAGTTAAACATCGTGCGATGTTTTGTGTACAACGCCATCTATTGAGCGGTTTGCACCAACTCGATCAATCGATCACGTAGTGTTCTTTACAGAACACAATTGGACCGAAATAATGACTGTACATGTATTTCTACATTAATTTATGAATTTTTGCAATTGACTTGCTATGCTTTTACTAAATAAACTAAATTATAGTGGAAAAAATGATAACCATGAGCGGGACTTGAACCCACGACCTCGGAATACCGTTCCGTTGCTCTCCCATCTGAGCTATCATGGTTCCCGCATATGTTTACCAAATCCTCCACTACAACCTTCTCAATGTGAGTTAAACATCGTGCGATGTTTTGTGTACAACGCCATCTATTGAGCGGTTTGTACCAACTCGATCAATCGATCACGTAGTGTTCTTTACAGAACACAATTGGACCGAAATAATGACTGTACATGTATTTCTACATTAATTTATGAATTTTTGCAATTGACTTGCTATGCTTTTACTAAATAAACTAAATTATAGTGGAAAAAATGATAACCATGAGCGGGACTTGAACCCACGACCTCGGAATACCGTTCCGTTGCTCTCCCATCTGAGCTATCATGGTTCCCGCATATGTTTACCAAATCCTCCACTACAACCTTCTCAATGTGAGTTAAACATCGTGTGATGTTTTGTGTACAACGCCATCTATTGAGCGGTTTGCACCAACTCGATCAATCGATCACGTAGTGTTCTGTACAGAACACAATTGGACCGAAATAATGACTGTACATGTATTTCTACATTAATTTATGAATTTTTGCAATTGACTTGCTATGCTTTTACTAAATAAACTAAATTATAGTGGAAAAAATGATAACCATGAGCGGGACTTGAACCCACGACCTCGGAATACCGTTCCGAGTTTCCTCGGAATGATAGCTCAGATGGGAGAGCAACGGAACGGTATTCCGAGGTCGTGGGTTCAAGTCCCGCTCATGGTTATAATTTTTTCCACTATAATTTAGTTTATTTAGTAAAAGCATAGCAAGTCAATTGCAAAAATTCATAAATTAATGTAGAAATACATGTACAGTCATTATTTCGGTCTAATTGTGTTCTGTAAAGAACACTACGTGATCGATTGATCGAGTTGGTGCAAACCGCTCAATAGATGGCGTTGTACACAAAACATCGCACGATGTTTAACTCACATTGAGAAGGTTGTAGTGGAGGATTTGGTAAACATATGCGGGAACCATGATAGCTCAGATGGGAGAGCAACGGAACGGTATTCCGAGGTCGTGGGTTCAAGTCCCGCTCATGGTTATAATTTTTTCCACTATAATTTAGTTTATTTAGTAAAAGCATAGCAAGTCAATTGCAAAAATTCATAAATTAATGTAGAAATACATGTACAGTCATTATTTCGGTCCAATTGTGTTCTGTAAAGAACACTTACGTGATCGATTGATCGAGTTGGTGCAAACCGCTCAATAGATGGCGTTGTACACAAAACATCGCACGATGTTTAACTCACATTGAGAAGGTTGTAGTGGAGGATTTGGTAAACATATGCGGGAACCATGATAGCTCAGATGGGAGAGCAACGGAACGGTATTCCGAGGTCGTGGGTTCAAGTCCCGCTCATGGTTATCATTTTTTCCACTATAATTTAGTTTATTAAGTACACATTTGTTAATTACTTTTATAAGCTCTGTTATATGTTCGGTTATTGTTACTAGATCTTAGTTTCGAACATGGTTAAGATCTTAATAAACGTGATAAAATTCTTAAAAGTCTTTAATACTCTTGTTTTTAGAGTTATCTGCGTCTATTTTGATAATGTATTAACTTAATAAGTTACGTGATATCATAATAGTTGGACTGGAAGTGAATGCGTTTAGCATGGCATGCATTTGATATGTAATTTCTTTTTGGCACGCTTTTATCACCTTCGAACGCATCTATCAATATAGGGATTTTCAGCCACTTGCAGTAGTGGGATTGATCTAAAATTTTGCAATCATATAAAGAACCTATGAAATAACATCATAGAAAGTAACTTCTGCCAAATGGTATCTCTCTTTCCAGTCCAGAAAAAGAAAATGTGAAGAATCTAAAATTTTTTGCTGTGATTAATTTAATTCAGTAGGTACCTAAACGATATGTTAAACACATTGCGTGAAGTAGGCTTTAGTCGCTCCCTACCCCCATGGGAAAAAGGCGCGGTGTTATAAAAATTAAAATTTAAAAGAAAAAAAAACAGAGAAAAAGAAATCCATGGAGTTTCTTGTCTGTTCTTCTCCATAGAATTCGCGTTTGTAACAGACACCTAGCTTCTGACGTTTCAAAAGAGCTTGTAAAACATGCCAACTTGAAATAAAAAAGTTTGACTTTGACTTTGATGATAATGATTGCTTAAACTATCCTTATATCTATCTATACTAATATAATACAGCTGAAGAGTTTGTTTGTTTGTTTAAACGCGCTAATCTCAGGAACCTCTGGTCCGATTTGAAAAATTCTTTCAGTTTTGGATAGTCCATTTATCGAGGAAGGCTATATATTATCACGCTGCAACTAATATGAGAGAAGCAGTAGTGAAAAATGTTACAAAAACGGGTAACATTTTCTAAATTCTACGCGTACGAAGTCGCGGGCAACAGCTAGTTATTTATACAAATTAATTACACCGCTCAACAATATTTGATACTTTTCTTTTCCTTAACAAGATTTCCGTTTCTATTAGTAGATAATATTTTTTGTGGTTTAAGCGATTACCGCAAGTAAACTGACATTTCCTCTTTTGTATAATATTTGTGAGATAATTACACGCTTGTGTGAATTTTCTCACGACAGTTTCCGTCATCTTTCTATATTATTTATTTCACTATATTGCTCTGCATAATATGTTATTCACCAAAAGTAAAAGAAAAACAAAGGAAAAATAAATACAGTGATACAGAGATAATTTAATTAGTTCAAACAAAACAACATTTTACGAATTCAGATTTGTTTTAAATTTTTAACCCGATGTTTCGGAGATTGTTCTATTACCATGGTCACTCTTGGATGAGAAATACATGCGTCTAAATCTGAAAAAGTGGTTTTATTTGAATAAATGACTTCTACATGTTAGAGAATATTAATTTAATTAGTTTAATAATGCACATATTTATTACTCCCTGATGTAATAAATAAGGTCATAGTTAGCAGCAGTTATGTCATCAATTGCCTTAATTAAAATAAAACAGGTCCCAATTAAAGAAAATAAATTTGACGACAATTAAAATATAAACATTTCCTTTTACATTTAATGGTTTCGAACCCAAAAATTATTAGCGTCCGTTGCAATTTATTTCAAGTGTAAACGCTAAAATTGCTTTCAATTAATCAAATAGAAACGTTAATTCTATTAAGTGGCACTGGTACTATAAATTAACATAAGGCATGCTATTTTAATTTAGTACCATTAGTTTCAAAGAAACAAAGATAAAATGTTATATTAGACCTTAACGTTTGTAGCTGAGGATTTAATCTACAATGATAAGGAGGTAATGAAATCTGAAGCTTGAATAAAGGGATGCCTTATAACATAGATTACGCTTCCAAAAATGAATGTTACTTTTGCCTAATGGATCTAAATTGAAAGGGTTCACTATAATATACTTTTTCTTTCACTAAGTGCGTGTGGAAATTTACGTAGAATTAGTATTCTGAGTTTGTTTTCACATGATAATACGTACTGCTTGTAGGACATATTACTGATGTCTAGTGGTATAATGTTCTCCGTGTGGTGACGGTTAAGAATACTGGTGTCACTACCCCATCTCCTCCCAAGGGTGCTTTAAAGTCAGGTAAAGGATAACATCCTCTGTGCGAGACGGCAAACTCGAAAATAAACCCTGTACCAACACGCCTGGTCAGTGCAGCACTGTAGACCATAATCCCCCCCAAAGTGGAGGCCTGTGCCCAACACTGGGTCGTAAATGGGCTGGAGATAGAGAGTGGCATAATTAGTTTTTCATTCAGGAGAATGAATAACCCTAGGCTCTTGCCTTTTTCCCATTATTTGGGGTCAGCGCAACATGTTTTTTTCTTCTTTACTCTTTTATCATACGTAATATCTGTGTTAACTCCTCTTTCTTTCTCCTTATCCATATGGTCTATAATTTCATCTTTTTTACTATTTAAGTTATTGCATAGCTTCTATCGCGGGCCTTGAGCGTGGAGACCGAATCCATAAATTCCGTAACGAAAATAACCTAACACCCCCCACTCCGACCGGCACAGCGGTGATACTTTTTAGTTTTGCCATCTATCGATGAATACCAGAACTTTTAATGACTTTTTTGAAATATCACGCTTGTC
Source organism: Orgyia antiqua (assembly GCA_916999025.1). Lineage (NCBI taxonomy): Eukaryota > Metazoa > Arthropoda > Insecta > Lepidoptera > Erebidae > Orgyia > Orgyia antiqua. The sequence goes on from OU779870.1 coordinate 19,030,017, forward strand.
TCTTGATTGTATCGGCGTAAATAAAATATATAAATAATTATAATTGCATAAGTTGATAAAAAATGCTATGCAATAGCTTTACCGCGGCAGTCCCCGAGTGCCACACGTCTTTTTTTTCTATTGTGCTTAATTTCTACCTAAAATATGAGGCTCGTAACTACTTACACCTTTTTAAGTTTATTGTCTACTAACACATGTCCATGGTTTCACTAGCGTTGAAATTGTCCCGCTTCTGTATTTAAGCCTGGTTATAGCTTATGCGTTATTCGGATCTGTGAGCTATATAGGTATCTGCTAAGTTTTATTAAATCTACCCACATTTAATAAATCAAATTGTGGTGGAAAAAGTTGATCACCGCAAGCGGGACTTGAACCTCGGAATACCGTTCCGTAGCTCTGCCAACTGAGCTTATTGTGGTCGTGCTAACAGTAACCAAATTAGACCACCACAATCGTCACTCAATTGAGTTTACATCGTATTATGACGTACAACGCCATCTATCGAGAATCTTTTGCAACAATCTCGACCAGCCACCTAGTATTCTTTACAGAATACAATTGGGCTGAAAATAATGGCGCTACTTTTATTACTAAAGTAATTTATTCATTTTGCAATTGACATGCTATGCTTATACTTCATAATTTGGTTACTGTTAGCACGACCGCAATAAGCTCAGTTAGCAGAGCTACGAAACGGTATTCCGAGGTCGTGAGTTCAAGTCCCGCTTGCGGTGATCAACTTTTTTCACCACAGTTTGATTTATTAAGTAAAAGCATAGCATGTCAATTGCAAAAATTAATAAATTACTCTACCCACATTTTTTTAACAAATACTCGTAAAAGCATACCGTCAGCTTTAAAACGAAGAGTTTCTTTAGTTTGATTTCATTAACGACTAACACTTTACTTGATTCGTTTCCAGTATTCATGACAAGTTAATAATGGCCAAAACCTTTCACCTGAACTTCCAATAAGCTCCAAAACACGCTGAAATCCCAGTACAATATTAATCAAACGGTTTGATTCAAAGTGAACTTAGTAAGCACGAGAACCAATAAAGCATTGACTAATATACATGAGCATCAAAATTTGCATGTCAAACGACATCCCATAGGGCTATACGGTAATGTTGAGACACAATTTAGCCATATTAGTTGGCCTACAATGTTAATTCAGGGACAAACAAGAATAGCTTAACAAAGCTTTTCACATCTAATTAGCTTAAGAACAAGAAAGCTCACTAAATTGTTTAATAATTCTCCCAATCAGGATCAGGCATGGGACTTATTAACGAGTTTTCCGTCTCCCACATGAGAGATCAAGAGCATATTTATTATTGGAGTTAAGTAATTTCTATCCGACACTTTCCTAGAAACGCTTAAAGACAAATGGTCTTATTCATAATACTTATCGGAGGTTTAAACGGAGATTTTATCGGATAGATAATAAACCTTTTATCGTAAAAATACTATTAGACTATTAGGTATGAATAACAAGTTTTGACAATTTTCAGAAAATAGAATAGTAATGCTTGCTTGCTATCCTGCTGATATCTAACAAAATTAAACCAATTTAGTATGACTGTTCGTTATCAATATTAATAGTACAGTAACTGAAGTTATATCTATAACTTGAGCTACAAATTTGCCCGCAGCGTACCTATACATACAGTGATAATTTATCAAGACGATTAGCAACAGTTTCTTGACACTGCTATATTATATTACACACATACACATATTACTGCTAAAGTAACTCATATATGAGATGATGGCTCTATTAATAATATTACTTAGGCGTTGAGTTCTCGCTTCTAATGGTTGCAGACATTTTGGATCTTGACAGCAAATGAAGTTGTTGTTATTATGATTATTTTGTATAATAAACCAACGAACATGGGGTTGATATAACAATATTGTCAAAAGCCCCTAACCCTAGTCACAATATTTTTTAAGAATTTTATGAACCGTTGTTTTGGCTTATATCACGCCTATAAAACTAGCCTATCCAATTATTTCTTCAATATTTTCAATGTATATCAACTTTTTAGATTTATATTATAAGTATGTACAGATTAATACCTATCTGCTAACTTGACAAGATTAGCAATCAATTAAGTGGGTACTGTACTCCTAATTTAGGTATTTGCCTTAGCTATTGCCATCCCTATTCCCGAGCACCGTGCTGAAAGGGACAAATATAGCTGAAACAGATTTTACCTACAAATTCGTTGAAAAAAAGACGTTTCGTACTCCCCTTTTTTCTTCGCGAAAGTTCAACCGATTTTAATTGTTTATACGCTATATTATAGATGAAGAGTACATCTATGCTTGTATCATTTTTTTTTGGTAAAACGTTACCAAATAATGTGTGATAGACGCTGCAACTTTACCTAAAGAAAACCTAAAAAATCGGGATTTTCGGATGTTCATATTTCTTTTAGTTATTTTGTATTGAAAAAAAGAAAGTGACCGAAGCATAGATATACTCTTCATCTATAATATAGCGTAGAAACAATTAAAATCGGTTTAAGCTTTCGCGAAGAAAAAACGGAAGTACGATATCCATATTTTTGTATGGAGCATAATTTTGTATCGTGCCCTCTTAATGGAAGTGCTCAAATCGCTCAAATTACTAGTGTTCTGTGTTAAGATACGAGCGTGTCAAATGAAACTAACGTTATCATTTTCTTTTAAAACTTCTACTGTGCTACGCTGACCTGAATTCAATGGGACAGATTTAGGTCCGAGACTACAGTTTCTCGTAGTAGATACTTAGTTTCTACTGTAGTTGATGCTTACAAAAACCATGGAGGGTTACATAATAATATTTTGTTTGGCCACGCGTTTGGTCTAAGTACCTAATCTTTAGTTGTAGCTTTATACATGTCTAGACAGTACAGTTATAGACCTATGATAACAATGTACCAGCAGCACAATAACTTATACAGAATTAATTTAGTTTCTTTAGCGCTTTCATCATTCCTTTGAACAAACAAAATAGCGCTTTAGGTAAAAGCTTTCGCACTTTGTCCAGACTCTAATTTCATTCCACTCAGTAAAAGACGACACGTGAGATGCAATAATTAGATTTAGTCTAGATTGGTCTAAGCTCGTTCGAGTTCTCAATTAAAATAAAATTAATTGAGTTAGTAGATAATTATAGAGCGTAAAGTGCAGGCTAATATAATACAGTTGCTAGGTAATTTAAGGCTTGGTTGTGCGAGCAATTTGTAGATTAATTCGTAGTTTAACAGTGCGTGTATAAATTGAATAATAATATTAAAACTATGTATAATATTATTCTTAGTTAATACGTTTCGTTAAAGGTCATGCCGCACTAAGTAAACTGTAATAAGACTAATTCGCATTAATTTATTAGAAAAAATATATTGTCCATGTGGCAAACGGATTTAAAATATCAGTGTCACCATCCCATTTCCTCCCCAGGGTGTGGTAACAGCCAGTTAAGAAATAATATAAGTAGATAACATCCTTTGTGAGATACTGAAAACTCGAAACTGATTTCTTACTAGCTGTGCCTTGCGGTGTTACCCGCGGTAAAAAGGATAAAAAATCTGTTCGTTTTTTATCATCCCACGAGAACATAGCATTCTTTCGAGATAAAAAGCCTATATGTTATTCTGATGTATAAGCTACATTATTGTAAAGTTTTATTAAAATCCATTCAGTAGTTTTTGCTTGAAAGAGTAACAAACATCTAAACTCACAAACTTTCACATATACATATAAAATCAGTAGGATGTCAACACGCATGGTCAGCGCGCCATAGTAGACAAATTTCCTTCTCAAAATAGAGAAGCCCATTGCCCAACAGTGGAACTGCAATGGGCTGGACAAACTCAACGTATATCGAAATATTTATATGAAGCAATATTAAAGTCTGAATTCAGAAACACATATCGACTTCATCAACTGTAAGTCCTTTTAAAATAAAACCTCCTTAAAGCATAAACAAAAAAAAACTAATTGAATCATAAAAAGCACACCTAAATTCACACAACACGTGATTAAATTTAAAAAAGCTCGTTCCCTTCCACCGGAAACTTGGCTGGTTTGCGTGATAACAATCTATGATTTTTAATTACACCCATAGACTCCGCCTAGTGTAGTAATATACAAAAACGTCCAATCAAATTAAGCAAAACGTTGACATGAAGTGTCATTGGAACAAACTCTGGCTACATTAATCACACCGTTTATGATATTAAAATTGGTACTGGCAGTTAAGAGTGTTAGTTTGTTCATATTATTTTTTCATTTTTAGGGTTCCGTACCCAAAGGGTAAAAACGGGACCCTATTACTGAGACTTCGCTGTCCGTCCGTCCGTCCGTCCGTCCGTCTGTCACCAGGCTGTATCTCAAGAACGGTGATAGCTAGAGAGTTGAAATTTTCACAGATGATGTATTTCTATTGCCGCTATAACAACAAATACTAAAAATAAAATAAAATAAATATTTAAGGGGGGCTCCCATACAACAAACATGATTTTTTTACCGTTTCTTGCTCGATACTAATAACGTTGCCTTATGTTGCATAGATAATGGTACGGAACCCTTCGTGCGCGAGTCCGACTCGCACTTGACCAATTTTTGTATTCTATGCTTCGAAAATTTAAATTTGAATTGACAACGGTTTCGAATGAACGATTGAACGCTGGAATGATTGATGAGTGAGATTCTTCGGTCTGCTTAATTTTGTTTTGATTTTTATTATTTTGAGTGAAATCAAATGTAAAGTCATGTAAGTGCCAGTATAAAGTAACAATTTTTTTATTTGTGTCTTTTTATTTTTAAATGGTCTATAACTGGCCAGCATTTGTTGCTACAATGCCATTAGTTTCTTGGTAAAGGTTTTCTTCCACGTTTAAGTGCTCTATCTGAGCTCTATCTTTTCGTAAAATAAGAAATATCGCGTATATCATATTATGTCAATATAAATAAAGCTTTTCGCGTCATTGCAGCATTGCAAAGGCACATAATTTTTTTTACATTTAAAGATTATAGGGGTTTTAATTATTACCTTTTTTACGGAACTCTAAAAACTCTATTAATAAATTTAAGAACATCTTAAGAAATACGTAGTTATATTTGCAAAAAAAAATTCCTCTGTATGTATTTTTTTTATTCCTCCTGTCCTACCGAGCCATTGTGGTTCCTTGAGCCTTACCATGACCCAGCAAGGGTGGAAATAGTTAGTTATATTTGCAAAAAAAATATTATCTATGATGGCAAAGTAACACAAATAGTTAATTGAATATCTACCAATATAATTTAAGTAGCAATTTTTTTTTTAATTTCTACCTATTCTCTTAACAACATCCTAACCATGATAATGTTATTATTATAACGCTATAATTATCTCTAAACAAGCAACACAGCAACACAGCTACACACTAATGCGCTAACTCCAAAATAACGGTCAGAACTTATTTGATACAACCGTCTATTAAATAATAGATAAAAAATAACGAATACATTACACGTATAGAATATAATTCACAGCTGCTCAAGCGGATGCCTTCACACAAATTATGATACAAAATAACACATTTCTCCCAGACACGACTGAACGTAATATGGAGAGCCTCGAAATTAACTATAATTGCTTAATTCAGAAATGGACGCAGTACAGAATTGATCAGAAGTTTAACTTTGAAGTACTTACGCACACATCTATAATAGATGTAATATATATATATGAGTGTGAAGCAGTGTGTGTGAGCGTTGTTGTCTTGTAAAGCGCCAAGCGGCCAGTTAGCGTTGAGGCGTTGTGGTGTCAAGACCCACGCTCGGTTACTGCGCGATTGTGTTTTTGTTGTGACATCGTGTGCAAGTTCACAAGTTGTGTTACAATTTTATGAATGAAAGTTTCCAAATTGTATTTTGAATTTTATTCAACTGTGTTGTGTTTTTAACGGATTTTTATATGCTTTTGCTATTGTAAGTAAATAATTAATACTTTTACCGACGTAATGAAAATACTCTACACTGTCTACAAAAAGCTTAACATAGTAATCTTAAGTATTTAGTATTATTTTTTAAAATATTTAAAGGGCAATAATACAATTTGTAAAACGAAAATAGTGTGAAAATTTTAATATTTTTGATGCAATGTCAACGCTACGCGTTGATGAAATTAGATAATTATAATTTACAATGAGTTACATCAATCAAACTTAACAGTACATCAGTAAAACTTAACAGTTTATTATTTTATTACGTATTTAGTATCAAAAATATAATAATAAGTGGAAATTATTATTTGTATAAAATGGTATAGAAACCGACGGAGAAATTGTCTTACTGCTTTTTCTTCTCTATAACAAAGTACTTACCTTAAACCAGAATACGGCGTAATTTCATAACAGAAAGAGATATAATATAAAATTAAATATTTGATATAATGTTTTAGAAAAGGCTTTACTTACTATAAAACACAGTCGTTATTTTTGTATGTATGTCCTATGTGAGCTTATATCTTCAAAACCGCAACGGATTTTGATGCCGTTTCTTTTAATAGATATAGTGGTTCAAAAGGATGGTCTTTTTGTATAATTTGTAAATGTTTAGTTTCCAAATTCCACGCGTACGAAGTTTCGGGCAATAGTTAGTAATAACATTATAAAACTGAAGAGTTCCGTGTGGTGACGGATTAAGAATACAAGTGTCACCAGCCCACATCCTACCCAGGGTGCTGTAAAAGCTAGCTATGGGATATTGTACACAGATAACATCCTCTGTGAGAGACGGGAAACTCGAAAAGAAACCTTGTGCCAACACGCCTGGCCAAGGAGGCCCGTGCCCAACAGTGTGACGTAAATGGGCTGGAGGAGGAGGAAGAGTTTGTTTGTTTGAACCCTCTAATCTCAGGAACTACTGGTTCGAATTGAAACATTATTTTTGTGTTGGATATTCCATTTATCGAGGAAGGCTTTTAGCTATATAACATCACGCTCCAACAAACAAAGAGCGGAGCGTCATTAAAAAATGTTACAAAACTGAGATTTTCTAAATTCCACACGTACGAAGACTCGAGCAACAGCCAAAATGTGATATAATATTTTAGAAAATGATAGCGATATGTAATATTTCTACCAAAATGTTGGTAATGAGCATAACTTGGTAACGTAACATCATTATGTTTTTGTTAAGGTTAGAATAGAAAAATAACACTATTAAGTTTATGATAATTCTATGCAGTTGGTTTTTTCGTGGTAAAAATAACACTAGCTGTCTCCGTCTCGAATTTAGAAAGTATTCCCCGTTTTTGCAACATTTTTCACTACTGCTGCGCTGCTTCTGGTCGTAGCACGCTACGACCAGTAGCAGCGCAGCAATAGTGTATATGTCATTTATCAAGGAAGGCTTTAGGCTATATAACATCACGATGTTATATAGCCTAAAGCCTTCCTTGATAAATGCCATATCTAACGCTGAAAGAAATTTTCAAATTGGCTTAGTGGTTCCTGAGATTAGCGCGTTCAAACAAACAAACCCTTCAGCTTTATAATATTACTAGCAGTGCCCGCAACTTCGTACGCGTGGAATTTAGAAACGAAAACTTAAATGTACTAACAATAACGCTATTTTACAGCTAATTAACAAATCGTCCGTTTAGTTTTCTTTTTTTGCACAATTCTAAAGAAGTAACACACATGGCCCCAATGTCATTTTAGTAAATGATATCTCAGAGTTTTACCTTTTTAGGACTTCGTACAAACCCTTATAGTCTCACTACGGTGTCCGTCTGTCTGTCTATCCGCCCGTAAAACCTTTTTTTACCCGGCCGGCTGAAGGTATCAATTTGGAACTTATACCAAATGTAGATCTATGCGGTCCCTTGCTGCAACAGATACAATCAATAATTTAGATGTACGCATTCAGAAGATATAACCGAATTACATCCATTTTTGAGTATTTTCAACTTTCTCTAGGAAATCAAAATTTACAGGTTACTTCCTAGTTCCCACTATCCCAGAGACTTGAAATTTGGCATGACCAAGCCTACATAGTGCTGTTAAAAATCCAAAAAACTTGTAATTTATTACCACTTCACATGAAAGATTTGCTAAAAACTAACGCCGACGCCGACGCGGCCACCGACGCCGACGCCGAAGCCGACGCCGACGCCTATGCCTATAAACACCCACTCAGCACCGATACATACGTCGGGATTTGAGCAGCGTAACGACCATACGCCGACGCCGACGCCTATAAAAACCAACTCAGCGTCGATACGTCGGGATTTAAGCAGCGTAACGACTATACGCCGACGACTATAAAAACCAACTCAGCACCGACACGTCGGGATTTGAGCAGCATAACGACCATACGCCGACGCCTATAAAAACCAACTCAGCGTCGATACGTCGGGATTTAAGCAGCGTAACGACCATATGCCGACGCTGACACCTATAAAAACCAACTCAGCACCAATACGTCGGGATTCGAGCAGCGTAACGATCATACGCCGACGACGACGCCGACGCCTATAAAGATCAACTCAACACCGATACGTCGGGGATTGAGCAGCGTAACGACTTGTAACCTACATTATTGGAAAGTTTCATGAAAATCCATCCAGCAGTCTTTACGTGAAAGAACCACAAACATCCTTACATTCAGTGGGAACACAAACTTTATTTAGAAGTTCTTACTTAACTAACTGTAATAACTCAGTGCCCATCCGAATAACAAACGCATCGGAAAAAATAACTCTGTCCGTCTATCTGTCACGCTTTTACTTACACCAAAACTACTGAAGTAGCGGACTGCCGATCAACATGTCGCGGGTTCGATTCCCGCTTGGGACAATCATTTGTGTGATATTTATAAATGTCATACATACATATGTTTCTACTGCGTCTACATACATAGTAATACATAGCAATACAAACACCCGTTTGTGTTTGCTATGTATTAGGTATATGTATGTATTTATAAAAGAAAAGTAGTACATGTATTCTATCCGTATTCTGGTACCCATAACACAAGCATACAAGCTTAAGACGGCACGATACCAAATTACGCTCCATACAATAGTATGGGTATCGTACTTCCGTTTTTTCTTCGCGAAAGTTAAATCGATTTTAATAGTTTTTGTTATAGAGATGTTATAGATACGGAGTATATCTATGCTTCTATCACTTTCTTTTTTTCAAAACATAATAACTAAAAGAAATATGACGATCCGAAAAACCCACTTTTTTCGGTTTTCTTTAGATAAAGTTGCAGCGTCTATCACACAAATTTGGTAAAGTTTTACCACAAAAGAAAGTGATAGAAGCATAGATATACTCTTTATCTATATTATAAAGCAAAAACTACTAAAATCGGATAAAAAAAAAACGGAAGTACGAAACGTCTTTTTTCAAAGAATTTGTAGGTAAAATCGGCTTCATCTATATTTGTATGGCAGTAGATAGCTAGTTTTAATATAATTAAGTATTATTGCTCTTAAATTATACAGAGTCAATATTTGAAACCAGCATTTCTAGATGAGAAAGTATAAAGTAAATATTCGAAATAAGTTTTGTTTTAAGACATTTGTAATTATTAATTTATGTTTGAATAAATTATAAGTCCTCGAAGGACTTAAATTAATATTATTATAACCTTATGAATTAGAGAGACAATAGAGAGAGAGAGTTTTAACTCTTTCTCACTCTCTCTTTATCTCTCTTCCTGTCTCCAGCCCATTAACGTCCCACTTTTGGGTACAGGCCTTCTCCAAAGTTGGGAGGGATTTCTAAATATATCATATAAGTAATTGCCCTAAATGTTGTTCGATATAACAAAGACAGCACTACCTACAACTACCTCGAAACTCTCCGATGTTTAGAAAATAAATTTACTTCGTGGTAATATTTTGTTAGAGTCTAAAATAACAAAATATTTTCACGAAGTACCTACATACCTACCTTAATTACGCCTACTATTGCTATGCTTGAAATTAAATTTCATAGAAAATACACAAAACATTTTATTAAATATTTGGCTTTTGACCTTAAAGTCAAAGGTTAATTTAAATATCTGTACAGTGTCCTTTTTGTTATTTGTTATATTTGTAAAAAAATTGACTGATCGTATTGTTTTGCCCGGCAATTCTTTTTTTTTTCAAATAAACATAGGCTAGGTAGAGCAGACAAATACCAATTTAAAAGTAAATATAGTTCATTCATGGTTCATTCATTTAACTAATCTCTAAATAAAGTGAATTCTTATTTTAAAATTATATTTCGTTGGTGTTCGAAATTTTTATATGACTACTAGCTGACCCGGCAGACGTTGTTTTGCCATACAAATGTCAGGGGTTGACCCTTAACATTTAGGGGGATGAAAAATAGATGTTGCCCGATTCTCAGACCTAACGGACATGTACACAAAATTTCACGAAAATCGGTCGAGCCATTTCCGAGGAGTATAATTACAAACACCGTGACAGGAGAATTTTATATATTAGATAATACCAATTCTACGCGCATAACTAAACTAAAGTTAACTAAAAATGAGTTTTGATAGTGTCGTTAACACATTTTGGCAATGTTAAGTAAAGCTCACTGACACACACACACACAAACACACACACACACACATAAACACACACAAACACACATGCACACTAAGTTACCATATTTACTTGTATTAACCTAAAATAATTTTAATTATAGAGAAAGCCTTGTAAAATTTTAATCTCAATATATGTAAACGTAATTTTAAGGGAAGTGCAGGGCGACCCCAACACAAGTATTATTAATAACTTACTGGGGTGGTCCTAGATACTTATTTTATTGTAGTGCTTTGAGACGAAATAAAGAATTTTTCATATTTTTTTTTTTCATTTAAGTGAAGTTTAAAAAACCTGTTTATTATAGCCTAAAGATTTTAATTAATATAAATGTGTACAACAAAACAGCCAATTCATGTAAATACACTAATAGTTGTTTTCCTTTTTAGTTAAGTTTAGTTGTGTACATAGAATTGGTACCTACATCTTTATTCTAACATAGTACTTACCTATGGATATTTTAATCGAAGAAAAAAAAAAAACTTGGTTACGATTCGAAATTCGAATGTCAAATTTTAATTTTAGAGAAAAAATATAGGTACGTTACAAATAAAAAATTTCGAATACATTGTATCTAATGAATTCTTTTTTTTAAGTAATTGAATTTTTCGGAACAAGCTTGATAAAATTTTGCCTTAAGTATGATAGAGGGATAGTTGACAGAGGCTTTTAGTAATAATGTTCCTCAATTTAGATATCTCTTAACGATCCCTTTATTAAAATGGAATTTTGCCGTTTTGTTGAATATTTATTATATGTTAACATCTGGATTTGACGAATGGTTTATTCTCGTTTGAAGTATTTAAGAGCTCCCTAGATGGCAGTTACCATTTACAAAAGAATTCCAAAAGAAGGGTGGCGTTGGAATGACAGTTGACCGTAAAACTTAGTCTAAAGCGTAATAATAAACGAATATGTTTGTAATTCCCTTTCTAGCCCATTCACGTCCCAGCTGGGCATAGGGTCTTCTCCATTTTGGGAGGGTATATGGTCTACTATACTGCGCTGACCCAGGGTGTTGGCAAAAGGTTCTGTAGGTAACCCTACCGCGTATTTGTAAATGATTGTATATAACATAAAACCTCATTTTAGTTTAACAGCTGGCAAGTTAGTAGTGGCCAGTTTTAGAGAAAAATAATATTGTTTTAAAGTTGTCAGTTAATTAGAAAATTGTACATAATTTTGGTAAAATAAAACTACTTTTTACGGATTTAGACGCGTTATTTAAGCAAATGAGTCGCGCAAGTGTTAGAAAATAATTTTGGTTTTTAATATAATTTACCGTCTGTATTTACTACGTTTGATTTTTCACAATTACACACAGATAAGTTAAATAACGCTAGTTACTTCAGTTCCATCTCTCACAGGAGACTTTGTCTGCTTAAAATATCCCTTAGCTTCCTTTTAAAGCACCCTGGAAAAGAAAAGGTGTGGTGACACTTGTATGCTAATTCCGTCACCACACTGATCGAAAATATTACTAGTAGTGTTTTTAGATTTTCTTTTTCTTACCAAATTGCAGACCAAGTCTTTTCTTAGGGTCTGGACTATCAAATTTCATCATGTCAACATTATCATCATAACATCACGCATTCTAACCATGGGAATAGGCAGAACGTATAGAATGCGATCTGCTGCGATCCAAACATACTTCCTTGGCTTCACTTGCTCCCATACATCTGGTCAAGCATAATGTTAGTAAAGGTTTTTTTAATAAATTGGTTCATAATTGAATAGTTAAAATACTAATATTGAATTATCTTTCGATATCTTGCTATGCGCATGACACCCAAAGTTGGGCATCGGAAGAAATGACGTCAGTAATATTAATGCGATTAAGATGCGATCTTTACTTTAAATAAAAAAGAAAAAAAAAAGGTTAGCATTTGTATACAGAACGAGTTACGTCAAAAACGTAGGCGTAAGCATTTAGGTTAAAGACAGTACCGGTATTTTATTGGTGGAAAAATGCTAATAAACTTGAACAATAACCTTTTTGTTCTAGATTTTTTCATCAAAATATGGCCTAAATCTAGATCTGATTCGTTTAAATCTAACCTACATAAAATTTTAATCAAAATAAATATTCAAGACATTTCACACAACGTCCTCTAGTCCCAAAGTAAGCTATATTTCTATGCTTGTATTATGGGTACCAGATACGGATAGACTACATATACTACTTTTCTTTTGTAAATACATACTTATAATACATAGAAAACACCCAGACGCAGTACAAACATTTGTATTTCATTTATGGATCACACAAATGATTGTCCCACCCGGGAATCGAACCCGCGACCTCGCGATCGGCAGTCCATTACATAAACCACTCCACCACGAAGCCCGTCAAAAATAATACCGATATATTTTAATGTTTTAATTTTAACCAACATCTAAAAAGAGGAGGTTCTCAATTCGTAACACTATTTTATTTATACTCAATTTTTTGAAAATATTTGTGCGTATTTAGACATTTCTAGGGGTTTGATTTGTTGCGGGTTCGATTCCCGCCTCGGACATTCATTTGTGTGATGTTTATAAATATCATACAAATGTTTGTTCTGCGTCTGGGTGTTTACTATGTATAATAAGTATGAATTTACAAAAGAAAAGTTATTTATGTATTCTTTCCGTATTCTGGTACCAATAACACAAATATAATAAGCTTAGCTTGGGACCAGAGGACGTTGTGTGAAATGTCCATAAATAGTTATTTATTTATTTATTTATTCTTATATGACGTCAACATCTGATGACACGATCCTAGTAAAGAACAATTTTAGTTATTTATAGAAAATTTTATAAATTTTGAAACTAAAATTGTTTCTTAGTTCTGTCTGTGTGGTGACGGATTAAGAATACAAGTATCACCAACCCATCTCCTCCCAAGGGTGCTGTAAAAGTCAGCTAAGTGATATTGTACACACAGATAACATCCTCTGTGAGAACTGAAAATAAACCCTGTGCCAACATAACTGGTCTGCGCGGCACAGTGACCATAATCGCTCTCAAAGTGGAGGATGCTCGTGCCCAAACAGTGGGATGTTATGGGCTGGAGAGAGAGAATTCTTTATTTCTTCCTCCAGATTATGGGGTTCAACAGTTATATCAATTTTAAGTAGAATAAAAATAACATTATAAACATAAATAAATATTCATAGACATTTCACACAACGTCCTCTGGTCCCAAGCTAAGCTTATTATGCTTGTGTTATGGGTACCAGAATACGGATATAATACATAAACTACTTTTCTTTCGTAAATACATACTTATAATACATAGAAACACCCAGACGTAGAACAAACATTTGTATGACATTTATGGATATCACACAAATGATTGCCCCAAGCGGGAATCGAACCCGCGACCTTGTGAACGGCAGTCCATTACATGAACCACTACGCCACGAAGCCCGTTAAATTATGCTGAAGAGACATATTATACCTCAGAAAGTGTATAATGCCAGGTCTGGCAAGACTTGGTATAAGTAAGTACATACATTTCTTACTTCTGTCGTGAAGTTATCTACCTTAAATTGCCACTTTAGTGTATTTTATGACTACATTAGGAAAGAAAATAATTTTTTGTCCTTATTCTGCTAGTCTAGATTACTTATTGTAATCGTCATCATCATCCTAGCGCTATCCCGGTAGCATTCTCAACTTTTGGTTCGGAGCCCGGAGTCCGATTACTTATTGCAATTTTATTTTATTCATATTATATAGCATACAGTTATGTCACAAGCATTCTTATTGTTACTTATTATAAAACAAAGCTGATATTTATGTTGTATGTATGTCCCTATGTAAGCTTATATCTTCAAAACTATACAACGGATTTTGATGCGGTTTTTTTATATAAATATAGTGGTTCAAGAGGATGGTTTTTGTAATAGTATACTTCGTAAGGCTTGTTTATTTTCTGTATTTAGGCCGTAGATGCGGGCAATAGCTAGTTCAAATAATAAAAGTCAAAATAGGATAAGACCTAAGCATATAAATAAGTACATATATGTTCTATTATAAGTATGCATTTACAAAAGAAAAGTAGTTTATGTATTCTATCCGTATTTATAGCTTGCGACCAGAGGACGTTGTGTGAAATGTCCATATATATCCTATAGTGTCACACATTATTCCTCAACTAACTCCGCGATGTTCTTATATAAAATTTAATAAACCTTTCTTATTTTCAGATGTCCAGTTATTTGCAGAGTTATATACTGATACATCGTTAAGGTTAGTTATTATTACCTAAACATAACATTATGTTAATGTCAAGGGGTCAACTTTCATTCCTCTCTTCTAAATTCTAAGTTTTGTTCGACCTGGATTGGAACTTGTCCCATCCACGTTTCTTGGCTTAAACACTTCCAAGTATTAGTAAGTAATTTATTTTACAACACAATCAAGAGCCATTAGAAAGATAACAAAATAATTATTATATATACAGCAAATTAAAATAATAAGGCGCTTGTTTTTATTTTAGCCAATCAAATGCCGTAAGTTTTATAATACTCGTCCGCTGCTCACAGAGTAATTATAATTTTAGGGTCTGTTTTACTTTTTTGTATTATAAAATAGCAAAATAACTTGCTTCAATTACAAAAAAAACACTTTATTTAATTCCCTTGTCTTCCTTTGATTAATGTTTTTCTATAGCCACTGTGATAACAAATAAATATGGCTTAGTTTAAAAACTAAAGAACATGCTTAAAAATCTATATTATAATATTATAAGGCAGGAGATTTTGTTTGTTTTAAAGCGCTAATCATAGGGACTATTGGTCCGTATTAAAAAAATATTTATGTTTATATTATTATAGTCCATTTCTCGAGAAAGGCATTAGTGGCAGCGTGATGCTATTGACTATATATATATAACATCACGCTGCAACTAGGAGCGAAGCATCAGTGAGAAACGTTGCAAATACGGGGTAGATTCCATATTCTTCCATTGTGTTCTAAATTCCACGCGTATGAAGTCGCAGGCAACAGCTATCCTTAATATTTTATAATTAGCTGTTGCCCGCGACTCCGTCCGCATGGACTTTAGAAAATATTCTCCGTTTTTCCAACATTTTTCACTACTGCTTCGCTTTTACTGGTTGTAGCGTGATGTTATATAGCCTAAAGCTTTCCTCGATAAATACCCTATCTAACACTGAAAGAATTTTGCAAATCGGCCCAGTGGTTCCTGAGATTAGCGCGTCCAAACAAACAAACAAACAAACTCTTCCGCTTTATAATATTAGTACAGATTATTGCATTGTCATCGGTCCTTGCCATGTGTGCAAATTTTCAGATCAATTCGACTATTGTAAGTAGGTAAAAATACTTTACAAGATGAAAAACTTATAAGTAATAACTGACTCGGCAAACGTTGTTTTGCCATACAAATGTTAGGGGTAAACAAATAATTTGCAATGAAATAATATTGCGACTATAAATTTAAATGTAAGCTATCCTATCTTTCAAGTTGGGTCGAATTGCACACGGTGTGCAAATCAAATTTAAAATCGGTTCATTAGTTTAGGAGTACATCGCGGACAAACATCGTGACAGGAGATTTATAGGTACTCGTATATAAAGATAAAGATAACAAGAGCTCATGCCAGACCTAAAATTCTTTCTAAAATCGGTGTGGTTACAGTCAGTATGCCAAACAATAAACATTATTATTACAATATTGAAAATTTCGAGACGATAATATTTTTATGTGTCTGGTAAAATAAAGAATATTGTTAAAGTGATCTCAATGTATTTTGCTGGAAATCTTAAGTACCTGTTATTTCGCAAATTGTGAGATGAAATAATCATAAATCCATTTTTTTCCACGGAGCTTATTTTACAAGCTATCAAATTTTGTATTTTATTCATACAAATTTGAACGTAAAATTTACTGGTTTTAATAGTATAGAGCGTAATATGCGAGAGAATAAATTTCTTTACTATAGAAATATCAGCGCTTGTTTTGTGATGAAAAAATTGAGAATATAGCTACCCACTAAACCCCACGGTGTTCCTCCTCGCCCCTTTGCCGGGCCATGGTAGTCACTCAGGTATTACAATTACCCGACCAGGGGTGAGAATATAGCTAGCAAAATCTATCGAGATTAAAGTTTCAAGTGTTACTTGTTTGTTATAATTTATTAACTATTTAGTTGTAAAAAGAATTTTAGACCATTAATGTTCCACCGTTGGGCACGGACCTTCTCCACTTTGGTAAAATATTTGGTCTAGTTTTGCCACGCTGACCAGGTATTTGACATTCAGTTTAATTTCGAGGTTTTATCACTCAATGATTTAAAAGTATTGTATTAGTTTTGATAATATTGAACTTTTTAAAATCGAGACTTCTTTCTGACAAAAAAAAATGTAAATTACAGTGTGTTCGAAATTTCTTTTGGCAGAGAACTTTGGATGTAGAGCTCTTAATTATTTCTTTTTAAAACTTTATTATGCCAGTATTTTTATAATATGTGTCTTAAATCTATTAGGTATTTACTCGAATTGCGCCCAGAGACCAATCCATAATATTTTAGAAATCTCAAACTTTATGAAATATTCATCATTGTACATGTCAGATTCTTCGACCAACTTGATTATCTAAAGACTATAGGAAACTGTAGAGTTCTAGTGATAAATGAAGCCAAGAGGGAGCTATCTATTAACAAAGTTACGTTTATGTTAAACAATAATAATTATGTTAGTTGAGATTTCATGAGTTCCGTACATTATTGATTGCTACGATTGCTGTTTATATATTTAGTAATAAAAATAAGAAACATTTTATATACTACTACCTGACCCGACACTACTAGCGACCCCCCCCCCTCCTGGTCGGAAGTGGACCACCCTTAACATTAGATGTTGTCCGATTCTCATACCTAACGGATATGTAAACAAAATTTCAGGAAAATCGGTCGAGCCGTTTCGGAGGAGTATAATTACAAACACCGGGAGAGGAGAATTTCATATACATATTAGATTAGCTGTTTCCCGCAACTTCGTACGCGTGGAATATAGAAAACAAATCTTAAAAAATGATACATAGAAGTCATCCTCTTGAACCAGTCTATCTACTTAAAGAAAGTGCATCCAAATTCGTATTTTTGATTATATAAGCTCACATAGGGACGTAGATACAAAAATAACAACTTTGTTTTAAATTAAGTAAAGATTTAAATTAAATAGAGCTTTAATGTAGTTTACCATCTCTTTTTTCTTCCATGTTCTTCTGTCGGATGTAATTTCTGTATCTACTCCTTCTTCCTCTACTTCCTCCGTTTCTATCACATCCTCTTTTACACCTATTAAAAATAGGCTTCTATCGTTGTAAAATAATAGTTTCATTTTAAATTCAAACAAGTTTAATGAAAAGGAATAATTTATAAGGAGGCATAAATATTTCTGATGATACATATGGTGACATATTTTCGTATGCAGAACTTAAACCATGGTGGGCGTGTAGTTTAGGCATATTAATTATAGAAGCAAAAAATCTGGTGACAGCAAATTATTGTAAACCTCTTCAGTTTCGGCGAACCAAATATCCGTTGAGCAAAAAAATATTGCGTGAAATAGTCGCAAAGTTATGAACGAAACATTTGCTTGTTTTAGAAAAATCAAGATGAATATAGCTAAAAAAGATACCTACATACATACATAGTGGTTATTTTGCATCGGTATAATCATACATGAATATAGATTTGAAGACAGATGTGATGATACATTATTTTGAGGCGCGAAATTATATTCAATACCTATTTCGCAGACTTTTTCTAGCTCGCTTAATGGGAACTAGGTATCACTATATCCCACAGACGTTTGCAATATCAGACTAACTCAAGCGTTGTCGACCCTGACTATTATATATTTATGTGTCGTTCTTCTTCCTCATGTCCTGTCCTCATGACATATTGTTTGGAATCGATGCAATTCCCTCTTTTTTTAGGCGGTTCTACGAGCCATACACGTAATTTCTTCCTTTTTACTTTTATGTCAGGGTTGACATTTGTTTTTCCAGCCATGAATAATTTTAGTCTTCTTTTTCGGTCAATATTTAGAAATAAGAAAAAATAAAGTAGAGTTTAGTAGAGTAATGAAACATCCTTGTGAAAGAAATCTTTTTTTATACATCGTGAATCCCGAAAATTGACAAAAAAATCTAAATTCTCGTTCGCTTATTACCCGTCAATCTACCAAGCGGACATGTTAAAACAGATGTTTCCCGCTTGACATACAGGTCAGGCGGGGTCGCCATCTTGAAGTTCCCGCCAATCGTAGCCCTGTCAGCAGCGCGGCAAAATAATTACGGGTTGTGATAGTAACATTATTATACGTTGTTTTATATTATTCTTCACCGTAACAAAAAAAAATGTGGCAATGAAGACTATTTAAGATTGGACTATTACTTTAAGTTTATAAGGACTGACTGTTAAAAGAGTAAAAGTTGTCTTTTAAGAAATTCATTGGCAGTTGCACCATAAGCTTTCGAATTAGACTTGACTAGGTGTTAGCTTTAGTGTTAGTTATTCCGTGTGGTGACGGATTAAGAATACAAGTGTCACCACCCCATCTCCTCCCAAGGTTGCTGTAAAAGTCAGTTAAGGAATATTGCTCACAGATAACATTTTTTGTGAGAGACGGAAAACTCGAAAATAAACCCTGTGCCAACATGCCTGGTCAGCGCGGCACAGTAGACTATAATCCCTCCCAAAGTGGAGGAGGCCCGTGCCCAACAGTGGGACATAAATGGGCTGGAGAAGAAGAAGAAGGTGTTAGCTACTTGGTTCGCGTGGAATTTAAAAATCGAACCTTGACAAATTACGCCAAGAAGCCATCTTTTTGAACCACATTATCAATTAAAAAAACCGCAACAATTAAAAAATCCTTTACGTAGTTTTGAAGATATATATCTAGCTATAGCTATAATTGTATTTTCGTCACCACTTAGTTGTTAGGATAGTCAAAACAGGTTGTCTTATGTATGATACTCTATCAAATGGCAATAGTAATTATGAGTAGATGCTTAATATTCACGGTAAAAGAATTCTTAATTAAATCTCAAATCTATTCTATAATTTTCGTTTTTTTAAATTAAACATGTCATGAAAAGACTAATCTATGCTGACAGTTGTACAAAGTAAGCAACTCTAGAACAGATGTCACCAGGTTTTGACACACAGGTCAAGCCGCCATCTTGGTTCCTTCCCGCCAACTCCGTCAATGTCAGTGACGAGCTAATTACCGCCGGTGGCTTTAAGTAGTGTAATACGATAACTGAGAGCCGGATTGAGTTTGTTTTGATTAGTCTTTCGTTGGCTCAATTCCGGGAGTGTTGAGTAGACTTGTTGATTTATAGAAACTTAATTTATCTACATTCATTCGTGTTACTGAATCGTATATTTTTGCATAAACTAATGTAGTTAAACATACCTTGATTAAGTAATATGCATTTTTTACTTCCTTTTGGCCAATATAATGTAGTTTTTGTTAACAATTAGATAGTACTAAATTAGCAAATATCACATTAAATAAATTTAACTTTTATTAATGTACTTACACAACATCGCAACAAAAATTAATATTTTCAAATCACAGTAATAAATACATTTTTTTAATTACGTACCTACATGTCGGTTCATAAAAGATCTAATAAAGAAAAAATATATTTTGAATTCAGAATTCAGAAGCATTGACAACGAAACCCTACAGCCAGATACGGAGATAATATGGCGGATTTAGTCTCGATCATAGCACCTGTTCTCGATCCCTATTTCATTTTAATGAAGATGTTACTTCCGCAGGTGTTCGCCCTTATTATATTGTTTAATTCATTCTGCCCTTTGTTTTCTTATAACCTTTTTTATAATAAACCGCAAAACTTTTATTTCAGTCAAATTTATTACAAAGGTGGTATTATAAATCGTGTCAGAATAACAGATGTAAATAATTAAGGAACAAAATTCTTTATAAGGTTTTATTGATGTCATGAGATTGTTTTAGTGATTTGGATCTTATAAAAAGTATTGGAACCTTGTAGTCCTTGTACTAATTATAAACAGTAAACAAATCATATTGAAAAAAATAACTTTTTATAGGCACCTATCAAAAGTGTTCTTGGAAAATGATAATTTTTTTTTTAAATGGTTGCAATTATGCTATAAAATAATTAAACTTTATTATGTCAGTATAAACATAATTATTTCAGCAGAAAGTTAAAGAATATATTGAAGTGAAATTATATCGTCTGTATATAGATTGGTGTAATTACGAAGGTACATTGGGGAAAAATATACTAGTTAAAATAGTTCATAAAATATGCTACAGTAGATGAAAACAGCATATATATGAATACCGAAAAGAGCGTAATAATATACTGGTACTTGGTGGTCGGTGATGTAGAAAATTGAGTAAAGGAGTAGGAACTTTTTGACGAGCCTCGTGGTCGAGTGGTTCACGTAGTGGACTGCCGTTGAAGAGGTCGCGGGTTCGATTCCCGCTCGGGACAATCATTGATATGCTATTTATAATTGTCATACAAATGTTTGTACTGCGTCTGGGTGTTTCTATGTATTATAAGTATGTATTTACTAAAGAAAAGTAGTATATGTACCTGGTACCCATAACACGAGCGTATAAGCTTAGCTTGGGACCAGAGGACGTTGTGTGAAATGTCCATGAATATTTATTTATTTATTTAACTTCATATCGGCACATACGTACCTACTTACCTAAAGGCTATTATAGGCTTTTTAATAAAACTAAGATAAACTATAATTGTAATCGACAAAGTTCTTCGTTTTTCGGTATTTTAAATTACTTATAGTGAAATGATATTAAAGTCAAAATGGTTATCACATCACTTAATAGAAACTCTATAGATGCTACTAAAATTGAACGTTTTAATCTATTTGCTTCTAAAACAAGAACATTTTAAAATACACAACATCCAATAACAAAAAAAATCGCTGTTAATTATTATGAAGACCTAAGTATTAAAAATAAAAATAACACAAGAAATGTACCAGAGCATAGAGTAGATGTAGCAACGTCTCGACACCGACATCGCTTTTACGTTTTGAATTTCGAACTCATAGACATTTTCCACAACGCTATCAGTATACAAACGTCATTTGAAACGAAAGCTTATCAAATTGAAACGAACTTTACACTGATACTGATAAATGTCAAATTCGATTGGTTGTCTACCCAAAGCAGTGACACATTGGAAACCAAATGAACTTCAGATAACACTCGGTATTCGATTTGAAGTTTCTCGTTACACATTCAATGCATTTCAAACTTTAGTTAAAAGGGTGTAAGTTGTTATTTGTGCCTTGGTAACTATCTGATCGGCTTCAAATAAACGTTATTGAATGATCTCTGATTAGATGATTATCAGTCCAGACGCAATGGGTCTTGCTATGTGGTTGTAAGAACATTTTATATGGTAATTGAAATGTAATATAAGCATTGGATTTTGACTCGCTTATCGAGTATTTTACAATCGTGACAAGAGTGTAGGTACATTGTTCTCGATAATTACGATAGTTGGTATCGATTTCTTGTTCCGTAATAATGAGTGAATCTGATACATCGCCGGTGTTAACATGAATTTATAACTACGAACTGAGCTTGAATACCCTTTACTGTTACGAAAGCCGCTTGAGGTGTTAATTATATTAAGTAAGCATTGTTTAAATTTCGCTGGTTAGTTTAACATTCATGGTTGGTTAACATTTAAATAGAAATTTTATTGTACTAAAGGAATAATAAGCTTTTATTTAAATACGCATACGCTTTTAATTAAAAATGTCAACCATATTTAGGGCGAATAAGAGAATTAAATTCTCTTAAATTAAATTACAATTTAGTTTTTGAAATTTGTAAATGATTAAGCTATTTACTAAGAGAATTTCTAACTAACACTTGCAGTGTTAGTAGAAAATTTCTACTAACACTGCAAGTGTTAGTTAGAAATTCTCTTAGTAAATAGCTTAATCATTTGCAAATTTCAAAAACTAAAAAATACACGCTTGATATTCCTGAATGTTTTTTTTTTAAATTAATGCATTGTCGGACATTGTTAAGTGTGCAAAATTACAGATCAACCCGGCTACTGGATGGAAGTCAATTTTAAGTCTATGTATAGATATATAGATTAATACATGGATAAATACGTACCGAGCTGATAAAAGCATGTTAATAATTTCGCTAAGATTTGAAAGTAAAAATTAACTTAAACATAATAATCACGTTAGTAATGCGCTCTATGTGAAATCCAGCTATCTATTTGTAGTAGCATGAATAAAAATTAATCTATCCATCCATCCACTAGCCTTCCTATAGATCTAACATAATATATCAAGTTAAGTATCTCAAATATAGAACTTAAATTTTTTTTAAACTAATTGCATAAAAGTTCTGCTGTCTACTTTTGAAGTTGGTTAATATAGAAATATGGAAGGCGAACTAAAGGCCGACATAAGCAATCACTAACTACAAACCAACCTGACTAATACAAAAAAGGGACAATGGGGCAGATGCTACAAGCACAATTAATTTCAGACATCTCTATCCAACGAAACCATTATTAGGATTTATTATGTTATAATATTTTTTGTAAAACCACACCTATTGTATTTTATACTTTCGTTTATTAACGTTAAGCTTCTTTAATATATTATAGACCTGTGGTAGTGAGATACGAGACTTAAGATTTGATAATAAATATAAAAGGACTTGTATCACATACTCAAATACTCCTTTATTCATAATTATCTTACACAACATAGTTAGTAGTATCTTTAAGAAAGATCTTTTTAGATATGCCAATTGTAATATTGTAATATTAGTATAGTATTGTATTGTAATATTAGTATAGTATAGTATAGTATTGTAATATTAGTCCTGAAATTCTCTATATTATGTAGGTATACTATGTATATTTTATATGGCTTTTATACATTTGCTATGGCGGACGTCGTTGCTCTACCAGTTTCAAACAATAGGGTAAACGCAGAATTACGCGGGCTGTACTAAGGACCAGTGTTTTTTTTTACGATTCTCTTTGTCCCTCTCTAGTTCATTCCATTGTGATCGATTACTAAAAAAAATCGCACATAAAGTGGTTAAGCAATGGTGTAACTAATTCAACCTCAAAGTTACACAAAAAAAAAAACTATTTTGCCGCAACATCAATAATACTTTTAAAACTATACTTGCATTTATTATTTTAATGAAATATATTACAATATAATTTAAATTTCACCCCAGTTATATAATAATATAATTTATTATTCAATAGTTTGTGTATTTATTAATACAATACCTTCATTAACGCTGTATTTTATTCAACACTAAAATGTCATTAACAAATATAACATTATAAATAACATTTTGTCGACAGATGGTCGAATATCCCCACCTTCCCCACTTCACTTCTATTGTGTACTGCTGCTATTCAAATAATGGATTTATGATATTTTATAGTTCATAATACGAGGGAATTTGGTTGTGTTTTAATTTACTCTCTCATGAATATTACAATGGAGTGCAATAGAGCAATTTGAGTTGTGCAAAATTATGAAAATGACAATAAAAGTAGTTGAATTTTAATTTACTAAATTGGGTTACATAGCGACGTATAATGTCGAATATTATATGTAATAGCTTTTTTTGTGTTTATAAAATACTCTATACTAGCAATACTGAAAATAGTAGGGGCTTGGGTATACGTATTTTTATGCTTGTATAAATTTTTGTCACGGGCCATGTCCGTAGATTTTAAATTAATTGTACTAAATCAAAGCGCGAACCTATAGATGTGTAGGTTTACCAGGGTACTACAAAAGTGCCGAGATTGAGAAACAGTACTGCGATTCGCTTCCATCACTCTTATAATATAGTTAAACATGTAATTAAAGGAATGGAGATTCGATTCTCGAATTAAACACGGAGTGCTGCGAGATTTTTAGCTATATCTATATTAAAAACTTATCACTCTTACCGGTGACTATGGTGACTAAAAATTCTCTAAAACGTCCGACTATAATTGGAAACCAATATTCGCGTCCTAATCAGTAAAAAGTGGTTTTATTTATCTCTATATTGTTAAAGTTATTAGGTATCTACATGATTTATATTTTTTCAAATCTCTACTAGAAAAGCGGGTGCTGTATATTTTTTTAAGTTTTGTATAACCCATTGTGTTTTTCGAAATCTGTATTTAATGAACAATCCCCATCTTTTCACAACCTTGACTATTTTATTACTAGAACACCGATCATTAAACAGTTTAAATTTTCAGTACAAAAAGTGTATTATGATGGCGTTGAACATTATTATTTTAGGAGCGTGGCGCCAGACATATGTTGCTAAACAAGCTGGTAACGTTTCAATAGAGCCGTGTTTACGACTGCAATAAAAAAAAAACTTTGGGAGCTACCCGTCTAGGAGAGATTAGGGTTCAGTAGGAAAGAATTCTGTTGTAGTCATAAATAATGTGTAAAATGTCTTGTAAACCTCTCTCTTCTTTCTAAAAATTATTGCTATTTTTATGCTGTAAAGTGACTGTTTATTTCCTGACAATTAAATAAATAAAAAGACTTTTTATAAGACACGGTTCTTTCTTTAATTGTCTTTCAAAGATGCTACAGCAGTTAGCTAAGCTTAATATTAAAAGATTTATAAAACCCGACTACAAAATTAAAGAAATAAAATAATTCTGAATTAGGTGAGCTTGATCCTTGAAGATGCAAGACCGCGGGTGGTTGCATTCTATTGGGGAAACCATCCACCATTTTCTATCATGTAGACGGATGAAAATATTGATGATTGTAACAGTATTGTAATAACATGGATTAGAATTTTCATGAAATAGGGGAAAAAAAATATTTGCGTCTAAACAAAATTTTACAACAATAATGATATCCCTGGCTGCCACGCTAGTAGAAACTGTGTTGCAGGATGATAAGGCTATTTAACTTTAAATATTTTATACAATGATTGAACGAATACGAATAAATTACTAAAATACATACACTAAAGCAACCCTTTTTTTAAATACTACGGAACCATAACATCGAACAGTAAAGTTCACCCTTCGGTCCCATAAACACTGTTTACCAACGCCACTTGTCAGGATGACTGTAAGAAAACAGTTTTGCTACCATTTTATTATCTTCTTTTAAGGGGACCGTTTAAGGGGCCTTCGGCTGAGATTAAAAGTATTGTTACGATGTTTATTGTAGTTGATTCATTAATAAACATGTGTTGTCATAATTGAGAAACTTTTTTTCAATTGTGCAATATATGGAATAAAAATTCTTTGCGCTATAATGTTTTAATCCTTTGCACACAGACTGAATAGTTCTATGCTTTTGCAAAATTCTTTGTTGAATTTTTGTAGTTTTATTTACATTAAATAAATATTTTTATTAAGGTGACGGAATAAAAATACAAGTGTCACCACTTCTTTTCTTTACCAGGGTGGTGTAACAGCCAGCTAAGGAATATTGTAAACAGATAACATCCTCTGTGAAAGACGGGAAACTCGAAAATAAACCTTATGCCAATATTTGCTTGCCCGAATGAATAATTAATACTCTAATTTACTTTGTCCAAGATATTTCTAAGCTACCAGCTTTGCAATAGTTACTGGTTTTACCATTTCAAAGTTTACAAAACTTATTTACCTATACCTAAGATAAAATTGTATGCAACATGTAAAATAAAATCTTTATGATCACGCTCACAAACATAAAATTTACTTGGTTTTATAACTCCTTATGTCAAAATTTATTTCCGTAATTCAAGGAAATGTTATGTAAAATAATGTTCAATTGTTTAGTCAGTTGTCTAAGCATAAATCTAGGTGTACTAGTAATGTGAATAGCAACACTTCTATAGAAGACAATGAATGCTTAAACTTGAAGTGCTAAAATAATGAAGCATTTTTAGGCATCTATTTACACATATGGACGTATAAATTGACATATTCATTTGAAAATGTTTTGTTTTCACATTCACGTGAATATGCATATATGTTTGAATCTTCAATTATTCATTATCATACAAGTGTGTCTTGTGGAATTATGCTTAGTTGGCTATTTTGTTATTTCTCGGATTTCACCTGACCAATTTTTAAACAATATCATTCATTCTTAAGTTAGTGTAGTTGTAACTGTTTAAATCGTAGCAGATGGCGCTCTATACTGTCTCTGCCTACCGCTATGAGAAAAAGGAATGACGATATGATGATGATAAAGACTAAATTTTACGTTGTATTTAAAAACCTTAATGCCGTAATCCCTATCTCACTAAACTCGTTTAGCATTTATTCCAAACCATATACGAGTACTTCAGATTTTGTATTATAAATATTACCAATTTTATTTAAGTGTAGTTACAGGTAAACAATAAAAAGCAATACAGTCCGTACGGGCACGTTCTTGTCATACATTGCTAACAATAGGTATAAAAATGTTTAATTTATCTCCAGAGGAGAGATTCCCGCTGTCAGTCTCTTTTGTATGGATCTTTGTCTATACGTTTATCGCTATTCGTAAAATCTCTAGGTATTTTACAATTGGTATCATAAAGCCAGAGATTTTATAGGTACTTTCAATTTCTTAACCTCCATTTTGAAATTCAATAAGAATAAATTTGTCAAGTGTTATATTGAATGCTTACATTTAAATGCATACGTTCAAAGAAATTGACAAATATTTTGTTGTCGTACGTATTTATTTGTAACTTGATATTATTTATTTAAAATTGTATCAAAATATTATAATGAAATAAGAATTAAACCTGTTATCCCTTTCTAAATACTAAATACCTACTATAATTCACAATCGACGTTGTGTGAAATGTCCATGAATCGACTGCACCAAATTTGATTATTCTTTGTTTTTTTGTTTGGTAATAATCAGGATAAAATTTTATATTAAAAATTAATAGAAAATTTAATTTTGAGAAGATTAATGAAAGGCATATGTACACGGAGGTATGTTATGATAATGACGATGATGATAAAAGAAATACTATTTTTCTACTTAAAATAAATAATTTTAAAGCTAAGTCAGCTAGTTACTTACAAATTATGCTAAAATATATCCAAAACTTAATAAAATTTCTTTCTTTAACATAAACAGTATAAACTTAAAAACATTATTCTTCAAACATTCTCATTATAAAGCTTGACGTGTATCATATTTAAATGGATCATCAACACTCCTAAATCGTTTTTATTCAGATACCATCGAACTTCTAATTTGAAACACAATCAATCATGGCTATAAGAAACTCAATCCCAACACATGGCTCCAAAAAGATTTTACCTGAGCCACAAAAAAGGTGACAATAACTGCCACGCTAGTAAACGAGTGTAACATCTCAATTTATTGGCTACAACCCTCGCTTTAAAGAAACCGATTTGTAGTTGGGAGTGGACAAAGGTTTTTAGAAACGTTAATTGTGAAGCTTTTGGTGTAGCCGATCGAGCGAAAATTTTAAGATTCATACATTCGCCATCTTTATTTTTGATCAATAGAAGATTTACGAAATTTATTGTCATATTTGTAATACAATATGCTATAGATATACCTATCCATACTAATATTATAAAGCTGAAGAGCTTGTTTGTTTGTTTGTTTAAACGCGCTAATCTCAGGAGCCTTTGGTCCGATTTGAAATATTCTTTCAGTATTGGAAAGTCCATTTAGCGAGGAAGGCTATAGGCTATATAACATCACGCTGCCACTAATAGGAGAGAATCAGTAGTGAAAAATGTTACAAAAACGGGGAAAATTTTCTAAATTCTACGCGTACGAAACCGCGGGCAACAGCTAGTATTTTTTATATTTTTACAACACTATTGCCTTTTTAGAGTTCCGTACCCAAAGGGTAAAAACGGGACCCTATTACTAAGACTTCGCTGTCCGTCCGTCCGTCCGTCTGTCACCATTGGGAAAACGGGAAAAGGTGCTCTATTTTTTAAGCTTTCGTCGCGTGTGCAGCCTTAATGGTTAAAGTT
Source organism: Orgyia antiqua (assembly GCA_916999025.1). Taxonomy (NCBI): domain Eukaryota; kingdom Metazoa; phylum Arthropoda; class Insecta; order Lepidoptera; family Erebidae; genus Orgyia; species Orgyia antiqua. The sequence goes on from OU779870.1 coordinate 19,058,656, forward strand.
ACATAGAAATCATGTATGACGGAAATATTCTACATAAAATTGTCTAAAAAATATCCAGAAACAGCACATATCTATATTTCATGGTTGACTCACAATAACACGTGTAACTCCTGATAGCTTAGCAGTTCGTTCATTCTGATTATATTTGTTTACTCTTACGTTTATAATACTCTCACTCAAGCAGTAGTTAAAAATGTTGCAAAAACGGGGAATATTCCTAAATTCTACGCGAACGGAGTCAAGGGCAACAGCTAGTAATATAATATAATAATAATAAATGTATGACAATTATAAACATATTAGACAGACTGATTTGGAATTTAGTACATTTCTCTAAAACCTAAAACAAATTATGCAAAGAAATTAAAGGTTACCATAATGTACTTGTATTTTTACGTGTTTCTATTAGGAACTAAGTAATTACATGTCAGTAAATAGGATTCAGACAGTCCATAGCATATTGGCTGAAATTTTTTGTATCTTATTTTATGGCTAGCGTTAGGCAAATGACTACACTCCACCTGTTAAGTGTAGTGCAATTCAGATGTGAAGATGTTCTATATTAGAACACATCTTAAAAAAAATAGATTAAGAATAGAAAAATATGTAAGATTGATTAAGAAATGAAGTCGTAAGAGAACGTTGCGGTCAGAAAGAGGGTGTAGTGACTAAGGTGGAGAAAAGTATGCATAGGTGGTTTGGCCATGTCGAGAGGATGGATGATAGTCGATTAACGAAAGGCACATACACGGCGGAGGTGAGTGGGAATGCTAGGAGAGGACGCCCGAGAAAAGTATACTCTGATGAAATTACAGGTATACTTCAAAAGGGTCAAGTGCGTAGCACTTACAACCGCCGGGCATGTATGACAAGATGTATGAGTGTGGATGACTACCCCCATGGGAAAAAGGCGTGATGTTATGATAATGATGATGATGATCTTAAAAAATAAACGTCATTAATAATTGCTATTGTTAATGAGACTAAAATAGATTGTAATAAATTATCAAAAAATATGTTGTTAAAATATTCGTCACAGTCTACTACACCAAAGAATTTTATACATAAAACGGCTATTTAAAATGTAAATATTTGGTATTATTAAATTTAGTTTTATGCCAATGATTAGCTACGGCTCATTGGGAACGTTTTCACCGTATACAAATTCTTGCATACAAAACCAACTATAAATAACTTTATCAGTAATCTAGAAACCGTCAAATACTCATGACAACTTATTCTATTAGTGTGAACAGTATAAAAGATAAATTATTCTTCGGTGACCGAAAACTTCATCGGTTCGAAGTAGTACCTCTGTGACTTCTTAGAAATTATATAGATTGGTATCAACTTTTTCGCTTTGTGTTTCCGTACCGCTAACGAAGGTACCTGTCTCCATTTTTTTTTACTCTTTGGATACGTTGGGTGCATCATGTGAGACAGTTTTATCGATGACCACCGTATTTCGTTTCATTTTGTTACTGTAATATTTCTACTGACCATTTGTAACTTTAATACTTGTGGGTTATTTTTATCAATAACTAGTTGTTACCCGCAATTTCGTACGCGTGGAATTTAAAAACAAATTATACAAAAAACCATCCTCGTCAACTACTGTGTCTATTAAAAAAAACCGCATCAAAATCCATTCCTTAGTTTTGATGATATAAGCTCGCACAGGGACATACATTCAAAAATAACGTATTTGTTTTTTAATAAGTAAAGATTTATTTAGAAGAAGTCCGTGTGGTGACGGATGAAGAATAGAAGTGTCACCACCCCATCTCCTCCCAAGGGTGCTGTAAAAGTCAGCTAAGGGATATTGCACACTGATAACACCTCTGTGAGAGAAGGAAAACTCGAAAATAAACCCTGTGCCGACACGCCTGGTCAGTGCGGCACAGTAGACCATAATCCCTCCCAAAGTGCCTCCACTTTGGGAAGGATTATGGCCCGTGGCCCGTGCCCAACAGTGGGACGTAAATGGGCTGGAGAGGAGAAGTAAAGATTATTTTAAATTGTGCTACCTCTAAAGGAATTGTAAACAGTGTTACAGCACGTATCACATGACTGGTCGTAAAATTATAGATGAAAACCTTGCTATACTATACTTAACCAAACTAGAGAATAAAGGTATGGATTCACTTAAACTTCCTATCTTAATTAAGAAGAAAAAGATGTCAAAGAAAATATTTGAATGCATAATTTTTAGGGTTCCGTACCCAAAGGGTAAAAACGGAAACCCTATTACTGATACTTCGCTGTCCGTCCGTCCGTCCGTCCGTCCGTCTGTCACCAGGCTGTATCTCAACAACGGTGATAGCTAGACAGTTGAAATTTTCACAGATGATGTATTTCTATTGCCGCTATAACAACAAATACTAAAAATAAAATAAAATAAATATTTAAGGGGGGCTCCCATACAACAAACATGATTTTTTTACCGTTTCTTGCTCGATACTAATAACGTTGCCTTATGTTGCATAGATAATGGTACGGAACCCTTCGTGCGTGAGTCCGACTCGCACTTGACCAATTTTTTCAAAATATATTTGGGTGAATCTATAAGATAACAAAATAACTATTTTATCAAAAAACAGTAGCTATCATAAGATTATAAATAAAATTAACATTTCACACTAGATATTAAGCTTGATCCGTACCCACGTCAAATAGTTTATCTACTTGGTCATGGTCAAAATGGTCCCAAAAAGATAATAGATACTATCTTTGATCCGGCGACCGTTACAACACATATGTTGCGAGTTAACACTCTTTTGTATTTATATCTTTGAGATAATTTGGTTCTCTATTTAAAATTTACCTCTATTTTGGACTTTGACAGATTAAAGTTTTTTTTTTAAATAGGCACTGGTGACTCTGGCTAGTACAGCGGATATGAAAAGAGATTGTATTAAGCCCAAAAATTGGTAATGGTTCACCCTTATTTCATTTTAAATTACGCTTTCGTGTCTAATGATTTGGAACGTCAAATATTCGTTTATATTTTATTCTGCGAAGAAAACTATATTGACTGGGTTAGGAAATTTAATATTCTTCGAATATATTTATGAACTTCTTTAATTACGATTATTAATCTCTCATAAATGCTATAATCCTAATTCATAAGTTTTATTATTCCTAATGTCTCTTTCTTCTTTTTCTGATAATTGTCTTATTTGTGTATTTTTTTTCCTGTTTGTGTATTTTTATTGACTTTATTTTACCAATTTAACTGTAATTTGTAAACAATTTGATCTGTTCAGAAAATCTGTCTTCTGAGACACAGGTACTAACCTAATTCAGGAGACAGAGAATACATGTAAACTAATAAGTTATTGTTCTCAATAAAGATTTATTTATTTAAAAATCTCTCTATACCTAGTTTGTTTTCTGATATAACCGGTTACTTGTGTTCCGATTACGCCTTTACAGTATTGTACAAAATGTGTATACAAAATAATCCAATAATAATACAAAAAAAAACAAGTTGAACAATAAATTGAGTCTTTCTAATACTGATAAAAGAAAGTTAGCGAGTAATTCTATTATACGTAAAGGAACATCAAAAGAATTTATCGCGTAAGTTTTCAGGTCCATCAAAAAAATCCTCGCAAATCCCTGTGTTTACTTATTCCCTTTAGAAATAAATGGTTGTATAGAAAACAGAGAACATTTTCAGCTTTACATTGTTAATGTGTACCGTCATGGTCGCAGCTGACATATGTCATAACACCCTCGTATTCAGAGATGTTTATTTCCTTAACATGTTTTGAATTAGTGTTTTGTAATTTGTTGAAACTGAATGTGGCGTATGGGTAACTTTGGTTGTATTAGATTATCAGTATAAGTTTAAAAGGGGTTAGTAGATAGATAGATAGATAGATAACACTTTATTTGCACATTAATGATTTACATTTCATAAAAATTAGATTACAATGACAAATGCACAAAGGGCGGCCTTATCGCGAAATGCAATCTCTTACAGGCAACCTTAGGATGGACAAATAATTGAAGTATAGTAATTGCAAGTGTTACATATGTTTACAAATACATAAAAAAATTGGTCAAGTGCGAGTCGGACTCGCGCACGAAGGGTTCCGTACCATTATCTATGCAACATAAGGCAACGTTATTAGTATCGAGCAAGAAACGGTAAAAAAATCATGTTTGTTGTATGGGAGCCCCCCTTAAATATTTATTTTATTTTATTTTTAGTATTTGTTGTTATAGCGGCAATAGAAATACATCATCTGTGAAAATTTCAACTCTCTAGCTATCACCGTTCTTGAGATACAGCCTGGTGACAGACGGACGGACGGACGGACGGACAGCGAAGTCTCAGTAATAGGGTCCCGTTTTTACCCTTTGGGTACGGAACCCTAAAAACAGAGTTGGAACAATGAAATTGTATCTCTATGTTTTGCCTTGCAAAGGCATACAAATTACATGTCATTTTATAATACCTAACTAATTAAGCACATAGTTTATTATTTATAATTACATAATATATCACAAACAAAAACAAAACATTGACTTAATCGATCCAATCTTGTAATATAAAAATAACTTTGTCTATTTTGAGTAGTAGAGTAACATTGCAATGGAAATAAATAAATAAATAAATATTCATGGACATTTCACACAACGTCCTCTGGTCCCAAGCTAAGCTTATATGCTTGTGTTATGGATACCAGAATACGGATAGAATACATATACTACTTTTTTTTTTTTGTAAATACTTACTTATAATACATAGGAACACCCAGACGCAGTACAAACATTTGTATGACAATTAGAAAAATAACACAAATGATTGTCCCGAGCGGGAATCGAACCCGCGACCTCTTGATCGGCAGTCCGTTACCAGAACCACTACACCACGAGGCCCGTCAAAATAAAATCATACGGCGTGGAAACAATAGCATAATAAAATAAATTCATCAGAATGCGGTTTTAGAAAAGCTCTTCACCATCAATTAATTGACGAGCCTCGTGATTGAGTGGTTTATGTACCGCACTGCCGATCAAGAGGTCGCGGGTTTGATTCCCGCTCGGGACAATCATTTGTGTGCTTTTTCTAATTGTCATGCAAATGTTTGTACTGCGTCTGGGTGTTTCCATGTATTATAAGTATGTATTTACAAAAGAAAAGTACTATATGTATTCTATCCGTATTCTGGTACACAAGCATAGCTTAGCTTGTTGAAACGTTGTGTGAAATGACCATATTTATAAAAAAGAAATACTTCTATTATGTCACAAGTAGTAAATTGCATACGTAGTTACTACACAATCTAGCAATTAGTTAGTACAAATTTTGCACTTGGTACATCAAACGACATTCAATAAAAACTTTAAAAAAGTAGCTAAAACCAGAATTGTGTCGAGTTTCCTCATGTATTTAGATAAATTGGAATTTTGTTATTTACTTTATCGTTGAACATAGAGATAATTTTTTTATTGTCATTATTATGTATTGTATTGACTCCTAATAACACACAATTTCTTTCCCAGCTTAGGAGTCAATGGTCATAAATATTACACTGTTTATGTCTGTATTACTATACCTTGTACTTAATGTAAGTATATTTTATTTTTGATGTGAGTTTGAAATAAATAAAATAAATGACAAATGAAATAAAACATAAAATTATAAAGAGTTAACTAGGTCGCTATTGTACTTATCAATTAAATTATACCTCAAGTAAAACATAGTCAACTATTAAATTTCATTCATACAATTTAGCTATCTAATATTTGTCTTTATTTCGTTAGTTTGGTCCACATTCTATCAACACGGCGATATAAAGGACAAAAGCATTGATATACGTTCAAATTTATATCCTACATCTTCATTTTAGAGTACAATTTAGTTAATTTTAACGGCAAAATCAATACCATTATGATGGCAAAATACAGCATCAAATTATAGGTACTTGATTAATACCAAGTTAATACTGTTACGTAATTTAGCTGTCACATTCTTGTTGCTAATTACTCTGTGCTCCAAAAAATGTTCTGTGGCTGAGTATTTGAAGGTAGAATTTTAGAATATATCCATAATTACAAGTTTACACAACGTGGATATTGGAATCTCTCTGTATAATATACTTTCCACATTATTTAATTATCATCACGCCTTTCTTTCCACAGAGTAGGACAGAGCTGAATTATTATTGGCAGTTCGAATCTTTGATGATACAGCGTACCAATTATTTAAAATGACTATTTTTGAATGTGTCTACATTGCAAGTCTCGAGGAACACAATAAATTCAAGTCAAATAAATTTAAATTGACCAATTGTGTGAGTTTTTAGACATGCATCAGGATTTACTTAAACAACGTTCATTACTAGATACCATATCTATCATACCTAGGAACTCAATATACAATCTTCTCAAAGTTCTCAAGGTAAACTTCAAAATATAGTACGCATTGAACCTTACTGTAGCTAAAGACAATATTAAACATATACGCCACGTGTTCAATGATGCAGTTAACAATGTTATGCCTTTAATAAATATAAATAAACTTATAGTTTCACAATAAATATTCAATCTAACACCGTACGTCTGCCCACGCACATAATTCACTAAGAATTATTCGTATATATAAAATAAACATCACACGACAGACGCTCACAACGAAGACTAAGATATTCAAAGAGATTTATAGAAATATTTCTAGGATGACGTTAATTAGATGGATTTCTAAATACGTAAGGATATTTAAATTATAATGATTGTGATATCCTCATAAGGCATTTTGAATGACTGACTTTTTTTCTTTAATTATTAATTTAATTTTACCAAAGCGATTTGCGAGGATTGGCAAGGTAATATTATTATGTCTATTGGATTCTATGGACTTTGATTTTTAATAATTTAAATTATGGTGGAAAAAGTGATAACCCAAGCGGAACTGGAACCCACGACCTCGGAATACCGTTCCGTAGCTCTGCCAACTGAGCTTATTGCGGTCGTGTTTTCAGTAATCAAATTAGGCCACCCTAATCGTCACTCGATTGAGTTTATATCGTATTTTTACGTACAATAATACAAATATTAGTTTAAAAAATGGTGTAATTGCTTAAATGCTTTATATAATTTCAATAATTGAAAATAAAATTGTTTTTTAAATGTATATTAGTAAATACAAACCATAATATACAAAATTATTTTTGCACTGAATGTTAAAATGTATGCAATTTCCCCACCTAATATTTAAATCAGACTACATTGGCACAACGGTCGTTAACATAACGCTACTTAAAACTAATGAAAAGAAAACAGATTATTTCTGGATATACCGACAATTAATATGAATGTTACGACTCTTCCCTAAGCCATTATACCATAATCTTAACACTCAAGGGCTGACAAATAAAATATTATGTATTTAAAAACATCACCATCTTATGCTAGAATCGGATAATGTGCTTATCCTTTGATTAGACATCATAAAACAGACAATGTTAACGATAAGTAGTGTTGAATCTATCTTATACGAACGAGCTTGTGAAAGATAAAAACGTAGATTTTATGATATGGAAAGTCTTTGGTACATTGTTCATCTTGGGTGGTCATATAACAGGCTCAACGTAATCTTTTGGTCTAATAAACATTTGATGTGTGTTTTGCCAGCCGGTTCTTTTAATGTATATTTTCTAATCGTGGAATGAGTGAGATCTTTGCGGTTACACGTTTATTGCTATTAAAAGAATAGTGTCTACTTGAAGTTTATTATGACTCTCTAGATTGTAAGTAGCACCGTTGGAATTTATGACATTGAAAACGTTTCTAGGTATAATGCAGCCACGACGTTTCTGACCACTTTAGATTTGATATTGAATACTTCTTTAAATCCCATAAATAGAAAAGCTTAAAACCACAATCTAAAAATTAACCATACATTACTCGAACTGGTTAGTGTACGAAATTAATATGAGTCTACGCAAATACAAGTTGAATATATGTATGTATATACATAAACAAATAGTACGTACATGCCGCTTTAAACATGTAAGTTCTTTGAATTAAGTCAACTCGCCGACTGTCAGCAGTCGTCGTGTCGACAAGATATTTCATCTCCCAGACATCTGTCAAGGAGAACAAGATCAACTTTGTCGCCAGCATTGGTATTAATTTCCCTTTGCCCTTCTTTATTGCTTGTGATTGGATTATTTCCGTAGCAACTTTTCACTTCCCGAGAGCTCTAAAATAAGATTCGTTCTTGAACGCTTTTATTTTAATCTGGTTGGTTTGTTTTAATAACATTTAAGATTTTATTTGTCAACCAAAATTTTTATATTCGTGTTTTTTATTAAATCTTGCTATACATCTCTTTGTGTAACTATCGTAAGATATATTAGATTTTGATAAAATTGTGACATCAGCCATTTGTCCCTTCAACACTTTATTTGTATGTTCATAAATCATGTTCGTAGTAGATGCAACGTGTTCAGTACAATACAATTTAATGTAGCCATTGATTTCGATAAAAAGTAATGTTAGTAGACATTTCTTAAATCTTCTATAGTCATCAATATCATACTTTTGATTTATCAGTCAAAATGTATCATGCTACTTGAAAACAAAATGAATGACTCGGAAACAAACAATGGGTTTTTTAAGAAACTGAAGTTTCCTATCAAAAGCATACATTTAAAGAAATAATTAAGCACAAAGAAAACTTCATCGATCAAATACGACGAAAATCACTTAAGGCCCTAAGTCCAAGCATTACAAACCCTTCGAAGTTTTTTACTTGTGCAAAAAGTGACAAAACGGACGGCGGTTGAGTGTCATACATTTTGATGCGACAGTTTTTGTGCTCTTTTGTTATTGCTGAAACAAAAACCGCTGTTGTTTGCCTGTCTGCTGTTTTTGTCCACTTGACAATTTACCCTTCCTTCGGACTTTAATTTGTCTTGAATAATTACATAATTACATGTCTCGCTGTGATTGTTTTATGTTGACAGTGTTTTACCCGGCACAATTCACAATAAAGTTACGACTGTGAGTTGAGAGTTGATCCAATTTGAATTAAAAGTATCTAATTAGACGATGCTTAAGTTAACTAACTTAAAGCGTTTGTGCCCCTCTAAAGGAAATTACAACATAAATCTGCCTTGCAAAATTTTGTTATATCTAACTCAGTTTGAAAAAGAAAAAAGTTGTGCGATTCTGTAATTGGCTCTTATCCAAATTAACCAAGGGGAAGGATCTTCTGAAATAATAAGTTTTCATAATCTTAACGGTACATGTCAGGGGACGAAACAACGAAATGAACTGTCAACTTGGACGTCCAAATCCAATTATTGTTCAGCTTACAAACGCGGGGATTCAAATTAACCTACGTCTTTCCTTTTTGCAGGCCATCGTAGGATTTCGCGGAGCTTAGCAGGCATTTATTTCCATGATACTCGTGATTAAAATTCATTTTATTTGCTTATTTTATGATTGCTTCTATAAATATGTCTCGAAGATCTCTTGTTTCAAATATTATTGTGGTATATTATGTTTTAATCAAGCCTGATATTAATCATACAAAATAATCTTTCATTCAAACTGTTCAATTTTGATTATGGTCAGGAAAGACGCCGAATTTAGACGAAAGTTTGCTGAAGTCTTATGGGGAATTATGAATCTACTTTCTACTTGGTTTTAAGTTATTGGCTAGAAAAGCACCGATTGTTGGCTATGGTCCAAGAATCTTAAAAATATCTTTGTTAAAGCAGATTAAAGTGTTAGTGTAGTTAACATTTCTTCGAATAAAATAATAGTAACATTCTAGAAACTTACACAAAAATGACTTACGAAGGTTTAAAAGTTCGCTGAAAATCGGTTCGTTTAAATTGTCAAAAATTGTTATTCATAATAGTCTTTTTACGATAACATGTTTATTATCTTTTCGATAAAGTTATTGTTTAAACCTCCAATAAGTTATTATGTCTTCTCCTTGTTCATAGACAGGCCAACCTTCATACTTTCATCTTTCAGTGATTTTAACATTCAACAACTTTTAACTAACTCTGAACCAAAAACAATATCAATCGATAACCGCACGCTCGAATATGTACAAGAATACACCTACTTGGGCCAAATAATCTCCCACAAAGACCAAACAAGCAAAGAAATTAGCAGACGTATAGCAAATGGCTGGAAAAAGTACTGGTCTTTGAAGGAAGTAATGAAATCGAAAGAGTTGGGTATTCAAACAAAAAGCAAAGTATTTAATACGTGTATACTCCCAGTTATAACCTATGGATGTGAAACCTGGTCACTCACTAAGAACCATAGAGAGAAGTTAGCACGCTGCCAGAGAGCCATGGAGAGGAGTATGACAGGAATAAAGAAACAGGACAGAGTAAGAAGTACTGTAATAAGAAATAAAACTAAAGTAGTTGACATACTCGCGCAAATAGATCTACAGAAATGGAGATGGACAGGACATATGATCAGAGATCCCCAAGAAAAGTGGAGCCAAAAGGTTACAGACTGGTATCCCAGAGAAGGCAAACGCAGTAGAGGACGACAACAAACTAGATGGGAAGACGACATTAAACTCACAGCAGGACTTTTTTGGAGAAGAGTAGCTCGCGACAGAACACAGTGGAAAAGTTTAGAGGAGGCCTATGCCAGAAGGCACTCAGAATTGCGCGATATATTGTAATATTATATCCACTATGCATGTTTATTTTACTAGAGTTGTAATTCTGATTAAACGGCTAAAATAAAATAAAATAAATAAATAAGTTATTATGAATCTTCCGTGTGGTGACGGACCAAGAATACAAGTGTCAACACCCCATCTCCTCCCGAGGGTGCTGTAAAAGTCAGCTAAGAGATATTACACACAAATAACATCCTCCGTGAGAAACGGAAAACTCGAAAGTAAACCCTTATCCCTATAAGACCATAATCCCTCCCAAAGTGGAGGAGGCCCGTGTCCAATAGTGGGACGCTGATGGGCTGGAGAGAGAAGTCATTATGAATAAGACCATGTGTATATCTTAACAGTATTAAAAATAAGAAAGGTTGTTTTAATTTTGACGGTACTGTTAATTTTATGTTAGTATCTTATTGAATTAAATAAGATATATGTAAACAAAATAATATTCCAAATGCCTACGTAATCTCTATTAGATTTAATTTTATACATGAAAAGTTTTATAATTCAATCCACTTTTGAGATAGAATCATGGTATAAGTTATGGATAATCAAATCTTGGTAACCAAAGCTTCGACCCAACTAATTGGGTACTAACTGAATTATCAGTTCTATCCAGAATATAAATGTTATCACATGGGAAAACTCAACTTGTTACTACTAATCTTTCAATTCGATCTTGCTTGTGATTTGAATATCTTATACCTATATTAAACATTAGTTATATGGCTATTAGCCGGATTAGAAACTATTGACTGGGTGTTAGCTTGTGAGATTTATGTAATAAATAAAAGTTGTAGTTATTCCAGTTTTTTTCTATTAGTGTTTTACTATTGGCACTTACAAAATTGTTAGTGTTTACTCATCTCAAGATTGTTTCCCGTAGTATTTTACTGTTAAAACAATTGTTAGTAGTAGTTTGTGTTATTCACTAAACATATTTTGGGTTCTGGTAAAGAAATTGATTTCGAGATTATGTTGATATAATCAGTAAACCTCAAATTCCATTGTAATCAATAGTATAAACAATTAAACTTAGTTCTCTATTCCAAATTTGCCATTATTTTGCCCAATATATCTTATCTATCCGACTTCAAGCGAAACTAATGAACCGTCGTTACTAGTTCGACTCCCCTGAAATAAATACGAAGATATTTCAACAGTCGTAAAAGCGGAGTAACACGTAAAGTTATTGCCCATTCCATGTTTGTTTTTAGTGCGTGTTTAAGGAGCAAGCCAGCACGTAATTACTGCTCAGCACCTTTTACAGTCTTCAGGGATAACTTGTGAATTTACTTTGAAATTTGTACTTATTTTCTTGTTTATTTTAGTAGAAAACTTGGTCAATTCGCTGAAGTTGACGTTAACTCTTTCTATTTCAGTCTTTGTAGTGATTAGCATACATATAAAAAAGAAATAATTTCGTGCTTATGTTTTGTAAACAACATCATCGTTATGAGATTCAAAAATGTAAAGTTTTCAACGTTTAAAATTCTTTTAATGTCTTTAAAATTTATTACACTTTTTCTTTTGGCAATCTCATCACGGATAAAGATACCACGACCCAGTTTTCGTCGGGAACATAGCCAATCTTAATCATAGAATCAGTGACGATAGTTTGTAGCAGTGGGGAAGCTAAAATGGCTAATCAATCAATCTTTAATCCCGTACTAAAGAAATCAAACTGTGGATGGGGCCAGTGACAAATTACGGAGTAATTGCTTAGAGCTGCTGAAGACAAAGACTTTTTTTTTCCAAATTGTATTCGTTGGAATAACTGCGAATTCGATTGATGAGTTCTCGAAGACAAATGATAAAATGAATGTCGTTATACGGGCTTGATTACAAGGAGTAGGTTCTTGGAAAGAACTTCGAGGTTTGATCGTTTTCTTATGAAGTAATCAAGTATCGGATAACTGCACGTATATACGTAGAATTTTATAATTATATTATTTTGTATTATAGATTTTGTACACTAAAAATAATATGACGTAAATTTTTATAACCGTATTGTATTTATCCAAACTCTATAGACAATTTAAAAAAAAAATTATATTCAATGCTGCTATGAAAAATCCATATTTTTCTTCAATTAAGGTCGCAAGACAGTCAGTGATATTCTTCAGACCTCCGTTCTTTTCAAAAATTCTTTTCTTGGTTTAATCGGTAACACTATTAAAAAACTTATTAACTACGAACCGAACTAATTTGAAATTCAAGAAATATCCTACAAAACTACGCAAAGTTCTACAAAATTAATGGCTTTTTAATATTTCGCTTAAAATGCAAATTTCAACTGTAATTGTGAGTGCAGCGTTTGGCATTTAATGCTCGCTGGCGGCTTGTGGCAGGTGTGACTTCTAACTCCTTGGAGGTCCCCGTACTCTTTACCGACCCTCTCGATGCGGAAAAACTAAAAGATTTACGACTTGCGATACTTGGCGTAAGTGATGGCTGGTGAAATGAAGTGGCTTAACGATAATTTATTGAATGATTCTTACGGGAGATTTAAAGCTGCAGTAAATACTTTAAATTTATAAGACAATTCATGATAATTTATTCATACCTACTTGTCATATATTTTCCTTACGCAATTACCTACGTGCTATCACTGCTATCACAGAATATAATTTGTACTACTATTATTAAAAAGAAAACTTTGTTGTTTCTCATAGGCTCTGATTCATATATTTATACCGCAGGACGTACTTAAAAAATCTTTCAGCGGCGGGAAGCTATGTCACCATATAAATATTTTTAATTACCCGTTTGAAGATGCTGGCCAGATTACTAGTTAATATATAAAATTCAGTTGGAACCACAATATCATTAAGGTCGCGGGGAGCCACTGGATGCAAGCTGCACAAGATCGTGCGTTGTGACGTTCTACAAAGAAGGCCCTATAGAACAGTGGAAGAAGAGAGGTTGACGGATTGATAGATGAATATAAAATGAATCTGTAAATATTATCATTTTTATTTATTTCATCTTAGGAATTAGTTTGAAGCGATTTTAATAAAACTAATTGTTGTAATTACGTCATGGCGTTCATATTTGCTATAGTCAGCCGACATATTTTTATAAAGCTAATTTTATGTAGTTATTGTATTTTGATTTAAAACAAATGTAACGTTTGGTATAACGTATTTTATCAAGATTTAATCAGTATTTTCATAGTCACGTCAGGAAACCTAATATTTTCATCTTGGATAAACTTCATATTATAACCAACATCTCATCAGAACACACCATCTTTATCTTTATTCAAGGAGCTAAATAATAAAGAAAATCGAAAAGGCAAGACTCCAGTGTTAAAACATAATTTTATTTTTTCAAATATTGTTATGCATGATATTAGAATTTGATGTGAATGTTTACCAAATTTCTTGAATTAAATTTAAAACCCAACTTAAAACACAATATAAATGTGCCGATAAGGCAACATCTTCTCAAATGTTTCATTCAATTCTGTTCTGCTTCTTAAAGTTCCAAAAAGTAAAAGGGGCCTTCGTCCGTCTGTTACCAGGCTTTATCTCTGGCACGATGATAGCCAGAGAGCTCAAAATTTCACGGAAATGAAAAAAAAATTCCCTTTTCAATTTATGAATTCAAATTGTACTTGACCGAAAAACCGGTAAATTTATGAACGAGGGTCATAGGGCGATTATGGTCTACTGTGCCGCGCTGACCAGGCGTGTTGGCACAGAGTTTAGTTTCGAGTTTTCCATGTCTCACAGTAGACGTTAACTGCTTATATTATTCCTTAGCTGGCTCTTACAGCACACAGGGAGAGAAATGTGGCACTTATGTCACCACACAGACTATACTATGTTTAAATGTTTATTAATTTCTCATTATAACGATAATGAGAAATTAATAAACATTTATATGTGTATAAAACAGAGGGCACAAATCAAATAATGTATTTGTGTTGAACCCATACGTAAATCACAGATAGTACAAGCATCAGTATTTACGACTTTAAACTGTTCAGAGCGCGAGTACGTGCTTGATCGCTATTGCGGATACGGGTTTGTAATTTCAAAGTTTACTATAGGTACATAGTTTTTGGTATAATTTGTTATATCCAATACTAGTTTTCAAAGCTCTTACAACTGTCCGACATGTATTACCAGATGTATGAGTGTGAATGAAGCCAAGGAAGTATGTTTGGATCGTATCAAATATCTCTCTATAGTCTCTGCCTACTCCCATGGGAATAATGCGTGATGTTATGATGATGATTACTAGTTTTTGTATCTCAATTTTCCTTTTTACAGTTTTAAAATGATATATTTTTGCACCATATCCCTTCTGCATTTAGATCTAGGTATACCTACAGTTTTTCCGTAAAAATTGTCTAATTTGGGAATAAATAAGATGCTTATAAATCTTAAATTGTGTAGTTTCTTAAATTTGTATTCTTACTTTAATATTTAGGTGTACGGAGTGAATTTTAAATATCTTTAATAGCATCGCTTTTGGTGTAAAAGATACCTTAAACAAAATCTTCGATACCATTCGCCATACTCCACTAGTAAATTCGATTTTTAAATCCAAGAAAAACCCTAAAGCGCCCTCTACAGAAATTTACGAGCTATTCAGTTAGCTTGTTTTTGCCGCATAACCGAGCAACGATTTAAAACGGGGAAATCTGTAGGCATGTTTTGGGTAAAAAGTTTACCTTCACCCGAATAGGGACGTGAGTTATGAGACATAGCGAAATAATCAAATGCGAGTCGGACTCGCGCACGAAGGGTTCCGTACCATTATCTATGCAACATAAGGCAACGTTATTAGTATCGAGCAAGAAACGGTAAAAAAATCATGTTTGTTGTATGGGAGCCCCCCTTAAATATCTATTTTATTTTATTTTTAGTATTTGTTGTTATAGCGGCAATAGTAATACATCATCTGTGAAAATTTCAACTGTCTAGCTATCGCCGTTCTTGAGATACAGCCTGGTGACAGACGGACGGACGGACGGACAGCGAAGTCTCAGTAATAGGGTCCCGTTTTTACCCTTTGGGTACGGAACCCTAAAAACCTGCTATTTCGAATGACAGCTCAAAACTTTTGTTTATTTATTTCATACTTCATGCACATATAAATAATACATAGGCGGACGAAATAACGAATACCTAAAGTATTTTCTGCCACTACATCTTTGGATGATGTTGAAAATAGGAAGTAATAGGAAGGTGCATGAGGCTGTTATAAATAAACTTAACTTTGTGTACACAAATTCAAGTTAGTTAAAGTAAAGTGTAGTGTAAGTGTTAAGTAATAAGTTTCTATTTATTTCTTTTATTCACTTTTTTATGAAATGGAACATTAACATAATTTTTAAACAAGAAACTTTTTGGTGACGTATTATGTTACACCGTCATAACACGTTCGTTCTGAATCTCAGCAATGTATGTAAATAATAAAATTGTAGACTTTCAAACTTGGGATTAATTTGCAAATTTTGTGATACTTTGTTTACTTTGATAACAAATAATTTAATTTACGCTATAATTTTATCACTTGTACCACAAAAAAGATCTCTTTTCAATTTTGTGTCGAAAAGTTTTCGTGTTAGCGTGAATTATTATGGTCATAATGAGAGGACAATCATCTGTTTTTATACAAAAATGTGGGTTCTTTTAACATATTATTTAACTGGAGTACATTTGAGAACCTCTTTTGACGCCGGCATTTATTAAAATTTGGTTTTTTATTATGTTTACCACAAAATATAGATAGGCTAAATTAAATGTAAACGTATAGTTTTAGTTTGTTTGGATATAGAACAAGTGTCACAAATTATTTTCTACCCAGATTGCTCTAAAAGCAAGACGGGATATCGAACACAGATAACCTCCTCTGTGAGAGACGGAAACCTCGAAATAACAGAGAGAGAAAAAGAGAGAATTTCATTTTACACGGTATCATGTAGTAAGTACCAAAGAATAATTGGTCAAGTGCGAGTCGGACTCGCGCACGAAGGGTTCCGTACCATTATCTATGCAACATAAGGCAACGTTATTAGTATCGAGCAAGAAACGGTAAAAAAATCATGTTTGTTGTATGGGAGCCCCCCTTAAATATTTATTTTATTTTATTTTTAGTATTTGTTGTTATAGCGGCAATAGAAATACATCATCTGTGAAAATTTCAACTGTCTAGCTATCACCGTTCTTGAGATACTGGGTGCGGAACCCTAAAAATCATGTTTGTTGTATGGGAGCCCCCCTTAAATATTTATTTTATTTTATTTTTAGTATTTGTTGTTATAGCGGCAATAGAAATACATCATCTGTGAAAATTTCAACTCTCTAGCTATCACCGTTCTTGAGATACAGCCTGGTGACAGACGGACGGACGGACGGACGGACGGACGGACGGACGGACGGACGGACGGACGGACGGACGGACAGCGAAGTCTCAGTAATAGGGTCCCGTTTTTACCCTTTGGGTACGGAACCCTAAAAAGAAAGTTCAGTCTTCTGCGTATATAATCATAGGTTCCATTCCTACTTATTTTTTCTATTGTATTAGCTGACTTTTTCATAGCTTCCAAGAAATTAGTCTCATATACATAGCCTGTCATTAACAAACGCTTTTATTAATCGAATTTATTTTGTGATAGTTTTAAAAAGGTTTTATGATTTGTCATAAATGCCATTTAAAAATACATAGATAGATAAATAAAGCGTGTTTTAGAATAAGTAATCGTTATTTTATATTTTCTGTCATCTGGATAAAAACATCATAAAAATGAGTTATCGTACTAAACTAACACAATCATGACGATAAAACAACAATACAAATAAAGTTACCATTGTCACTAATCTCACTTTTTTGTCCCCTTTGAATCACGAACTCGATCAGAAACGTACGTGCGTTGAAAATTTGTGACCGCGTTAACAGGCGAAGTGCCTGACAACGTAATTCAAAACGAACATTTTGAACGTCAAAATGGACAGTTTTTTGTGTATCCGATGTTGGTATTTCTCACGAACAAAAAGTTTGTTTTCATTACGTTTTTTATAAAGGATTAGCGCGTGCTTGCTAGGTCCACTGAATGCAACATCACGAAGAACTTTTTTAAATCCGCTTACTGTCATCAAAACTCAAACTAAAAATAAGATATTATAGCCAGAGCTCTGAAATTACTAATTGCATATGAGCTTTTGCGTTTAATTATACATAATTATCTTTATACTTATTACAAAACAAAGTCATTTTTTAACCTTTAAAAAATATGCCCTAAATTCAAACCTGATATAATTTGGCTTATAAATCACGAGTTAACAAGTAACTTGGGTCTAATTGAACACATAATAAGACAAGTTAATCTAGGCTACGTAGATGTGTTTTAAATTCATTATCACTTATACATTAATATCTTCTACAATTCTTTCATTTCGGACAGGCTTCGTGGCGTAGTGGTTCATATACTGGACTGCCCTTCACAAGGTTGCGGGTTCGATTCCCGCTTAGGAATTTATGAATATCACACAAATGATAGCATTTGTGTGATATTCATAAATGCCATACAAATGTTTGTACTACGTCTGGGTGTTTTCTATGTATTATAAGTATGTATTTACAAAAGAAAAGTAGTTTATGTATTATATCCGTATTCTGGTACAGGGTACTGGCAGGAATAGGGTGGTGACACATGTATTGTTAATCAGTCACCACACAGACATAGAACATAGACATACACCAGACGGACAACTTACACTATAAATGTTAATAAACATAAATATCTGTATTCTGTAAACACACCTCTCTTCCGCGCATTCAACATTATTCAAATAGTATCAATTTCACCCGTAATGCTATTAAAATTATCCTCTATACATCTTACGAGAGTAAGAAGCATTAATTAAATGAACGTAATTAATATTTCACATCACCTGAGTATCTCATTAACCTAATATTGAATGTATTTCTAAGAGAGATAATTTTGCATGTGGAATTTATATTTTTACGGTATAGTGACTTGTTATTTTATAGTCAGTGATTGACGCTAGATAAATACGACGCTATATAGGTAACTTCTAGATGGTAGATGCTTTCGTTTATGTTGTTTTTTTTTAACAAATATTGGTTAATTATTAATTGATAAATAAAACAACTTTTTTACGGATTTAGACGCGTATATTTGTTTTAAATTTTGGCACGACGTTTCGGAGACTTTGCAGTCACCATGGTCACGGGTGCTAGCTAACAAATTGCAAGTTCCTCGCAATCATCGCAGTAGCCGAGAAAAACCACAGACCGTCGAGCGCCTCCCTGCTATCTTACCATATGTTAAAGGAGTAACTGACAAGATTGGCTATATACTCAAAAAGACTTCAATCAAGACCTATTTCAAGCCCTTAAATAAAATTAGCCAATTCCTACCACCCTTACAAGATGCAGGAGTATACAAGCTTGATTGTGATTGTGGTCTCTCTTACATCGGGCAAACAAAGAGATCTGTTAGAACTCGGGTGCAGGAGCACATAGCTGATGTGAAGCACCGACGCAATACAAAGTCTGCAATCTGTGAACACAGTCAGGATCGCCTTAACCACTACATCCCGTTTGATAAACCTCAAATCCTCGCCAAGGAAAATCGATACCGACCCAGAATGATTCGCGAGGCTATTGAAATAAATAAACATAAAAACTTTAATAAGACCGTTGGGATCTGGCAGCTAGCTGGGATCCTGTAATTAGTTTAATAAAATCCAAAACACACTCGGTTTCAAAACAGCAAGACACCGTTAGCACATTTTGCAGACAACAAGACTTAAAATCCCCTTAGCTTCACTTTAGACCGACAACATAAAGTAAATAATAAATAATTTCTTTGACTCTTGAGTTTTCTTGCCAGATCTTTCTCAAGTGGGACGCGTTCCGATCTGGTGGTAGTATATTAGATAAAATAATAAAAAGTAAATAATTAAAATAAATACTAATTTTCTATAAATTCAAATAAAAATTAACAATTTTTCTTTTTAATATAGGTAAACTAATTTAAATCTTAAACCAAAAATTCTTTTTAAAATTTCTTGTTTATATATATTGTTTTTTTATGCTTAAATACAATATTATTTACATAGTAAATAATATTGTATTTAAGTATATAAACTTAGTTTTGCTTGCTATATTGTATACTACCTCTATAATAATTAAAACTTTAGTCTATGATAAAATTATGATGTTTTACCATATATAATTTAAAAATTTTCTTTATATTGTTACAATTTGTTAATTTATTTTAGAAACTAAAATAATATTATTGATTTTATGTAGTCTGAGCACAATGTAATATGATATAGTTTATGGTAAAAGTCTATCTTTATGGTCAATGTAAAATTAAAATCGAATGTGGGTAAACCCTGTAATAACTGATCGTAGAAGACACATTACAGTTCAGTCTCACCCGTGACCATGGTGACTGCAAAGTCTCCGAAACGTCGGGCCAAAATTTAAAACAAATATACGCGTCTAAATCCGTAAAAAAGTGGTTTTATTTAAACAGATGAGTCGCGCAAGTGTTAGAAAATATTATATTAATTGATAAACTAACCTTTAAAAACTATATACAATTAAAAACTAAAATATAAAAAGGAAAGGTGTACAGTATTAAAAAAAAAAAATATATGTACAAACTAGGCGTCAAAATACTCCTCCCCATCGCTGTCGACAGGAAGTGTGCCCAGAAGGCTGGCGGCATTGTTGGGTATTTTAGCAGGGATTATGGGATAGAAAAAAAATTTTGTATCTCTTTTTGAATTTCTTCCCTCCCATCAGAAACGCTCATTAACTTTATCTTGACACAATTGATTTTAACCATATTATTACATACCTAATTATTATGAGTTCACTCAAAATAAAGTTTACTCATAATAGTAATTTATTAAAAAGGTATATCTTCTATTTTAACTATTCCTTACAGGCTTTGTCCGTATAAAAAGGGGTATTTGGTGACCAAATATAGTAGACCAAATTTTGGTCTACTGTATTTTGTCTCTATACTATACCAGACATAGACTTTACTTTCGAGATTCTATTTTTCGCAGACAACGGTACCTATTTATATCCACATCCCGGTTGCTAACTAAAATAGACAAAAATAAGGATTTTTATGAATCGATCACCATATTTTGGTTTGATTAGCTAACATATCTATTTAAAAACAAATTTTGCTAGTATTTGAAATTGCGAGACTGATTTTCACTGCTATTCTTTCCTTGTAATGAAAATATCTACTACATTCTACGAATGTGGGAATAAAATCCGAATTGTGAATAATTTATTCTATTTTACAACAAAATGTATCTTAAAATAATACCTTTCAAACTCCTAATCAACTAATTAAAGATCACAAGACTGTGCGTAATTCATTTTGTCTCGTTTCAATTGTCAACATCTCTTTATACATAAAACGTATGACATTGTCCTATAATAAGCAACTACAAAAGCTTTTGCTACGCAGTTTTGTTCTTTTACACATATCAAAGGGTAACGTTTTTTTATTGTCGGACTAAAATACGGGCATAAACATGATAATTTGTCACTGGGCGTGTGTGGGCTTTCATCAATTAGGCAAAAGCATTATTAGGACTAACTTTTTGCCTGCTTCGACCGTCTAAACATTGCGTTATAGTGACTGAATTAAATACTTTTTACTTCCTCTTTTCTAATATCATGTATTTAATAAAAAAATACTATTTATAAAGTGTTATGTTCTTTTAGTCTTTTTTAACTTAGACACAAAATACCAGACTTTTAAGGCAAGTCTTCACCTTTTCCCTTGTAGATAAGTACAATATACCAAACACATTTTAATTAAAGCTTAGAAAAAAGAAATAAAATCAATGAGTTACGCTTCGTAATATGCTAGCTGTTGCCTGCATGGAATTTAGAGAATTTTGCCTGTTTTCGCAACATTATTTACTAATGCTTCGCTCCTATTAGTCGCAGCGCGATGTTATATAGCCTATAGCCTTCCTCTATATATTTTTCAAATCGGACCATTGGACCTGGGATAAATGCATTCAAACAACCTCTTCAGCTTTGCAATATTATTATTTAGTAGATATATGGCCTTATTCATAATGACTTATCGGAGGTTTAAACGGAGATTTTATCGGAGAGACAATAAACGTTTTAGCGCAAAAAGACTATTATGAATAACAAGTTTTGAAAATTTTCGCGAAACTATTGTAGCGAACTTTTAAACATCCGATAAGTCATTATGAATAAGACCGATAGCATACAGCATTTGTGAAGACCACTTTTCACGCCTTGCCAAAAACTATACAAAATACAATTCTGAAACATTTTATTATGTAAAAAATATATGCACGGTATGCTGCAACAAACAATTTTGCTAAAAGAATATGTCAGTTTTAAAAATATCGCTGTATCAGCATTATGTTTGCCAAAAACATTAAATAACTGCAGTCGAAATATGCAAATTTAAGTAGAATTTTATTTAAAAGTAAATATGTTTATATAATTCGATCTCTCCGACTTAATAACTGTGATATTTTTAAGTAACTAGAAACTATACGCCTGCGATTTCGTACCCATGGAATTCCTACTTACTTGACTTTTAACTTCACATTTTGGACAATTCACACAATATGTTTAAAAATTGTTTCTGATGTGTAAGCTACATTATTAAAAAGTTTCATTAAAATCTATTCAGTAGTTTTTGCATGAAAGATTAACAAACATCCATACTCACAATCTTCTGGGAGATCATTTATTTATTTTAAATCAATTAAATAAAAATCCTCCGTGTGGTGACGGATTAAGAATACAAGTGTCACCACCCCATCTGCCCCCAAGGGTGCTGTAAAAGTCAGCTAAAGGATATTGCACACAGATAACACCTTCTGTGAGAGACGGAAAACTCGAAAATAACCCTTGTGGCAACACGCCTGGTCAGCGCGGCACAGTAGACAGTAATCCCTTCCGAATTGGAGGAGGCCCGTGCCCAACAGTGGAACGTAAATGGGCTGGGGAAGAAGAAGAGAAATAAAAATACTAGAAAACATGTTATTACTCATCTCTATCTAAAATTTAATTTTTAAAAATGGAATTTAAATGCATCTTTGACTGAGAACGAATATCTGTATTTTTTTTGTATTAAAAAGACTGCGAAAAAGGTTATATCGTTCAAAACTCGCAATAACATAGAGTTTTTAATGCAAAATAAGACATAACAAAGAAACTCTTGCGCTTTGTAATGGCAAATGTTTTCCATAGAAAGATAGCAACAAATTTATTGTTGAACGCGCAAATAAACACGGTGTATGTTAACAAGGTGTAAACAAAACGAAAAACTGGCTAAGCACGAATTTAATTTACACAAGAAGGATTTTTCAATATTACTTTAATATAATATTCTCTAACACATGCGCGACTTATTTGTTTAAATGAAACTACTTTTATACGGATTTTGACGCATGTATTTGTTTTAAATTTTAGCACGACACGTTACGAAAGTTTCCTTACTATATTAGTTATTCATTATGTCCATCCATACATCAGTCTTTTTGCCCGCTGCTGGCCACAGGCTTATCCCATAGAATGGTACCATGTTGTCATTATAATGATACCGTAACAATCACATCGCTTTATTATGAATATCATGCATATCATTAAAAAAAGCAGAAATTTTTGTTAGGACCAGAAAACTTTCATTGAAATGTCTATAAAATTTTATTTATTTATTTTATTCTGGTTTTTATTATTTCGTTATTATAGCGGCAACAGAAATGCGTCATTTGAATGTTCATTAGATTAAGACTAGAATAATTGGGTATTTTTTTTTAAATATTTGAACCGAATTCATGTGCTTTTTAAATTTGAGGGTTTTCCTCGATTTCTTAGGAGATAAAAATCTAATCCTGATTTGGTGCCAACAGGACTACACGGGAACCACCAGATTTCAAATAAAAAAGGATTTAATAAAATCGCTTCGCCCAGTTGAAAGTTCTAGGGTAATAAACTTAAAAAAAGGTACAGAGGAATTGAGTGAGACCCGCCTCTTTTTCGAAGTTGGTTAAAACAGCTGCTGGTTGGACGGACAGTAATTTCAGTATAAGGTTTTACTCTCTATTACTGTACCCTAAAAACTGTAAGCCTTTTGTTTATTGTGAATGAAATTGGCGCCTCAAGCCCTATTTTAGTTACCCTTTAATTTATCGCTCTCACAGTCGTATAAGTAAATTGCTTGCACGATTTAATATTGGTAATTGGTATCAGATGAGCAATTGACGGTTCATTTTCTTTACAAAAGACTATAAATTATTCTCTAAACGAGATTTTGTAATAACTTGCATTTAATTTTATTAAAAGTTGCAATTTCCGAAATGGATACATTATCTTATATATAAAATTCACGTGTCACAGTGTTAGTTACCGTACTCCTCCGAAACGGCTTGACCGATTCTTCTCAAATTTTACATACATATTCAGTAGGTCTGAGAATCGGCCAACATCTATTTTTCAAACCTTTTTTTTCTTTTTTTTTTAGTATGGCAAAACAACGTTTGCCGGGTCAGCTAGTATTATATATCTTTTATTAATTATTTTTCTACAGAATACATATATTATAATATATACGCCTACACTATTGCTTTAAAAATAAAACTGATTTTGATTTGATTTTTTATGTTATTCTGTACGATTTTTAAGAGATAATATTGTTTACTTGTTTTATAAAATGTAAAGCAAGTAGCTAGTAAAGTTAAAAGGAAAGATTTGATTGTTTGTTTCTTTGGAAGGAATAGGCTTCGTAAGTACTGGATAAACACTTACGGTCTTATTCATAATGACTTATCGGAGGTTTAAAAGTTCGCGATAATTGTCAAAACTTGTTATTAATTATAGTCTTTTTACGCTAAAACGTTTATTATCTCTCCGACAAAATCTCCGTTTAAACCTCCGATAAGTCATTATGAATAAGACCATTTTATATAAAACGCCTGGCCAGTGCGGCATAGTCACACAAACCCTCCCGAAGCGGAGAAGGCACGTGCCCAACAGTGAGGCATCAATAGGCTGGAGAGAGAGTAAAGATGGAGCAAGAAAGAGAAAGTGAGAGATTACATAACTTACACTTGATCTAACTGCAATAAAACATCTAGAACTCAACAGTGAGAACTTGCCTTTATTTTGCATGTCAATAGCCCTTTAAATACTTAAGTCTGTAAGCAAAATATTGTATGATAAAAACAATGGTGTATAATATTTAACTGAAACTCGAAGAACTCATTAGAACTGCAGATAGTTGCAAGAGATAGACATGCGACTTGTCCTCTACTGCAACAAAGTCAGAGATATTCTCATAAAGTTAAAATATATTATAAGCATGTATTTACAAAAGAAAAGTAGTATATGTAGTATATCCGTATTCTGGTACCCATAATACAAGCATATAAGCTTAGCTTGGGACCAGAGGACGTTGTGTGAAATGTCCATGAATATTTATTTATTTTATTTATATTTTTGAAGTTTTACAATTTTTTTTTGCGCCTCGAGTGTAGTGATAGTAAATTTTTACTTTTTCATAAATAAACGTAGAATTTACAAACATGGGATAACGCGAATGAAGTTTAAATATTTTTGAAGGTGTACAATGTTTTTTTTTTGGCGCGGCGATAGTAAATTTTAACTTTTACATAAATTAACGCACAGTTTAAAGTTAGTTACAAACATTGGATAACGTAAAAGAAAATTATGCTAGAAATATTAGGCTTAAATGTAAGATTTTGTATTGCCCATAATCTCGACATCAAGCCATACTCCATACATTTTTATGGATACGGTACTCCACTGTTTTCTTCATAGATATTGCCTTTAGATAGAGCAACAACTTTTTTCCACATTATTTAGCTCTGATGTCTGTTTTATGTTTCACTCTTTAAGACGGCACGATACCAAATTATGCTCTATACAAAAGTATGGGTATTGTCCTTCCGTTTTTTCTTCGCGAAAGTTAAACCGATTTTAATAGTTTTTTTTGCGTTATATTATAGATAAAGAGTATATCTATGCTTCTATCACTTCCCTTTTTTCAAAACATAATAACTAAAAGAAATATGACGATCTGAAAAAAACACTTTTTTCGGTTTTCTTTAGATAAAGTTGCAGCGTCTATCACACAAATTTGGTAAAGTTTTACCACAAAAGAAAGTGATAGAAGCATAGATATACTCTTTATCTATAATATAACGCAAAAACTATCAAAATAGGTTTAACTTTCGCGAAAAGAAAACGGAAGTACGAAACGGCTTTTTTCAAAGAATTTGTAGGTAAAATCCGCTTCATCTATATTTGTCCCTTTCAGCCCGGCGCTCGGAAATATGGATAGCAATACCTAAGGCAAATACCTAAATGAGGAGTAAAGTACCCTCTTAATACAGATGTGATTGCCCGTGCA
Organism: Orgyia antiqua; assembly: GCA_916999025.1. Taxonomy (NCBI): domain Eukaryota; kingdom Metazoa; phylum Arthropoda; class Insecta; order Lepidoptera; family Erebidae; genus Orgyia; species Orgyia antiqua. The sequence goes on from OU779870.1 coordinate 19,084,776, forward strand.
AGTATTACTAGTTAAACTAATGGAAAAGTATAATTATATTATAGCCCGCGACTTCGTACGCTTGGAATTTAGAAAATAGAAAATCCTAAACTTGTAATACCAAAAAAAAATAGCCTCGTGAACCACTCTATCTAGTAAAAAATTCACATTAAGGCATTGAAATCTATTGTGTAATGTTGAAGCTCACATAGGGACATACATACAAAAATAACTACTCACGCTTTTTTCGCTTAAAAATAGCATTTTTGCCCTTTTTCCGGCTCTAGACTGTCTCAATATTATTGTAATTCGTAAGCAAGTGCTTCTAATATACAGGCTGTAGCGTAAATGGTGGTCCAACGCTAAGGTGGTTATAGTTCAAGTATTCACCTATCATATAAAAAAAAAATTAACCATTTTTAGCCATTGGTTTCGGAAATATGATTTTTTTTATTTTTTTGTAAAAAATCGATAAATATTTTATAAATGAGAATGTAACTTCGACAAATGACATTATTTTTGAGTGTGTTTTTTGTGTTGTACGGGCGAGCACTAGCAGTAGCACATGCATTTTCGTTTTTTCATGTAAACCCCAAAAATAAGCCAATAAATAAAAAAAAGTGAAAATTAATTTCTCGTTTTTAACAAATCATGCATTTTAGATGAGAGTAGTGTAAAAAAAAAGTGGCTAAAAATGGTTAGTTTTTTTTTATATGATAGGTGAATACTTGAACTATAACCACCTTAGCGTTGGACCACCATTTACGCCACACCCTGTATATTGATAGTTATTAAGATAATTTCCATTTGCAATAATAGGACATTGTTAGTCGCAATTAGGATTAGCAATCGCCCTAACATCCTCAATACCGTCCGGTTCACGTACAAGATTAATGACTACCGCATAAATAATATAATTTATAGACCTTAGTATATTAGATATACACGCCATATATATACATACATTTCTGATAACAACTTTGTTGAGTGTTTTAATAATAGCTGCAAATCTAGAATGTATTTCAAATTAAATCTAGTCTATACAATAGATTTCATAAGATATATTTGTAAAATCAAAATGTTACAAAAATCTACATTTTTTTACGAGTTTTTGATGACATTTTTCTACACACCAATATTTCTTAAATTTGATGTTGTTTATTCATGGTGAAAAGGATGCACTTAATTCATTTTGGTATTTACACTGACTTTAGATAGATCGATACTCGTAGCATAACTAGGTTACCATCAGCTAGGTATATGCACATACATACACACACTGCACGCACACACACACACACACACGCATTCACGCACACACAAATCTACCTCGCATGCCTTGCACACATACGTGAAATATAAATGTAATAATAGTGACAAAACGTTTTACTTATCATATTAGGATACAATACGAAACCAGTGGATGCGCTGAGTGCTGAAATACAGGCTTCTAGCCTAGTTTAGCACCAGATGCTAATATGTATTGTAATTATCACATATGTATTAAATTGTCATCTTTTGTAATATAGTCAATTGCTATCTTTTGTAATACATATAGGTATAGTTAAACTATATTTAATGATACAATTGTATGATGATGTAACTTTTTAGCTAAATAATAAATGTATGTGAACAAATGAGTTGCGCAAGTGTTAGAAAATATAATCTATCGCTTAATATATTAAAAATTATTTATTAAGATAGGTACTACATAGTAAAAAAAATTAAGGTACTGAGAGTTACAAAAGCAAAACAGTTTTAAAATGGCAACAATACGCCGCGCCCAATCTGGCAGATGACTTCGGGACGGGGACTTAATTCCGTTAAGTTAGGCCCCAGATAAAAAGGTCACCCTTGCTGGGTCATGGTAAGGCTCAAAGCACCACCGTGGCCCTCTAGGGCGGAGAAGAGCATAAAAAAACATAGAACAAGATATGTATCTTGTTATGCTTACCATTTAAGTACAAAGCATCACACGTCGAAGATATACTCTTGTACAGATACGGTATATCCATTCCAAGTGCACAAAAAGCGAGCACTAGACTATTTCCATTCATGTTTATAACCCAGGACTCCCCGGAGACTCGCTGAGTTTTATTGACAACATAAATACGAGTTGTAGCCTCTGGAATATCTAGAGTCGACGTTGAGTGAATTGGCTTTAATATTCTATGAAATTATATTATGTTCGTTGAATTGTCTTGCGTTCTATGTTTTTTATGGAAATTAATTTTGAAAATATCTATAGCTGTACAAGGTGATTATCATAAAAACAAATGTTCCATCCATGGCTTAACATGGCCCAACATGGCCTAGTTTTAAACGCCACTTAGAAAACCATTTACCAAGACTATTTATATTGTACTTACCTATAAATATCAAAATTTATAAAGGTCGTATTATGAAGCTGTAACCGTAGTTATTATTCTATTTAAATATAACCATACATACGTATTAGTCCTGTATATTTCTGTATAAAAATGATATCATAAGTACTTTTAAGTTGTATAATTTATTCTACATACATCGTTATGTTTGAATTTAGACGAAAGTCCCAACATTCTAATTTAAATTAAACCTAGACTATAAAAAGCTCTTCAGCCAAAAACTAAAGTAATTTCATACAACTGCGTTATTCGCAATGCAATCTCGAAAATGCAGTCCAATTGTGGAAGTGCACTCACGTTTCGAATATCCAAAACGCCTCTCGAATCGAACCACGTAAACGCAATTATGACAACTGGTGCACAACTTCGAACATAATTAGCATATGTTACACGACAACGCTCCGTAATTACTAGTTGTACTCTCCTGAAGTTTGGTTTCCTAAGTTTCTTAGTCTTGGCAATTAAGAGTGCTTATACAGTCTTAAAAATCCTTTTTAACTTGCTGAGAATGTTGTAGATTGCGAAACAAATATTAAAACTTAGCTTGAACATAAATGTTTTAAGGGAAATCTGATATTTACTTGCTAACTCTCTGCCATTGAAAAAAGTACAGTTGTTTACATATTTTATTAGTTGTAAGCGACGACAATATCAGGTTAAGCTTTGACCATTTTATTGTTTGTTTGATGTTTGTTGTAGATTCTAAACAAAGTAACACAGTTATTTTTCACTGTTTTTAAAACTACAAGCAAAGAAAATTTAGATACGCTTACTCATAATTGTTGACGATAAGTGTTTCCTTAAATTATTACAATTCTTTTATGAAATATTTTTCTTTTCTTTTTTTTTTATTCGGTATCAGTAATATGTGATATTGAAATTGTTTTTCACGTTAAGATTTGTACTTACCATTAAAGAACGATCCTTTATATTGAGCCTCTGGTATAATTTATTAATGTACTCAGTTTATGTTATAGCGTAAGCTAAGTATATCAAAGAATATAAAGAATGCGATGTCGAGTCGTTTTCAAACTCTACGATTACGTGCAGGATTCCTTATAAATTGGCGACGTTCAGCTCTTAATTAAGTCTCTTTAGTTTTTTGTTCACCGCACGCGATGGCAAAGTAATCTAGAGCTCACATATAAAATGCATTTGGTAGTATTTATTATGTCTATAACGATGATTTTTGAACAATAGTGCAATAAGTAGATAAGATTAGGTATTATGAGAATATTTGGCATTCTGTAAATTCCATTTCACACAATTTTTCTGATAGAATAATAATAGAAGTTTGTTAATTTTATATTGTTTTAAAGCTGTATTAAAATTTTATTTGCATATTATGTCACCTACTAAAAACTACTATGGGTAAATAATTATATGTATAAATTTTGATAAGGTAAAGGATAGATAGGTTAGGGAAAAGATCCCTATATTAAATTTTATCCGAAATTAAAATAAATTCAATAAAGTAATCATCTTTGAACTCTTTTTTCTTTCTCCAACCCATTAACGTCCCACTGTTGGGCACGGGATTCTTCCATTGTTGGAGAGATTGTGGTCTGCTGTGCAATGGCTGAGCGTGTTGCACAGGGTTAATTTTCGAGTTTTCCGTCTCTCACAGAGATCTATCTGTGTACTATATTCCTTAGCTATCTTTTACAGAACCCTGGGAAGGAAAAGGGGTGGTGACACTAGTATTCTTGACCCCTTACCACACGGACAGAACTCCAGAAAGGTTCACATAGTAATATCACTGCTTGTATAGCTACTAGAAGTACTGTACTTCAAGCTAAAATAGGAAAGTTTATTTAACATGTATTCAGTTTTTAGTTGTGACTGGCACACGCTACGTCTATCCATCGAGGGATGCGTGACTTCCTAGATGTCGCTGCAGATTGATATAGGTTTACAGCGGTACCAAACCGGTTATGTGACACTTGACTGTTAATAATATATTGATTCCTTGTTTTAGACTGGCATGTTTATAGGTTAGGAATATATTCATTTAAAAATCAGGGTTTTCTAGAAGTTAACAATAGGTAAATAATATTTAGTTGTGGCGATGCAATTGTCCTGACGCTTTTGAACGGTACATTACTGTCTTCTTCTTACGGTCTTACTCATAATGACTTATCGGAGGAATAAACGGAGATTTTATCGGAGAGTTAATAAACGTTTTAGCGTAAAAAGGCTAATAAGAATAACAAGTTTTGAAAATTTTCGCGAACCTATTTTAGCTAACTTTTAAACCTCCGATAAGTCATTATGAATAAGACTATTAGTGTATTAATGTCCCACTGGTGAGCTATTTGGGCCTCTTTCACTTTGAGAGGGTGTCTGGTCTGTTATGCAATGCTGATCAGGCGTGTCAGTATAAGATTAAGTTTCGGGTTTTCCGTCTCTCTTTTTTAATGATAGCTTATAATATCCTGTTGCTTTTATAGCACCCTGGGTAAGAAATGGAGTGACGACAGTTAATTCTTAACTTAGTTCGGATTTCAATGGCTTTACTGATAATTTCCTGCTTAGAGAAGCTGAATTCCACATATTTGGAGACTGAAATGAATAATATTAATTTATTAATATCGGTCATCGAAATCCTAGGTTTGCAAGAAATCTTATGATTAAACAGAACATTTTGAAGTTAGAAATAAATTACATTGCCATACAAAATAAAACACTTTTCACGGTAAAATACAAAAAAAAAACTGGGGAGATGGCAATATATTTGGCGCACGCCTTCGGCCCTCAAACAAAACGTTGAACTCAATATGCACGCATAGAATTGTTGCCAAATCTCCCCCTTCTCCAAAGGGGTGACTAGATTCGGTAACGAATACTGAAGTTTGCCAGAGACTCTTGGCAAATGCTTGGCAGTAACGGATATGTACTTGGAACACCGAATACAATTGGAATGTTCACCCTACATTCGGAGTGAATAGGAGGAAATTAGGTTACGGGGTTATACTCGGATGTCTATGCGAAAATACTTATGATAAGTACCTACCATATTTTTCTTTTATAATACTTTTGATATGGCTTTTTCGAATTCTATTTACGCTCTGTTTGTATCTTTTGTATATTTTTTATTAAGTCTATATTATTACAGACGAGGCATTCAAATATTTGTTATTAAATTAGCTACAAGGACAGCAATGCATCAAGTATGATGACTGCCTACATTCTTTTTTTCTGTGAGATATGGTGTGAAAAAATATTATTTTTAAATTTTTGCAATTTACTTGCTATACTTTTACTTAATAAATCAAATTATACTGGACAGTTGAAAGAGCAACGGAACGGTATTCCGAGGTCATGGGTTCAATTCCCCCTCATGGTGATAATTTTTCCACTAAGTATAATTTTATTTTTTGAGTTAAAAAAATTTGTTCCATAAAATATCTTAAAAGCTTTATGAAAACACAAAGTTTACTCAACTTAAATTATTTTAATGGTTTTCAGTAATGTTGAACAAAAATATAATCCCCGTATCCGTCAGTACAACATAGTCACTAAACATCAATAACTGCTATTAACACAACGCTAAATGACCAAGGAATCACAAACAGCGCCGACATTTTAGCCTCTTATTGTGCGTTTCCATTGTCATCATCATTGCCCTGTTCTTATCCCTTTATTTGGCATCGGCGCAACATGAATTTTTCTTCCATGCTCTTCTGTTAAAATTAACTCTGTATTTACTCCTCACTCTTGATATTTAACCAGGGAATCAAAGGTAGAGGAAGGCCGAACAATCGACGGATGGAGTGTGTAAAAAAAGTTACGCCACCCGTTATTGTTATAGCAATATAATGCATTAGAGTTTAACACGTAAATTTTTTGTACACGTTGAAAAATTGCAACCAGATTTTTTTTATCCTTCGATCCCTAAACAGACGCTTTAAGTATTGTTTCAGGAAAAAAATCTAGTGTTTTAAAATTGATTTTATAGTAAAGTATGGATAAGACTATCAATTAACTGCTGATAGAAAACGCTTTTTTACAATTCCGTTTAGTAAATGTTGTGTATATAAATTTAATTACTAAAGCCATAAAAATAAAAAATAATGAGAAAAAATCAAAACATTTCCTAATATATAACGCCCATGCTGAGACGGATTAATGAAACATAATGTACTAGTAACGTTATCGTTGCATAACATCATCTTATATTTTTTGTTTTACTTTATAAGCTAAATTGAAATGTCGTTTTTGAGCTGCAATAAAATAAACAATAGCGTTTTGGATCTTTTAAAGGTTTTGTATTTGTATGTTATTTTGTTATTCTCGTCCCGTATGACAAAGGAAACAATCCCAAAGTTTTTGTTTACTGACTTGTTTGCACTGGCGTTAGTTGCCGGACTAATGGCTCACCATCTTTGGGTCCAGCTTAGTGCTAACTGTCGACAAGAGCGGGTTACGCTGAGAAAATATAACCTTTTTTTGTATAGGACCACCTAGTCGACGGTACCTTTGCTTTAAGTTCATGGAAACGGTTTTTAAGTTGAAGTATTTGAGTTCGAGTGAAAGTACTTTTTGTTTGCTGGATTAGGAAAGAATATTTATGACTGTTTTAAAGTTCAGTTCGGGAAAGAATTTTAGTGATTCTAACGACTTAATTGTCACCAGGATTTTGTGGAAAAAGTGTAATTAAAACCAACGAATGTTGTGTTTCTTGCTAATATGTTTTAGGTACATGAAATTAGATGTATTCATTTAAGATGTTTGATAATTAAGTATTCAGTACATCTTCGTTAATTAAGGTAACGTTACATGAATTGACAAAATTAATAATAGCTACTTCAAAAACCATTCTATTAAATAATTTTGTTAGGTATTTGTTACCATTTGTTGCTAACAAGTTTTGTCATGCTTATTCATTAGGTATACATAGAAACAACACTCGGCAGAAACTTGACTTACTTGGGAGGTTCAGAGGCTCTTTAAGACCTAGAACAATAAATGTATGATAAATCATATCCATCCGTGTGGTGCCGGATGAAAAATACAAGTGTAACAATCCCTTTTCGTCCCCATGGCTCAGTAAAGTTTAGCTAACGGATATTTTACATAGATAACATCCTCTGTGAAAGACGGACACCTCGAAAATAAACCCTGTGCCACGCCTAGTCAATATATAGCGGCATAGTAGGCCATAATCCATCCCAAAGTGGAGGAGTGTCGTTAATGAGCTGAAGAGAGAGAGAAAGACATCATATTCTCAGCTACTGAGCAGCTACTGAAAATACGCAAAAGATTTCATTGGTCAAGCTGTTTCGGAAAAGTGAGAACAATAGTAACATCATAACATAATATTATAATATAATGGAAGAAGAAGTTGAAGAAGCTGTTCAGTCGTAAAATAAATAAGATATTTTAAATTATTCCATTAGAAGATAATAGACTGTTAACATTAACATTGTTTTCTAAAATCTAAAACATAAATTTAGTTAACTTTGAAGCTGGTGTATAACTATTTTTAAATTTTAATGAATCCATTAGCAACACTTTAATTCTTCTAACAATTTATGAGTATTTATAAATAAATAAAGTATATTATGGAAGTACCCTTTAGGCTAGGTAGTTTTGCATGCATGCAAATCTTGCAAGCATATGTCCGCGTTATTTCCGAATATTATCCTTCGCTCATAAATCAATCTTGTTATTATTCTTTTCATTATTATTTATCTATTACTATTTATCTATGCTATTTATCTTGTAATTAGCTAACTCTACAACTCAACATTGCCCACAAAATTTTGTTCGATATAAATAAATAAAAATTATAAAATATAAATTATATTTACGGACATTTCACACAACGTCCTCTGGTCCCAAGCTAAGCTTATATGCTTGTGTTATGGGTACCAGAATACGGATAGAATACTTATACTACTTTTATTTTTGTAAATACATACTTATAATACATAGAAACACCCAGACGCAGAACAAACATTTGTATGACAATTAGAAAAATCACACAATGATTGTCCTGATATGAAATCATTTTGTTTATATTGTTATAATAACTGGCATGTTCACTCTTGGCAAAACACTTACCCATCTACCAAAAGCTTACCAGCCACGGTCTCGCTTGTAGATTTCATGCTAAATGTAATACTTAAAGTTTTACAAATATTAAAGTATTACTCCACGGGCATCGAGTATCAGGACCAAGGTACCGATGGTCAAGGCTCCAGAGGCAAAAACTTCCTCACGATTCGTACCGTACCGAGGACTGCCTTCTGCATCAACTCCTTGATCGAACCACCTGACGCGAGCCTCTCTAGACGGTGGTCGAGGCTCTTGGTTATTAGACCATTGACCGTAATGACTATCAGCACACAACACAACCTCGCGAGCTAAGTCAAGATAATATTTGATCTGTTTATAAGATTTTTATTCTTATGCATCGTGAACGCTATTTTTAGAACATGCTTTGTAACACGTAGAGAGAATACTAGGCGTAGTATTTTATCATACCATATGGGTATATCTGCGTTCTTATTTGTCTATTTTACCATTTGTTTCTTTACATCACAGAATAGATAGTATATACTACGCTTTACATGAATACAATATTAGTTACTAGCTGTTGCCCGCGACTCCGTCCGCGTGGAATTTGGAAATTTTTTTTTCGCAATAAAAGGTAGCCTGTGTCCTTTCTCAGAATCTAAATATTGTCTGTGCCAAATTTCATCAAAATCGGTTGAGAAGTTTAAGCGGGAAAGCGTAACAGACAGACAGACAGAGTTACTTTCGCATCTATACTTATAATAAATCTGTAGAGAGGTCAATTCTGTACATGAAATATATTTTCAAAACAACTATCAGGGGGTGATTAGTGATCGATACTGATGCCAAAAATGCAATCAGTAAAATTTTTGTCTGTCTGTCTGTCTGTCTGTCTGTCCGTCTGTATGTTCCTTATAGAAACAAAAACTACTCGACGGATTTTAACGAAACTTGGTACAATTATTCTTCATACTCCTGGGCAGGTTATAGTATACTTTTCATCACGCTACAATCAATAGGAGCAGAGTAGTGAAGGGAAATGTTGGGAAAACGGGAAAAGGTGCTCCATTTTTTAAGCTGCCGTCGCGTGTGCAGCCTTAATGGTTAAAGTTACATAGAAATCATATATGACGGAAATATTCTACATAAAATTGTCTAAAAAATATCCCGGAACAGCACATATCTATATTTTATGGTTGACTCACAATAACACGTGTAACTCCTGATAGCTTAGCAGATCGTTCATTCTGATTATATTTGTTTACTCTTACGTTTATAATACTCTCACTCAAGCAGTAGTTAAAAATGTTGCAAAAAGGGGAGAATTTCCTAAATTCTACGCGGACGGAGTCGAGGGCAACAGCTAGTTTATAATATTAGTAGGGATTTCCTATCAAAAATCAAATAAATGACAACACTGCATTCTATATACAAACAAAAGTACCGTTGTCTGTTATCATTTTACTTGTTAGTGAGTAAATTGGATTAGTCAAATACAGGCGTAAATGAATTTCTATGAGAGAAACATTAACAATTAAATGCATACTCTAAATAACAGAACATAGAGTTTACTTTCTTACGTATTAATCTATTGGTCTGTTTAGCAAAGTAATGAATACCTTGGAATGAAGTAGTAAAGTTTGTTTTTGGTTTATATATTATTTTCTTATCATTATCGCCGACATATTGTGAAATATACACATGCATACTACCAATCTTCATAAGAGGAAACTAAAGTAATTTATTTAATTTTGCAATAGACATGCTTTGCTTTTTACTTAATAAATCAAATTATGGTGGAAAAAGTGACTTCCGCAAGCGGGACCCACTTGCGGCAGTTACTTTTTCCACCATAATTTGATTTATTAAGAGGAAACTAATTAACCGATCACGAACATACCAAGGATTAATGCTATTATTATTTTCAGTGCAGTAATATTTTTTTTGGCGCGCCTTATGGTCTAATGGTTCATGTAACGGTCTGTCGTTCACGAGATTTTGGGTTCGATTATTGCACAGGACAATCAATTGTATGTTATTTATAATTGTCATTCAAATGGTTGTACTGCGTCTGGGTATTTATATGTATGTATTTACAAAAGAAAAGTAGTATATGTAGTATATCCGTATTTTGGTACCCATAACACAAGGATATAAGCTTAACTTGGGACCAGAGAACGTTGTGTAAAATGTCCTTTTATGGACATTTTACATTATAAAAATATACCTACCAATCACCACCTTATTTCTTCTCATAAATGTTGTAATACTGGGCCAACATGCTACACAGAAAATTTAATTAATCCCTCTTAAAGTGGAGAAGGCTCGTGCCCAACATTGGGATAGTTATGAGCTGGAGAGAGAGAGAGAGAGAGAATGGAAAAGAAATAATTACAGCATTACCCAAAACTGATATCCATATCAAAATGTTATTCAATTTGCTTACTTTAACATCGTACCTATAAGTATAATAAAATAATATAAAAATCAATTCCTGTTCGTTAGTCTCGCTATAACTCGAGAAAGGCTGGGCAGATTTTGGAGATTTTGGTCTTGAAATATTCGTGAAAGTCCAGGGAAGGTTTAAACGGTGACAAAATATATGGGGATCTAAAATTCCACGCGTACGGAGTAGCGGGCTTCAACTAGCATAAAATAACTTCTAAAATCGGTATTTCAAAGCATTTAACGTTTACGTTATTATGAAAGTAACGGAAACGGCTATTAGAACATCCTATTGCTCTTTTGTCGGTACAAACATTTTAAGTAAATACACGCAAGTGAAGGAAGCTTGTTTAAGTGTGAGACTTGAAGATAACTACACCAATTTTTAGATTTACTGTTAATACATTAGGAAATTAAGACCTTTCGTAATACCCACTTTATTTTAGTCCCTAACTTTTCTTTCCATCCCAGGTTGCCTGGAAGAGATTTCTTTATGTTATAAGGCCATTTGTGCCTAGTCTTAGCTTCATTTCTGTTTTTTGTAAAGTATACAATAAAGAGCTAATCTATCTATCTATCTACTTCTGCAAATGATTAGACTTGACATTACGTTTATTGTCTAACAATTAGAAAAATATATAATACTAGCCCCCGACTTTATAGGCGTGAATTTTAGAAAATTTTGAATATATTTCACTTATGCTTTGCTCATATTGGTCGTAGCGTTATATTATATACTAGCTGTTGCCCACGACTTCGTGCGCGTGAAATTTAGAAATTAAACCTTAACAAACAGAAGTTTACTATAACAATCGATAGATGGCGTTGTACCATTTTTTTTTTTTTTTAATATGGTACAACGCCATCTATCGATTGCGATAGCGCGATTTATCGCGCTATATTTTTGTTCGACACATTAACACCTTAAGCTCGTCAAAATTTCTTTAGTGTAATCAACAAGGATAAGGATTTACTTATTATAAAACAAAGTCATTATTTAAGTATGTTATGTCCCTATGTGAGTTGTTATACCTTCAAAACTACGCCAAGGGTTTTTATGCGATTTTCTTTAATAGATGAAGTAGTTTAAGAGGACGGTTTTTTTGCATAATTGTTAATGTTTGGTTCCCAAATTCCACGCGTACGAAGATACGGGTAACAGCTAGTAGCCTATAAAATAGCCTTTCTCGCTAAATGTACAATCTAACACTAAAAGAATGTTTCAAGTCGGACCAGTAATACCTGAGATTAGCGCGCTCAAACAAACAAACAAACAAAAAACAAACTCTTCAGATTTATAATATTAAAAATCTATAAAAGTTAAGATGACTGAAATACAACAGTATTATAACCGTTATTTTAAGATATTTGATATAAATAACAGAATAACAAGTGCACAAATGTCAGTGCCGATTAAATTGCAATTTTCCTGGTGTTTTTTAACCCGTCACGTATACTTATTTTAAACACCGGTATTTCTTTGATTCCTTAATTTTTATCACGAATGAATCGGTTTTATTAACGGTAACATAATCGGTAAATAATAGAAATTACAAGTTGTTAAGAGGTTCTATTTTGACTTGGGTTTCAGTACTAAAAGGTAAAAAGGTACCCTGTTACTGAGATTTCGCTGTCCGTCGGTCCATCCTTCATCAGGATGTTTCTCTGGAACGGTGATAGCTCCAGAACTGAAAATTCCACAGTCTGTGTATTGATACTAAAGTAACAAATACTTATTATTATAGTCGTTCTTATTCATTATTACATTTTTAGGGACTCGATATTTGCTTTTGTTTAGGGTCCGTAGGACATATTATGATAGAAACGATACGGGACACTTCATGTGCGAGTCCTACTCGTACTTGACCAGTAGTTCTAGAAATCTGTTAGATATATTTTGTTGTGTTAAAACAGCTTTTTTACAAAACTGGATATTTAAGTATTATGTTCTAAATACTAAAAAGCTATTAATAACCTGAAACCTATTAAACCTGTTCAGTTCTTGCATTCTCTTCAAAGATTAAAACTTCAAACGGAATGGATTTATTACGATGTTTGACAGCAGTAAACTAAACTTCGCAATGTGGGCAAAAACCTATTACAAATTATCTTTCTTATATGTAATAGGTTGTATACGTTAAATGCTTTAACTGGTCTTTCTATTCATATATTGTTACTTAAAAGTACCTACTTACATCATTTTTTTCTTTATATTCATAGTAAGATATCTGTAAAAATCTCTGTCTCTCTCTCTCTCCATTTACGTCCCACTGTTGGGTACGGGTCTCCTTCACTTTGGGAAGATTATGGTCTACTGTGCCACGCTGACCAGGCGTGTTGGCACAGAGTTTATTTTCGAGTTTTCCGTCTCTCACAGCGAATGTTATCTGTGTGCAATATCCCTTAGCTGTCTTTTACAGCACCCTTGGGGGAGATGGGGTGGTGACACTTGTATTCTTAATCCGTCACCACACGGAGGATAAATAAATATGACTTACTTAGAATATATTTACTAAAACTACAAATAGCACTAGATTACACATTGAAAAAAGAGATATAACATATCATCATTCATATAACATTATTAGATAAGAATATATAATAACTTATTATTCTATCTATTATGTTCTCAATTCGTTGTTAGAAACCTGACAACGAAAAAGCCTACCATTTCCATTAGTTAATAGAATAACTCCATTATATTAATATCAAAGCCATTATGAATATGGCTGTGAAAAGGGAAATAATAATACCTGGCCTCTGAAGTAATTGTGAGACGAATATTTACTTTTCTTATATAATACTGATAAAATATTATTACTGTTATGACACAGTTATATGACAGTAATAGATCTAACAAATTACTTACATTTGGCTACAGTTTTTCTATTCTATGTATGTAGCTTTTCAGGGGTCATCAATTCTATTTGTCAATTTATTACTTCACTAGCTGTCGCCCGCGACTTCGTACGCGTGGAATTTAGAAATTTTTTGTCATTAACACGCTTGTATAAGTTCGGTATGTATCTATCAATGTATTAATCTATGTAACGGAATCTTTGAAAGTGATTTTCACCCACTTGCAGTAGTCGGATTGATCTGAAATTTTGCACTCATATTAAGGGCTGATTACAATACAATAATTAAAAAAAATGTTCAGGATTATCAAGCGTGTTTTTTAGTTTTTGAATTAAGTAAATTATTTTTGTAACATTTTTCACAGACGCTTCGCACCTATTGGTCACAGCGTCATTCTATATAGCCTATATATAGCCTTTCTCGATGAATATACTATCGAACACAATTTTTTTTTTTTACAAAAGCTCTTAGCGTAGGGAGAATCTATGCTAATATTATAAAGCAGTAAAGTTTTTAGTTTGTTTGTTTTAACGCGCTTATCTCAGGAACTACGGGTGCGAATTAAAAAAATATATTTTGTTAACTAGTCCATTATCGAGGAAGGCTATATAACATCACACTGCGACCAATAGAAGCGAAGCATAAGTGAAAAATATTGCTAATACGGGATAAATTGTCTAAATTCCACGAGATACAGAGTCACGGATAACCTCTTCTCTTCTCCGGTCCATTTACGTCCCACTGTTGGGCACGGGCCTCCTCCACTTTAGGAGGGATTATGGTCTACTCTACCACGCTGACCAGGCGTGTTGGCACAGGGTTTAGTTTCGAGTTTTCCATCTCTCATAGTAGATGTTAACTGCTTATATTGTTCCTTAGCTGGTTTTTACAGAGCACAGGGAAAGAAATGGGGTGGTGACACTTGTATTCTTAATCCGTCACCACATGGACTTCACGGATAACAGCTAGTCTTAATATACAAGTTAGATATTAAATAGATGAAAGTATTGGAATATAGACTAAGTGGCCACTTTACCTGTCGTATTGGCACATCTCAGACCACACTTATACGTCTTATTCACAATAATAAAGAAATATTCAATCGACATACAACCCAGAACCGTTACACTTATATTTCACGTGAGAAAATCTATAGAATGGGTTCGTTAAGTCCCTTAAGGGCTCTTGTTGAGTATTGTATTGCCGTCAACGTTTCACTGACAGCTATCAAGTGGCCACTGAACACCAAGTATTAATGAGACGAATATAGAATTGCCGTATTGCCAACTGATTCTTTAAGCTTTAGCAACCTTAAATATACATTATTTGACGAGCCTCGTGGTTGAGTGGTTTATGTAACGGACTGCCGATCAAGAGGTCGCGGGTTCGATTCCCGCTCGGCACAATCATTTCTGTGATTTTTATAATTGTCATACAAATGTTTGTACTGCGTCTGGGTGTTTCTATATATTATAAGTATGTATTTACAAAAGAAAAATAGTATATGTATTCTATCCGTATTCTGGTACCCATAACACAAGCATATAAGCTTAGCTTGGGACCAGAGGACGTTGTGTGTATTGTCCGTGAATATTTATTATTATTATTATTTACATTTGATGATAGCCTTAATATAAGGCTTTTTTCCCTCTCAGTCCATTGTCGTCCCACTGCTTGCCACAGACCTCTATTTCTAAACCATCCTTGGTTTAAGGTCTACTATGCTACGCTGACCAAACGTGTTGTTGTCGTAAACCCTATGCCAATACGTCTATGGTATTATCTGTGTACTATATCACTTAGCTGGCTTTTACAGCAGCCTGAAAAATAAATGGGATGGTGACACTTGTCACTACACGGAAAGTACGGATTTCTAACATAAGCCTAATTGAAATCCGTTGCTGGCCTCGCACGGTTATCATCATTCATGTTCAAGGAAGGATTTTGCCACCTTGGTTTTCATTGTTCATATTTCGGATTTGAAAGCTTTCCGATTTTTATCGAGCTTAAAAATATATGTATGTTACCAGCTAACACTCACTTTTATAGGATCAATGATGTCGACCCAGGTTTATAAAAGTTTATAAAAGTGAGTGTTAGCCGGTAACACATATATTTATTTAAAATGACTCAAACTCACGAAAATTTTATCGATGTAATAATTTCAGAGCATATTCATTTTAAACAACTAAAATTGTAAATCTTTCATCTTGATAACATTAGTACCTAGAAGAATGTGATATACGAGGGGAGGTCCAAAAGTTCGTGGAATGAAAGGGTTTTAGTAAAAATGAAACAGTAAATTTATTTTTCCTTTTCAATATAATCACCCTTAAGCTGAATACATTTATTAGATCTATGAATTAATTTTTCTAAACCATCGTAAAAATATTTTTTATCTTTTCCCTCAAAATGAGCCAAAATTGCCTCCTTTACCTCATTGTCGTCGGAAAATTTCCTTCCCCTTAAGTCTTTTTTTAAATTGGGGAACAAATAAAAATCACTTGGGGCCAGATCTGGACTATAGGGTGGGTGGACTAGTGATTCGAAGCCATGCGTGTGTAGAGCAGCCATTGCAACTTTGCTCTTGTGAACCGGCGCGTTGTCTTGCAAGAGCAACACGCCCTTGGTCAATTTTCCCCGACGTTTTTCTTTGATGGCATCCTTTAATTTTTCTAGTATTGTTGCGTAGTATTCTCCGGTTATGGTCCTGCCCTTTTCTTTATAATCAATCAGTATTATCCCCTCACAATCCCAAAAAACAGTAGCCATCAACTTTCCAGCCGACTCCGACACTTTGAATTTCTTTGGCGGTGGTGTCCCCTTTTTATGCCATTGCATGGACTCTTGTTTGGACTCAGGCTCAAAGTGATGAACCCATGTTTCATCGCCGGTAACAATTCGCTCCAAAATCGGTCCAGGATCGTCGCCACACAACTCCAAAAAATGTTTTGACGCTTCGACGCGCTGCTGTTTTTGAAGCGGCGTGAGCATTCTCGGTACCCATCTTGCACTGACTTTTGTCATACCCAGGTGGTCATGTAGGATTCGCAAAATGGTGGTATCTGATACTCCAACTAATGCAGATAACTGTTTTTTCTTCAAACGGGTGTCCTCCAGTACAATTTTTTCCACTTTTTCGACGATGTCTGATGTGGTGGCCTCAACTGGCCTTCCTGAGCGGGGGTCGTCTTCAATCGACTCCCGACCATGTTTAAAAAGACCATGCCACTTGTAAATCATTGATTTACTAGGGCACTGTTCCCCGTAAACAGTTTCCATTTCATTCAAAATGGTCTGAGCGTTCTTTCCTTGCTTGGTAAGGAATTTAATGACCGCACGGTGTTCAATTTTCTCCATAGTTTCAGTTTTCTTCCGGATTGACGTGTTTAGCAGGCGAGTGTTCGTAAACGAATGACGCAATAGGGCTGAAACTCCATTTATATACTAATTATGAGTCCCCAATTAGTATGACACTAAGCGAGCGCCCCTATCCCCACTCCATCCCCTCCATTCCACGAACTTTTGGACCTCCCCTCGTATATCATTTTGTAACAGTAATTATGTTATTTTAACAAAGGTCGTGATTAATGTCAAGTGTTTTAATGTCAAAATGATAGACAAGAGAAATCTTAAAGACATGTAATGTACATTACATTACATGTCTTTATTTTTTATTCGTTGTAGCAATGTAATAGGTACATAAATCGCTATTGATTTGCAGTGGCGTCTGTTCTTTTGCTAGTCATACTTCGCGCGTATCTTTTCTATGTGTTTCTTATTTTCTTAACGTAATGTTTGATTTCAAGAGTATTGATGAACTCCAGCATGTGATTGCTCTTAGATAGATTAAAAAAAAGAAAATGATAAGTTTATCGTTGAAATGGCGGTAAAAATTAACCTAATCTGAATAGATTATGGAGGAAACCAAAACGGAGAAAGTTAAAAGGGATGTATATTTTAAAATCTAATATATAAAATTCACGTGTCACAGTGTTAGTTACCGTACTCCTCCGAAACGGCTTGACCGATTTTTATGAAATTTTGCATGCATATTCAGTGGGTCTGAGAATCGGCCAACATCTATTTTTCAATTTTTTTTTTTTTAGTATGGCAAAACAACGTTTGCCGGGTCAGCTAGTTATATATAAAATTAAAAAAGTGCACAACGAAATAGCCAATTAATCAAATTTTAGTTAAGTTTTGTTGTGCATATAGAATTGGTACCATTGCCTTAGTGATAAAAGCTTGAGTGACGCTTTTGTTGTCAATTTGATAGACAAGTGAAATCTGCAAGCTTTAAACTTATAAGATGGACATTCATTTCCACTTTCTTATGTTAGTGAATGACCTTTTTATTCTTCTTTCCAGTATTGTTTAAGTGTATTCGTTAGTTGGTTACGTTAACGTTAGTACGTTTTTAGTCTCTTAAATAAGAAAACTACATATCTATATATGCAATGTAATAAGAAATATATTATATTATATTTTATATATTATATTATATATATTATATATATTATATATATATTATATATATTATATGTATAGTAATAAGAAAGTTGATCTTTTGGTCCCAATGATAAATCTTGAAAAAATATTATTACTGCTGCTTTTTCATGTGTGTAAGACAAAAAGTCGACTTAAGTATACAGAATTTTATAATATAATAATTATATTAGATTTAATTTTAAACATTATATTAGATTCTTTCATCGATTATAAATACAAATTAAACGTATAACTTTACTATAAGTATTAATTTAGAAGATTTCTATCATTGTGCATTTCAAACGGTTGTTCACAATATCCATAAATTGCATCTGAGACGCTTGTTTTGTATGCCATAATACGACTCAATATTTTATTCGCTGGAGTGTTATCTGACATTATTGACCTCACGACCTTCCCATCATGGCGTACCTCCTTAGAAACGCCTTACGCATGCATTATTATGTGATATTGCTACATCTCTATAGAAAAACTTTTGAACAGAGGAAAATATTTGCGAATCTATTATTACTTTGTTGTTTATGACAATTTTTTTCGTATAAACATTTCTTTCTTTATAAACATTTCTTGACGGGTCTCGTGGTCGAGTGGTTCATGTAACGGACTGTCGTTCGCGAGGCCGCGGGTTCGATTTCCGCTCGGGGAAATAATTTGTGTGATATTTATAATTTAATACAAGTGTTTGTCCTACGACTGGGTGTTTTCTATGTATTATAAGTAAATACTGTGTTTACAAAAAAAATTACCATATTATGTATTCTATCCGTATTCTGGTACCCATAATACAAGCATATAAGCTTAGCTTGGGACCAGATGACGCTGTGTGAAATAAATATTGATTTATTTATTTCTACATTTAATCTTATGTATTCGGAATATAATTAGAAACAAAACCATTTTCTGGTCTAACATAGTCAGCAGTAAATCTAAATCAACAATCCTAAATTTGTCATGGAATATTTGCTGTTGCCCGCACAACCTTGTAAGATCAGTTGCGTAATTTTGAAAATATAAGCTCACATAGGGACATTCATACAACAATCATAACTCTGTTTAATAATAAATAAAAAAATTTTGTGAATTTGAGATTTAACTGCAACTTGTTGTCTTCTCCATATCGACTTAACTTTTATCTGTGATTATTAACCACAAAACTATCGACGAAACAAGGGTATCTTATCATTTTATTATATGAGCCATGAATACTTAACTAACATTCTATCGGTTATTTTAATAGTTAAAAAATAAAAATGAAATCATTCGCGTTCAGTACTTCGATTAAAATTTAATATCAAAAAAAGATGAACTTTAAACTTTCGAAACCACTTCTCTGACGGGCACATCATGATAGCGGCGAAATACCGAGTGCATAGCTAGAAACCCGTCCATCCAATTTGATGCGATAAAAAATAAATTAAAATAACCAGGGAACTTGGCATCCGATGATATCGATAGTAGCCTCACACCCATTGTGCTCTCTGAGACGCTAGGTTCTAATTGTAGTTGCTTTGTTATACAAAATGAGGTGTTAGCTCTTTTATTAAATAATAAGTAGTTCGATGCCAGTGTAAAATCGATACGTTGTCTGTCAGATAAGAAATTGGTTTGAACGGTAATGGCCTTTTTGATGATGCTATAAATAAATATGTTTTTATTGTTGCAGATAACTTAAACGGAGACTGCGTATGGCCGAAAGATACAATAGAAGTCCAATTAAAGCGTCATCGTACGCTGTTTGGACGTATCGAAATGGTATCAATAGAAACAACAAATATAAACAAAATAGTGACTTAAATGAGAAAGTTGAAAAAGAAAATAACAATGTTCTTGAAATTACAACATCAAAAATTGAGGTATCTAAAAATACAGAAGCAAATACTGGTGTTATAGCGAATCTTCCTGCTGAGGTAGAAGATTCATTGGAAGATGAGGAGGTTAGAAGAAATGTTTGGAGCGACGTGGATGATGAACTTTACATAGCGAATTTGATTAATGAGAGAACTTCAAATGAAGTAAATCGTGAAAAACGTGATATTAGTGATTATTATAGTGATAGTGATATCAGTGAAAAGGTTGTGAGTAGTGTTAAGTTAGATTACGCAATGTGGGAGATAGAACCCACTGATCTGACGGAGTGTGACTGTCTTGGCCCTCCTCCGGAGTTCCTGTTACCGCCGCCACCGCGACCGCCATTCCTACAATCGGAATATTATTGCGGTGATGATCCTATACCTGACTTGGAAACCTGCGACACGGAGCCAGTAAGTAACACTATTTTATTTATATTGTGTAGAAAAAATGCTTAAATTATTAATACAGATTATTTCTAGTATTAAAACTAGTAGAAGGTTCAAATAAAACCACTTTTAATGGATTTACTCGCGTATAGGTATTAGTTTTAAATTTTAGCCCGTAGTTTCGGAGATTTTACAGTCGCCATGGTCAAGGGTGTATTCATTACCATTATTTTGCAATAGAACTAATAAAATAAGTATAAGTTATAAGACGTTTTTAGATTCATTCTAAGAACGCGTAGTAATTTTAAAGGAAGAATAGCTGATGCCCGCTTCTCCATACGCGTGGACTTTTGGATCCCCATACGAGTATATTTTGTCACCGTTTATACCTTCCCTGGACTTTCGTGGATATTTCAAGACTAAAATCACCAAAATTGGCCCAGCCGTTCTCGAGTTTTAGCGAGACTAATGAACAGCAATTATCCCTACTAATATTATAAATGCGAAGAAAAAAAGGTACTAAAATATATAAGTCAAATAAAACGACATTTACATTAGAATATTTATAATCAGAAGTCGAAACTAAACTATATTTTGTGTGACTTTATTAGCTAAACCATCACTTCGCCTGAATAGTCTTATGTTTATTTACTTTCCTTGTAATACGTTATCTTTTTATCTTTCTTATCTTTTTTTATCTTCACGCTTTGTTTAACAATTAAACAGCGAGACCTCTTAATGAAGCGCTATTTTTAATCTTTATTTTTTCTTTTTATTGATCTTATCGAACAGGTTTTGACACTAACTTCGTCCTGTTGTTGGACTTTAAACAAGATTTCAAATATTTTATAACATATGCAGACTAATAAAATTTTATTACATGTCGCGAAAGAAATTGTTAGTGATCTTATAATATTTAGGACGTAGTATTTAGGCTTTAGTTGATTTAATTTCTGTTATTTGTATTTTTGAAATTCGTTATAGAAATGTCTAAATTTGATCATAAACCAACTAATTAAGTTTAAAATATAACAGAATTAAATATACCCTTGTTTTTTAAAAATATTTCAACCTAATAGTTCATATACTGTCAGTAATAATTTAAAAAAAAATATTATTATCAGTAACTGAATCACATTAACAAATTTTATCTAATCTGTTTTGTAGATTGTGGCAATACTCATGAATATTGAGATTATATTAAACGAGCTTTTATCTGATTATCCGCTTATCGAGTTAGTAAATATTTTTTCGTTTCGTTGTACTCAATAACCCGGTTACTTGCTATGCATTAATATTGATTCCTGATTTAGTAAAAATCTATACTAATAATATAAAGCTGACGAGTTTGTTTGTTTGAACGCGCTAATCTAATCCGCTAGTACAATTTGAAAAAATTCTTTGAGTGTTGAATAGTACATTTATCAAGGAAGGCTATAGGCTACATGACACTTACTTTTCTGACTTACTTTTCTTTTACTTTTTTTGACGGGCTTCGAGGTGGAGTGGTTTGTGTAACGGACTGCCGATCACGAGGTCGCGGGTTCGATTCCCGCTTGGGGCAATCATTTGTGAGATGTCTGGGTGTTTTCTATGTATCATAATTTATGATGAACTTTTCTTTTGTAAATACATACTTATGATTCATAAGTATGTATTTACAAATGAAAAGTAGTTTATGTAGTATATCCGTATTCTGGTACCCTTAACACAAGCAGCTTAGCTTGGGACCAGAGGACGTTGTGTGAAATGTCCATTAATATTTATTTATTTTCTCAGACTAGGCATTTATGAATTGGCCCCATATAATATTCTTATGGATTACAAAGAAATACTCTTCTCCAGCCCATTTACTTATATGAACTTTTGGGTACGGGCCTCCTCCAATTTGGGAGAAATTATGGTCTAATGTGCCGCGCTGACCAGGCGTGTTGGCACAGGGTTTCTTTTCGAGTTTTCCGTCTCTCACAGAAGATGTTATTTGTGTGCAATATCCATTAGCTGACTTTTACAGCACCCTTGGGAGGAGATGGGGTGGTGGTGGACACTTGTATTCTTAATCCGTCACCACACCACACAAATTAATACTATCTGTCTATAATTGTACAGTCAAGAATTGTCTGTACAGATCTAATTTTCCTGTGTGTAATTCTAGCTTATTATTCATAGCTCCAGTTTTATTCAAAACTGGAAGATAATTATATCAATAAACAGATTTCTGTTTACTTTATTTATCTATACAAAAACAATCTCATGTAATATACAATACCTAATTTATTTTCATACTTCATAAAAGTTTTGGAAGAACATAATTTCATCTTTTACGATCTCGCATAGTTATATTTTGCATTTTATCTATTCACTGTTTGTAAGAGAAGCATCTATGTATACTATTTTAAATAACGCAAATAATAACTTCCGTTAATTCAAATGTTTAATTATCATATTTGTAATTTAATGCAACCAAATTCAAATATTCAGAAACGATACCATCTCAGTAAGGCCCATAGCACACGGCGTATTTTAAACGCGCAGACGACGCGCGTTTCAGGAACGCGCTTCTTCGGCGCCGTAAACGCTGATTACTACTTTCCAAAAACTCTCAAATTAACACACAACGTGGGTAACATTTCTTAGAATGTTAGAAACTTAAATTTCCCTGTAATTATCTTATCCCTATGTTTGACTGCAAACACTTGTATGAAGCCATGAATCCGAGTTATAACTGTATCTGTTTGGCTTAGACTATTTGATAGTAGTGTACTGTTGGCTTTTCGCTTCGTCTTGTGAGTTTACATCGTTGCTTTTAAATAGCGGTATGTGACTGTTTAGATTACTTCAAAGTATGCGTCGAGATAATCTTTAGATTCTGTTATGTGCTGACAGAATTATGTATGTTTTAGTTGATGACATTCTACATACAATACAAGCTGTTGCCCGCGACTTCGGACGCGTTAAATTTAGAAAACCATCCCCCAATTTATTATCCCACGGGAACGTTGCATTCTTTCGGGATAAAATGTAGTATAAAACTTAATCTGGTACATATAGTAGATTATTGTAAAGTTTCATTAAAATCCATTTAGTAGTTTTTGTGTGAAAGAGTCACAAACATCCAAACATCCTCACAAACTTTCACATTTAAAATACTATAAGGATTAGAAATTATGATTAGCTTTTTACAATATATTTAAAGTAGGTTGTGTAGAAACCGAGAAATGTAAAAAATATTATTTATTAAAAAAATGGAACTTGGGAATCATTTTAAAAGCATGCATTATGTATATAAACATTATGTTACCCGCAACTTCATATTCGTAGAATTAAAAAAGGAAACCTTAACAAATTATACTAAAAAGCCAAACTTAAACTATTTGTTATTTATAAAATAAAAATTGGTCAAGTGCGAGTCGGACTCGCGCACGAAGGGTTCCGTACCATTATCTATGCAACATAAGGCAACGTTATTAGTATCGAGCAAGAAACGGTAAAAAAATCATGTTTGTTGTATGGGAGCCCCCCTTAAATATTTATTTTATTTTATTTTTAGTATTTGTTGTTATAGCGGCAATAGAAATACATCATCTGTGAAAATTTCAACTCTCTAGCTATCACCGTTCTTGAGATACAGCCTGGTGACAGACGGACAGACGGACAGCGAAGTCTCAGTAATAGGGTCCCGTTTTTACCCTTTGGGTACGGAACCCTAAAAAACTGCATCAAAATCCGTCACATTGTATATTCGGGAGCCGGAGGGCATAATAACTATAAACCCGGGTATAGTCGCGGGCATTAGCTAGTAATGAATATAATTAAAGACAAATTGACATCATTGAAATAATAATTGGTCAAGTGCGAGTCGGACTCGCGCACGAAGGGTTCCGTACCATTATCTATGCAACATAAGGCAACGTTATTAGTATCGAGCAAGAAACGGTAAAAAAATCATGTTTGTTGTATGGGAGCCCCCCTTAAATATTTATTTTATTTTATTTTTAGTATTTGTTGTTATAGCGGCAATAGAAATACATCATCTGTGAAAATTTCAACTCTCTAGCTATCACCGTTCTTGAGATACAGCCTGGTGACAGACGGACAGACGGACAGCGAAGTCTCAGTAATAGGGTCCCGTTTTTACCCTTTGGGTACGGAACCCTAAAAAACTGCATCAAAATCCGTCACATTGTATATTCGGGAGCCGGAGGGCATAATAACTATAAACCCGGGTATAGTCGCGGGCATTAGCTAGTAATGAATATAATTAAAGACAAATTGACATCATTGAAATAATAATTGGTCAAGTGCGAGTCGGACTCGCGCACGAAGGGTTCCGTACCATTATCTATGCAACATAAGGCAACGTTATTAGTATCGAGCAAGAAACGGTAAAAAAATCATGTTTGTTGTATGGGAGCCCCCCTTAAATATTTATTTTATTTTATTTTTAGTATTTGTTGTTATAGCGGCAATAGAAATACATCATCTGTGAAAATTTCAACTGTCTAGCTATCACCGTTCTTGAGATACTGGGTACGGAACCCTAAAAATCATGTTTGTTGTATGGGAGCCCCCCTTAAATATTTATTTTATTTTATTTTTAGTATTTTTTGTTATAGCGGCAATAGCAATACATCATCTGTGAAAATTTCAACTCTCTAGCTATCACCGTTCTTGAGATACAGCCTGGTGACAGACGGACGGACGGACGGACGGACGGACGGACAGCCAAGTCTCAGTAATAGGGTCCCGTTTTTACCCTTTGGGTACGGAACCCTAAAAAAGGAGATAAGTCACTAACACCTTAGAAAAAGCTGAAGATGTCAAAGCATTTTGAATAAAAAATTGTTTTTTTTTATATATTTTTTTTTTTTATATTTATTATTATTTTTTGCTTTGGAATCATCCAAAGCAACAAATAGTTTTAAAAAAGTGACTCATTATAGTGTTATTAGTACGTTAAAAGATAATTTATGTATTTTATCTTATCCATAATATTCAAAGCAGGTCCTACTTCAAGAGACAACAAAACGAGGAACAAAACATTTCTTCGTAGTGACACATAGTTCAACTATTTTTTTCAACTTACGAGTAACAATATGAAGTTTTACCGCGCTGAATTCTTGTGGTTAGGAACCACCTTGAAGGCATATGATTGAGACATCACAAGTTTGCAAGGGCTAGTTGGTAAAAAATGATACAGATACAAAGCCATGTTATAATGTTTTATCTAAAGTAGGTTTGATCCACATATTCAGCAGATTATCTATGGTCACATCACTCACGACCTAAGGACTAAGGGCGAGGAGGAACACCGTGGGGTTTAGTGGGTAGTCCGGGTCTCTTGAGTTGAACTGGGAGTCCCACACAAAGTCCGAAGGCTGTCCCGAAATCTTGCCGGAAAGACCCGTGGGAAAGACGAAGTGCGTAAAATGCATTCCCCACCTAAAAAAAAAACGTCACTTACGAGACTTGAAGCCGATAAATATCTATGTGTGCGTGAAATGTGTAGCTATGTGTGTCTCTCAGGTTGTACGTCATATGAAACATTAATAGTCTGTGAAGTAGGATTTAGCCAGGCTAAATTTAAGTGTCTGTAAGATTGTACGCGTATCTACTATCTGGCAAATTTGTGTTGTGGTCCTTGCGTGATGCAGTTGATTAGATAACCAGTGGTACCAATTCTACGTGCAGAACTAAACTTAACTAAAAAATTAAAACAACTAAGACGTATTTTAATTATCTGACTATTTTGTTATGTACATTTTTAATTATTATAATCGTTAGTCTACATATAATATACAATTTTTATGTTAAGATAATTCAGTTAACATTACCGAATTGAAAACAATTTTCATTTTTTACTTAAGTTTAGTTGTAGGTACACGTAGAATTTTTTTTTCATTATCTCAAATTTTATAAAAAAAGACAATGTAGACCATAGAACTTTTTTCTTTTTTAAGCCAGTTAAAATGTAAATTTAAGGAGCTTAACAAACAGCGTATTTTATTGTTTATTGGTAGAGATTTCTTCTAGAAAATATACGTAGCTCCTTAGCTCCTACTTTTCCTATGACTGTATTAATTATTGTTTCCTTGTGTAAAATCCATTAAATAAAATAAATAAATTATTTCTAATTATCATAAAGCGGTGACTAGTTATATTTTCAATATACCTTTAATTAACTGTTATAAAGAAAATTATTGGCAAAATTGAATGTGTTAATTTCTCAAAGGATGTATTTATAGGCAATATGAAACCAATGTATACAATTATATCAGAATTCTTTGAAAATGATTCGCCACACACTTTTAAAGTAATATTTCCTTTAAGATTAAGACATAAATAACCACATAATCAATACCTCGTATAAGGCGACACGTTCGTGAAACACTTTGGGTGTTCTGATCGATGTTTTATTACATTCCTATAAAAAGTACGAGTTGGTCTCGCACACGAAGGGTTCCGTTCCGCTATCATCTATACCTACTATTAAATAAAAATAATAAATAAATATTCACGTACGACGGGCTTCGTGGTGGAGTGGTTTATGTAATGGACTGCCAATCACGAGGTCGCGGGTTCGATTCCCGCTTGGGGCAATCATTTGTGTGATATCCATAAATGTCATACAAATGTTTGTACTGCGTCTGGGTGTTTTCTATGTATTATAAGTATGTATTTACAAAAGAAAAGTAGTTTATGTAGTATATCCGTATTCTGGTACCCATAACACAACCATATAAGCTTAGCTTGGGACCAGAGGACGTTGTGTGGAATGTCCGTGAATATTTATTTTATTTATTTATTTATTTATTTATTTATTTATTCATGGACATTTCACACAACGTCCTCTGGTCCCAAGCTAAGCTTATATGCTTGTGTTATGGGTACCAGAATGCGGATATAATACATATACTACTTTTCTTTTGTAAATATATACTTATAATACATAGTAAACACTAATAATAATAATATTAGGAAGTTCAAGAGTTTGTTTGTTCATCTCAGAAAGTACTGGTCTGATTTGAATAATGCTTTTAATGTTGGATACACACATTTATCGAGGAAGGTTAACGGCTATAGAACATCACGCTGCTACTAATAGGAGCGAGCCATCACTGAAAAATATTATAAAGCGGGATTTTTTTCTAAATTTCACATGTACCAAATCGCGGGCAACAGCTAATGA
Source organism: Orgyia antiqua (assembly GCA_916999025.1). Taxonomy (NCBI): domain Eukaryota; kingdom Metazoa; phylum Arthropoda; class Insecta; order Lepidoptera; family Erebidae; genus Orgyia; species Orgyia antiqua. The sequence continues at coordinate 19,112,405 of OU779870.1, forward strand.
GAATATATTCGTCATAACTTCATAATCGTGTTGTCTAAGGCTATCACTAAGTTACACTGAAAGGGTTTGTTTTGTGGGAGCCACCATAAATATTTATTGTATTCTTGTTTTTGGTATAATAATATGATAATAGAGCATCAACTGACAAACATAATGACATAATATAAGATAAGATAAGTATGTATGTACAAAAGAAAAGTAATTTATGTAGTATATCCGTATTCTGGTACCCATAACACAAGCACAACAAGCTTAGCTTGGGACCAGAGGACGTTGTGTGAAATGTACATTAATATTTTTTATTTATTTTTATTATATTATCTGTGCAAAATTCAGCTCACTAGTTATCACAGTTACTGAGATGTAGTCTGGTAACAGACGGACGGACACGGACAGCCAATTTTCACTAATAGAGTTTTACCTTTTGTTACGGAACCCGAAAACTTAAATTGCCTGACCAACCTTGTGTTTTATCTTTGCGAGGAATTCTGATTACTAAGAATATAATGGCTTTATATATTAGCTTCTCAATTATTACGAACACTCATACATTTTTATAGATCCGCCTAGTTTAATTAGCATACGCTATTTGCTTGGAGATTTACAAGACTTTTTTGTAATTAAAATTAAACTTTTTTGTGCAATTAATACCGTGTCTATAACGAATCGCTTGTTTTTAAAAACGAGTTTATTAATGTTCGGTACAAAAATATTCTATCTATATTTTCGGTTCTATATTTTTTTTTTACTTAAGACACTTAAGATTATATAATTGAACTAGCAGTTGCTCGCGACTTCGTACGCGTGAAATTTAGAAATTAAACCTTAACAAACAGAAGTTTACTTTGACAGTCGATAGATGGCGGTGTATCGTTTTTTTAAATCGCGCTATAGTTCGACACATTAACACTTAAGCTCGTCAAAATTTCTATAGTGTCATCATCTCGTTTTCGTGTTTTATAAATTAGTTAGGAGTTAGGATTAGGATTATTAAATGTTGTTCTTAGAATTTGATAAAAAAGGCTTTCCTCTTATTAAAAGTATAACTAGTATAAAAAGAAATAGTGTTTATACTTTACATTGTGCGTACGCGAATACGTACGCGTGGAATTTATTAAGTGGAATTAAAATAAATAAAAATAAAAAGTCCCCGTTTAGCAACATTTTTCATGATGCTTTGTGCCTATTAGTCGCAGCGTTATGTTTAGACATCGGATTATATGCATTTGCATATTTGCATATGCAAATGCATATATTTCTATTTTTATAGCATTATTGCATATTTTGGTACATTTTCATAAAGAGTGCTTATTTCAATAGTAATACGTGTTGTATTATGCCGGTCGACAACCCAGATCGACGCATTCGCCTCGCACACACTCAGCGACAGCGAGCGCTGACTGCTGACTGAATGTAAAATTGTAAACTTTTGGCTCGCATCGCTCTGCGCTCGATAGGCGTTGGCGGGATGCGGCGTGCGGGTGGGGAGGGGCGTACGACACTTACTACTTCACTCACGCGCCTAACGCAATTCAATTGTTTTTGTCTCGCTGTATTTGTTTATCTACGAAAACCTTATTTTATTTTAAATAAAATAATGCCGCCAGTGAAAAAAAATACCCATGCTTTAATGGAATCATGGATAAAAAAATATCCAGACCAATTTACGACTGATGGCACTGTGATTTTCTGCAAGGTTTGTGAAAAGCGAATACCTTCATCAAAAAAATATCAAATCGATCAACATGTGAGTACTGCTTCACATTTAGCTGCAAAACAGAAACCTGCAAGAAGTTGTCAACAACTGCTAACTCATATTTCGTCTTCTAATTCGGATACTTCAAACAAAGTACAATTCAATAAAGATTTGTGTGAGTTTTTTGTTGCTTGCAATATACCTTTCCACCAATTAAATAACGAAGTAAGCAGGAAATTCCTAAAGAAGTATTGCACTAATCAGATAATTCCTGAAGAATCCACAATTCGAAAAAACTACCTTTCAAATATCTACGTAGAAGTACTTGGTGAAATTCGCGTCGATCTCTCGAACGATTTGATATGGATATCGGCAGATGAAACGACAGATTCCTGTGGACGATATATAGCGAATCTAATTGTTGGGAAATTATCTAAAGAGCCCTCTATTCCCCATTTGGTTGCTTGCAAGGTTTTAGAAAAAACAAACCATTCAACTATCGCCCGGTTCATAAATGATTCCATCAAATCACTATTTCCCGATTCCTCTATGGACGAGAAAATATGTGTTTTTGTTTCTGACGGTGCGCCATATATGGTAAAAGCTGGTCAGGCTCTTAAAGTATTCTACCCAAAATTGCTGCACATCACCTGCCTAGCCCATGGATTACATCGATTGGCGGAAGAAATCAGAAATGAGTTCAGCATAGTAAATAAATTGATTTCTTCTACAAAAAAAGTGTTTTTAAAAGCACCATCACGAGTTCAAGCATATAAAGAGAAACTACCAAACGTTGCACTACCCCCAGAACCAATATTAACACGATGGGGAACTTGGTTAAAAGCTGTATTGTTTTATGCTGAGAATTTTGATGCCATAAAAGAAGTAGTTGGATCATTTGACAGATCAGATGCCATCGCAATCAAGTCAAGCCAGCTGGCATTTGAGGATCCTTCAATAAAAAAAAATATTGCTCTTATTGCAACACATTTCAGCGATATACCCGACGCAATCGAAAAATTAGAAACTAAAAACCTTCCTCTGTGCAAGTCCTTGGAAATATTAGAAAAAATGATTGAACAGAGTAACGCCCTACCGTCTGTAATATCGCAAAAGGTTCGTGGCAAATTAAATGCAGTATTGTATAAAAACCCTGATCTTGATGGAATAAGAAAAATCGATGCATTTATCAACGGCAGCGGACAAACTCTTCCTGAAGAGGTCTCTGCAGGAATGGCGCCAAATTTCAAGTTCTGTCCGGTAACGTCAGTTGACGTCGAAAGGTCATTTTCTGCCTATAAATTGATATTAAGTGACAAACGTCACAAGTTTACTATAGAAAATCTGGAAAAATATATTATTGTTTATTGTCACAAAAATTATAATAAATAAACATTACCTATTATAGGTTGTCTGCTGTCTCTTTTGATTATAATGTCACAGATTTATATGTCAATGTATAATGTATAAAAATTAAAATATAAATAAACGTAAATTCTAATTAATGATTAGAAATTACTTACTATAAATGGTTTTTTATTGTGCATATTTTGTGCATATTTCGCCCTTTTTTAGTGCATATTTGCATGCATATTTTAGCATTTTGATAGTGCATATAATCCGATGTCTAGTTATGTTATATAGCGTTATAGCCTTCCTCGATAAGTGTACCATCCTACACTAAAAGACTTAGCGGTTTCTGAGATTAGCGCGTTCAAACAAACAAACTCTTCAGCTTTATAATATTCAGTGTTATAAAAACACAATCTTATGTGGCAAAGATTATTAAACAGATATTACAAATGTTTCAATTTAATCTTGACATACTAATTTATTACCTACAAGGAGAATATCCAATATAGTGTCTAAATTTTGCGGTTATTTCTGTCTATAAAATGATTAAGACATCAACCGCTTTATAATTACAGCTAATTTAGTTTTGACATCGCGTACGGAAGCCTAATACTTTGATATCTACAATATAGAACCTTATTCTCAAATCTAGACGGTCTAAAACTGTGAAACGCAATGATGTAGTAGCAAATTCTAAAGTGCTTGTAAATTAGTATTAAAATTCTTGCAAATCTTAAATAGAAACCGTGTCTGAGCGACTTAGATTCGAATTTTGTTTGTATGTTTATTGATAGGGTAGGTATTATTGAAATATCAACACCTATTTCAAAGGAAAATACGAGTTCAGTAAATAACAGTCATTCTTTAGACTCGTCACCTTTCGTAGAAGTGTCGGGTGGTCTTATCAACTTTTTATCATAGACAATTTAAACACTAACGAGTATATTTTTGCTAACGGTATCATAAATTGGTTGTACGAAAGGTTTAATAACCAATTAAATTCGCTCGATCACATAATTTAAATACATGTACAACTCTGATTAAAATATACGATAATAACTCTATTAAGTACTTTGAAAATTAAAATTCGAACAGGCTTGTTGATATTTTTTAAATTTTATTTAAATTTTCTGCCTACAAAAAGTCGCAATGTATGTTAAAATAAGTAAAAAGAGGCAAGCATACCTTTTGATTTAAAAATAAAACCATGAGCGATTGTTTTTTTTTTAAATTTTCATCGGTACAGCATAACAAATGCTAGGTGATTCGTTAATTCCTTAATTCAGTATCTAGTAATTCTGGAAGAATGACGAGAGCTCTTCAAAGCACGTTTTATTTTAAGTTTGCCAGTCTTCGAATTTGCTTTCGAATGAGTCACTAAAAATAGACACTGTTAAAATGAGTCATTTCCTTTAGTTTTTATTACAAATTTTTGTTTCCAGTGTGGCTATCACTAACAATGTTTGGCGATGTTACATTCTCATACAGTCCAAGTTGATGGATCCCTGATTCCTTTAATATTGAATGTACTTAGATTTTTTTGACGGATTTTTGTTTGTTACTTATGAAAAGAGAGCGACAAAATAATCTTCAAACTTATAACGAAATATGTAGGCAGCCCGCAACTTTATACGGGCATCATGGTGGAGTGGTTCCTGTAACGGACTACCGTTCACGAGATCGCGGGTTCGATTCCCGCTCGGGACAATCATTTATGTGATGTTTATAATTGTCATACAAATGTTTGTACTGCGTCTGGGTGTTTCTATGTATTATAAGTATGTATTTACAAAAGAAAAGAAGTATAAAGTAGTAAAAATTCTGTTAGTGTTTAATTGTAGATTTATCGAGTACGGTTATAGGCTATATAACATCACGCTTCGACTAATAGGAGCCAAGCTTCAGTGAAAAATGTTGTGAAGATGGATTTTTTTTCTAAATTCCACCCGTAAGAAGTCGCGGCCTATAGCTAGTTTAACTAAAGATTCAACTATTCAAATACAATAGAATATTAAGTGTCTTAAACAATAGACTTAGTTACTAATTGTCCAAGATGAGACAGCGTTTCGTTAAATATGTACATATTAAAGTCGTACCTTGGCGAGTTTTAAGTCGGTATGGAAATCCTGACAAGTTACTGTTTAAATAGCTGCCTTATACTTTTGTTTAATTTTGTTTTATCTTATTAGTTATTTATGAAGTTGCTTCTTATTTAATAAAGTGACTTCAATGGCTACTGGATTTCTTAGTTGGTATGAAGTAATTATGTAAATGATAAATGCAGTTTATAAACATACTAGCTGACCCGGCAAACGTTGTTTTGCCGTACTAAAAAAAAAGGTTTAAAAAATAGATGTTGGCCGATTCTCAGACCTAGAGGATATGTACACAAAATTTCAGGAAAATCGGTCGGGCCGTTTCGGAGGAGTACGGTAACTAACACTGTGACACGTGAATTTTATATATAAGATATATTATATAAGATATATATAAGATATATTTTTCAAATTTTTTTTTTTCAATTATGACAAAACAACGTTTGCCGGCTCAGCTAGTTAGATATAAAATTCACGTGTCACAGTGTTAGTTACCGTACTCCTCCGAAACGGCTTGACCGATTCTTCTCAAATTTTACATACATATTCAGTAGGTCTGAGAATCGGCCAACATCTATTTTTTAGTATGGCAAAACAACGTTTGCCGGGTCAGCTAGTATTAGATATATTGTATCTTACATTATTTTAATTTATCTTAGATATGATTGCTATTGTGGTAGCTAATAGTCATCCTTTGGATGTTCATAGAGTCATATAATAGGAGAATTAAACCAATTAGTATCTTTCTATGAATTTAATGTTCGGTAAAATAATTATTATTGTTGTAGCTAAAATGGTCGCAGTAACCAAAAGTAAAAAAATAAAATTGAATTTTAAGGGTTCAGCAAAAGTAATTTAGAGAAAAACAAAATTTACAGAAGAATGCTTAATAAATTAAATTGTAGTGGAAAAAGTGATCACCGCAAGCGGGACTTTTTCCACTACAATTTAATTTATTAAGTAAAAGCATAGCAAGTCAATTGCAAAATTAATAAATTACTCACAGAATGCTTATCAAGCTGGTTGATTGGAATAGGTATTTACAAGTATTTATTATAACCTTCTTGCACAATACAATATATATACAAAGGCGGGCTTAATGCCATTAGGCTTTTTCTACCAGTCAACCTGTGTAGTGCGAAAAATAGCAAAGGTAGTTGCGCAAAGAAAAACATTTGCCATAAATTTTATTATAATCTAACTATTTATTAAAACAGAATAATGGTTGTTACATCTTACATAGGAAAATCGAAACGAGAGCATAATTACAATGGTTCATCATTATACAAAGTAGTTATAAGGTTTACTGCTTTTAAATCTATAAGAAAAAAGCCGCTTCGTCGCAAAACGCTAAGGGTCGCCCGATAATCATAATTTACCGAAACTTCCACCGACCGAAATTAATTAAGGCTCTCATTCATTTTTTTTCTCTTTATACAGAAAGAGTCTTTTATTAATTAAGGAACAGGCATTGACGAATCGGCTACTGTCGTAAGATAGACAGTTCGATAAACAGGCGAGCATTTTGAATATCATTTTGGTTTGGGGTCCCGTCCGGTCCAAAAACTGTTGGGACAGTTTTGGTGTTTTTTATAAAACTAGTTACGATTTTTATATCTAAGAAATGGTAATGCATTAAGTATTGGGACCATTTTTGAGCTTTTTATCCCATATTTTAGTCAATAGCAAATCGGTGACGGCCCAGATGCAGAAAGCAGTCTTGCTAGACAATGCCCGTCGTTTTCCCGTTTCCCGTCAATAGGCTCCACCACCCTGGCCGACTGTTGCTAGCCTCGTCGGAGTGCATTCTGTCGCCTTTCGAGAAGAGACAGTCATCATCATCATCATAACAACGCGCCTTTTTCCCGTGGGGGTAGACAGACACTATAGAGCGCCATCTGCTACGATCCAAACATACTTCCTTGGCTTCATCCACACTCATACATCTGGTCATACATGCCCGACGGTTGAAGTACGAGACAGTGTTGTATCCAAAAAAATATTCATATTCGACCTGGTTATAATAATTAATTTTGTGACAAGATAGACTTGGAAAAATAGTAAATGTTTTGGAGAAATTTATATATATTTCTTAGTTCAACTCTAAATAAACTTTGCTTGCTTTAGTTCTGCATCTTAAATATTATGTTCACTTCTTGTAAGGTAATGCAACCTTTTTGTATACCTATCTCATTTCATACTTTGTATTGTTTAAAATGGCTTACATTAGATTTGTGGCGTTGCCTGATTTTGACTACAAGTTTCATAAATTGGACGAAAGTATGCTATAACAATTATAAGCTGTTATTTTTTGCATTTCCTATCAAAAATTTTATGGAGTTCTTAAATATATGAATAATTCTGTACGAAACCGTGTTAAAAAACTTGAATGCTCTTCACGTAGCTCAAAACGGATACGCCTGATTTTTTATAAGATGTTGTTTGTAAGATTATGTGAGATATGGCCCGATATATTGTCTCGTGCCCGATGACGGATTCCTTTTCCGATAGTGCCACCTTTTGACAAATGGGCGAACCTTTTTCAGACTTAATGCATTCTGGTGACATGCGCTTAGATTGTTATCAAACAGAACTGCCAGGACAATAATATGTTGTCTTAAAAGAACTAAAAAACCGGTAAAGTACGAGCGGGGCTCGTTCAAGAAGGATTTTATTAAATCGTCCGTGTGGTGACGGATTAAGAATACAAGTGTCACCACCCTACGAAAAGTCTAAAACAAACCCAGTGCCAACACGCCTGGTCAGGGCGGCACAGTAGACCATAATCCCTGAGCCATTCAAAGACAGAAGGCCCGTGCCCAACAGTGGGACGAAAATGGGCTGGAGAGAGAAACCATACTGTCATTATAATAACTCTTAACTCCAAATAACAGGATAAGGGTTGGAGAATGATAGTGTTTAATATTTTGTTGTTATAGCATTAACTGATTTTTACTAGACATACTGATTTTTACTACATAACTGATTTTTACTAGTCTGGTGACAGGCGGACAAACGAATGGATAGTGAAGTATCAGCCACACGGTCCTGCATAATTCCTGACCCCAAATAACGAGATAAAGGATGAGCATTTGTTGTTATAGCATCAACTAATATTTATAGACTTTAAAATGTTCAGCACTCTTGCTATCACCGTTGCAGAGATACTGCCTTCTGACGGACGGATGGACGGACAGTGAAGTACCTATCAGCTATAAGGTCCTGGTTTACCTATCAGTACGAAACCTTAAAAACCTATAATTCGACTGGCTAGATTTTTAAAGGTAACGTTTTTAGTAAAATAAATTTGTAAGGTATCAAAGTAAAATAGCAAGCTAAGCTATGATGAACGGTTCTTCAGGTATATCAAACATTCGCCCTAAATTTCAATAATCCTGCTCGTAAAGTTTTTATATCTTTGAACGCTTATTCTGGGTCTCATACTGTTGCCGATTTCATAAATTTTGTCAATCTGTAGGTTTTTGGACGTATTAAATATTTTGCTTGTTCACGCCTTTGTCCGTACTGATTTCACACGTACGTAAATCTGATTTAAATAAGTATAAAAAAGACGTGTGGCACTCAGGGCCTGCCGCGCTAAAGCTATTGCATAGCATTTTTTATCAACTTATGTAATTATAATTACATATTTATTTTATTTATGCAATAATCTAAATACCATAAACTAAAATAAGATTAATAATCCTTATTTACTGATGCTTACATCTGTCCATTGGTCAATCAAATGTTATTAAAATAAAATAAACATTATTTTACATTATCAAAATCTAAAATACGCTGTTACATGTACATTTAGGATATATGTTGTCGATTCAAAATCCTTATTTTAATACGCAGTTTAATGTGAGGAAGGCGCTTACCCTTGGTATTAACAGGATGAAATAAATTGCGGGGCGATGAAGGGATTACGCATGCGCAGTAGCGCCGATAATGTAAGGTTTTTCATTACGCTATTTTCGTTACGGAATTTCTGGATTCGGACTCCACGCTCAAGGCCCGCGATAGAAGCTATGCTTAAAGGATAATATTCTGCTTAAAGAAAAGCAAAAATATCTTCAATATCTCTAAAGAATTAGGTTGTTTGTTATTCGTTGATATTGGAGCCAGTCAGGTATTAGTATCTGATATAAGAAAGAACAATAATTCGTCAGGTTGGCACACAGGGTTGGCATGAATATTTTTATTTAGCATGTCATTATTCCCGATAAATTACATTGCAAGTTAAGTGGTACAATATAACTTTCTTTTTTTGTTTTGTATGCCCTATGTAATTTCATAACATGAAATTAGTATCTACCCAATCGCACCTATATTATTGTTAGTTAGAATACCCAAACCCATTTTTCTCTTTTACGACTTTTCCACAAATATCACACGAATAATGCAGTTTAAAATACTTTATTAGTCTTGTTTGTTTAATTACTTATAATAAATGTCTTATAAATCATACAAGTCTATCAATCATCATTTATGCTTCAAAATACAAGACGTCACAACAAATTGTGACTACCCTCAATTTTTTAAAACTTTCTCTTCACTAGAATAGCTCCCATCATCAATTTTCATTTCTCCCCCTACAACAAAGCTTACGTCAGGTACAATATATACATTCAATTAACGGAAAAAGATAGCCACATGGTTGTTTATCAAACATAAATTATATATACACAAGTGATACGATCTATCCAATTTCAACAAATCATTTCATTACGGTAAAACATGAGGGGAATATAAAAATATTGTAGCATTTACATATTGTGTAAGCACAATGAATAGTACTTTATTAGGTTTATACTTACACAATGGCGCCAATTCTGTTGCACCGAACAAACCGCGTTCAAACAAACCAACTCTTAAGCTTTTTAATATTAGTATAGATATAGATTACGAAACCCTAACCAACATTGCAGATAACCGCTGAATGCAGGCGGTACAGAAATGCACGCTATGTCATTCATTGATATAAAGATAGTAAAAATCATTCAAAATTTGATTATTCTATATAATTGTACTAGTCTAAAATACTACAAATAATAATTGGTCAAGTGCGAGTCGGACTCGCGCACGAAGGGTTCCGTACCATTATCTATGCAATATAAGGCAACGTTATTAGTATCGAGCAAGAAACGGTAAAAAAATCATGTTTGTTGTATGGGAGCCCCCCTTAAATATTTATTTTATTTTATTTTTAGTATTTGTTGTTATAGCGGCAATAGAAATACATCATCTGTGAAAATTTCAGCTGTCTAGCTATCACCGTTCTTGAGATACTGGGTACGGAACCCTAAAAATTATGTTTGTTGTATGGGAGCCCCCCTTAAATATTTATTTTATTTTAGTTTTAGTATTTGTTGTTATAGCGGCAATAGAAATACATCATCTGTGAAAATTTCAACTGTCTAGCTATCACCGTTCTTGAGATACTGGGTACGGAACCCTAAAAATCATGTTTGTTGTATGGGAGCCCCCCTTAAATATTTATTTTTTTTTATTTTTAGTATTTGTTGTTATAGCGGCAATAGAAATACATCATCTGTGAAAATTTCAACTCTCTAGCTATCACCGTTCTTGAGATACAGCCTGGTGACAGACGGACGGACGGACGGACGGACGGACAGCGAAGTCTCAGTAATAGGGTCCCGTTTTTACCCTTTGGGTACGGAACCCTAAAAAGCGTAATAATTAATATCTCAAATTATTTTTACTGCTTAATAAAATCACCCTCATACTCGTAGATATCACTGATAGAATAGCCAGTTTAATTTGATCCTTTCAACCCTTCTAAAAGTATAGAACATCTTTCAAATGTCATTATTACGCTTCGCATATTGAGCTCAATAGTACTGGTACAGTTATGCTCTTTGGTAGATTAGTTTTATATAGGATGAACAGTATTGCTCTGAGCTTCAATTTCATGGAATCATTTTATAATAGGAGAAATAACTTTGTGGTAAGACCACACCTTTAAAATAGCCTTGGAATTTTAGCTTTGATTTCTGAGTGTTATTGATGCAATTTCGTATTAATTTGTTTATATTATTGTTTTGCAGTTATTCGAATATAGCACAAGGGCTCGTCATAAGGACAAGCTACATGTAGTTCCCAGTAAAACAAAATTACTCAATGAGAGGGTGTTCTGTCTGTCTACGCGAATCTGTAATAAATTACCAAGATGTATCACATCTGTAACTAATATTAAACTAGGTATTTAAAAAAAGATTGATTGATTTTCTTATCACTAAGTGCTGGACCGTAGAATTTTGACATTTAACTGCTGTTATTTTGACATTATATTATAGTATAATAATTGATAATGATATTTTTGAGCACATAATTAATATCGTATTTATAATAAGGCTGATGTACCTAACTAACTGTAACACCGTCATGTGTACGATATGCTTATTGTTTAGTCGTCAATAATTCTGTCGCCTCCACTAACTTAATTGTTGTATGCCAGCTCGGCAGAACATAGTTGCACAATTGTAAACTATTTGTCCTGTTACATCTATTTATCTATGTTCACAATAAATGAATTTAAATTTGAATTCGTGAAAACGTGACTTCGTACGTCTGGAATTTGGAGCCTATGATATAGACATAATACATAGCCTATTCCACCCACGCTACAGAGCCTGTGGCTTCCTATTAAGTAGTGAAACATTTTTGGGATCGAATTATTATCGTCACAAACACCTGAACCATACCGAAATAAAGTCATAAAGATACTATTAAACAAAAAGAAAATCTGTATTAACTCATAAAATATTTTACTATCAATTACAAAAATAATAAATAACTTTAACTATGAAATAATTAACAGCTAAACCACTAGACTACAAATTTTATATAGAACAGAGTACTGACCGAAACATTTTTAGGGTCCCGTGCCAAGGGGTAAAACGGAACCCAATTATAAGACTTCACAAACTTTCACATTTATAATATTACTAGCTGCGCCGCTTGGTGTTACCGGTAAAAAGGATAAAAAATAAGTTCATTTTCTATTCCATTTTCCATTGGAAAGTTTTATGAAAATCCATCCAGTAGTCTTTACGTGAAAGCACAATAAATATCCTTACATATCCAAACATCGGAGTATGGATAGAAGACCGAGCGAACGTTCGCGTTGCTTAGCCAACAGCTTATGTATTTTATTTTATAACGCGTAATTCTTTTTTCATCATATCTCCTAAGATATTTATTTAAATTGCATGCTGTAAAGAGCAGTTATCTTAATATACTCGTATATATTTCTTGTGTGCGTGTGTATGTGACTGAACTCCTCCTAAACGACTGGACCGATTTTGATGAAATTTGTTGTGTGTATTCAGGGGGGTCTGAGGATGGTTTAGATTCACAATTGGCTGGACCGATTTTGATGAAATTTTTTTTACACAGAATTGTATGGCAAAACAACGTTTGCCGGCGCAGCTAGTAATCTATATTAATTGCGTAAGCTAACTAAGCTATTTAATTTGATAAAACAGATTACTATTTATACACATAAATAGCTTTTGAAAACACCCTACTGAATTTGAGAATATTTTTGACATTATTATGGGTATAGAGGGTTTCCCTTTAAAGATAGACATATGCCCTCGCAGACTTTTTTGAAGAACTATAGGTAGCAAACAATTCCTCCATACATTAGTTTGTTATACCTCACATAGATAAGGCAGCGTTTTCATTTATAGACCGCGCGCGTCCGAATTTCTCGGCAAATTTAATCATATCTCATCCAATATACAGCAAACCCCAACAAATTATGTGAAAAAAGCCATCCTCTTGAATCATTCTATCTATTAAAAAAAACCGCATCAAGATCCGTTGCGTATTTTTGAAGATATAAGCTCACATAGGGACATACATACAAAAATAACGACTTTGTTTTATAAGAAGTATAAGTAAAGATAAAGATTAGGATTGTTTTATATTTTACTAGCTGACCCGGAAAACCTTGTTTTGCCATTCAAATGTCAGGAGTTGCCCCTTATCACTTAGGGGTTTTAAAAATAGATAGTATCCTATTCTCAGACCTACTGAATATGCATAAAAATATTCATAAGAATCAGTCTAGCCGTTTCGGAGGAGTATGGGAACGAACATCGTGCCGCCTATCTAATATATAAAATTTACGTGTCACAGTGTTAGTTACCGTACTCCTCCGAAACGGCTTGAACGATTCTTCTCAAATTTTGCATACATATTCAGTAGGTCTGAGAATCGGCCAACATCTATTTTTCAAACCTTTTTTTTTGTAGTATGGCAAAACAACGTTTGCCGGGTCAGCTAGTTATATTATATAATCTAGCCTAGTGTATAATAATTAAATAAATAAAATTTGTACATAGACGGACTTAATGCCCAGTGCATTTTCTACAAATCAACTTTTAAGTGTAAATAAAGCTATTTCTTACAAAATAAAAATTTTACGGAACCTTTAATGTACGATTTTAACTTGTACCAAGAACCAATCTTTCGCTCGTAAAATATAATAGGCAATTCAAGTAACGTCCAACGCACTCAACCAACATGTATTGTATCGAAATATAAATCAAACTAATATGGTAGTTTCTTACAAAAAAAAATTTATATTACGAGTAACGAAAGTAAGTTAATAGAAATACGTGAACCTTTTCAACTATTTCTGTGAAAATATTATATTTTATTTACTTACACAATTGTCCAGCGATGCGTTTTGAGTTTGTTATTCGCTATTACTCTAAGTACACTTTACTGCCTAGAATACCAAATAGACTTTTCTTTCCTCTCATAGGTACTGTAGCACTAAGTTAAGAGTGCCTATACTGCAGGGTTTTCCTGTAGGAACTTGATAATTTTGAATTAACGGCGATCCTCGTGGTTGAGTGGTTCATGTAACGGACTGCCGATCAAGAGGTCGCGGGGTCGATTCTCGCTCGGGACAATCATTTATGTGATTTTTCTAATTGTCATACAAATGTTTGTACTGCGTCTGGGTGTTTCTATGTATTTTATGTATTATTATATAAGTATTTATTTACAAAAGAAAAGTAGTATATGTATTCTATCCGTATTCTGTTACCCATAACACAAGCATATAAGCTTAGCTTGGGACTAGAGGACGTTGTGTATAATGTCCATGAATATTCATATAAAAAAAAAATTTGAACTAAATTTATATCGAACTGTTACTGTTAATATATTCAGAAATATTAACTATGTATTAAATTTTACTAAAATCGTTAATGCCATCAAAACAGTATAACTCGTTTCAGAAAAAAAAAAATTCATTTAACTTAATTACTTTGTCATAAAATGAAAACACAAATCGGAAAATAGAAACTAAAATAAAAATAAACAATTTTATTAAAACTGGCTGACGGGTGTCAAGATACATACATACAATATTGTTCTACTTGTCTAATCTAACATCAGTTGCGTGACGTCATTGTAGGGAATGTAGGGTGATATTAATAATAAACACGCCTACCGTTTTTATCCCCAAACACCTTGCGACCCTAATACAAATGCTTTGTAATTATTTGAATTAAAACTGCACCATATGTCTGACTGTTATTTCAAGCCCGCCTATACGGATAGGCGTTTCCCTTTTTCAATCATTATTGTGCTGCGACTAACAACATGAAATGTGAAAGAAGAAATTCATAATTATTTTATTAGAATAGAATAGATTTGGTTGTTTTTGTGCCATCACAGTGCCATCTTATTACTTTAAACGAGAACTACTTTTTACGGATTTAGACGCGTGTATTTGTGTTTACGCGTCTAAATCCGTAAAAAGTAGTTTTATTTAATCAGACCACTACTTTCATAGATTACTCCCTATCTACATATTACAAACATTACCTATTTTCAAAATTAGAACAGAACACTAAAATATAAAATTTAAAGTCATAATTCTAAAATTATAATTACATTATGCGTTTTTATGCCATCACAGTGCCATCACAATATGGCGCCTTGGAAAAAGAAATAAAATTTACATTATGCCGTAACCTGCACAGAATGTAAAATTAAAATGTTAAGTGCTTTCATATTATAACGCATATAAAATCATTTTTAAGATAATATGTTGAAAGTTAATTTCAGTAATGCTGTTTGCTATTCATTTGTATGATGCACTTGGATATTAAAATTATTGAGATGAAAATGTTGCGCGGTATTTAATATAGATGGCAGTAATTTTAGATATTACTGTAAAGTAAAGTATATTTGTTTTGATATCCAGTTTAGGTTTGGGTCAGGACTTTCTTTTATCTGCTAGAAACCCTGGGCACATTATAACTTACGCCCCGCCGTAACCAATTAGTTGAAGGCAGAAAAATATGATAAAGTAATGACTAGGTTGGCCAAATAGTCGGGTGACCCAGGGCACGAAAACGGGCCTGGTTAGGCTGTGCAGTTTAGGACTTTTTTGACCTAAATAGATATTTTCCCATATAGTGGTGCTAAATAGATATTTTCCCATGTGATGGTTTTTGTAAATTTATGAAGTGCTACGCCGCAGTTTTTAAACAGCGCGATTTTTTTATTTCATTTAAATACATATTTTATTCTGGGTTTTTAAAAATCTTTAAATACTTTGCTTTCTCATAAATTCTATCGAAAATCTAGCCAATATTAAACTCAAAAACAAATCCGACCTTAACTTAATATAGACTGCAATTCCTTACTGATAATATTTGTTATAATTTGATCAGATAAATATAAAAAACTAGCTACCCCGGCAAACGTTGTTTTGCCATACAATGCTGTGTAAAATAAAATTTCATCAAAATCGGTCCAGCCGTTTAGGAGGAGTTCAATTACAAACACACGTACAGAAGATTTATATATATAAAGATTACAATTTATTAAGCAAAACATAATTTGGCAGATACATATATTTTTGCTTATGATATAAATTAACTATCTCTACGGAACATCTATTGGAAATTGTCCAGGAAAGTTTCCGGGATCGCTTATTTACATTACTGAATCACTATCTTTGATTGATACTTTGTAAATAGTTTTCCTTTATTTGGTACAATCATTACTATTTACATTATAATATTATTTATGACTAACCTCATGGTCTATTGGTTCATAGAACGGACTGCCGTTTATGCTGTCGCGGATTCGATTCCCGTACGGGATAATCATTTGTGTGATGTTTATAAATGCCATAAAAATGTTGGTTCTGCGTCTGGGTGTTTCTATGTGTTATCTTCTTCTTATGATTCACGTGTTAGTTACCGTACTCCTCCGAAACGGCTTGACCGATTTTTATGAAATTTTACATGCGTATTCAGTAGGTCTGAGAATCGGCCAACATCTATTTTGCAAACCTTTTTTTTTAGTATGGCATAAAAATGTTTGCCGGGTCAGCTAGTAAGTATGTAAAATTAACAAAAGAATAGTAGTATATGTAGTATCTTCGTATTCTGGTAACACAAGTATATAAGCTTAGCTTGGGACCAGAGGTCGTTCCCGAGCACCACGCCAAAAGATACAACTATAGATCAGTTACATTTTAGTGATTTTACTTGTAAAATCTTTGAAAAAAGAGATAATTTTTTTTTTCTTTACAAATATTCATGGACATTTCACACAACGTCCTCTGGTCCCAAGCTAAGCTTATGCTTGTGTTATAAGTACCATGGGTACTCGTTAAGTTTAGTACTGGTTTTCTTCGCAACAAACTTTCACGCCATATTATTTATTAAGAGTAATGCTAAGCTTCTATTAGAAAATATTATGTTTTTTTAGAAAAACCTTAGCAATCGTGTATGTGCTAAACGCTGCAACAACAGTTTTTTGGATGGTTACAGATATTTCTTTTAGTAATCATGTTTTGGAAAAAAAAATTAATAGAAGCATAGATACATAGGACTGTGTGGAAAATTCGTAGATTTAGAGTCAATAACCACGAAGAAAACAGCGGAGTACAATGCTCATATTTTTGTATGGCACATGGCTTGCTGTCTTACCCTCTTTAGGAGTGATGACAATGCATTTATTAAAAAAAAAAGGTGTCTGAATTTATCGTGTTCCTTAAATTAAAAAAAAATACTACACAAATTATTTTAATGTGCTATTTGTTTTGTTACAGAAGATAGACGCATATAACCACAGCGGTCCATCGCTACAGACATCTGCAGTGATCGCGCTCTGCTCAATTGTACTTGTCATCGGCATTCTGATCGGTGCCATACTTGTTTGGAAGTAAGTTTCTTTAAGATATAACTACATCCAATATATAAAATTCTCGTGTCACGATGTTCGTTCCCATACTCCTCCGAAACGGCTTGACGAAATTTTATATGCATATTCAGTAGGTCTGAGAATCGCCTACTACATATCTATTTTTCAAACCTCTAAGCTTAATGATAAGGGTCGTCCACCACTAACATGTGTGTGGCAAAACAACGTTTGCCAGGTCAGCTAGTAATACTATAATATTATCTAACTCTTACGCGACTTATTTGTTTAAATAAAGCTAAAAAAGTAGTTACTTAAAATATCTTATCAGTATGGTTGTGAGTACGTAGTTTAAAAATATTTATAATGTGAGTGTTATAAAATTCAGCTCCGGACTCTACACAGAAATTAATTAAATCTAAATTATCCGTGTGGTAACGAAATGAGAATACAAGTGTCACCATCCCATTTTCATTAAAAGCTAAACACTTTAGAATGTCCCTGCTTATATTAGAATTAACTTACGTAATAATTTAATAAAATTAGTTTTATTTTCACGCCTATCATAAAATAAATACAGTCATCAATAGTTAAGAAGCTAATCAGGCGAGAAAATATGAATCCACAGAAGATATTTTAACGGTAACGACAATGGTTCTTTTGTGACAGTTTAATCGCTATTAAAGCCATCGTCACATGTGGAGGCAATGGCTTGAGAAAGTTGATTAGAGTGCCTGTCACCTTCTAGATTAAGACACGGACTTAAATATGTGTGCCACAAATTATATGCTGAAGCGTTTTCTTTTCAAAACTTAGCTGTATATTATTTTTGTCGAATTAAGAACTATCTACTATTATTATTAGTACTACTACCTATTTTAATTATTACTAAAGCTGTGTATTTGTTTGTGCGTGCTGAATTCGCAGTCAAATATATTTGATAATTTTAAATGTATGTAATTAATTAATGTTGATTTTGACTGTAATCGGGATGTTTCAAACATCAAATAGTAACACTTAAAAAGAATACTTACTGGGCATTGCTGCCTTAATAAGCATGCGCAGACAATAGTGCTGACTGACAATGGGATGTGTAGACTCAGTCATTTGGCGGAGGAAACGCCCATTCACATTCTCACTGATTGCCCTTCAGTGATGCACATGCGATGTTCCTCTCTAGGCGATTACACCATACACCCAGAAGAGACTAAACTTCTCGGAGCCAAAAAGATCCTGGAGTTCTTTATGGCAACAGGCTTGGACCGAGAACTGTAGAAAGTGGCGATCACAATAGATCAATCTGGTCGCAGTGATACTATATAATATAGCCTGAATAGCCGCTAGTCAAAAAAAAAAACACTTAAAAGGTTAGGACCAATTTGATAGACGGAAGGTTTTTTAATGTCTCGCATAAAAACTACGACGCCCGTCATGAGTAATAATAAGCCTAGCTATTAATTACAATTTAATCTTATCGCTTCTGCTCTTAACTTACGTCATCCAAAAATATAATAATTGGAGGTGTCACAATATAAGTGTCATCGCGTTAGAGTGACGGGCGGTCGGATTTAGAAACTGGATGCTTGATAAGTAGCTATTAGAATTATGTGCTGTTAATTAGACCTGCCTACATGTTTAGGGCGTTTAAGGTTACAGCAACCTTTGAATATGAACTTGACGGGCTTCGTGGCGTAGTGGTTCATGTAATGGACTGCCGTTCACAAGGTCGCGGGTTCGATTCCCGCTTGGGACAATCATTTGTGTGACAATCATAAATGTCATACAAATGTTTGTACTACGTCTGGGTGTTTTCTATGTATTATAAGTAATTATGTATTTACAAAAGAAAAGTAGTTTATTTATTATATCCGTATTCTGGTACCCATAACACAAGCATAATAAACTTAGCTTGGGACCAGAGGACGTTGTGTGAAATGTCCGTGAATATTTATTTATTTAAAAAAAATAAAAAAATATGAACTTAAAAATTTGATATATTATACAGAACATAATGTTTAAATCATCATCATAACATCACGCCTTTTTCCCATTAGGGTAGGCTGAGACTTTCTAATTTCCATTAGTGGAATTTTAACTTATCCACTAATTAGAAATTTGATCATTTATGTTTTAAGTTTCTTTTAGTGAAGAAATAAATTTTACCAAGAAATACAATAATAAACGCTCCAGAATCTGCATTAGTAGTGACTTAATTACCTTATGTCCATCTCTTTTATCCTGCTAAAGAACGACAAAGACAAAATATTGACACCCACGTTAGTCTGAACACGCAATCTTAAAGTCCGAGCGAAATCTATCACGTTTTGACACAAACGGGAAGTGAACTCGGAATAGACTAACTGTTATAATTTTGCTTCAAATAAAGGCTCTATCCACAACAAGAGTAAAACTATAAAAAATATGATGAAATTTAAAAATATAGATAGTGCGTGTGCGAATGAAAGTAGAAGTAACGAAGTCTAGAAAACTAAGGAAAAAATAGTGACGAAAAGACCATGTAAAAGAAGATAATCTTCTTTATCTTTATCTTTACTTCTTATAAAACAAAGTCGTAATTTTTGTATGTATGTCCCTATGTGAGCTTATATCTTCAAAAATACGCAATGGGTTTTGATGCGGTTTTTTTAAATAGATATAATAGTTCAAGAGAATGGCTTTTTTCGTATAATTTATTGGGGTTTGCTGTATATTGGATGAGATATGATTAAATTTGCCGAGAAATTCGGACGCGCGCGAGCTATAAATGAAAATGCTGCCTTATCTATGTGAGGTACAACAAACTAATGTATGGAGGAATTGTTTGCTACCTTTAGTTCTTTAAAAAAGTCCGCGAGGGCATATGTCTAACTTTTAAGGGAAACCATAATAATGTCAATAATTTTATCAAAATCAATAGGGTGTCTTCAAAAGCTATTTATGTGTATATAGTAATATTTTTTATCAAATTAAATAGCTTAGTTAGTTTACGCAATTAATATAGATTATAACTGCTTTTTACAGCATGCAATTTAAATGAATATCTTAGGAGATATGACGAAAAAAGAATTACGCGCGACAATATAAAATACTTAAAACTGTTAGCTGAGCAACGCGAATGTTTCCTCGGTCTTCTATACATACCTACTCTAATGTTTGGATATTTGGTTAATGTTGGATGTATGGATAGATTTTCATGACACTTTCCTAAATTCCACGCGTACGGAGTCGCGGGCAACAGCTAGTATTATATAAAAAAGAGGAGTGAACAGAGATATGATATCTGACGGGAGAATGGTGACGAATTCGCTCTTAGTTAACTTTTTGCATTGTGGATGTAAAATAATTATGTGTCACATGATAATGTTAAGAACGTTGTTATAGTTCTTTAATATAATTTTAACCTTGAAAGAGGATATTATTAAGTGGTACTAACAAGGTAAAGATAACTCTGATACCTATATTTAGTTTTTATTCCTTTAATAACTAATCTTTAGTCAGAACTATAGTTTGCCAAGTTCAGATTATCAAATAAAATTATAGCACTATTAGATAAGCATCTCTAACGAGAATAGGAAATATCCACAATACAAATTGTCTACTTAAGTCTTTGTCTGTATACCGCAGTATCTTTCTCATATATAAAACACATAATATACGCCATAAAACAAAACTCCCCTGACATTATCACCACTTAAATCATTGAGACACAACGAAACAATCATGTACCGGAACACATCAACGCTACACGCACATTGAGTGACGCAAATAAGGGGGTGGGCAGACCAAGCGAATCTATAATCAAGTCCGCCTTCTGTAGTTGGTCGAGTGGAAATTCAGACTGCAGTATGAAGTATATACTAGAAGACAATTTAGATAGATTTCTTAATGAAGCTAATTAAAATTCAACTACTACTAATATTTCTTTGAATTATAAAATATCGTATTTTAAATACATGACACTCCTGAAATAGAATTACAATAAGATTAATTTGACATTGTGAGGGAAGAAACTGACTCTTGCAACACAGTCCTAACTTGCTACAGGTGCTCAAGGAACTGTACTTCAGAAGTAAGTTGTTGAGAAATAAAATAACAAATATAAAAACACTTAAGGAATAATTTAAATCATATCAGACGCCATTTTTAATTGGGAATAAAAATAAATCAAAAATGTTATCAAGTTAATGGAATTTAGAGCCAATTCTGTGAACTATAAAATAGCAAATTTGTTGGAATGAAATACATACTTAAGTCTAAGGGGATTGAAGTCTAAGATAGACATATTTTTTTTTAATAAAGATATCGAAAAATATTAATATTGGGAATGCTGTGCTGAGGGTTAATAAATACTATTCTAAAGATATCTTTTATATCTATAGCTACATGTACGCTACATTCCTTATATATTTAGAACAATCTACAGCATGTTCATAAATCATTTGGACGTCAATACAACATGAATCAGTACAAGGCTGTATAATCTATGAGATAATGTTTCTTGTGTAAGTTAACACAAATTACATTATCATTGTGATTTATTGGTGTTATTGATTTAGGTACATTTTGATATTTGCTATGCTTGATTTATTTATAAACTAGCGTTGCACGTGACTCCATACGCGTGGAATTTGTATAATTTTCCCCGGTTTGGCAACATTTCAGTCCCCTCTATTAAGAGGGGACTGAAATGTTGCAAAAGGCTTTAATTATAAAAAAAATTAATTATAAAAAGGCTTTAATTATAAAGCCTTTAGTATGTAATACATTTTTTTATGATATGAAATGAATTAAAAAATCATGTATTCAATTAGACTGACAGATTAGATTATTTTTCTTGAAAATAATGTTCTTATGACAGGCCCAGACATTTTTTCCCTACCACTGGTTCAGGACGCAATCTGTGAGAAGAACCGGCGTAAGAAACTCAGCAGAGCTTTTAATTAAATCTTTTTTTTTTAATTAAATGACTATTATACTTACAATGCTAATAAAACGTTACAGTATAGAATATGTAGTGCTTCAGAGCAACCTACTCCCAAGCTTTGTCTTTAATATAATCAGAAATTTTATAATACGCCTTTTTACATAATTTAAATCTAATAATAGTTTTAATATAAATCATAAGTGTTAGTTACCGTACTCCTCCGAAACGGCTTGACCGAATTTTATGTAATTTTACATGCATATTCAGTGGGTCTGAGAATCGGACATCTATTTTTCAAACCCATCCCCCCATTGACATTTGTATGGCAAAACAACGTTTGCCGGGTCAGCTAGTTTTTGTATAATAAATAGGAAAGTTCAGTTTTAGTTGCAGAATTGTTTTTAACAGTTTCAATTTTCATTTTTGGTTAATTTTGGTGGTGCACGTAGAATTGATACCAATGTCCTCTTCTGCACTCTGATTTTCACAACAATCCAAAGTTAAATACATAATTTCTAATCTGAATTAAATATACCGAAGATTTTGTAATTCTTAAACCCGTCTTAACATTTTTACATATTTTATTAAAAAAATACTTAAGTATTCATTTTCCCTTACCAGTAAGTTAGTGAGCTAACTTCCGGCGATGATTTAATGCGGCTAACTCCGACGGGATTTAGCAAATTTTTGTTAAGAATTTATACTTAAATCTTGCGTCTTGTAACTTCCGCCTTTTTACTCTTTATTGTTATTGTAACTGTTCTAAATTGTATTGCTTACTAGTTTCTTTCAATATTTATTTAAAATATCTTTTAAGGATTTATTTAAACTAATAGTTAGAGACTCTATCTAGGTCATCTCTGTCTATACTACCTTATATTACGAGTATAAAGAGAAAAGCTTTGATTTGATTTGCTATATAATTTATAAGGTTATTTTTGCAAATTAGGCTGTGATAGTGTGATGCAGTGTATTGATGAAATTGAATTTAAAATTAAAACAGATTAAGATACATTTATTAAAAAAAAAAACAAAAATCTTAAGTAAAAGACTAATAAAAATCCAGGCCTTTATAGCTTTCATATTCGTGTACCTAATGTTATGAGAAAATGTCACATATTTATTTTATATGTTGGTACAATAAAGAATAAGAATATGAATAAGACGACCAAAGTTTGATTAAAACATTATTATATGTAAGTAAACTTGTATGTTAAAACAATAAACAAGGCAAAACATCTTTTTGGCACTAGTCACACCGTAGCATGACTAATTATGCCAAAATTACACGTCAAGTTTCCCGCGCGAACGCCATTGGAGAATACTAAATTGGCCAGCCAATGAAATGCGAGGGCGGAACGTCGCTTGCGCACGTTTCTAGACGCAATTTTATAGGCTTATGAATATTCAAACTAATTGAAATAGGCATCGCGATTGAAACATCAGTTGTCTTACACAAGGACTATTAACCTTATGGGAAAGTTTTGTATGTATTGTAAAGGATATAATAATACATACATATTTGTATGCAGTCAGAGACGTATTTTACCTACTAGTAAAGGCTCAGGGCACATTTTGATAGATAAATATAGATTTAGGTAGAAAAATATGATGAAGTAAAGAGTACGGGGCTCTAATAGAATTCGGAGGCACTGATCATATGCCAGTGTGCCCAGTGGAAAAGGCGTGTAGGTATGTAAATATTGTTACTTTCTTAGTTTAAATTTAGCTATTAAACTTGATTCGGAATTACGAATATTTTTATTTGAATATTCATTCCTGTAAACAACTATTTGAGATAAATATGTTTTAACATCTATAGGACTAACCAACGATGATAGTAAATTACGATTGTATTTCATCTAAAAATATTTCATGTACTATGAACACAGTGTCGAATGCCTAACTCAGTTCTAAATTCAATATTATATGTATATTCTTATAATGTTATACACAGTAATATACAAACTATAACGAAAAACAATGAAATTTATTCTGTTGAAATCCTTAGAAAAATCAATGCCTTTCCAAACTTTATTCCCTCGTTGATAAAAACCACGAAAACAAATCGGTCAACCGTTAGCATTGCTGTTTCCAACCGAGCCTTGCCTTAAAAAATTTTAACGGCCCTTACAAATAGAATTCTCAACTTCACAAACTTGTTAGACCCTCTCAACCCTAGGGTTAAAACAAAGCACTATTTACAGGCCTTTGTTTTAGGTTACCACTTCTTATAAGAGGCAACCCTAAGGTAAGTACCGTCTAGTGCCTGCAAAGCATTTTTATTTCTAAGGAAAAAGCTTGTTCTGTTTTCTTTATTTCTTTTTTGTTTTAAATTATGGTGAAATTTGTTTGGTCCGTTTCACTTAGGGGCTACATTTTACCTTCATTTAAATAGGTACCTACTTTCAATGCTTAGTTACGCGTTCACGATAGTTGATTTATAAATATCTGGTAGATCTGTTACCTACGATTTATTATATTTTCTGTGCTACAAGTATTTGTGATCTAGCTTTCCCAGAGGAATATTGTTGACCAAAGCCTCTTTTCACATATTTCAATATTTTCTTAACAATATGATTTTTTATAAATGCTTGAAATTGTTACTAAATTACTTCCTTAATAAATATTTTTCTAAAATGAAATATGACGCATCTTCATGCTATGGTAAATTTAAAGTTTTGAAGAAATTATTTGCGCATATTTTGACCAGAATGTTTTAGAGACTTTTTAGCCATCGTGGTCTCTCTCTAGGCTAATATTTTCTTTCGGTAATCAGTTTTCAGCCACCGTGGCCTCTCTCTAGGCTAATATTTTCTTGCTGTAATCACAAACTAAATCAAAAACTTATAACTAGGTAGACAAGTGTCATAAAAGAACTAAGGAAAACCTATTAACTTTATCTCGGCGCGTTGTCCATCCGAAGCAATTACTATGAATAAAATATTTCAGTTTTTTTTTAATTTTTAATATTTTTTTTAATTTTTTTTTTTTTGGACATTTCACACAACGTCCTCTGGTCCCAAGCTAAGCTTATATGCTTGTGTTATGGGTACTAGAATACGGATAGAATACATATACTACTTTTTTTTTTTTGTAATAAAAAAAAAAGAAATATTTCAGTGATTTACATTTGCTACATTCTTTACAACAAAGACCATCCGACCGTAACATTTTCATACAAAATCATCACCTACCTCACTTTATTATGAATTACTGCCTATCTCGATCAAAGACTTATATATTCTGTATTTTTATTAAGCCTATTGTCTTACTCATTACGGAAAATTGTACGCTGATTTCTAAGTACAGCTTATTATACGATATCTGCATACAATCATATATTAGCATAATATCTCAATTCGTTTTTGTGTGCTGGGTTGAACGGGTCGGGTACATTTCACGCTTCGTGCCGTTGCGACACACGGGCTTAAAAGTTGAAAACCAGATCATCCAACTTGTTGGCTAAGCGTAATAGGTGTATGTAAGTTAATAATAATTTTCTTAGATTAAAAATTGAAAAACAGTTTTAACTAACACTGATTTTTTTTTAATTTTGCATTGTCAGAAACTTCTTAAATAGTTGATATGCTTTGTTATCAAAGATTCCAATGCCGCTTACCATCAGGTGGAATGGGATCAAGTGTCAACATCCTTTATTCATAAAAACAGTTGCCAGTCCTTAATATGAGTGTAAAATTACAAATAAGTCTATAAATAAGTAATAATAAATTTTTAAATTCCTGTGTCGCTTATATCAACACTTTATCGTCTTAAAAAAGAAAACCAATTTCAACACAACAATGAATTCCTAAATATTTAAAACGGCTCAAAGTAATAAAATAACAATTTAATTGATAAGAAACATTAATTTTGTTAATTACAAAGCCATAACACCACATGAGATCAGCCTGTCAGATGCGCATTCAACACAAATAGCATGTAATTGCTGCCCTACCTGTTGTCACATCGGGTTTTACCGGAAGCGATGAAACAGGTAATTTTTTTACTCAAATTGTCTAAATAAATTTCGTTTTAAAAATATACGTACGACTCAATGAAGTAATCGTGCATAGAAGTGCTAATTAATTTGTTGACCGCACTTGTCACGCCTGTGTTTCTATACTGTATTGAAATGACACACGAAATTCAAAACATTCGTCTTGAATGCCATTATACTCAATATAACCTTTGGTTTGATAAGTAAATATCATGTTTTATATTATAGTATTTTATGGTTTTAGATTCTATTGAATCCGAAAAATGTAAATGCAAAGTTTTTGCTATAACTTTATAGGATGCAGGTAATTAGTTTCGTATTTATATTGAGTTAAATTAGAAGCCAACGTTTTAATAAGATATTTATGACACTACTAGCTGACTCGGCAAACGTTGTTTTGCCATACAAATTTGAGGGGTTAACCTTACCCTTAACATTTCTCTCTCTCTCTCCAGCCCATTTACGTCCCACTTTTGGGCACAGGCCTCCTCCACTTTGGAGGGATTATGGTCTACTGTGCCGCGATGACCAGGCGTGTTGGCACAGGATTTATTTTCGAGTTTTCCGTCTCTCACAAAGAATGTTATCTGTGTGCAAAATCCCTTAGCTGACTTTTACAGCACCCTTGGGAGGAGATGGGGTGGTGACACTTGTATTCTTAATCCGTCACCACACGGATATATATGTACCCTTTGTATACCCTTAACATTTAGGGGGATGAAACATAGATGTTGTCCGATTCTCAGACCTAACGGATATGTACACAAAATTTCAAGTAAATCGATCAACTTATGCAATTATAATTATTTATTTATTTTATTTATGCAAGAATCTAAATACCATAAACTAAAATAAGATTAATAATCCTTATTTACTGATGCTTACATCTGTCCTTTGTTTATGGTAATTATGATAAAATAGCGATTGTCAATCAAATGTTAATAAAATAAAAACTAACGCCAAAACTGACATGAGTCACCAGCGCGAACAGCGAAACAGCGTTATTGTGCATACTAGCGCCGTGTGTAGTATTTTTTAGTTACGCTATCTTTGTTAGGGAATTTAAATTTCGAATTTTGTGCATTTAGTCTCCACGCTCAAGGTCCGCGATAGAAGCTATGCAATAGCTTAAAAACGCGCTTGAAAATTCTGAATATTTTTTTACAATTATTGCTTTGTCATCGGTCTTTAACATGTGTGCAAAATTTCAGATCCATCCGACTATTGCAAGTGGGTGAAAATCACTCACAAAATTCCGTTACATAGATGAATACATCGATAGATACGTTCCGAACTATAGGCGTGTTAAAAGTATACAATGAAATCATAAAATAATGTAAGAAAAATAGAATAATGCGAAAAGTTTTTATTAAAATATCAAAAGCAATTCAGTTTCTTTGAAAGTCGAACAGTTGGTGAAACTTCGATTCACCAATTTCCCGTCGGCAAGTTCGACGACGACGGCTTGACAAAACTACAGTAAGACTGTAGCAGAAAACTATATTTTATTTTGTAATGTTCAAGAAGTAGCCTCTTTTGAGTTACATAAAACTGACTACAAAGGCAGATGTTATTAATTTTATAGTATGCTATACTTTTCTGCATCTGCTTTTTTGATTATATTTTCAGAAATACTGCACAGAAATGAGCAAGGTATCCGTTTGGATCATCAGTTCACCACACGTATACCTCTCTCATTCTCTGTTAAGAAAATATGCATCACTACCCCAATTCCTCCCAAAAGGGCTGCAAAAGCCAGCTAAAGTACACAGATAACCTTTCTGTGAGGGACGGAAAACTCGAAACTAAATCCAACACACCTGATCAACCCGACATAGTAGATTGTTATCCCTTTCCAAATGGAGGGGGTCAGTGCCCAATAATGAAACATTAATGGGCTGCAGAAATATAACTCAAAACTTTTCTGCGTTATCCGTTACCAGTAAATATAAAATACTATTTTCAATACGTACAGTAAATATTAGCTTTTCTGATGATATGTTTAGAAATACCGTATAGTTAATGGGGTAGGTTACTTAAACACTTGATAATTCTAATTAGTTACAGTTAGAGCAAACATTTGGACAACAATATGTCTTTGTTTGTTAATTATGACGATTACTTATGGAATTTTAAAGACATACTAAAGACACTTAGATATGAATCATTTAGTATATATGATTCTCTCTCTCGAGCCCTTTAACGTCCCACTGTTGGGCGTAAGACTCCTTCACCTTGGGAGGGATTATGATCTACTATGCGTGACTGACTAGGCATGTTGGAATAGGGTTTAGTTTCGAGTTTTTCGTCTTTCACAGAGTATTTACCTAATCTGTCTTCAATATCCCTTAGCTGGCTTTTACATTTTAGGGAGGAAATGAGGTTGAAAAACACTTGTATTCTTAATCCGTCACCACGCCAAAAAACTTATGTGCTTAAACGTGAACTTAAAAACATAACAACATTAAACACAGAACTCTCTCCTTTTCAGTTAATTTCATTCGTCAATTATAATTTTTGTTTTGTCTTCTTTAATCCATTGCAACGAACTGGGGATTGCGTAAATTACTTGTTAAACAATATGAAAGCAAGTTGAGTAACTTGATCTACTTTTGTTTAAGCCCCTAGTCAGTTCACTGCTCCACCAATCCCTAATACTGTGAATTTTGACACCTTGTAGTCACTGATTACGTGTGGTTAGTTGTTAGAGATTAAAGTGTAATCTTATATTGTAAGCCACATTTTTGTTTCTTTTTTTAATTCTAGCTCATCCAATTTGGCTATTTTAAAAGTTCTCATCGTAACTTATTTTATGAAAATCTATTTTGTAGTTTTTTCTGATTATTATAAGAGCTTTGGAAAGTCTCAGTTTTATATTATGTATAGTCTATTATACTATAAATGCGAAAGTTTATGGTAAATAAACATTATAAATATACACTGCTACGCTGTCACAATGAAATCTAAGCAATTAGTCTAATGTAAATAATAAAATATATTATTATTATCTATTTGGAATTCCTACAAGTAAGCCCCAATCTCTTTCTTTTTTACAATTAATATTGTGTCTTGTACACTTAAGAGTATTTAATGTACCAGATAAGAAAAACGCTCCAATAAAAAGGAATAGAATCCGTAAAATTAGTTTTTATTTTTATATGTAACATGAGTTTCAAATATCAAATTTAATGACATTACGAATTAACTTTGATGGCATTTGCTAATCACTATCACTACACGTAATCTCACACTTCAAACTCACTCAAAAGGCGCCAGCGTGTGCAGTGAACTGCTATCAACGGATGTTGTATTAATTGGACCCCCATCAAATACTGATGGGATTTTATGGTGTCGCCAGATAAGATTTCCGACACATGTAACACCGGTTGCGATCGCAAAAGGAAATTTAATTTTTTTGGGATTCTGTACCAAAACGAGAAACGGAACCCTTGTGCTGATAGCTCGCTATCCGTTTGTCCGTCTATCTAAACTGTATCTCAGAAATGGCGATAGGTAAAGATCTAAAAATTTCACAGTTTAAGTATATCAGTTGATGCTACAATGACAAATACTTATCGTCATTACCTTGCTTGCCCCTATCTCAGTATTTGGGATCCCGTTATCTCTGGAACGGTGATAACTAGAGAGCCGAAAATTTCACAGTTTGTGTATATTAGTTTATGCTACAACAAGCTACAACAACAACTACTTATTATCATCATCCACCGGCCTTTATCCCATTGTTTGGGGTCCCATTACTTGGTGTTATTTGCGGTTGGTATGATAAATATATTATGATAGCTTGTAGTTTTAATTAAAATATCATTTAAGCAGTCATGTCACTTTTTCTGCACCGCCCAATGGTGGATTGGCAGATAATGTCTTTGGCATTAAGTCTGGTTTAGTAAAATAATCTACTCAGTTAACTAAAAAACATGCTTGAAAATCCAAAATATTTTTTAATTATTGCATTGTCATCGGTCCTTAATATATGTGCATTTCAGATCAATCCGACTACTGCAAGTGGGTGAAAATTACTTTCAAAGATTCTGTTACATAGATTAATACATTGATAGATACATACCGAATTTATATAAGCGTGTTAATAAGTGTGTTAAAAATGTATAAGAAATAATATTATCGGTACAGAACCCTTCTTGTGCGAGTCCTATTCGTACTTTGGCTTTTTTTTATTTATGATATGCATGTAACATTTTACGCTTATGATCTAGTTTATGATCGGATTTACAATGTAAGTTAACACGCTTCGTGTTTTATGGTTATTGAAACATCTTTGTGGTAATTTTGGTACAGCTTTTACTTGTTTATGCATTTATAAGGAGCCTATTAAGTACAAAGTACCTGTCTGTTTTCATTATTCTATCATTTTTATGTTTCGTTTCTCTTTCATTTATATCCATCGTTTGTTATGAAATACGAATTTCTTGTGTCGCCTGTATTTCAATGTCTTATTTTACTTTACAATTTCTGAATTTCAGATTTTGTATTTAAGATAAACCTTTAGTATTCTATCGACGATAGTCTTTCTAGTTATAGTTGTTGTAAAGAGACCTGTTTTTATGAGACCGAAATATGTTTTTACTAATGTAAGAAGAGAGAGAGGTAGAACGAAGAATAAGAAAGTAAAATCGTAGCTACTTCATCTGTAGGTGAAAAAATACGCACAAAACTAGATGTTAGAGTTTCATATAGGCACCTACCTAAATAACAATGGAGCCTTGATAACGAACATTAAATTAATAAAAAGAATTTTATGATAACTCGCGTACTATTTCTTTTAACAGATTTTTTATTTACGTTATTTCATCTCACGTATCCTGTTTAAAATAATTTAAAATCCTTAAGGGACCTATTACGTCAGATTCACGCGCTAAGCGTCACTTCTAGCACCTGTCACGTCCACCAGGTGTCACTACTATTCCTGGCATATGTCCATCACCTTCATAACACGTCGTGAAACATTAGTACCGTGTCAATAGACACGAGAAATATGATACCATGCGGTTATCGACAAAACGCTGTCCATTACAATTTGGTTGCGTTATACTTGATTTTTTGGAGGTGTCAATTAAAATTGAGTTTTACAATAAATTGATGTGGTATGTTAATTAAAGAAATACATGAAAATAAAAAAGATAATTGCTGTAAATATAAGCTTGTTTTAACATTTTATTAACAGACATCCACAATGCTTACTTTTAAAATCGTTGACTTACAAATTAAAATTAATTTTTCATAGATACATTTTGTTTTAAACGTTTATTAAATTTCAGAGCAAAATATTATGTTGAGACATAGGTAACATATTTATCATTATTTTTTCTTAATTTATTCTAATGCGTGTGTGAAACTAACTCATTCTGTGGCGCTTTAATGCCATATCTATTAAACTCAATTAAATGATATTTCATACACAGACAATCGAGGCTCTTGAGCCTGAGAAAAGACATTAAATATAATATGAAGTTACTTTTTTATGCAAAAACTTATGTTGTGATTCTAAACTCAATACGTAACATGTCGCGGGTAACATAACATTTATAAATGAACTAATGTAATACATTCATGTGGAGGGGATGAATGATAGACGATTACCGAAAGGTAAATACACAGCGGAGGTAATTGGAAATGCTGGGAGAGGACGCCCGAGAAAAATATACTCCGATGTCATCGCCGGTATACTACAAAAGGGACAAGTGCGTAGCACTTACAAACGTCGCGCATATATGACCAGATGTATGAGTGTGGATGAAGCCAAGGAAGTATGTTTGGATCGTAGCACATGGCGCTCTGTGGTCTCTGCCTATGCCTATGGGAAAAAGGCGTGATGTAATGATGATAATAATGTAAATTATTATCACATTAAATATCACTTTACGAGGTTTAATATGAATAGTAATTTATAAACGAGTTTATATCAATTTTAATCGTCGAGAATTTAGCCCTATTATATATCAATTGGAAAGTTAGATAGCATTTGAAATGACATCACGGCAATCAAATATAATCATAAAAGTTATAAACCAATATTGTAAGTTCCAAAAGAGGTCTTAAATTGAAAACATGTCCCTAAATATATCCTAATACTATAAAGCTAAAGAGTTTGTTTTTTTGTTTGAACGAGCTAATTTTAGGAATGGTGTTGGATAGTTCATTAATCGAGGAAGGCTATAGGCTTTATAACATCACGCGGCGACCAATAAGAGCGAAGCATTAGTAAAAAATGTTGCAAAAACGAAGATAATTCGCGGGCAACAGTTATATTAGGTACGAGTATGTCGTCAGATTAAGATTTTCCTCTCTGTGTGTCTCGTCTTCTTTTACTCAATCCAACTTTTATTCGGCCTTCTCGTTCTCTCTCTAGCCCGTTAACGTCTCACTACTGGACAAGGTCCTCCTCTATTTTGGAAGGGACTATCGTCATCCATGCCGCGCTGACCAGGCGTGTATGCATTGGGCTTAGTTTCAAGTTTTCTGTCTGTCCCTTAGCTGGCTCTAACAGCAGCCTGTGAAAGAAATGGGTTCTACTCTTACTAAACAATTAATAATACCACTTTTATGGATTTAAGGGGTGTAAGTATTTGTTTTATATTTTAGCCTTTACACGCATCTAAATCCATAAAAAAGGTTTTTTTAAGCAAAAGAGTCGCGCAAGTGTTAGAGAAGAATAGATAATACTTTCAGCGTGCCAATTTGATCAGCAAATTCTTTGTAAAAGTGCCATAATCTTTCGAAACTTTACCATTATATTATCTGATTAAATAATAAGATAAATTTATACTTTATTCATACTGGTCTACACAAATACATTAATACATTTCTAATCGATTTAAAATCTAATTCGAAATATGTAATCGATTGTAATTAATTCGAAGTTTCTAAAGAACGGAACTGAACAATTTATTACAATATAAGGTATATTAATTATATCCTAGTTATCGATATCTTTGGAATCGCGACATGAAATCGAATTGTTTGTATTTACCATCGACTTTCTGGTTGTATAACTTTTTATCTTATTAACTTTATCGGAGACAGAAAGTTTTCGTTTCTTAGATTCTATATATCATATATCACAGTTAAAGCTCAATGGATTACTGACTTTATATTGATTATTGTAAAGATTATATTAGATTAATTTAGTAAGGAAGTTAGAATAGGCTTTATCTTTAAAAAATGAGATAGTTGATAAGGTATACGAGGTGGATTACGGAGGTCGTATTATAGTCTGTTTGTATTGTATTGGCGGAAAATAACAGATATAGTATAGAATTCTTAAGAAAAATCAAACTGTATATAATAATGTGTAATTTATATTCACAGTAGGAATTATAAATTTGTTAATTAACATTTTAGCATCTGATTTGCTGCGTGAATAGATATAGTATGGTCGGTTTTTTAAAGGCACTAATGACATACCTAGTTTAGCTTTTGTCCATCCCATTCTAGGCCACTCTACGAAACAGACACAACGCTTGATCTTGCGTCGCTTACATCCAGTATCTTTTTTGATATTTCGACACGACCTTATAGAGCACGTTCGGTACATGGTTTCCATTTGAGAAACTTAAGGCTTTGTGAATGAAAAATGGAATAAAAGATAGCCAACAAAAAAGTGTATTACAGAAAGTATATCTACTTGTAGTAGATTTTAACTCGCATCGGTTCGTTTATGTGACATTGTGCAGGTACCATTTTAAAAATTTTCTATTTATTATTTTTTCTTAATGTATCAAAAACCATAAAACTTAACCAATATACAGTATTCAGACTACACATAGAACGCATCCGCGGGTGGTCGCTACGTACTTGTCGAGTGTCTTACGTCGCGTCGCTTTGTCGCACCGACATGTCGCATGTCGCTGCAACTGACGCCATTTGTTGTAATACAACGGTTTTAAGGATTATAACGGTTCATTTTTAGAATTTTATAGTCTTTAGTAAATGTTAGTATGTCCCTTATATGTTTGTATAAAATTATGAGTTAAATGTAAGGAATTTCTGGCGCTGTGTGGGTGGCTTATGTTATGGAGCTAAATTCACTTATTTTAATTCAAGGTCACGACATATATTTGTAATTTTTTTTTAAATGGCATTGTATAGATGGCGTTGTACAATACATTGACGCGATGTGGGAAGATTTGGTAAACATGTGCAGGAACCTCAGATAGGAGAGCGACAGAACGGTATTCTGAGGACGTGGGTTCAAGTACCGCTCATGATGATCATTTTTTCCCACTATAATTTAGTTTAGTAAAAGCATTCCAATTGCAAAACTTAATAAATTAATATAGGATTTTTTTAATCACCGATTCGTTCATATGTTTTTGAATAAAACTTTAAATAAGGAACTAAAGTCTTCATAAGCACTTCACTATACAAATATACGAAAATTTAACAAAAAAATTACATGCACTTTATACCGAAACGTCTTTATCAAAGTATACCTTTACCGCAATTATACCAATCATAACCACCCCGTCATTAGACCCTTCTGAATATAATAAAATTATGATGCTTCGAAGCCGCTACCTGAATTAGAGGTCTGTAATAAAATTTGATACCATTCTGCTTTTATTTGTATCTGTTTCGTTTTTCTTTTCGGCCAGTACTTTGTAAGCGCATTGGTATAATGACTCATGAATATTCTCTAATTAGTAATGTTTATGAAAAAAATATGAGAGGAAATTATTTATGGCCAGTGTTGGCAAAAGAAATTTGCGAATGGTAACGATGCTTTATAATAATAATGGGCGCGCGATTTTTGAAATTTCAACGTTTAAGATGAGGAAAATTTGTTTTAAGAATTAAAAAATTCGTTGCTGAGCAATAAAATTAAATAAATAAATACGTATGATTAAACATATGGGTGTAAATAAATCTAAGGAGGTGTGTTTAGAACGTAGCAGACGGCGCTCTATAGTCTTTGCCTATCCTCATAGCAAAAGCTGTGATTGTTGTATTGCTATGTTTTCTAATTCATCAAAATGGCAGTTAAATACGAAAAGAATAAAAATCTAAGTCAGTACAAAATTATGAAATTCTGTGTGTCTCCGAAATCACAAGCAAAAGCCTAGTTTTTTTAATAGAACGTAAAACTTTGTACTCGTACTTGTGTATATACATAACACTACTGCAGCCTAAATAATTTCCTAGGCTAAAATTCAAGTAGTTTTGTACAAAATAATAGTCACAGAGAGGTCTTTCCTTTAATTAAATGTTTAAGTCCCATGTGCGTTTTATAGTTTTTAATTTCGTGCCGTTTTGTATTGTATAATTTGCATTTTAAATTGTACAAATATGTAATTATACAATTGTTTTGTTTTATTACACGTTTGACATACATAATTAACTTTAATTAAACGCATATAACTACTTTTCACTGTTGAATCAAGTTGATATAAATTGTTTATGAATTTCAAAATAAATTAATATGTTAAAGTCCAGTTATTATGTTTTCATGTTAGTTGATTTCAATCTTATTTTTTCCTTATCTTTTATACTATACTAGCTGTTTAAATTTAGAAACCAAAACTCAACAAAAAAGCCATCCTCTTGAACCACTCTATATATAAAAAAAACCGCAACAAAATTAGTTGCGTAATTTTGTAGATTGCTCACATAGGGACATACATACAAAAATAACATTTTATACTAAGTAAAGATTAACATAATTATCAAATTGCTTATAGACAAGTATAATCTAATATATAAAATTCTCGTGTCACATTGTTTGTTCCCATACTC
This sequence comes from Orgyia antiqua, assembly GCA_916999025.1. Classification (NCBI taxonomy): domain Eukaryota; kingdom Metazoa; phylum Arthropoda; class Insecta; order Lepidoptera; family Erebidae; genus Orgyia; species Orgyia antiqua. The sequence goes on from OU779870.1 coordinate 19,148,449, forward strand.
CTCCGAAATAACTTGACCGATTTTTATGAAATTTTATAAGCATATCCATTAGATCTGAGAATCGGCTACTACCTACTTTTTATACTCATAAGTGATAAGGGTTGTCTACCCTTAATACTTGTATGGCAAAACAACGTTTGCCGTGACAGCTAGTAATAATAATTATAATGTTGAAGGGGTTTAAGCTCAATAAATGCATGAAATATGGAATTCTCGTAAAAGCATCTTGTTTCTAGCAATCATTTTCCCTTCCCTTCCACGAGTTTTATTCGAATCTATCTATTTGGGATAATTCTAATTCTAGGCCTATTTTTGTTTTTAGCACGCATAAATAAAACTACTTTTTACGGATTTGGACGCGTATATTTGTTTTAAATTTTGGCCCGTCGTCTCACCCGTGAGTGACCAACGTCTGATACGCGTCTGAATCCGTAAAAAGTAGTTATATTTAAGTGTATAGAAAATTGATTTAATTTTTGAAGTAAATTACACGGAACCAGTATTATTTTACCAAAAATCTATTGTCAAATTTTACGAAATATTAGAACATCTGCTCAGGGAAGTGAAGTTGCCGTATCTAATGTATTTTTAATAAGATCTTTCCTCCATAATTGAAAGGTATAGCAGTATGTACCAACTGGAACTAATAGAGCTGAGTGATATATTAATATGGATATGACAAAAAATCCCTAGAGAGCTATCCCTCTAATCTATTATATTATAAACTAGCTGATGCCCGCTACTCCGTTGGCGTGGAATTTGAAATCCTCATATATTTTGTCACCATTTAATCCTTCCCTGGACTTTCACAAATATTTCAATACCAAAATCACAAAAATCAGCCTAGCCGTTCTCGAGTTTTAGCGAGACTAACGAACATAATATCTATCATTGTACTAAACTATTTCGAGCTAAAAAAGCGTGTTAAAAACAGAAAAAGGCCTAGAATTAGAATTATCCCGAATAGATAGATTCAAATAAAACTCGTGTACCTACTGTGAAACAAAACATTGCCTCTACAATTTTAGCTGTAACATAAAGCCCGTCAAAATGTCTTATCCATCATATTTTATCGCATATCATTCAAATATTATGACTGCCAATATAAAAAAAAAATAGTTTATTGTACATCTGACTTTTATTAATAGAGATTTGTTGATATAATTTACAATGGAACGTCAGAAGTGGAGGCATATCTTAATTCGATAATCTTTCTTATTATAAATAATATTGTGTATAGAATCCATAGTACAGTTATTAATATCTATTAAGATACAGTAAAATTAGTAGCGACAGTTACAATGCCATTACTTACTATATTTATTGCAAACTTGATTATAATCGATTTTTACGTTTTAAAAGTTATACAATATGGAACTTGAGAAATATCTAATTAATAGTATAAAGGTGAGTTTGAATCATCTTACAATATCTATATATATATATTATATAATAATATGTTACCGGCTAACACTCACTGTTATGGGATCGATAACGTCGACCTAAATATCAGCATCGGATGTGCTTGAAACCTGGGTCGACATCATCCATCCCAGCCAGAACAGTGAGTGTTAGCTGGTAACATATAAATAATTACTAGCTGTCCCGGCCAACGTTGTTTTGCCATAGTAAAAAAAAGGTTTGAAAAATAGATGTTGGCCGATTCTCAGACCTACTGAATATGCATGTAAAATTTCATAAAAATCAGTCAAGCCGTTTCGGAGGAGTACGGTAACTAACACTGTGACACGTGAATTTTATATATAAGATATTATATATTCTATTAGTATAAAGCATGGCCGTATCAATAGAAGGGGATTTCCTTTTCCCAGGCACTAATATGCTTATTTCACGGCCACAGGACGTTATTATAAATTTCCGTAGACTTAAAATTATTATAGACTATCTTTTGCGCACCACTTTGTGAAATCACAAATCGCTGGCCGATCTTCTTCGCATTACAAAAAGTTTATGTCATTTATTAAACTGTGTACCAAATTTCAATTTTTATTTGTTTAGTAGCTTAGACATGAAAACACGACAGAGAGACTGACTCTCTGTCGTGTTTTCACGTCTAAGCTACACCAAGGGTACATCAAGGGTAGTATAACCTTAAGTAAATATTTTATAGATAATTATATTATGGAACTAGCTATTAGGAAAATTTTCCCCGTTCTTGCAACATTTTTCACTACTGCTTTGCCCCTATTGGTCGCAGCGTAATGTTATATGGCCTATAGCCTTCCTCAATAAATGTACTATCCAACACTGATAATTTCACAATAATTTTTTAAATCGGACCAGTAGTTCCTGAGGTTAGCGCGTTTAAACAAACAAACAGACTCTTCCGCTTTATAATATTAGTTAGTAAGTTAGTATAGATTAATTGTACCTATCTTTTTCTATCATCAGACACAAACGGAAAGTGACCAATCTACTTCCGTCAAAGTCTTCAGCTCACAATCAGAGCGGAGGTTCTACACGTCGGGCACCCCCTCCAGCTCCTTTATACGAAGACCTGCAAGACCTGCCTAGAAGACCACCTCTACCACACAGACCGGAACTGGAACCACAGTTAGAAGTAAGTTTATATTCCAGTTTTAAATCTTTTTAGACAGAATTCGTTGTTGTTAAAGACAACTATTATCTCATTTCTTTCCAAAGGTACTGTACAAACCAGCTTAATTAAATTATAAGCGAGTAACACCTTGTGAGAGACATCTGGCCATAGTGGTATGGTAGACCAAATACAGATGAGTAGAAGTCCATTGCCATCTCTAACCCATTAACGTTTGGGCACGGGTCTCTTCCAATTTGAGAGGGATTATGATCTACTGCAGGTGTGGCCAACTTTTGTGCACATAAGATCTACTTTTTATTTCAAAATTGAGTCGCGATCGACCTATTTTTTAGGTAAGAAGGGGGACGTTTATGCAATGTGCTTTTATACCGCCGTGCACTCTTGCAAATAGTAGAAAACTACTAAAAGTGGTCACGCTGAACGTCTCCCTACTCGAAGGATGAGATGCGTACATGTTCATTCCTGTACTAGAAACATTTGGCATTGAATGCGTCCCCTCTTGGAACTTGCGAGTGATCGACCAAAATTGGTCGCGCGATCGACTTGTTGGCCACTCCTGGTCTACTGTACCGTGCTGTGACTGGCGTGTTGGCACAGAGTTTGTATTTAAATTTTCCATCTCTCATAGATTATGATATCTGTGTATTCTTTAGCTGGCTTTTACAGCACCCTGGGAAGGAAAAAGGACTAAGGGATATCGTACAGATAATATCCTTTACGAGAGACGGAAAACTCGGAACTAAACACAATACTAACACGCCTGGTTAGCGTAGCATATTAGGCATATTAAGTGGAGGAGGCCCGTGCCCAGCAGTGGCACCTTTATAGGCTGGAGAGAGAATTAAGTTAATAAAGTGTTAGTAAACTTTATATTTCTAATTTTCACCACATTGAAGTAAGTTTTTTGTAGTAAGTCTATGGATGATAACGAAAGGAAATATTATCAAAATGTTTTACATATTGCTTTATTGAAACTGAAATAGATATTCCGTGAATTCATCATTGAAGTGGTTTGATTTTGTTGTTATAAAAGTATATTTTAGGATGAAAAACAACTCGAAATTTCTTAGAAATAATCAATTCATTTGCGCTGTATTTTCTATTTATATAATAAACGTGACCGCAACTTTGTACTTTGGATTTAAGACCTAAACCTTGACTAATTATTAAAAAAGACTGCCCTCTTGAACCTCAAATCGATGTATTAAAAATCTGCGTCAAAACTCGTTGCGTTGTTTTGAAGATACTCGTATAAGCTCAAATAGAGACGTGCATACAAAAATAACGACATTGTTTTATAATAAGTAAAGATTTACATATTACAAAATAAACAATTTTATATTATAAAAATGAAAATACCGACAAAAGGAGAACTGATTTTGATTTGGTTTTTTTTTAATAGATGTTGTAGTTCAAGTGGATGGTCTTTCTGTATAATCTGTTAATTTTTCTTTTATTATCTAAATTCTACGCCTACGCAGTTTCGGGCAACAAGTAGTATCAAACAATAGAGTATTTAAAAAAACAAGTTGCACTGACTTCATGTTCCTATGAAATTTGAGGGTCTTCCTCGATTTCTCGGGACATAACCATCAGATCTTGATCTGATGCCAGTGGGACCAAACGGGAGCCATCAGATTACACAAAATTAGGATGTGTACCACAAGTAGCCGTCTCCAAAGCAATCATATCCACCCAAAGGTTGTCTGGAAGAGATCGCAAACTGCGATAAGACCGCCTATTGTACTTACTATGTTCTTGTAATCCTTAAACTTCTGTATAACTTTATGGTGTGCAATAATAAAGACTATTGTATTCTATTCTATTCTATTACAAATAAAAAAAGAATCGTCAAAATCGCTTCGCCCAATTAAAAGTTATGAGGTAACAAACATAAAAAACATACTAACGAATTGAGAACATCCTCCTCTTTTTGAAATCGATTATTAAATCAAATGTCAGTATAGAGAATGTATAACGTTCATGGTATATGTGTGAGTTTTAAAATCTATAATGAGAAAAACATAAACGTTATTATTTTTAGTATATTTCACAGCGTTTGATTTATTTTATTACTCTTAAAACACTTTCCAGTGCGCAGGATCAACTGTAATCATAAATTAAAAATCAACCGCAATAAAAACGATATAAATAGTTTTTATTACATTTTGTGTCTTGCTTACTTGGTCATAAATGAGTCTGTCGACTATTTGGTAGCTTAATCTGTGCTATAAACTATCTTCAATTTAAATAACTAGCTGTTGCCCGCGACATCGTATGCGTGGATTTTAGAAACTAAACTCAAAGAAATTATAGACTTTAAAACGAAAAGCGACTACCATAATGTTAACACGAGAAATAAGCACAATCTTTTAATGCATGTTACTCGTCTCCACAAAATAAGTAACTCTTTCATGGTGCATGGTATACGTTTTTATAATAAACTCCCTAATGATGTGAAAGAATTAAATAAATCTGAGTTTAAAGAAATTGTAAAATGTAAACGATGTAAAAAGGCGTATTATAAAATTTCAGACTTGGTTAATGACAATAAAGCTTGGGAGTAAATTGTTCCAGAGCAACACATATTATTATAATTGTAATTTATATAAATTGTAAGAACTATTGTAATAAATATTTGAAAAAAAGGTTAATATGACAAAAGATAACGATATCTTCTGAGTTTCTTACGCCGGTTCTTCTCAGCGGATTGAAAGTCCTGAACCGGTGGTAAGGATAAAAATTTTGGACATATCATGGGAGCTTATTTTTTTTTTGACAAAAAGAGAATATGCCTACCTAAATAAATGATTTTTGATTTGATTTTATACAAAGAAGCCATGCTTTTAAACCACTCCATCTATTTAAAAAAACTGCATCGAAATCCGTTGCGTATGTTTGAAGATATAAGCTCACACAGATTCTCCGTGTGGTGACGGATTCAGAATACAAGTGTCACCACCCCACCTTCTCCCAAAGGTGCTGTAAAAGTCAGCTAAGGGATATTGCACACAGTTAACATCCTCTGTGAGAGACGGAAACCTCGAAATATACCCTGTGCCAACACGCCTGGTCAGCGTGGCACAGTAGACCATAATCCCTCCAAAGTGGAGGTGGCCCGTGCCCAACAGTGGGACGTAAATGGGCTGGAGTGAGGTAATGATTTGCTTTCCTGTTTAGTCTGTGAATATGGTAAAAATAAAAAACTTACAACATTCAGAGTTAATCAAATAGATAATAGTATCACTACAGAAGTAATGAAAAGAGATGTCTTGTCATTGAGTCCTGTGAGGTTCATTTAGCACGTCCATATTCATTTCACTCAATTTATCTGCGTGATTCTCACTGCATTTACAATACAAAATAAAATTCTTTATTTTATACCAAAGAAAAGAAAAATTACATAGTTTTGATATAGTACAGCATGATATGGTGTGTACAAATGGCCGGCGGTAAAGGCGGGAATCAGTAAAACGCGATGGCGTTTTAGCGATAGATGTATCGAGCAGTGTAGTAAACTCCTGTTTGTTAAAACTTGATTTCAAAATGAAAAATAAAATGAATTGAAATTTCTTGTAGACATTGTTTTCATATAATTTTTTATTTAAGCATTATGAACAAGTCTAAATATTACTAAATATTTAACTTTAATTACGAGGCTTGTCTGTCTTTACGAGCTTTGACAAATTTTACTTTAGAGACAAAACATTAAAACTAAATACTCAACATTTTGCGTCAGTATTAACTTAACTAGAAAACTTAGTGACTGTCGCAATTAGGTAAGAAATATAAAGATAGTTAAAAGTAACTAGTAGTTGTAAAATGTACATACTTAATTAGCATACTACTATGTAAAAACATTTTGAAACATTTGGAAATGTAAATTAGTTGAAAACGGATTTTTTTTATTATTTTTAAAAATCTAATGGATGAAAAAGTTATAATAGCATTATTGAGTCTATCAATTTTATGAGAGTTGTTTGTCTTGATTATTATCTCACCTTATTTCACTTGTTCAGGGAACGACACAAAATTATGCTCCGTACAAAAATACAAGCATCCTAGTCCGCTGTTTTCTTCGTGCATATTGCACCCAGAGCAACGCATTTTTCTTACAGTATCTAGGTCTTATATATCTATGCTTCTATTATTTTATTTTTTACAACATAACAATTAAAAGAAATATGACCATCAAATATCCCGAGTTTCTTTTCCTAAAGTTTTAGAGATTTTTCAGTTACCGTGGTCACAACACAGTGTTACACTGTCATTGGTTTTATTTAAACTTATTGCAATATACTCATTAGATAACAATAATAAGTAAAATAAAAATTGATTCAATTTATTAACCACGGCAATATTTCTTTCTCAGATGGTGGAAACAAAAAGGCCAAACTGCCACAACCGTGTCTTTGTTTGTGGATCCGGTGGCACTTGGCGTGGTGGAAACTCATGCGGTGGAGACACTTGCGGGGCTCCCCTTTACGAGGAACTTCCTCACAGATCAGACGATTCGCTCCACAGTGACGATCATTTTGCCGAAGATGAACTCAGTCTTGTTGGAGAAGCGGCCCCTTGTCGAACTTGTTCTAGGCCACCAGCTCCTCAATCACTTCCACATCGGCCAAGACATCAAAGAATGGAACGAAGGCCTAAATCACTAGAAAGACGACGAGCTCAACATCAGCATAGAATGCAACGGCATATTCATCCACCTGGGCCACCAGATCCAACCGAGTTTCATGAAGGTGTTCTTTTAGATGCTCTGTTAAGATTATATCCTCAAGTAGGCACTGTTGGTGCCCGACCTCAAGGTCCTTTACCTATGAGTGCAGGAGGAGCCTGGCCTGGTGGAGAATTGCCAGGAATAGCTTGTTGGAGAGGACCAAGAGCTTCTCCAAAGCCTCCGAGTGGTGATTCATCGTTCGGTTCAGATTCTGGATATAGTAATAATACTTGTGGTACATGTGGAACAAGAGCATCTTCCAGACATCGGTTGTCTGCTGAAATACCGATGTCATGAACTAATTCTATTTGGCTTGATGTAATAATCGGGCCATAACAGTGAAATTATTGACGTGAAAAATGAAATGTAATCAATTTTGCATTTAGTAGTTTTACTTTGTATTTCACGGCCTAAGTAAATCTGCGGCCTCAATTCTATCATGCCTTCCAAAACAGTTAACTAAATTGTTGAATATTAGTTACTGTTGTATATTTATAAAACTAAAACATCTTTGAGACTACTTTTTCTACATGATTGTACAGATATGCTTTGTAGATTATCCATTTAGATATTAGTGATACGATATTTTGAAGAAAATGTTATTTTTATTAGTTGATATAGTATTGGTTTTGTACAAAATTCATGTGACCATATTTTTAAGTAGCGATAGCGGTTTTGTCCTAGTAAGTTCCGAACTAGTCCTTAAATTATCACAAAAATTGTGAGCACTATCAATTAAAAGTCTTCTGTAAAATAACGGAAGCAATTTGTAAATGAATTTCAGAATTTGTAGATAATGTACAAAATATGTAGTTAAATCAATTATTTAAGAATAGTAAGTTGAATTTTATAATCATATCATACTAAAATTAACTACAAATTTTCATTCGAAATATCACATACATCTTTTCAGCAAATTGTAGAATCATTTCATAATTTGGTGCTAAAATTAATGTATCGAATTACTAACCCATTTTTTTCTTGCTGTTTATCAAGTTTAGTTCGAGATAAACTAAATTTTATTTATGGATAATATAATTTATCCAGTTCCTTTAAGCCTATATCGGCCGTTTTCAATATTTTATCTATATCAATTGTTGCTATACGACAGGCAATTTTATTCTAAACTTTTGTTCTTACTTGGTATTCTATAAGCTACCGATAATTGTATTTTATTGAAACTTTAACTGGAAATTAAATTGGACTTAATAAACTGTACATAGATGCGATGTTTAATTCACATTGAGAGAAATTGTAATGGAAGATTTGGTAAACATGTGCAGGAACTATGATAGCTCAGTCCCTAGACCAGCGGAACGGTATTCCGAGGTCGTGGGTTCAAGTCCCGCTCATGGTGATCATTTTTTCCACTATGATTTAGTTTATTAAGAGAACTTACTGATTAATGGAGATAATAATCTATCCGTTATAATAGATGGGTTATTGAAAGCGGCCATAAGCGAATCTAAACCGTTAATTTTTTTCATTTCAATTGTAAATGTCATATATACTTAAAAACTAGGCATCAAAATACTCCTCCCCATCGCTGTCGACCGGAAGTGTGCCCAGAAGGCAAAAATGTAAATGTCTAGAAATTTATTCTGATTTCAAAATGTTGTTTATTGTTTTTATTGTGTATTTATTTTAAGTGATAATTATTTATTTTTATTACAATATATAGTTTCTTGTATAATAACAAGAGTTGCAAACACTATGTAATTAATTCATGGACAAAATGTCCATTTAATAAATATTGAAGAGCACAATAAAATGAAAATAAATACATTTCTAAGAAATATTTTGTTTTATTCTACTTCAATAAAGGATTACTATTCTGTATCGCGAAGAATTGAGAATATATATATATATATATGTTATCACCCCATTTCCTCCGCTGGGTGCTATAAAAGGGCAAAGGACTTTAACAGATACACTTCTTCGTTTGTAGGGGACGCGGACAGACAACTTGAAACTAAGCCATATGCCAACACGTCTGGTTACCGCGACATAGTAGGAAAAAACCCTCTAAAAATGGAGCCAGCCCATGCTCCACATCAATGAGCTGTGAGAACGATTCAGAGAATGCTTTAAGATTCAGAGAATGCTTTGAAAATGCTATAACCATTCCATACCCTTACTACGGGGGTAAATATTGCAGGCTGCTTATAAGCTATTAAGGGGAGAAGATTTTTCGCATACTTAAACACTATACAGGAACATAATATTAATCTCTAACACTTGCGCGACTGATTTGTTTAAATAAAACTATTTTTGCGAATTTAGACGCGTGTATTTGTCTAGACTTTCACAATGGTCACGGGTGAGACTGAGTCCCATGGTGACTGCAAAGTATCCAAAACGTCGAGCCAAAATTTTAAACAAATACATCCGTAAAAAGTAGTTTTATTTAAACTATACAGGAACATTTTAAATTTTGGATAGCCGACAGGAGATCTTAGAAGAAGAAAAACGTATTGAGCTGACCATAAGTCTCTCACACAAGAGTTTGTGAAAGCAAAAGAAATCAATACATAAATGACAGATCTAATATAACTACTGACCACACTATTCTTGCACACAATAAAACAGGGCTGTTTTTCTTTACTACGGGCTGTTATGTAGCCTATCTAAGAGAACAGAACGTCACTAAGAAAATGTAGTCCTAAATGAGTATAGTGAATTGTTATCTTTTGCTCAGATTTGTATTGTTCTAAGCTGCTTTTATGAAATAAAGTATTATTATATTATATTATATTATAAGTGATTTGGGATAAGTGCAGGGATAAGAAAATCTTAAACAGTCCTTTCTGTTATAAACTATTCTTATCTAAATAATTTTCAACGGAAAACCCTCCTCAATTTTATCTTTATTGCGTTTACACAAAGGCAGAGTCTGTCTGAGTCAAAGTTCTGTCACAATATAATATAGTTCACCGAAGCATTATTAAGTTCTCGAAATAAATTACTAGATCTTGTGATAAGGTAAGATATTTTCATGAATATCGCTGCCTTGAAATAGCAAACAACATTATCTTATAAATATTTTTACTTAAAAAATGTATACAAGCTTATAAGTTACTAGGTGACCCGGCAAACGTTGTTTTGCCATACAAATGTCAGGGATGGACAACCCTTATCACTTAGGGGTATGAAATATAGATAGTAGTCGATTCTCACATCTACTGAACATGCATATAAAATTTCATAAGAATCGGTCAAGCCGTTTCGGAGGAGTATGAGAACGAATATTGTGACACGTGAATTTTATTTATTAAATAATAATACGAGTATAATTTATAAGATAACTAGCTGCCCCGGCAAACGTTGTTTTGCCATACAATTCTGTGTAAAAATCAACAACAAAAAATTTCATCAAAATCGGTGCAGCCAATTGTGAATCTAAACCATCCTTAAACCCCCTTGAATACACACAACAAATTTCATCAAAATCGGTTCAGGCGTTTAGGAGGAGTTCAATTACAAACACTCGTACAGAAGATTTATTTAAATAAAGATTATAATCTATAAGGTAATTTTAAGTTTTTACTAACAAATTTATGTATAATAATATGGATCCATGGTCTGAAATAAAAGTTTATTTGATTTGATTTTGATTTGATAATGTTTCTTGTGTAAGTTAACACAAATTACATTATCATTGTGATTTATTGATACTATTCATTTAGGTAAATTTTGATATTTGCTATGCTTGATTTATTTTGACGGTTACGATTTTACTTGACGGGCCTCGTGGTGTAGTGGTTCATGTAACGGACTGCCGATCAAGAGGTCGCGGGTTTGATTCCCGCTCGGGACAATCATTTGTGTGATTTTTCTAATTGTCATACGAATGTTTGTACTGCGTCTGGGTGTTTCTATGTATTATAAGTATGTATTTACAAAAAAAAGTAGTATATGTATTCTATCCGTATTCTGGTACCCATAACACAAGCATATAAGCTTAGCTTGGGACCAGAGGACGTTGTGTGAAATGTCCATGAATATTTATATTTGAATATTTACAAACTAGCGTTGCCCGAAACTTCGTACGCGTAGAATTTAGAAAGATTTCCCCGTGTTTACAACATTTTTCACAGATGCTTCGCTCCTGTTAGACGCAGTGTCATGTTATATAGCTTTCCTCGATAGATAAAGTTATAAGCAGCAAAGCATAAGTGACAAATGTTGCAAAAATAGAAAAAAAAATCTTTTAAATAATAATAGAGAAACTGTAAACATAGGTTTATAATAAATACTATCAAATAAAGCTACTTTTAGCAATTACTTAGTCGTCTTCTGAGATATAAAATATCGTAAAATTGCTTCAGAAATGCAAATATAATGAAATGTTAAGTACGTAGAACTCGGTCTAAATTCATAATCTTTTGCGAGCAGCAAGTTTTTAATAATAGCTGCCTGCCTTCTCGAGACATATACAAATAGGCTGTCTTCTTGTACAACCAACCTATATTAATTTGATGTTCCTTGTTTTACACTCGTGATATTTTTATTTGTGGTATGTTTATATTGAATGCATTACCTCATCTCTTAGTTCTTACTAATATTAGACGAACATAACTTTGACGGGCTTCGTGGTCATGTGGACTACCGTTCACGAGGTCGCAGGTTCAATAATTTTCGGGGTGATAAATATAATTGTCATGCAAATGTTTGTACTGCGTCTGGGTGTTTTCTATATATTATAAGTATGTATTTACGAAAGAAAAGTAGTATTATGTATTATATCCGTATTCTGATACCAGACCAGAGGACGTTGCATGAAATGACCAGAAATATTTATTTATTTAGTTATATATGTATTTACGCAAGAAAAGTAGTATATATATTATATCCGAAACTGGTACCTTATGTAAATAAGCATAAAACTCAAAATATAGTCAGTTAATATATTATAATAACTCCTTGACTGACTAGTTTAATAAATTAGTATATTTCGTAGCTTCGTATTCATCTCAAGCCTTTGTAATAACACCTATAGATATAATCTCTTTATTAAAATCTTTGAACATTACATTGCTAGATGTGGCATATTTAAATAAACATCTTGACTCAATTTTAATTCTAAAATATAGATCTTACCATATAGTCGTTAAATAATACAGTATCATCAGATCAGTGAAAAAATTAACAGATAAATGGCAAATCAATATAATGAAAAACATTGTCCATGTGGTGACTGATTAAGGATACAAGTGGAGCCTGAAGAGCGAGAGATGATGATGATGGCACATGGTTTATTATTGTCGGGTTTTCCGTCTTACAGAGGACATTATCTGGTATGTGTACAATATCCCTCAGCTGGCTTTTTCAGCACCCTGGAGCGGAAATGGGGTGAAGACATTTGTATTATAACCCTTCACCAAACGGACAATTATTTATACTTTTTTAGAATATTTAACAATGTAATAGGTAGGTATTCAATTTATTTCCTAATTGAATCAATATTCAAATATCATTTAAGGATAAAACACTTTCTGTCAATATATTAACTAATAAGGGGCTTATCTTTGCGTTAACACCCGCGCAAGTAATAATTATTTGCACGATAACTACGCCCACAACACATCCAGTTTCTCTATATGTTTTACAAATATTAATAAACCGCCTTAGGCACTGTTGATTTATGTGTCATGAGCCACGGATATATCTAACAGTTTGCACAAACAAACTTGTACGTCTTGTAAGAGATATGGCGTTTGGTGTATCCTGTCGGCGACACCATTTGGTATCGACAACAAAGTTTACAAGAACTTGTTGAATATTTGGCATACTGTCGCAATTTTGGTTAAAGAAACATCACATCAAGATAAGATATCTCATTATATTTGACTAGCTGTTGCCCGCGACTACGTATATGTGGAATTTAGAAAATTTTCCTCAATTATTCCAAAAATTTTCACAAACTTTTGGTTCTGGTCACAGCGTGCAGAGTGATGTTATTAAGCCTTCCTTGATAAATAATCATAAATAAATAAATCAATATTCATGGACATTTCACACAACGTCCTCTGGTCCCAAGCTAAGCTTTATATGCCTATGTTATGGGTACCAGAATACGGATATATACTATGCTACTTTTCATTTGTAATTACATACTTTTAGTACATAGAAACATTTGTATGACATTTATAAATATCACACAAATGATTGTCCTGAGCGGGAACCGAAGCCGCGACCCCGTGATCGGTAGTCCGTTACATGAACCACTCAACCACGAGGCTTGTCAATAAATAAATAAACTAACACAGGAAGATTTTTTTATTCAAACCAGTATCCTGATTATCTCTGCTATATGTAAACTACTGTCTGTGCTATATTTCTTCGCAAACGACCTCCCAAAGAAGAACGATAAAAGCGTCCGATAAAATCTGGCGAAATGAATATCTAAACTAAAATCTTGAGAATAATTTCGCATGGCTTCTGTTGTGACGCGGTACTTCGCTTCGTGAGAACATCCATCTATCACCGTTTACTTATTGTGACATTTGAGAAAATTGGCTGAATGCAGAAAATCTCTGGTGTTTCTTGAAGGTATTGCAGTCAGTTATATTGATGTATCACGGAGATTAATAATTGTTATTTTACGTCGAGTTAGAAGCTATAATATAACACAATATCTACCATTGTTTGTTCCTTCCTTTATGTCTAAAATAAAACAAATTTCCCATTGACGGGCTTTGTGGTCGAGTGGTATACGTAACGGACTGCCGTTCACAAGGTTGCGTGTTCGATACCCGCTCGGGACAATCATTTATGTGACATTTATATTTGTCATAGAAACGTTTGTACTGCGCGAGCGTCTGGGTGTTTTCTATGTATAAGTATGCATTTACAAAAGAAACGTAGTATAATATTTATTATATCCGTATTCTGGTACCCATAACACAAGCATATAAGCTTTGCTTGGGACCAGAGGACGTTGTGTTAGTTTCCATGAATATTTATTTATTTATTAATATATACCTAATCAATAAATAACACAACACCAAAAAGAATAAAAGACCGTAGTATAATAAACAGCTAATATTCCTTGCAAGAAGCAAAAAGGTGTCAATAACATTGAGTATGAAATATCTAAAATTATGAACTACATCCTACGCTTACAATCTCGTGCCAAATCCCTTTTAAATCCTTACAAATTATTTGTTTTGCGGACTCAAATAATTATATATGTTTAGTTTGCTTTTCTAAAATAATATTACAACTCATCTTACATCTTAATTTATTGGTACACGTGTTAATACACCCATCTTCACTTCAATTTACACCTTCAAACTAAATACCAAAGTTTAAAGTCCTACATCTGTCATTTCAATTTCAAACTTGCGATTTGTTATCCAGTTAACAAAGAACTATGAGGTATCACATGTCTTAAGAATTTTAATCAACTATTTGGTTATTTTGGTTGTAGAAACAGGTCTTATTATAATGGTGGGTTCATCTTATGCCTGAATTCATCAAATAGGACGTGAAGCAATAATTCTTGTGCACGTTCTCTACCAAGAATTCCATTTGAATTAGACAATTTTGTTTCAAAATTCGTCGTGCAGTTACCAACTTTATACTGAATGACTATAAATAACCTGTATGCTATTCGAATAGTGCCTTCGAATTATTTTAAAAAATATGGAAGTTTAACAAAATGAAACATAAGTTGGTTTTAGAATAGATTTTGATACCAAGTATTATATACGATTGTTGAGATGGATGCGTGGCGTTATTGGATTATATGACTAATTAATAAGAATAAGAAGTCTGAAAATAATGTCAATGACTGAAAAACTGAAGTAGACAGAAGACAAGGGGAAATTCATATTGTTATGACAAGCCTGCGTTTTTATGGCAAAAAAATAAAGTATAAAGGAAGACCAAGGAAAAGGTAGATGTATTGCGTAAAAAAGGATCGTCATCATCCTACTGCCCTTATCCCATTATTTGGGGTCGGCGCAACACGTCTTTTTCTTCCATAGTCTTCTATTAGCCGTCATGTCTGTGTCAACTCCTCTGTCTTTCATGTCCTCTTTCACGCAGTCCATCCAGACAAACACGAATCAAATTCAACTGTACTTAAATGGCTATCGTTCATCAAATAAAATTTAAGTTCTAAAACGCTAAGATCTTTGGCACCTCATTATTACGACGATAGACGTATGCTATATTAACATTGGAAAACAACAAAACAGAAGTTCAAGTTTGTAAAAATATTATCGATATAACTACAGACGAAAAAAATATTTACTACAGTGGCAATACTGTCAATACATAAACCACTGTATCAAAAAACATGTACATCTAGACACAATGACAGATCTAAGAGGCCAGAGAATATATACTTAGTATTAGTTAAATAAATAAATACTGTCCTTGCTTGTAATACTAACATAGATATTAAGTAACATGTAATACTAAAAAATGATGGATCACTAGTTACCTGAATAAATGATTTTATTATTATTATTAATACACAGATTGCACAGTACTCATTGCTCAAAGAGCTGACGTTCGTGTGAGAAGTAAAGTCTTCGAGTGGCAACCGGACGACACTACGTGAGGCAGCCTCCGACAAGGTAGAGCTCGATATTGTTCAGATTGCTTGACGCGATGTTGTATTCAATGAAGTAGTCCTATATCCTGCAGTGGACGGAGAATGGCCGATGGATGGATGGTTGGCAATAATTTGGCAATAAGAGGCCTGCCAAAGATAACAATAATTTATACATTTAATAAATCTGTTGAAATAAAATTTTGTACATTAAATATATTTAAAAAAAAAAACATAGTCAGATAGTTATAGGACAACCAACAGAAACCATTTCCAGCATTTTTGAAATTTTTGTCTGTTTGTCTGTTTAGATGTTTGTCTGTGCACGCATCACGTAAAATGTACAACACTTATAAATATAAATGTTATACGTAAAAATTGTACACAACTCAAGGTTTTACTTAGTCTTTGTTTCATCGCAATCGGTCAACTCTATCAAGAGATATTAACATAATACGAAATTTCTCAATATGGTTATTTGCAACGCCATCTAGCGGTTAAAAAAAGAATGAAAATATTGATGGTGTATATTGGAAAAAGTAAATCCACGCGGACGGAGTCGTGGGCACAGCTAGTCCTACCTATATTTACTGATATTTTCGAACAGAAATAACTTGATAAGTATAAATATCAAAATTATAGACTGGAACTTCTGTTGTATTTCTCCCATGCTTTAAGTGATCCCCTTTGATACAAAGTTTTATTTTTAGCCTATTTCCATGACACGACGCGTCGCCAGGTGTCTACTTGGTTTTGTTCTCAAAATAATGTGAGTAACATTTGTTATGTTTTCTCCATTTGTTTAACATGTTTATTTTCTTTTTTTACTATTCTATACTTGAATAAATGTTTAGAAATATTGTTGTCTAAACGTATGTAAAAGAAATGCCCATAATTCATAGTTACTGTAAATATTTTGAAGATCAATCGATTTTTGTGTTGACTGTTTTTCCTTGTTAGAAACGTGTGGTCATTTTTATAATTTTGTCAAAGAAAATTCTTTGTGCTTTTGTGCATTGTGCTGAATTTATGCTAATAATTTAGAGCTAGTGATATACAGTTTATTGTATATAAAATGTCAAAATGTCTGTATTTTCAATTAAATACCAATACTAAGAAAAACGTTTATTTGTTTAATTGAACGCGGTTATCTCAGAAACCACTGTTCTGATTTGAAAAATTCTGTCAGTGTTGGATAGTACATTTATCGCGAAACGTTATCCGTACTTAATATTATAAATGCGAAAGTAACTCTGTCTGTCTGTCTGTTACGCTTTCCCGCTTAAACCTCTCAACCGATTTTGATGAAATTTGGCACAGACATCTCTTTCAATCTTTAGACCCTGAGAAAGGACATAGGCTACCTTTTATTGCGAAAAATAAAATTTTCAAATTCCACGCGGACGGAGTCGCGGGCAACAGCTAGTAGGCTATATAATATAATGCTGCTTTACAGATATTTGGTGGAAAAATGCTATTAACTTGCTTTTAAATAAATCTTAAAAAGAAAATATTGTTAACATTTTTATTAAATTTGGCACTACGTACAAAATTTTAAAGTTACAATCTTGTATGAGTCTAGAAAGATTAAAATACAGATTTGATAGATTAATGCCAATATCGTGAGGTTTAACGCCACTAAAACTCAATCGTGTCTATTCACTAACAAAAAGAGCACGTTCAACTTTGATCCTACTTTTCGGAATGTATCTGTGGAATGCTCTGACCAACTGCATATACTAGGTGTCGAAATATCCTCCAACCTCAATTTTGGACGGTTTATTGAGTCCAAAGCAAAAGTAGCTGCTAAGAAACTAGGCATTCTGGCTAGGGTGCGACAGTACTTTACTCCTGGACAGCTTTTAACGCTTTACAAAGCACAGGTACGTTCCTGCGTGGAGTATTGCTGTCATATTTGGGCTGGTGCTGCTAAATGCCATCTCTCAGCCTTGGACTCTATCGAGCGGCGTGCCAAGAGGATAATTAACGACACTGAACTTGTTGAGACGAACTTGCAGAGCCTCGAGCATAGGCGTCGAGTGGCTAGTCTCACTGTATTCTATAGACTGCATTTTGGAGAGTGTGCCGAGGAATTACACGAAATAATTCCCCCATCTCCATTCCTTCAACGCACTACCAGACGAACGGGACGCATGCATCCTTACATTGTGGATATACCTCCTTCCCGAACTAAACGTTTTGCGTCGTCCTTTATTTGGCGGACAGCTAAAGACTGGAACAATCTGCCGGCGTCTGTGTTTCCGGACAGTTACAATGTGGAAGCATTCAAGAGAAGGGTGAATAGGCTTCTAACATAGTTGTTGCGCTTTACCATCCAAGGCCGCATTACCGCTTACCATCAGGTGGAATGTAGTCAAGCATCAACATGTGTTTATGTAAAAAAAAAATAAAAAAAATAAAACAGATCAGTTCGTTCTGTATTCTGAGCTGGTAATTCAAAACTGAATTACGCTTTCATAAAGTCATATCCCCCTGTAGAATTGTCTATTTCTCAAAAGTTGAGAAGAGAACATGAATAACACAATACATACACATAACTAATACAATATTTATATTTCATACGACTATTAATATATCTATTACGTACTATTAATTATATTTCATACGAAGACAATAATTAATTAATAATTATATTGAAACACAAATAGCTCCCAACCACAGACAGGCCGCATTTTAATCAAAATAATTAAAGTTAATTATAGCAAAATTGTAGTATGGCATGTTGTTGACCATTCACTGGGCTATCTTTTTAAATTAACATGCAACTACTATTTAGAGAGAATTGTTTAATTATTGTTTCGCGTTACGGTAATTAGTTGAATCTACAGGGGTGGTTGTTTTCTATAATAAATACTTCATCACTGCATTCATTTCAGATATTAATCAATTCTGGATGCCCTTTGGCATAATGAAATAAAATAATATTAATTAACTACCAATGTAATTCTGTCCGTGTGGTGACGAATTAAGAATACGAGTGTCACCACCACATTTCCTTCCCAGGGATATTATTTATCATAATATTATTAAGAAATTTATGTTATCGCGTGTATCATGTGTACAGGCATGTTGGTATAGGGTTTAATTTCGAGATTTCCGCCTCTCACAGTAGATGTTAAGTGCTTATAATATCCCTTATCTGGCTCTTATAACACCCTGGGGAAGAAATAGGGTGACACTTGTATTCTTAATCTGTCACCACACGGATTTTCATATCCGTTTGTTTGTAACAAGTCTGCCTCTAAATCAATAAATTATTAACCATTAACTTTATTCTTTTTTTGACTAAAATAAATTATTTTCATTTACCTATACTTCTATAACAATATTATAAGGCTGAAGAGTTTGTTCGTTTGTTTGTTTACTTGATAGCCTTAATCTCGGGAACCACTAATCCGATTAGAAAAATTCTTTCATATTTGTATAGCACATTTACCGAGGAAGGCGATAGGCTATATAACATCACGCTGCGTCCAATAGGAGCGAAGCATTAGTGAAAAGTGTTACAAAAATGGGATTTTTTTCTAGATTCGATGCATGCACGGCAAAAGCTAGTTTTTTCATAATTAAGATAGACGTGGTATGAATAATTGATAATTAAATAGTCTTGTATATACAATGGCGTTGTATTTCGTTTAATTTTGCCTGTCAATACTAATTACATACAAACTGACAATTAAGCGACGCCGATACATTTCCCCGACTGAAATATGTACAATGAAACCGAACATGCGGTTAACGTATTGTAATTAAATAAATTGTTTCATTTCATCATGAGTGATGTATGTAATTTAATGTGTTAGTAGTTAGAAGATAATTTTACTATCGTGGATTAAGAATACAAATGTCACCACTTGTTCTTTGCCAGGGTGCTATAAAAGTCATCTAGGGATATTGTACACAGTTAACATACTCTGTAAACTAAACTCTAAACTAAACCCTGTAACAAGACGCCAGGTTTGCGCAGTATAGGAGACCACAACCTTCCAAAGTGGAGGGGGCCCATGCCTAACAGTGGGACGTTAATGGGCTGGAGAAAACTTTACTCATTACATTATTTAATGAATATATTACTTATATGACGTAGTTAGTAGCTAAAGCCGGAAACGGCTTGAAAAACCGGTTGAAAAACCGCGTTTATTGGTACTGCCCACTGGGAAGGAAAAGGGGTGGTGATACTTTTATTCTTTATCCATCACCACGTGGACTGGATGAATACAATATAACCTACGCGCATAATAACAGAATAAAATAGGCACAATAAAAACTATCTGCACTTAAATTAGCCGCAAATTTCATATTAATCCTTACATATAAATATCATAACTGCAACTAAATCATCAGATTAACTATATAGTAATAAATATCTCAATAAACTTAAACCTACTTCAGTAAAAAAAAAATCGGTTTCATAATTTCATTGCAATATACATCAGAGCATTAATACAACAGAAGTTTCTCCAACGCTATTGTAGACAGCGGCTTTGCTGTGTCTTAGTATTGCTGAGTCCATGAGCAACGGATGTTACTTATCATAAGGTGGACCGTTGGCTCGTCAGACACCCTAAGCAGTAAAAAAGTATAGTGTTATGTGTACACATTATGTAGCATCACTGAAGTTTCATTGTGTGCGTGAGGCGGTTTTGGATGATAGCTACTGATGAAATTGCGTTACAGTGTTTGTGTGTGTTACCTTGGAATCATCAAGCTGCTTTTTTTTTCCTCCGCGAGTGAGAGGGATACTCATCGCAATCTCCTCGGTCCTCGCAGACTTAGCTGCTCCAAAGCCACGATTAGGATGGGGCGGAAAGCTCAATTATTTGTGAGCTCCCTACCTTTTACGCCTACAGCTGCTAGGACGATGTACAGCCCTAGGTCCATTTCCCCACGCTGGCTGGGTGGCTGGCGCTCACGAGGACCGAAAATCAATGAGTGGCCATAGGCGCCCGTTGCGTCTTCTGCGTGAGGGCATTTGAGCTGTTCTCCTGCTCACGCTCTATCGCCTTTTCGGCGTATATAACTACATTACAATATGAGGTGACAGCGTTCCACGACCACCGAGCTAACAGTCTGGTATATTAAACAAAGAAAACAACATAACAACTCCTTTAGTTTTGCATACTCTAAGCAATATACCCTTAATTTAAAGCCCAATAGTGATGATTTAATAGTGGGCATAAATATAAAAGATTTAATTGAGTTATGATTATAGTTGAAATAATCCATAGCTTAATGTCTTTGTCACTTGTGATAATAGTGATGTTACCACTATCGATACTTATAGCAATCGATGAATTAACCGTCGATATTTTGTGTTCTGAATATTATTTGAGAAATATGTTATATTTTCTAATAAAATAACTTTTTAGCCATATATTTACATGTGCCTATTTGTTATTAAAATTTTGGTATTGTCACTTCATAACTTTGAAGAATTTAGGATAATTTAGATCGAACTTTACTTTGTAAACTCGTTGGGTCATATAATTATATAACGTTCAAATAGCAAAGCGAATTACTAACTAATAAATAAAAATTCGTAAATAATGTCATATTTCGAGTAACGGGTGATTACAGGTTCATTTTAATTTTTTGGATTGAATTGCATTTCATACGATTTGAGTCTGTAGGAGATATCTCATGATTTTTTTTCTAACACTTGCGTGACTCATTTGTTTAAAGAAAACTACTTTTTACGGATTTACACGCGTATATTTGTTTTAAATTTTGGCCTGACGTTTCGGAGACTTTGGAGTAACCATGGTTTCGGGTGAGACAGTCTCACCCGAGACCATGGTGACTGCAAAGTACAAAGTAATTTTATTTATCTCGTGATTGTTATTAGCAAGTAGAAAGTACTAAAAGAAATAATATGTAGAAAGATTTCATACCCAAATTAAGATACGATTTAAGCAAAGTAATCGACATAATCCCATCTCTTAAATAACGTATTTTCGTACAACGCAGCTGCTCCAATTTGTCGGAACCGATACCACGACTTGTGTCTCGTAGAACAGCAGCAATGTTAACAACGTTGTTTTGACGTTTCGCTTCGAAAACAGGCTGGTACTATATTAGTTTATTTTATAAAGATCTTTTTGTGCTTAATTATAAATGTTCCATAAAATACGGCTCATTTTAGGAATTCGTATCTATTACAAAATAATGTTAGCTATTTTTAAAAGAGTGAAAGCCCAAATCTTTCTCATTTATTTAGCATTTATTAAGTAATGGCCACGGTCACCTGCGTTTATAATTACAGTTCTGGTTCATGGTTCTAGAATGATGACATAATGCCTATGTGTTATTGCAATACATAAACTATACGACTGTAAAACGAAGTCGTTATTTGATTTATCTTCAAAAGTACGTAACGGATCTCGATAAATAAATAAATAAAAATGAGGTTTATTTTTCACAAATAGAGCAATTGAACTATTTTAATTTATTCGTTAAACATCGTGTTATGTACAACGCCATCTATCGAGCGGTTTGCACCATTCACATTGAGGAATATTGTAGTTGGAAAATTTGAATATCATGTGCTGGTCCCATGGTAGCTCAGTTGTGAGAGCAACTGAACGGTATTTCGAGGTCGCGGATTCAAGTCCCACTCATGGCGATCATTTTTTCCACTGTAATTTGATTTATTAAGTTGAACTATTTGTTAAAAATTCCTAGTTAGGATTTGAAATGGATAGTGTTTTAAAATTCTTAAGGTTTTTTTAAAAATGCTACGCATACCTACTAAGTGCGGGCAACGACTAGTAAAAAAATAATATTTAAGAAATCTGTCTAAAACCACTTCATCTCACAAAGGATCAATACTCTGAACCTTATCTTCATTCAATTAAGTAAACTAAACGGCCTTATCTGGTGGTTATATAAAAACAGATAGCGAAGGCTGAGTTTTCCATTGTTATAGCTTACTGGCGAAAAATCTTCATTGTCTGAATTACGTGAGGAGAATGCCTGCGTCCGATGGCCAATAGAATTATTATTTTGGCTGGATTTCTTTATTCAGCACATTAAGGATGATAATTTGGTTAAATAGAGTTTCTGGAAGAGCCATGGATTAGCTGTCGAATATTGGTCTAAAGCTGAAAAGTTAATCTTAGGCAGGACAGTGGTTTAGTCAATTCCATAGATTTACCATATGTATAGTATATCGGAAAACATCATAAACGAAATGAAATCGATCGATCCGTGGCTTACGACACGTGTAACTGGTTTGGAAGGATCCTTTTACGAATATTCAACGGGTCACCATTTAAAACTCATCTCTAACTACAGTAAAATAACAACTTACTCACCCTTGACCCAATTTGAGGACTCATAATCTTGGAAGTCAAGTTAAAACTGTAAAAATCCATAAGTAAACTATTTTAATCAAGTCATATATTATTATGACTACAACACTCAGCCGTCTTGAAGTCATTTACATATCTTTGTGTGCGTGACTATGTGTGTCTATGATAAAGTCTATAAGTCATAAGAAACATCATCTTCTAATATATAAAATTAATCTCGTGTCACAATGTTCGTTCCCATACGCCTCCGAAACGACTTGACCGATTATTATGAAATTTTATATGCATATTCTATCTATATTTCTATAATCTATATCTATATCTATATTTCATACCCCTAAATGATAAGGATTGTCCACCCCTGACATTTGAGCCTGTTCGACCTTGAGATTATTAACATTTTTGGATTGTCATCGGTTTTGAAATGTGTCTGAAATTTAAAGAGGACTCTTTAAACTCTTCTCGTTTTGAAAGGGTAGTAAAATTATTTATGAAAACACTGTTACATACGGACATGATACGGACTACGTTATGAAAAGCATATCAAAAAGAGATTACTTTTATTCTATGGCTATAACTTTTTGAAATATTTTCGATGTCACATCTAGACAAATTATATCTTCAACGTTCCTGAAATAATTCTTTGTAAGACCCTCATTAGGAGGTACCTACGTACCACGATTGCTATTTATTTTGGAACAACGATAATTCTATTACTTTAGCTTATAATAAAGGACAGAATAATATTTCAAATATACAGTTTACATTAAAATTTGTTATTGTAATATGAAGCATGTACGTGTATAATATCACCATTTAATAGGTCTCCTTTTATCCTTTGTTTTGGAACTACCCTTTAGATATGACAGTATCATCATATCCTAATCCTAATTTACAACTTATAAGGTCTTTGAAGACTAATTATGGTCTTATTTATAAACAATAACTTTATCGGAGAGATATAATAAACATTTTATCGTTAAAAGACTATTATGAATAACATTTTTTGACAATTTTAGAGAACCGATTTTGGCGAACTTTTAAACCTCCCATAATTGATTATGAATAAAACCATTTAATGAGTTATTTTAAATTGGACTTACAAAACTGTTCATATTATTACTTGCAGTTGACTGTATTGTTTTCTATATTGGGTAGAGTTTTCTTCTCTCTCTGTGGCCCATTAATGTCCCATTGTGGGGCACTGGGCCTTTTTTACTTTGGGAGAGATTATGGTCTACTGTATTGTGATATTCGAGAATTTATCCCTCAAAGAGGATGTTAGCTATGTACAATATCCCTTAGCTGGATTTTACAGCACCTTAGGAAGGAAAAGGTGTGGTGACACTTGTATTCTTAATCCGTCACCACAAAGACGAGTAACTAATAGCCAGTTAGTCTTGTATATCTATAGAGTTTCAGCAACTTGTGTAATATAATATAGGTTACATCAATAATAATCCATTGCTACTGAATAAGTACATTATATCATACAATATTCCAAAATTATCTCCGATTGTTCAAACCGTTTACTATTCAAGCTTGTCAACATCAGTTATTTCAATAAACAGAATTCTATTCATAGAATGCTTTTGCGAATCTACGCAATTAATTCAAGTAACATAAACCGTAACATAAGCTAATTTACTTATCAAACAATATAGGATATTGTTGCTTTAATGGTACTTGCCGTGACGTGTTCTAATTAGGCGTTAGTTAAACGGATATTAAGCTAATATATATAATAACATAATTTGTGTTATAGCGTAACATATGTATGTTTAAATAACAATAGATAATTATTTCGTAATTGTTTACTAGTTTTTGTAATTTGGACAATTATTTGATTTGTTCAATAGGTATACTTAAATTGGGATGCAAGGTGAAATTAACTTTCTTGTATTTGGTACTTAGTTTTGAAATTGCAACACAATAATGTAATTTTATGTAGTATATATACCTATTAGACGTAGGTAGGTTCACGTAGAATTTAGAAAATTTTCCCGGTTGTTGCAACGATTTTCACTAATGCTCCGCTCGTATCGGTCTCAGCGTGATGTTATATAACCTATAGCCTTCTTCAATAAATAAACTATCGAACACTAAAATAATTTTTTTGAGAAAAAAGATAACTGTTAAAGATTTTCACATATTAGAAAAAACATTCCTACTTAAATTCATACTTAGCATTTACATAAATATTTGCAAAATTAATAAATTCAACTTTTAGATATAGTTAGCTGAAAGATTCACCAACATGCAAACTTATGGCAAAAACACTTACTGTTGGATGGTTCTTGGCAAAATTCACATCAAACTAATTCGTCAAGTTTGTACAAACTAGTGGTGAAGTTTCACGAGATAATTCGTAGTTTTAAGTTAACAGAATGTTGGATGCTGTTATATACATGATGATATAATTGGTGTGTGTTTATTGTCATTTTTAGATTATTGAAATTATATTTGTACTAGCTGTTCCCCGCAACTTCGTACGCGTGGAATTTAAAAGGAAACTTAAAAAATATACTTATAAATTATATTCTTGAACCACTCTATCTTGTGAAAAAACCTGTATTAAAATCCGATGCATAGTTTCAGAGATAGTTTACCTATGAACGAACAGAAAAGGTGACTTTGTTATAAAATAAGTAAGGATACCGTGTCTTTAATTTTTCGTCAAGTAGGCAGTTTAAAAATCACCCAAAATGCATTGTAAGTAGAGATAGATTATATCAACTTGGCCACTTTTAAAAGATGTATTGCAATCTGTGTTAAGTCTATCAGGAAAAGGCAATACACAGGTTGCGTACAACGATGACGTCACAATATTTCAAATGATATCTATAAGTATTTAAAAAAACATCTATATAGTGAATATTTCAATAATATTGAAATTAGTTGCTTATTATATATATATAGTTGTTAATAGTTTAGTAGTTTTAGTAGTTTTGAGGATATAAGCTCACATAGGGACATACGCACTTTGTTTTATAATAAGTAAAGATAAAATAGAAATTTTCATCAGCCTGTAGGTACACTACCTATACTAGACTGAACTATTTACCGCAAGTTAAATAATTTAAGATAAACTTATGTGTAATTTCTATAGATTAGAGATATTTATATGTTTATTTCCGTGTGGTGACGGAAGAATACAAGTGTCACCACCTCTTGTCTGTCCCAGACGTTGTAAAAGCCAGCTGAGGAATATTTTACGCAGATAACATCCCCTGTGAGAGACGGAAAAGTCGAAAGTAATCCCTATGCTAACACGCCTGGTCAGTGCGGCATGATAGACCATAATACCTCAAAAATTGGAGAAGGCGCGTGCCCAAAAAGGTGAAGTTAATAGGTTAATGGTATGGAGAGAGAAAGGTTTAAATATTATTTTAAGGCTTGTCTCGAAAAATATATCCGTAAATAGACTTCTAAGAAATATAATTTTGAACTGGAATGGCTGTTGAATTCTAGGAACTATATTTTGTTGCACTGACAGCAATATACCTTAACAAGGGCCTTTAAGCAATGTTAAGCCTGCGGTCAGCCGCAAAACCCTGACATTATGTAATGGCTTTTATGTATATACCTAGGCAAGGATCTATAGTTGATTTAATTATATTATTGTTATCTACTTGTTATGCTTCATGTCCGTGTAATGACGGATTAAGAGTACAAGTGTCACCACTACTTTTACTTCCTAAGGTGCTGTGAAAGCCTTCCTGAAGTTGAGGAGGCTCATGGCCAACAGTAAGACGTTAATGGGCTGGAGAGAGAGAGACCGAGATATGATTCGCAAAATTTTATATGTCGTAGGAGACTTGATTAAAATGGTTTACTTAAGGATTTTTAGTTTTAACTTAGGTTCCAGGATTGTGAAGTGGGTCCTCAAATGGTGTCAATGGTGAGTAATTCCTTTATCTGATGAGTTCGAATAGTGGCCCGTTAAATATTCATAAAAGGTGCCTTCCAAACTAGTTACACGTGTCGTAAGCCAAGTTAGTTTGTCCAGTATTACAAGGCCTTTAGATTGATGACTGCTTTAGCTCTAATTACAGGTGATGTCTATGGTTTTTTTCTCCGATATATACATATATAAAACTAGCTGACCTGGCAAACGTTGTTTTGCCATAAGAATGTTAAGGGTAGAAAACCCTTGTCACTTAGGGGTACGAAAATTAGATAGTAGCCGATTCTCAGACTTACTGAATATGCATAGAAAAATTTATAAGAATCGGTCAAGCCGTTTCGGAGGAGTATGGGAGCGAACATTGTGACACGAGAATTTTATAATTATACTAGCTGACCCGGCAAACGTTGTTCTGCCATACTAAAACTAAAAAAAAAGGTTTGAAAAATAGATGTTGGCCGATTCTCAGACCTACTGAATACGTATGCAAAATTTGAGAAGAATCGGTCAAGCCGTTTCGGAGGAGTACGGTAACTAACACTGTGACACGTGAATTTTATATATTAGATGAGATAAAGATCAGTAATATGGATGCATCAGATGCCTGGATGGTTCTGTAGCATAAAAGGTTATTTAATATTCTCGCGGTAGTTAGTCATTTTTTTTTAATTTAAGTAGCATATTAAGGCTCAGTGAAATTAGCTATTCATGGACACAAATTTTTCCCTTTTTAGCTAGCAGGGTTGTACACATAGATTTCCATGTTATTTGGTATGGTAGGTAGGTATTGTGTTGTATTTTGTTTGTTTGTCTTCAATGTTATTTTGAAATTAATTAAACTCTCTTTTTTATTTAGAAGTTCGTTTTTCAATTGAAAACCTTTTAAAGATTCTTATTAGAATAACAATTACTTATTTTGTTTTTTAAATATCCGTTAATAAGTCAATCTTGTTTACATTTAACTTCCTTATAGTTAGGGCTGGCATCGATTGGTTTTCATTAATATCTTTTTTTAAGTTGATGCTTGACTACATTCCACCTGATGGTAAGTGGTAATGCAGCTTTGGTTGGTAAAGCGCAACAACTATGTTAGAAGCCTTTTCACCGTTCTAAAATAAAGAGTTCTTTAAATAGAAAATAAATAAATAACAGACTCTGCCTTCTCCCACAGGAAAAAGCGTGATATTATGATGATAAATAAATTATCTAGTCAATTTACGATGTTCAATATAAGAAATTTAGTTTCACTAAAGTTTAAAATAAAAATAAGACGAAAGTATTTTTGAATCGTAGCAAATGGTGCTATATAGCCCCTGCCTACTTCCATGGGAGAAAGGCCTGAAACTATGACAGTTTTAATAAAGTTTATAACAAAACTAAGACAGAAGTATATTTCTATCGTAGCAGATGACGCTCTATAGCCACTGCCTATCCCTATGGGAAAAGGCGTGATCGTATGATGATGATGACGAAGACAGACTAACCCTATCTAATTGTTTTATTTATATAAAATGCACTCAGCAAGTGTAAACAAAGTAATGATGATTTGAAATAATTACTGCTTTATTATTAAAACATCCTGTATAGCCCTGAAGGGGCTATATAAGTAAATAAATACTTACATAGTTAGGTATAGGTTTCCGTTCCGTAAAATAGGTTCATGACATCATGACTCCGCTGTCATACCGTCGCTGCGTCTGTCTGTTACCAGGCTACATCTCATGAATACCTTGATAGACAGATGTGAAGTTTTTACGAATAATGTTTTTTTTTTGTTATATTAGTATTTATGGACATTCCATACAATGTCCTTAAGTCCCAAAGTAAGCCGTTTCTATCCTTGTATTATGGATGAGGGATGCAGATATATGTATATCCCTACTAGTGTTGCCCAAATGCAAGAACAAGACGAGACTTAGCCAGTCTTGGTCTTGGTCTTGCGCCAATACACCTGGTCTTGGTCTTGGTCTTGGTCTTGCACTCCCAGTCTTGGTCTTGGTCTTGGTCTTGCAGCAAGAGTCTTGCAAGTCTTGCAATTACCTATTAGACTATTGCTATTTATTAAAGTTTACTTTAGATCTTAGAAAAACATATTAGAATTGGAACATTGTGAGCTTGAATTAACATAGCCATAGTAAAGAATAATCAGATTAATAAATGTCTGAAGATTTGATGAGAAATTCGAAAAATTAACTGCCACATGGTGATCAACTGAGCTATATGCCGTTTTCCATGGGAGTAACTGTTTCTTAATAAACATTTACGCTTTATAAGCTGACATGTGCTAAAACATGTAAAAAACAAATTAATTACAATAACTTGACTGTATTTTAAAGGACAGTATCTGTCTAGAAAGAGATTGAACCCTCAACTTATATGAAATTTAATAAAAGAGTTTTACGATTTATCATTTCTTATAATAAAAAATAAAATACAACACAAATCAAATAACATAACAGTACACAACAGCTTTGTCATTAGGTTCTGTTACTTTATATCAATTCTTTTGAATATAACTAGTATTCCTTGCATAAAATTAGGATTAAAAATTAAGTTTTATATACAGTTTTGATACAGTTTTTGCGTCTCATAGAATTCCTAAGCGTACCTATACACCGAACTGTTATACCTAACTACTCCGTGAAATAGCGCTAAGTCCTAGCTACAAGACGCAAGAGTCTTGCCGGATTAGTCTTGTTCTTGCTCAAGTCTTGCACGGTCAGTCTTGGTCTTGGTCTTGCTAAAAATACGCGGTCTTGTTCTTGGTCTTGGTCTTGCAAAAATGCAAGAACAAGACCAAGACTGCAAGACCAAGACTGAATTTGGGCAACACTAAATATTTATATTATAATACTTTTTTTGTAAAAACATACTCATTCCTTTCTTAACTCCTCTACCCTTAAATCCTTTCTTAAAAGAAAATCTGCTCAAAATTGAAATATGTAATGCTTATAGTTTAGGCGCCGCGTTAATCAGTATGTCAGTCAGTCTAATTTTGATTTTATCTTGACGGGCTTCGTGATGGACTGGTTCATGTAACGGACTGCCGATCAAGAGGTCGCGGGTGCGATTCCCGCTTGGGATAATCATTTGTGTGATATTTTTAAATGTCATACAAATGTTTGTACTGCGTCTGGATGTTTACTATGTATTATATGTGTGTATTTACAAAAGAAAAGTAGTATATTATTATGTAGTATATCCGTATTCTGGTATCCATATCACAAGGATATAAGCTTAGCTTGGGACCAGAGGACGTTGTGTGAAATGTCCATGAATGTTTATTTTATTTATTTATTTATTTTATTTATCAAAAATATCATGAAAGATTATTTTATAAACCACAATTCCACCCAAGAGCTAAAAGAGACTTAATTATATTGATCCAACTTGTGTTAATTTATTAAAGTCCTAAAAACCACAAATAACATCATTTCTCACTTTCCTAAACACAATTACGTTCTGATTTACCATGAATAAATAACGAGGATCGATGGCCACGCGTGGACTGTGGGCAGGTGGGCATCATTTAGCGATTAGTGCCCCGAATCACTAATGATATGGAGGTGCAAATTACGGGATTTCAGGTGCGAAGTTTTGTTTTTGTGTTTTAAGTTATAAGTGGTAGCGGAATGTAGTTTCATTAAAATAAATAATTATGAAAGCGCCACAGAAAGGGTGAAGTAAGTAAGTATAACTTGTATTATATCTTTATTTGTTGCAAAAGAAAATCGTTATTTTTGTTTATATGTCTCTATATGAGCTTAAATCATTAAAACTACGCAACGGATTTCTATGCGGTTTTTTTAATAGATGGAGTGGCTCAAGAGAATTGGTTTTTGTATAATTTGTTAAGGTTTGGGGAGTGGGCTGGTTTCAAGAAATATTTTTTTAAATATACATGGAAATTTCACACAACGTCCTCTGGTCCCAAACTAAGCTTATTTGCTTGTGATATGGGTACCAGAATACGGATATACTACATATACTACTTTTCTTTTGTAAATACATAGTTATAATACATAGGAACACCCAGACGCGGAACAGACATTTGTATGACATTTATAAAGATCACACAAATGATTATCCCGAGCGGGAATTGAACCCCCGACCTCTTGAACGGCAGTCTGTTACATAAACCACTCGACCACGAGGCCCGTCTATATATATAACTGCAAATTCGGGTGAAACTGCGGGTTTTAGATAGTTAATTATAAAAACTTAGCATGTTTTATTTTATTTACATTTATCCCGACGTTTCAGATAATTTGTCTATGATTATCAGTTTATTAGTGTTTCAGTTATGTATTACGTTTGGTGACGGATCGAAAATACAAGTGTGACCACTTCATTGCCTTCCTAGCGTGCCATAAAAGCCAGCTAAGGATACACAACTATCATCTTCTGTGAGAGACCGGTAACTCGAAAATAAACCCTATGCCAAAACGCCCAGATCACCGCGGCAAAGTAGATCATATTCTCTCCCAAAAGAAGACTCGGAAGAGGCCTGTGCCCAACAGTGGAATGTTAATGTATTAGGGAGAGAGAGAGTGAAAGAGAGAGTTTGTGTGTTTCAAATTCTTATAACTTAGACCATACAGTAATCGTTATGTGAGCGCGTGTCCAGAATTTTATGAAGAAACAAAATGAACGGCAAAATGTTACAGCGTGTAACATCTGCGTAATTATCACAGAAATGCTTAGATATCACGTTTAAATGAAATTTATTTCAGATTTTGTAATCCCTTTAAAAAAATATATTTACCTAATAATGACTTTATTAAAAATATTTAAATCAAAACCATTAATTTATTAACAATAAACAGATATCCGTATAAATCCGACGTATCCGACTTAGCTCATAAAGTTAGGATACTGAAGTCGTAGACGACGTCCTCCCTGGCGAGGTGGTCAGTTAAGAGACTCGCAATCAAATCAATCAATCGTTACAGAAGTCCATATTAAGACGATTAGGGGGATAGGTCCCTAACCTAATGTTTTCCCGCTGAGTCAAAACCCTCGTGAGGGAGCCATCTTTGCCAGGTCATGGTATGACTCAAGATACCACAATGTCACGGTAAGGCAGAAGAAGGGGAAAAAATACTGAAGTCGCAATGGCCAAGTCACATCATTTATTAACTTGAAATCAATTTGACTTAAAATCTCCCACTTTTTGGGGTAATTTCTTTTTGAGTCAGTTAAAACTGCCATGGCAACTTAATATCTCGTTACAAAAGATATATCTGTAATTCTATGTATCAAACAACTTTTACGGGATTCCTAATATTCCTATTATTGTCATATCAAACTTTTAATGGCATGATTGAATAGGTAAGTTATAATAAGTACAACTCTCTTGCAAAATATCATATGAAAAACTTTGCTAAACATTAAACTTGTCTACTCTTTTTAGAGAATATTTATGAGAATAGATTTTTTGTTACTCTTTTATTTTAAAGAGCATACCTATTAAAGAAAAAAATTTCTTACACTTTTAACATTGATCCGTCTCTTTTTGTCCACAACTGGACATAGTCTATTAACAAAATAGGAACTAATAATTTCCTTAGTTCAAAAACTAAAAAACACGCTTGATTTCAATTGCAATTGCATTGTCATCGGTCCTTGATAAGTATGCAAAATGTCAAATCAATCGGAATACTGCAAGTGGGTGAACATCGCGTTCTAAGATTCCGTTACATAGATTAATACAATGATAGATACATACCGAACTTATAAAAGCGTGTTAAAAATGTTTTCTTAAGAACTCTTTGTTACTTAGTTTTTTTTTCCCAGCCTATTGATGTCCCATTATTGACGGTCACGGGCCTCCTCCACTTTGTAAGGGTTTTGGTCTACTATACCGCGCTGACTAGGCATACATAGGGTTTTATTTCGAGTTTTCTGTCTCTAACAGATTATTATCTACTTAAAACCTTAGCTGGCTTCTACAGTATCCCGTAGGAAATGGGGTGGTGACACTTGTAGGTATTCTTAGTCCGTCACCACTCGGACGTGTGTATTTATACAACAATGAAATATCCAAACCAAACAGTCTTTCTGCATTTTAACTACAATATTGTGGCAAATGGATACCAGTTTTGTATGCCACGACGCCTAATGGCTCATCCTGTAATGTATTGAGGCTTGTTAATCCATATTGAATAATTGGATCACCATATATATACAATGTACATGTTACTTAATGCGTTTTAAAAGCTTTTTGTAAACTTTTATTAACAAAAAGCTTGTATGTAATTGTAAAATATTTTATTCGTTTATCCGATTATGCGCCTGACAATAAAAGCATAGCAATATTAAAGCACACGTAAGATATATTGCTCGTTGTAATGTTCTAGGCGTACTGCATAGCAATTCTTTCTTCTATCAATTATTTAACTCAATCTGTTAGATTAGTTTACAAATTGGTCATGACGGGTATGAGAGACGTTAAGTAATTATGAGTTTTAATATTTAATATTAAACTTCTTTTGTCAATATCTCAGAAGTACCTACACTTTTTTTATTCCTTTTGTGCCAATCCACTGGCTTAGCGAATTATTGCCAGGCTCATGTAATGGCTTCTCATGTGGCTTAGTCGAGGTCAGAAAATGTTATATTATCCAAATAAAATTTTGTTTAAAGATTTATTACCTGAAAAAACAACACTACAATTTTGTCTTGGACTAAAACTCCTTTGGGTAAATAGGTAAAAAAAATATTGTTTTAAAAGTTTTATTGCAGATATTAAACACTGTATAACTATTAGACTGTAACGTTGAATTCTTAATAATAAAACAATATTTGGAATCAGTATTGAGTTTTATTGTAAGTCACCATCTTGGTACATTTTAGAGAGTAGTTCTGAGTAGTGGTAAGACCAGAGACTAGTCTAGCCACAGATAATGTGTCTATACTTTACAAGATTAGTTATAATTATATTGTATGCCCTAACTATTACACATTAGATTAACCGCAACTAAATTAAGTCTTTCCAGGATTTAGTTACAACATGGCCGTTGCCAAATGCATACCAATTTCATGCACCACAACAACCGCTTAATGTCACCCATTAGGCATTTTGTATTGTATAGAGGTTTGTTAGGCTATTTACGAATAAAAATACGAAATTCATGAAGTACTAAATTTTAAAATTTTATAAAAAGAAATCATTAGACCTCTCAGTCTCTATTTTATTTTAAAGTTTAACGTCTTTGTGTCTAACTTCAGAGTACAGTTAATGGTGAAAAATTACTCTGATTACTTTTCCCTAATGTACCAAAAGAAGTACTGTAACTGTAAAACTCTTCTTTTTAACACGCTTTTATAAGTTCGGTATGTATCTATCAATGTATTAATCTATGTAACGGAATCTTTCAACGCAATTTTCTCCCACTTGCGATAGTCGGATTGATTTAAAATTTTGCATACATATTATAAGGACCGGTGACAGTGCAATTATTTAAAAAGATGTTAAGGATTTTCAAGCGTGTTTTTTGGTTTTTGAACTAAGAAAATTATTATTTTTGGAATATTTGTTACTCTTTAAGCTATTTATCAGCGAATTAATATTTTTTTTATGTTACACATTAAATTTACACTAAGGAACCTACTAGGTACTTGCCAGCAGGCGCCAGTTCAGCCGTAAGCCACTCTAGTTCACCATTCTAGTGATATAAAAAAACAAATAAGTATGGCAACACACATTTTCTAAACTCGAAAAAGCTGTATAGACGCATAAAAACGTTGTATTTAAAGTTTATAGCAGTCCCAACTCTATTTTAACAAAGTAAAATACATACATTTTTACCAATTTCAGTTCCATTGTCAAACATTATTTTATTCATAAGATTGAACTCAACCCAAGTTTCTAGGACACGTATATGGCATTCAACCTGATTTTCCATATTTGCGACTGTTACTTTTGTTTTTATCCGAATTTTACTCTCACTCCTCAAATACGGGCTTAGGGCTGATACACACGGCGCGTTGCTTCGTGGCAACGTAGATATTATACGCATACATTGCCGGACGAGCACAGAGCGCTTTTTCGTTCTGGCGTTGCAACGACACCCCCACCAGTTTCGACTAGCTAGAGCAACATTTTAACGAAGTAGGAGATAACGCTCCCATGTGGCACCTGCAGGCCTAAAGAGGGCCGGGGCAAGACACCCAGAAAAATGGGATTGTAGTAGTTTTTTACGCAGCCGCAACACGCCGTGTGGATTACCCCTTACGCATAAGTTCCATAAATATTTGAGTTTTGTATTTACCTAAGCTTGGTTTTGACTGTGTTGCACTGTCTCTTGGGGTAAAAAAAGTAAAGTCAGCAAAAAAAGTGCGGCTTATACATAAAAGATTAATACTTAAAGAGAAATTCTGCCTCAATATACCGAGTGTTTTACGTTAAATTTATTTTTGGGTTAAGGTAGCTTTTTACTATGCAGACGTGTCTTGCACCGGTAATGTCTGTGTTTAAATATGTTTTGTTAGAATATTTTTATTAGTGTATCTGTACACACCTTTATGTTAGACATTTTATATGTGACTAGCTGTTGCCTGCGACTCCGACTGCGTGGAATTTGTAAAAATTTTTTTTCGCAATAGAAGGTCCTTTCTCAGGGTCTAAAGATTGTCTGTGCCAAATTTCATCAAAATCGGCAGAGAGGTTTAAGCGGGAAAGCGTAACAGACAGACAGACAGAGTTACTTTCGCATTTATAATATTAGTAGGGATGATGATGATTCGTGGGTTTAATTATAATGAAAACTAAAACAAAACTTGAGAGGTGTCACAGTACACCCGGATGGAACGAAGTTCCTTTCTACTAGTAAAGGAATTGTAATAAAATTTTATATAATAAATTATTAGGTATATAGTTCATTAGATAGTCAACAATTCATAAAAATTAATATATTATTATTTTATTCATGTTACGAGAGAGAGAGAGAGAAAGAGAGATTGAGAGACAGACAGAGAGAGACAGACAGAGAAACACGCGCACGCCGCACGGCTTACAACTATAGCAAAAAGTGTCGTTACATCTTTTGGTCTTAATTTTTTCCGTCTAGCCCCCTTACGTAACGCGCGATAAGGAACTTCGTTCCAAATATTCGGCAAAGTATGAGTTGGACTCCCACACGAGCGGTTCTGTGTCGTTATTATCATTATAATAATATATTCGTTAAACCGAACCCAAAAAAGAAGGATAAAGGAAGGGCGATGATGATAATGAGTATTTGTTGTAGTAGCATCAACTAATATACAATATACTGTGAAATTTTCAGTTCTTTAGCTATCGTCATTCTAGAGATATAGCCTGATGATAGACGGACGGACGGACAACGGTGTCTCAGCAATAGGTTCCCGTTTAATCTTCTGATACGAAGCCATAAAAACATCAACAGATTACTTTTTACAAACAAATTTTGTAAATAAAATCATTACTAGGTCAATGGTTTAAAAGCAGAAAAGATACCAAAATGCTATAACGGCATTTACAAATATTGACACAAAACTAGAAACTACTTCAACATTGGCTCAAATAAAATGCAACGTTTTAACGTAAATCGACAAAGATCTATGATTTAAACAAATCTAGAAAAGACCTCTATAATCTATCCGAATATTATAAAGCCGCAGAGTTTGTTTGTTTGAACGCTCTAATCTCAGGAACCACTCACTGGTCTGATTTGAAAAATTCTTTAACTGTTGGATAGCCCATTTATCAAGAACGCTCGGGACAATTTCTCTCTGTCTCCAGCCCATTTACGTCCCACTGTTGGGCACGGGCCTCCTCCACTTTGGGAGGGATTAAGCTCTACTGTGCCACGCTGACCAGGCGTGATGGCACAGAGTTTATCTTTGAGCTTTCCGTCTCTCACAGAGGATATTATCTGTGTACAATATCCCTTAGCTGACTGAGGTGACACTTGTATTCTTTATCCGTCGTAGGTGTTCATTATAAGTAATGTGTATTTACAAAAGAAAAGTAGTACATGTGCTCTATCCGTATTCTGGTACCCGTAACACAAGCATATGAGCTTAGCTTGGGAACAGAGAAGGCTGTGTGGAACGTCTATTAAAAAAAAACTTTTGACCTAAAATAAAATTTATCATACAGGCTATTAGAGTCTCTATTCCAGTTATTCATTGCAAAAGTAAAGTAAACCAAGTCAGTCGATGTTGCCTACTTGAGCGTATAGAGTTTATTTGCAGAACTCTTTCCATGGAGGTCAAAAGTGTATGTGAATGAATACTAGAGCAGCCTTTTATTTGCCAACAAAAGAAACTCCTCTATCTTTAGCCTATTAACGTCTCACTGCTGGGAACGGGCCACCTCCACTTTAGGAGGGTTTTTAGGCTATTATGCCGCACTGATCAGTCGTGTGGGTATAGGATTTAGTTTCGAGTTTTTGTCTCTCACAGTTGCACAAGGATTTAGTTTCGAGTTTTTGTCTCTCACAGTTGCACATCAACTGTGATTTTGG
Source organism: Orgyia antiqua (assembly GCA_916999025.1). Taxonomy (NCBI): domain Eukaryota; kingdom Metazoa; phylum Arthropoda; class Insecta; order Lepidoptera; family Erebidae; genus Orgyia; species Orgyia antiqua. The sequence continues at coordinate 19,186,047 of OU779870.1, forward strand.
TGGCTTTAGTCTGGAAATATTCGTGACAGTCCAGGGAAGGTTTAAACGGTGACAAAATATGTGAGGATCTAAAATTCCACGCGTATGGAGTACCTGGCATCAGCTAGTATTAGAATAGCAGTATAGATACTTAGGCATTATAATTTTTATAAAAAACACTAGCTGTAGCCCGCAACTCCGTCCGCGTGAAATTTAGAAAACTTTTCATCCCTTTTTTCGCAATAAAATGTAGCCTATGTCCTTTCTCAGGGTCTAAAGATTGTCTGTGCCAAATTTCATAAAAATCGGTTGAGAGGTTTAAGCGGAAAGCGTAACAGACAGACAGACAGAGTTACTTTCACATTTATAATATTAGTAGGATTAATAAATTACGCTAGAAATCATGACAGAATACAAAAGCTTTATTTTACAAATGAATCATTCGATATTAACACCGTTCTATTGAGCTACTCTCTTCAATATCTTCGAGGAAATTCGATTTCCTCTTACATCTCGTGATTGTTTCTACCTCGATTCATTCGTGTTGAGAGTGTTGTGTTCGGTCGTCATTGGATTCGCTTGTATACATTTTTCGATATAGAATAGCGATTATTGTTAATATTATCCCAGAAAAGGTAGTTAAGTTTGCATCTCTCTCTGTTAGGCATGGGCCTGCTTCACGTTGCGAGAGTGCGTAGTTTACTGCGCCGCGCTAACCAAGCGTGTTGGTACAGCATTTATTTCAAGTTTTCCGTCTCTCATAGAAGAATTTCTCCCTAGAATCTGCGTAAGAAATTCCTCATTTGGCTTCTAAAGGCTGGGAAATCTTATTCTATCACCACACATAGATAAGTTTGCACATGTAATATTTTAAACGTGAAAGTTTGTAATAATCTGTGTATGTATGGATGGATAAATGGACTTCCCAACACAAAAAGAATTTTTCTATCTAACCAGTAGTTCCTGAGCAGAGTTCCTGAGATTAGCGCGTTATAACAAACAAACAAACTCTTCACCTTTATAATATTAATAAAGTATACTAGCTGTCCCGGCAAACGTTGTTTTACCATACAATTCTGTGTAAAAATCAACAATAAAAAATTTCATCAAAATCGGTCCAGCCAATTGTAAATCGAAACCATCCTCAAACCCCCTTGAATACACACAACAAATTTCATCAAAATCGGTCTAGCCGTTTAGGAGGAGTTCAATTACAAACACACGTACAGAAGATTTATATATGTATAAAGATATTAAAGACGGGATTCGTGCTCTAGTGGTTCATGTAACGACCTGTTCACGAGGTTGCGGGTTCCAGTCCTGTCTTTTATCTATTTAATAACGTAAGTTTGATATTCGTATTTCTTGTAGCTTTTCTGTAACTATTGAATTAAAAGGTAAAAACAGCATATCTACATTCAATAATTTTATCGAGGATATTTTTGCCAATCGTGTTTTCACTCGAGATTAAATTTAGTTATAGGATTGAAATAACACATATCAAAAATTGATAGCTGTGGTATATGTGGAAGTGTTTTAAATTTCTTTTCAAAAATGGCCTTTTGACCGACCTAATGTTTATTACTTTACCCTTAATGTTTATAAATGTCATACAAATGTTTTATACTGCGTCTGTTACGTATAATAAATTTATATTTTCAAAAGAAAAGTATTTTATGTAATATATCCGTATTCTAGTACCCATAACACAAGCATATAAGCTTAGCTTAATATTTATTTATTTAAATGTGTACAACAAAATAGCCAAATTATCAAAATACACCACAATTGTTTTCGTTTTAGTTACGTAAGGTTAAGTTTTCGACGCATCAGAATTGGCCTCATAGTAAGTCCTAATAGTTAATTCAATAGCTACAGTTTCCAATATATAAACCCAAGTCCTTTAACGAAACTAATATGAAACGCAGTGAAATTACACATGAAAATATCACCTATTAAGTAGAGACCCCAAGTTAAAATAACAACGGGTAAATTTAATAAAGCAAGCCTACGACATCTGCTACTAGGATATAACTAAATTCATAAAACCGTGAATGGGGACCCTTTATATTTATTTGTACTAAGACTTGTAAGGGTTATTGTATATTTATTAAATATGAAATATTATGTAATATAAAATAAAAGTTTGTGTACATGTGATGACGGATCAAGTGTCACCACCTCATTTCCTTCTCAGGGTCAAAAGCTAGCTAAAGGTTATTACACAGATAACATCCTCAGTGGAATACGAAGGGCTCAAAAATAAACTCTATGGCAACACGCTTGGTCAACGGGGCGTAGTGGATCATAATCCCTCCGAATGTAGAGGAGGCCCGTGCCCGATAGTGGGACCTTAATGGTCTGAGGAGAGAGAGAAAGAGAGAGAGAGTATTCTCCCTCTCTTTCTGTTTCTCTAAAGTGTGTGTGCACACGGATAGAAAGAAGAGAGAAGTTATACTTCTTTGTTAGTCCTTCTTGTTATTATTCAGTTGTAACTATTTGGTGTCGGCTTTTTAAATTCTAAGTCTTAATGTTTTTTTTCAATTAAAGTTTTCATGTTTACTTTTGTTTTCGTAAATCCATACACATACATACTAATATGATACAGTTAAAGAGTTTGTTTGTTTGAACGCGCTAATCTCAGGGACCGCTGGTAGGATTTGAAAAACTCATTAGGTGTTAGATTTATTCAGGAACGCGACAGGCTATATAAATTCCCGCTGCAACTAACAAGAGCGAAGCATTACTGAAAAATGTTGCGAAAACGGGGAAAATTTTGCTAAATTCCACATTTGGCAACAGCTATTGTAGAATAATTTATATTTAATACTTATATTAAACATAGCGACATAGCGTCATCTATCTGAATAGATAAATTACTCTGCAATGTTAACTTTACTACCATTGCTCGGGGGCCTCGTGGTGTAGTGGTTCTGGTAACGGACTGCCGATCAAGAGGTCGCGGGTTCGATTCCCGCTCGGGACAATCATTTGTGTGATTTTTTTAATTGTCATACAAATGTTTGTACTACGTCTGGGTGTTTCTATGTATTATAAGTAAGTATTTACAAAAAAAAAGTAGTATATGTAGTATATCCTCATTCTGGTACCCATAAGACAAGCATATAAAGCCTCCTCTACACAATCGGCCATGATCGACACTCGTTGATCGTCTGTGATCGGCAAGGTAATCGTCACGATCATTGTGACGTCCATCCACACGATCGTCCGTGATCATTTATTGAGCGGCAAGCCTTCAAGATGGACGTGGAGGTTATAGCTGCAGCTACCATTAATTTAATTTCCGTATACAATCATTTTATCAACGTAGTTGAACGAAAAGTTGTAAAAAAAAAAATGGAAGAAGAGAAGATGGTGGTGTTTGAGCATTCATCGTAATAGAATAAAGTAAATACCTATACCTATACCCAGTGGCGTGCACAGGAATCTGACACAGGGTATGCGGTGCTGTACTCAGTCACAAAAACTTTTTCTTTTATAGATTTTTAGCATAGCCACGCGACGGATCTCTAAGTCGGAAACCATGCCAACAGAACAAATTTAAATCTGAATATCCCGAATCAGTCCACACTGTACTAGAATTACTAAACAATAACTACGTACGTACATACATACGTACATGTACGTATGTACATACGTTTCATAACTTTTAACATGAAATTTTCGAGTTACATTACCTTTTTGCTGGCTTAGCTTAACTCGGGTACACAGAATCTTTTCACTGAATGACAATTGTGAGAACTTGTTATTTTTAATTTTTAACAAACACACACTATCAACACACATTTCACAATCAAATAACATTTTAAAATCAACAAACGAAAATCAATACAATTATTAAATTAAAGATTAAACAGTTCAATGAATCACATGAAAAAATAAAATGGCCTCCGTCGAACCAAAATATTTCTGCTATTTAAATAGATAAAACTAAAAATGCATAGTGTGCATACGTGATTTATTAGACTTCCGACTATTATATTTATTCGGATTATATATAGGTAACGAACGAACGCCGAATACTCGCGGAAACATCCGATCGCCAAAGCATGCCGCATGAGATACAGTACAAGGCGTCTTCAATATGCAAGCCTGTGTGCGTTTGTAAACTGTGCACGGACACCAAAATTTCTACACACATATGAACTCATGGCAGGCAGGCAGGTGTCGAGCTTGTCCTACGCTTTCGTCCGTCTGACCAATATTATTCCTTCGTCAAACACCTGGCAAAAAGCAATTTGCAAGCGCATATTGGTGCTATTTATGAATTATTAGGCGTTTTTAAGTTATAATATTTTGTTTAATTAATAGTAAATAAATGAATAAAGTCATCTAAAACATACGAACGTTTTATTAAAATATCTGTGAATGGCAAGTAAAGCAGCACTTTTCTGCCTTTATGGAGCGCACGCCCCTGCCTATACCTATACAATTTAATAGGTGATCTTATTGTCTAGCTATAGGTATCTAGGTATTTACTCACTTTAATTAATATATTAAAGAAAATTACTAAATGTATAATGATACAGTTCTATGAACTTAAATGTCTCTTCATTTGACCACCCAGTAGCCATTGTTTTGCACTCGCACTATGCTCGCACTAACTTGTATTTAATAACGACGCGACGTACGCACGGCTCGCTGTCCTCCGGTGAATGAATGATCGGCGATCGTGTAGGCACACGCATGCAACTACAAGCGATTACCTCTGATGCGTGCCCGAAAAACCGTCAAGTTACCGATCGCCGCGATCATGACGACGATTAAGGACGATGATGGGCGACTACAGGCAAGTAGCCCTTCTACACGATCGTGCTCGCGTGTAATCGCCCATCATGGCCCATTGTGTAGAGAAGGCGTAAGCTTAGCTTGGGACCAGAGGACGTTGTGTGAAATGTCCATGAATATTTATTTATTTATTTATTGCTACACTGACACTTTTAAAGCGTAGCATATAATGGAAACACAAAATTTTTGTACGACCTCACATGTTTTTCGAAACATAAAACACAATAAATAAATGTTTATTATAATCAGAAATAGCATTTTAATGTTTTCATAAAAAAAAACCCTATTAACTTAGACTCCAATCAAAACTAACTGCCTTCACAAAAATATAACATTATCCTGTGAAATAGGGTATTCTACAAAGACCACAATATGTTTTTATAGCTTACTCATAAAAATATATACGACCATTGTACTTTCAACGTAACCCTTCGGGTTTGAGAATAATGTGATGTTATTAGACATAAGTGTATTGGTTTTGGAGCGCTTAATAAAAACGCTTATAGCTGTTGAAATTTTTGCCTAAAATGTATCATGTCCAGATGTGAGTTATCAAATTTATTTGTTATGCAGTAGCATATAAAGTAAGAGGGAATTATTATTATGGTTGAAGTGTTTTATGAATAGACTAGCTGATGCCCGTGACTTCGTACGCGTGGAGTTTAAAAAAAATCACGTTTTTTGCGACATTTTTAATTGCTGCTTCGCTTCTATTCGTCGCAGCGTGATTATAATGTAGCCTATAGCCTTCCTCGATAAACGTACCTACTATCGAACACTGAAAGAATTTTTCAAATCAGATCAGTGCTTCCTGATATTAGCGCGTTCAAACAAACAAACAAACTCTTCAGCTTTATAATATTGGTAGAGAAAGTATAAATAGAAAGAAAGAAAGAAAGAAAAAACATTTATTTTGAATCACTCTACAGCATCAAGGTACAACAAAAACTTAATATAAAATTATAATAATTACTATAACATAAGATCAAGTAGAGGATCAAAACAAGGTACATTCTCAGCTTAAGCTGAACACACTTGCATTAAGCGTGATACAACGCTGATTTTCAGAATGACCTAGGTGACGGCCACAACACAAAATTAAAAAATTGGCCAAGTGCGAGTCGGACTCGCGCACTAAGGGTTCCGTACCATTATCTATGCAACATAAGGCAACGTTATTAGTATCGAGCAAGAAACGGTAAAAAAATCATGTTTGTTGTATGGGAGCCCCCCTTAAATATTTATTTTATTTTATTTTTAGTATTTGTTGTTATAGCGGCAATAGAAATACATCATCTGTGAAAATTTCAACTGTCTAGCTATCACCGTTCTTGAGATACAGCCTGGTGACAGACGGACGGACGGACGGACGGACGGACAGCGAAGTCTCAGTAATAGGGTCCCGTTTTTACCCTTTGGGTACGGAACCCTAAAAATTACGACAAGTAAGCCATACAGCATTTATTTAATACATAATTAATTGACAATTCACAGCTGAGAGTATGACCCACGATAATTACTTTAAACTAATTAATTATAAAATGCGCTATTAAACATCATAAACATACACATATAACAGGGACGAAAAAATAAAAAAGAATGAGATGTGAGAGATGTTTTGTGTCACAGAGCTTGTAAGAAGAAGTCATGTCGCTTTGTCTTCAATTAACTATAAATCTTCTACCACTGTTATTTTTAGCACGATTTTGTTGCCTGAGTGAGATCTAACAATATAATAATCTATGTAACGATTAATAATAATATAATATTCAAACATTTGCAATAGTGTGATTGATCTGAAATTTTAGCGAAATATTTGATGGGAACAATGCAATTAGCTTAATCAATATGTACCCACTCTCTATACATTCCTGTCATATACTCGTATAGATCTGCGGTTAAGTAATTGATATTGTGGTTGGCTACCTCATCGATAACATTTGCAATATTGAGTGTACGCTGTGTAGTGTTTCAGAAAATAGTACTGTACAGTTGATACGTTATTTTAGATTCCCGTATGAAAGTAGTAGATTCGTCATCTTTAGATTGCATACACAAATGATTCGACAAATGAAGTTCAGTCAAATAGTCAAATATTGAAGATAGCTGTTGCCCGAGACTTCGTACGCGTGGAATTAAGACATTTTTCCCGTTATTACAACATTTTTCACTGCTGATATAGGGGCAATCTCCTATTAGCTAAGCGTGGTAAAGGCTGGTCTGGTAAAGGGTCTGGTAAAATAAATATGTTGTAAACAATTCGTGTAATTAAAAATATGGTTATGATTGAAATGTAATAAAATAAAACCATGTTATCGAATTTAAATTGTAAGTACATTACTTACAATTAAAATTTTTATATAAATATTAATATATATTAATATTATTAAAATTAATTATATATTATTTTATCTAAAAAAGAAATAAAAAAAAATCTAGAAATTTGACAATTAATATAATATTATCTATTATTATATCTAAATAAAAAATAAAAAACTAGAAATTTGACTATTAATTTAATATTTATGTAATTTAGATAAATTTGACAATATAATATTATGTAGTTATGTATAATTTTAACCAATTTATGTAATAACCGGAGCTGCAACTGCCAACAAACTGTGTAACAGTTTGGCAGTAGTAATTAATTATTTGTTATATGCATGTATTAAGTGAATAAAAATCTTTTTGTTTTGTTTTTTTGTTTGTTTTGTGACGTTATATAGACTATAGCCTTCCTCGATAAATTTACTATCCAACACTAAAAGAATTTTTCAAATCGGACCAATGCTGCAGTGGTTCCTGAGATTAGCGCGTTCAAAAAACAAAGTCTTGAGCTTTTAAATATTAGCATAGATTCCACGCATACAAGGTCCGTGTGGTGACGGATTAAGAATACAAGTGTCACCACCCCATCTCCTCCCAAGAGTGCTGTAAAAGTCAGTTAAGGGATATTACACACAGATAACATCCTCTGTGAGAGACGGAAAACTCGAAAATAAACCCTGTGCCAATACCCATGGTTAGCGCGGTACAGTAAACCATAATCCCTCCCAAAGTGAAGGAGGCCCGTGCCCAACAGTGGGTCGTAAATGGGCTGGAGAAAGAGAGAGAGTACGAGGTCGCGGGCAATAGCTAGTTAGTATTGTATATTTATCTAATCGTCTAAATTAATTCAAAGCATTTTAAATTAAAACAGTCGTATGCTATGTTGAGTTACATTAAAAACATGTGGACATTCTCCGTTTACCAAAACGGCTTGAATAACCTCATATTGTGAGTCAAAAGGGTTGCGTGAAATTGGATGCAAAACATTAGAAGCTCCATTAAAATTAATTAAATTCCAAGCGAGACTTAGATAATTATCTAGCAAAATCATATTTTTAACCGACTTAAAAAAAGGAGAAGGTTCTTATTTCATCTGTATGTATTTTTTATGTTTGTTACCTCATATGAATGAATGAATGAATGAACTTTATTTCACATAACTAACAACTGATGATGATGTTTCTTTTTTATTTGAAATCTTATGGTTCCCGTTTGGACCCATTGGCATCAGGACAGGATCTGATGGTTATCTCCTAAGAAATCGAAGAAAATCCTCAAATTTCTAAGGCCCATGAAGTCGGTCAAACTTTTTTTAAATATTCCATTATAATAATAGAACCAAGTTATGCTGTTAAAGAAATGAATAAATAAAAACCGTTACTATGGCAACAGATACTCCTTCCTAGAATATTATCATCCCACAGTTGGGCAAGAACCTCCAACTTCGGAAGGATTTTTGGTCTTTGACTGATTCGCACATTAACAAAGGATTCAGTTTCAAGTTTTCTAGCTTTATTTATCCTTATCTAGCTCTGACAGCACAAGGAATTTCAAATTCAAATTCCTAATCCGTCACTACACAGAAAGCAGTTGCTAGTGGCCAGCTCCTTCAAACATTGAAATAAAACTTCTTTTTCTAAAACTCAATACTTTATCGATACTTTTTAACTGTAAACAACTAACAAAAATTACGTAAAAGTATAGTAAAAGAAAACAAAAAAAAATTAAAAATTGTTCTTAAATTTTGGGGAACATGAAAATAAATATTTCTGTCGTAAACATGTAAATATCATATTCATGGTCTCAAGCTAAGCTTATATGCTTGTATGGCTATCAGAATATGGATAGACTACAATAATATCACTTCTCTTTTGTAAATACGTACCTACATATACAAGATGTCCCAAAATTCAACGATAAGCGGGCACCAGAAGTTAGACCTACTCATGACTACTCAAGAAAAGATTAAAAAAAAATATATAGTAATTTACTTTAGAGATATTATACAGAACTATTTTTTTTCACCACGCTGAGTGAAAATGAACTGAGAGTAAAAAACCTTCAAAATTTTAGGGAAAATATCAACTTTGAATACTTATTGCGTAAAAACTTTATGTACTGTGGGCATTTTAAATATTGTGGTAATCAGCAGTACTAATACGGTTATGGATACAAAAACAAATCGGAAGTATTTAGAAAATTGTGGTAATTATAGTTAAAATACATTAGGGGGTGTAAATTTTCAAAGGTTTTAATACTTTTTTTGATATCTCTAAAATAAATTACGATATTTTTTTTTCTTGCATGAGTAGGTCTAACTTCTGGTGCCCGTTTATCGTTGTATTTTGGGACACCTTGTATACATAGAAAACACCCAGATACACTACAAATATTTGTATGACAATTATAAATATCACACAAATAATTGTTAATAAATGCTGCCAGCGTTCTGGGCACTTTACCGGTTTATAGCGATGCAGAGGAATACTTCGACGCGTAGTCTCATGTTTTGTTATGTTTTGTTTTATTTGTACATCTAATATGTAAAATTCACGTGTCACAGTGTTAGTTACCGTACTCCTCCGAAACGGCTTTACCGATTCTTATGAAATTTTACATGCATATTCAGTAGGTCTGAGAATCGGCCAACATCTATTTTTCAAACCTTTTTTAGGGTTCCGTATTTTTATTATGGCAAAACAACGTTTGCCGGGTCAGCTAGTAGTTTTATATATTTCAATTTTTGTTGTAGTTAGATTTATATTCATAATTTCTTTTTGTAAATGTTTTAAATTATCTGTCTTCATATTAACAAAGTAAAAGGTAAAAAAAAATTGACACGTACGGAAAACGAATCTGCGACCTCGTGAATGGCAATCTGTTACATGAACCACTCGACTACGAGGGCGGTCGTACCTATATATATATATATATATTTATAAATCATTGTTCTTTTAGAAAGCAAATAAAATGCTACTAGATTTTGAAATTGATAGCTTAAGTCCTGAAACTACAAATCGTATCATTAACCAACTAAAGTTTGAAGTGACAACTAATTGATGCAGTATCAATTAGTTGTCAAGATTGCATCGTATAAAATATAGTATTTCCAATAAAATAAGTCTAGCAGACTAATTGATTTATTAGTTCGTAGATTCCAATTAAGAGTAAACTAGACAAAACATAAAAACTGGTCAAGTATAAATTGGACTTGAACAAGAAGTGTTCTGTATCGTTATTGTCATTATATATTCGTCACATTCCCAATCCTAAATATCGGGATAAAAAAGCAGGAAAATAATAATAAAAATAAATATTCATGGACATATCACACAACGTCCTCTTGTCCCAAGCTAAGCTTATATGCTTGTGTTATTGGTACCAGAATACGGATAGAATACATATATTACTTTTTCTTTTGTTAATACATACTTATAATACATAGAAACACCCAGACGCAGTACAAGCATTTTGTGGGAAAATTAGAAAAAATCACACAAATGATTGTCCCGAGCGGGAATCGAACCCGCGAACTCATGATCGGCCGTCCGTTACATGAACCACTAAACCACGAAGCCCGTCTGATGATGATGATGAAAATGATGATGATGAGTTTGTTGTTACAGCATCAACTGATACACATAAACTGTGAAAATTTCAGGTCTCTAGCTATCACCGTTCCAGAGATACAGACTGGTGATGGCTGGACGGATAGACGGACAGACGAACAGTGAAGTCTCAGTACGGTTCCGTTTAAACTTTAGGGTAGGGAATCCTAAAAGGCTCTGTTTTCTTTGTTGTTTTATCCTAGATAATTTTGACAACAATATCTATACTTAATATTATAAAGCTGAAGAGTTTGTTTGTTTGTTTTTTAAACGCGCTAATCTCAGGATCCTCTGGTCCGATTTGAAAAATTCTTTTAGTGTTAGATAGTCCATTTAGCGAGGAAGGCTATAGGCTATATAACATCACGAGGACTAATAAGAGAGAAGCAGTAGTGAAAAATGTTACAAAAACGGGGAACATTTTCTAAATTTTACGCGTACGAAGTCACGGGCAACAGTTAGTTTTATTATAACAAGTAACAACTAATAAGCAAGCGGGACTTGAACCCACGACCTCTGAATACCGTTCCGTAGCGGGTTCAAGTCCCGCTTGCGGTGATCACTTTTTCCACTACAATTTGATTTATTAAGTAAAAGCATAGCAAGTCAATTGCAAAATTAATAAATTACTTAAGTAACAACTAAATGCAGTGACGTAAATTTTCGAAATGCACTCTTATTCATTGGAATTTTTTTAGAAAAGTGTAATAAATAACTGTATTGAGCCTATTGTTAAAGAAAGAAAGAAAGAAACGCATTGCGACTAATAGAAGCGAAGTATACCTGAAAAATTTGCAAAAGCGGGCAAAATTTTCTTAATTCTATGGGTACGGAGTCGCGGGCAACAGCTAGTATCTAAATAACCAGACTACAAATAACAATGACTGTAGTTAGGATAACCAGAAAAATACCTATCTTAGCAGATGAAATACATTCAACATTTTATCACTATGTTGGAACGCTCAAGTTTTTGCCAATAACGTATAAGGAAATGTATACACACGCTAAAAATGAACTAATCCTGGCGTATTTCCTCAGCGGATTCACGTAAGATGAATGGTAGGTGTAGTAATGAAATCTGGAAACCTTAAACTACATATAACACGTCAGCTCCGGTCTCATGTCGAGATTGAGATGACGGGGTTCCTCGACGACAAGGAATTATTCTCGTTAAGGTTTTGCTCAAACTCAGCAGAGCTTTTAATCAAATCAATATTTTTTTAAATTAAATGTCAATTATACTTACAATTCTAATAAAATTTTACAATATAGAATATGTATTGCTCCAGAGCAACTTACTCCCAAGCTTTATCATCTTTAATATAATCAGAAATTTTATAATACGCCTTTTTACATGATTTAGTTTTAATGAATTTTTTAAATTTAGAATTATTTAATTCTCTTACATCAATAGGGAGTTTATCAAAAAATCGTATACAATGACCCATGAAAGAGTTACATCTTTTATGGAGACGGGTTACATGCACTACAAGATTATGTTTATGCCTTGTATTAACGTTATGGTGCTCGCTTTTTTTTGTCAAATTATGAATATTTTTATGAACATACAATAAATTTTCATTCGTACTACTAAAGTTATACGTTGTAAACCTAATCAATGGTATTCATATAAAAAGATTCCATATTCAGAATATGTTCTTCTATATTCATAATATAGGTACGTAGATGAAGTCGTTTAAAAATGATTTGCTTTTTTCATAAATTAAAAAACGTGATTAAATATTCTCGATTTTTAAGCTATTGCATAGCTTCTATCGCGGGCCTTGAGCGTGGAGACTGAATCTAGAAATTCCGTAACGAAAATAGCGTAATGAAAAAACCTTACATTATCGGCGCTACTGCGCATGCGTAAACCCCTCTTCGCCCCGCAATTTATTTCATACTGTTGATACCAAGGGTAAGCGCCTTCTTCAAATTAAGCGTATTAAAATAAGGATATTGAATCGACAACATATATCCCAAATGTTCAGATAACAGCGTGTTTTAGATTTTAATAATGTTTATTTTATTTTATTGACATTTGATTGAAAATCGCTATTTTATCATAATTACTATAAACAATGGACAGATGTAAGCATCAGTAAATAAAGATTATTAATCTTATTTTAGTTTATGGTATTTAGATTCTTACATAAATAAAATAAATAAATAATTATAAATGCATTAGTTGATAAAAAATGCTATGCAATAGCTTTACCGCGGCAGTCCCCGAGTGCCACACGTCTTTAACACTTATACTTTTCACTTTTAACAATTTTCACCCACTTACAGAAGTCAAATAGAACTGATACTTTATACACATATTAAGAACCGATGACTATGCTATAATATTCTTACAGAAGTCTTTTCTGTAAGTGGGTGAAAATTTTTAAAAGCGAAGAGATTTACAGATTCCATGACATAGATTACATTAGATGATACATTAATACATAAAAGATAAGTACCGAACTAAAAAAATCGTGTTAATAAAACATGAATGTTTTGAACTTTCATAGTGGTCACACTGTAATTATAGTACATTGTTGTGATACTATCTTTGAGGTACCTATAAAGACCATAATATTTACAAATTTGTGTGCTAAAATTGTAGAAATTATGAAATATTAAAATAGTATCAAATGCAATAACATTAACGTGAAAACTTATTTCTACGCTTCTCAATTCGCTCACATTTCGCGGGGTCGAATTTTTTCCTACTGTACTCGGATAAAAACTAATTTTGTGCTTTGTTGACTCTAGTTATGTTATATTTTCATTTCGATTCATGGACGGCGTGCGACCGCCCGATAAGGATTCCATTCGAATGGAATCCACTTGGTTATTTTCATTACATTTTCTTTTTTTGTTTTTACGATCGCTTACAACAAGTCTCCCAAGGGCTATCAAAATGTAGAAAGCCATTTTGCGGATAATATAACGTTATTTGACATTTTGTTTTCGTTACATAAATATTGTTAAATTCCTACCTAGTTTGAAGGCCAGAGGTTCTTCTAAAGTTCTGATGTAAGTCGATTTGTGAATAAATATTTCATTTCATTTCATTCATTTATAAAATGTGCATTGGAATATCATAATTACATTAAAATGTTTTATAGAAAAGATGAGATGTAAATATTTATTTTCATTATTTTAATATGAATTCTTCTATTCTCTGTCGTCTCGCTTTTGTCAGAGCAGTTGTGGTCACGCTGAGGCATCAGTGTCATTGGTGGAAGTGGACACAATTTTTTGCACAATTTGCCGCCACCTCTCCCTATTGCTGGACTGTCTAGTGCACTCTGAAACTCCAGTTCCCACTGCACATTTCACTTGGTCAATCCAGCGCATAGGTGACCTGCCCCGCGACCTAGTGCCCTCCACTTTGCCCTGAACAACTAACCGCTCTATGGAGTCATTACTCCGCCTTGAGACATGGCCAAAATATTGCAGTATACGTGACTGTACTACGGATGACAAATGCTGTGTGATGTGGAGTATAACAATTCCTAGATACGTTGGTGCGGAATGCCGTCCATGAAATCCGAAGCATCTTCCTCCAGCACCCCATCTCCAAAGCATTGATCTTCCCCTTTTCCAGTTCACGCACTATTCATATCTCTGCTGCGTAAAGGAATATGGGGAATACGAGTGTCCGTACGAGCCGGATCTTAGTGGCTTTGGTAATGTTACGATTCCTCCATATTCATATTTATATCCATATTTATATCCATATTTTTTATTTCTCCATTTCTGGTCATGGCCATGCGTCGTTTTACTTCATCTACGCAACCCCCATTGTTTAATATTAAAGACCCGAGGTGATATGAATACATGCTTAAAAAATACAAATTGTTTCATAAGAGAAATAGTTATATTCGGAATTAGTTCCTAAATTCCTATTAAGCCAACGTAATGGTCATTTTAAGAAGCAATGAGTAAATAAACAAGAAGAAGGAGTTTTTTTTCATTAAACACGTAAGCTTTATATTTCAATAAGACTGTGATATAAAAGAAAATATTTTCCAAGTTTTCTTTAAGTTATACCTTAACTGCAGTAAATTCAGTTACGAAATTGCAAATATGATATTCATTCAGATATTCTATACATTCCAATTATTACAATGGTTCGTTATCGTCTTTCGATACTCTTAGGCATAGCATAATATAATATTTCTTAGCAAGAACGATATTGGGCAAATTGAATCTTTGAAAATAATTTATTTTATGTAGTTCGTAATTATATTTATGTTGCATGGACCATTTTTTAGGGTTCCGTACCCAAAGGGTAAAAACGGGACCCTATTACTGAGACTTCGCTGTCCGTCCGTCCGTCCGTCCGTCCGTCCGTCCGTCCGTCTGTCACCAGGCTGTATCTCAAGAACGGTGATAGCTAGACAGTTGAAATTTTCACAGATGATGTATTTCTATTGCCGCTATAACAACAAATACTAAAAATAAAATAAAATAAATATTTAAGGGGGGCTCCCATACAACAAACATGATTTTTTTACCGTTTCTTGCTCGATACTAATAACGTTGCCTTATGTTGCATAGATAATGGTACGGAACCCTTCGTGCGCGAGTCCGACTCGCACTTGACCAATTTTTTTACTACTAATTTGGCGAACAAGCATACGGTCCACCCGCGACCTCTTGACCGGAAGTCCGTCACATAAACCACTCAACCACGAGGCTCGTCACTATGTCGCGTTGATCAGGCATGTTGGCATAGGGTTTAGCCAATTAGCGTTACAATCAAGTGCAAGATATGACACCTTAAAATGCTGTGCGTTTGGGTAAAAAAATATAAATTTGTAAAATAAATGTCAAATAAGGTAACAGTACGTAATTATATTGTCCAAATAAATAAACAAATTAGCATAAGGTTTATTACGAGCCTTGTGGTTGAGTGGTTTATGTAACGGACTGCCCATCAAGAGGTCGCGGGTTCGATTCCCGCTCGGGACAATCATTTGTGTGATTTTTCTAATTGTCATATAAATGTTTGTACTGCGTCTGGGTGTTTCTATGTATTATAAGTATGTATTTACAAAAGAAAAGTAGTATATGTATTCTATCCGTATTCTACCCATAACATAAACACAAGCATATAAGCTTAGCTTGGGACCAGAGGACGTTGTGTGAAATGTCCATGAATATTTATTTATTTATTAGCCCTTAGCTTTTACATATTAGGTAGTTATGAGCAACTCATAAAATGTCCTTATGACGATCAGGATCCTTCACGTACTCATATTTACTGAATTGAGACCAATTGAGACAGATTATTAATATACGACTGGTATTGAAGATGTTTAGTTGAATTCTCATAAAAATATATTAATATTTTTTATACTATTATGACATTGATTCATGTATGAAGGACAAACTTTAATTTGGTTTTATTTTTACAGATATGTTATTTGGTCTCAAACTAAGCGTTTTTGCTCGTCTTAAGAGTACCAGAACATGTATATAATGCAGAACTAAACGCAGAAATATTTTGTAAATAGTAATAGTTAGAAATACAAAGTAAAATAAATTAAATTGTCCTCTATGGCAGGTGCGACCAGCTATTGTGCACATAAGATACTTTTTATTTTAAAATTGAGTCGCGATCGACCTATTTCTTAGGTAAGAACGGGGACGTTTATGCAATGTGCTTTCATACCGCCGTGCACTCTTGCGAGTTCCAGCAACATACTCATGTAAAGTTCATACATTTATTTAATGGGTTAAGAAACTTGGTCCAGGGGAATTAAAATAAAAAATCCATGATCAAAATCTACTAAAATAGTAGAAAACTACTAAAAGTGGTCACGCTGAACGTCACCCTACTCGAAGTATGAGCTGCGTACATGTTCATTCCTGTATCAAGTACCTACTAGAAACACTTGGCATTGAATACGTCCCCTCATGAAACTTGCGAGTGATCGACCAAAATTGGTCGATTGACTTGTTGGCCACTCCTGCTCTATGGAAATCAAAACAATATAATGATACTTATGTTTGTAATAATTTTCTTGGTTCAAAAGCTAAAAAAACACACTTCAAAATCCTGAATATTTTTTATAAATTATTGCATTGTCATTGGTCCTTAAGAGGCATTCAAAATTTCAGATCAAAACGAAAAAAATCACTTTTAAAGATTCCGTTACATAGATTAATACATTGATAGATACATACCGAACTTATACAAGCGTGTTATAAAGCTGTAAATTAATCTTAATCTTTATAACATCACGCCTTTTTCCCATGGGGTAGGCAGAGACTATAGGACATACATATTCTGATGGCATTGCCGATGTCCTTCAAAAGGGTAAACTGCGTAGCGCTTAAAACCGTTAGTCATACATGACCTGATGTATGTAGGTATGCCAAGGATCGTAGCAGATGGCTATATGCTAATTCTCAATTTATTATACTACTAGCTGTTGCCCGCGATTGCGTACGCGTGGAATTTACTAATAAATTTTCGCGATTTTGCAACATTTTTCACTCATACTTCGCGCCTATTGGTCACAGCGTGATGTTATATAGCCAATAGCCTTTCTCAATAAATGTACTATCCAATACTGAAAGTAATTTTCTAATCGCAACAGTGGTTCTTGAGATTATCGCGTTCAAACAAACAAACTCTTCCGCTATTATAATATTTGTATAGACTATACAGTAGTTTTTCCTAAAAATATCACACAGAGTAATATTCTCCCGGTAAACACAAAGCAATTTATTAAGAGATCTATATCATCTTTAAATATTCAGTGTTTCGTAGTTCTTTGCTCCAAACATGTGCCCTTAGAGCATGAAACCAACAGGAGTTAAAAACACACGCTGTTTTATTTCTCAGATAAACTATCAAGTCGGTGGCATGCAGAGATAACGCACGCAAACACTATTTATAATGTAGTTTCATTGGTTACATAAGCCCTACACAATGTCACCTCACGCATACTGAGAGACGACAGTTATCATCATACTGTCACGCTTTTTCCTGCGGCGGGAAGTAGAGAACGTAAAGGGGCTCTGTTAAGATCTAAATGCCTTTCCGTACGACAGTGTCCGTACACAAAGAGTATGAGCACAATTCTCGTACTTTTTTCAGCCGGAACCTTCTGTCAGTAGCAACTCTTGTTCAAAATGCTCAAGGGCAAAGCAGTGACGTGCAAGATTTATGTGCAAATTCTGTTAATGTACTGACTTCAATTTTATTAGTTTATACATTTCAATCACACTCCGCGAGACTAAAGTTTCTTCCGTTTTCATATGGAAAATTACATTCGTAAAATATTCCACTTTAGATGAAATTTTATGGACTGGTTTTTTACGAATTAGATATTTATAACGTCTGTGTGGTGACGGATTAAGAATACAAGTGTCACCACCCCATTTCCTTTCCAACGTGCTGTAAACGCCAGCTAAGGGATATTGTACTCATATAATATCCTCTGTGAGAGATAGAAAACTTGAAACCAAGCCCTATGCCAACACGCCTGGTCAGCATGGCATAGTAGTCCTTATGTGGAGGGGGGCTGTGCCCAGCAGTGGGTCGTTAATGGGCTGGGGAGAGAGAGATAATGATGAAAACGGTACGGAGTTAATGGTGTGTGACACGACGAAAGAAGTATAACTTAAAAAACTTCTGACACCGTCATGACGGTGTCAAAAGTTATTATCAGGTAGATACGAATTGATGTTCAAACAGTTTATAAATAACTCGAAACTTGAACTAATCTTTAAATCCTTTTATACAATAAAAATAAATCTTTTCCTCGATTCCTTTACAAATAAGAGGTTTTCTCTGACAAACCCGTGATACGTTTATTCAACTTTATTTACCGGTTAAATAAAAATAGCTACAAAGAGGATTTCCTCCTTTGATGAAAGCTGTAGCGAGAACTACTGAAAGCATGTTCAGATGGTTTAATCAAACCCGCAACTTACGGAGAGGTTCATACATTGATGTATTATATACTAGAAGTACTTCCTGTATTATTTCATACATTTTTTTTATACAACCACCCATTCATCCATCCATCAGCCTCTCTCCATCCACTATTAGACATAGAGGTTCACCATAGAACGCCAATACGAGCGGTCTTGTGCCGCTTGCATCCAATAACTCCCCGCGACTTTGACGATATCGTCGCTCCACCTTGTCTGAGGCCATCTAACACCGCGTCGTTCGGTACGTGGTCACCACTTTAGGACTTTTCTTCCCCAACAATCATCAGTCCTACAAGCGACGTGGCCTGCCCATTGCCATTTCAGACTGCTAACCCTTCGGGCTATGTCGATCATCGACCCATCTTTATATACTTATATAAAACAAAGTCGTTATTTTTGTATGTATGTCCATTTGCGAGCGTTTATCTTCAAAACTACGCAAGGGATTTTGATGCAGTTTTTTTCTAAATATATTGGATGGTTCAAGAGGATGGCTTTTTATATATGTTAATGAGGTTTGGCTTCTTCATTCCATGCGTTCAAAGTTGTTGGTAGCAGCTAGTTTAATTATCTACTAACTATAGGCCAATAACTCAACAAACTTTTCTAATATTCGCCTCTTAAAAATAACTAACATTTCCATGAAATCTAAATCTTGGATAGTTAGATCTCGTCAGAATGTTAATACATCTTATCTTAAGATATGCTCAATTACCCTGGTTATAAGCGGTTTGTTACCGCTTTGCCTTTACTCATACTATTTATGATATATTCAACATTAGTTTATCCATCCTTACTAATATTATAAATGAAAAAGTAACTCTGTCTGTCTGTCTGTTACGCTCTCCCGCTTAAACCTCTCAACCGATTTTGATGAAATTTGGCACAGACAATCTTTAGATCCTGAGAAAGGACATAGGCTACCTTTTATTGCGAAAAAAGGGATGAAAAGTTTTCTAAATTTCACGCGGACGGAGTCGCGGGCTTCAGCTAGTTTATAATATAATAACTGTCACCCGCATCTTCGTACGCATAAAGTTTGAATAATACACTATAATTAAAGAAATTATACATTCTTTTGAACTATTAAAGAATTCATCTATCTACTTATTAAAGAAACCGCTTCAAAATCTGTTGCGTAATCTAAAAGATTTGAGATCACATAAAGACGGAAGGCAAAAGACAGTGCAAAGTGGCGCAAATTGGGAGAGCTTATATCCAGCAATTGCATGCAAAAGGCTGATATGATGATTTATTTTGTCTATTGATACCTAAATTCTTTATTTACTAGGTCTACTTTTCGATAAAAATTGTGGTGTTCGCGCATAACTAGTAAAAATAGAAAAACTATTAGAAAATAGATTTACTTACAGTCCCTGTAACATTGATGATAAATTAATTCACCCACATCATAAGTGTGTGAAATAGGTCAGTTTTGTTGTTATTAATGCTAAAACTGTCACCGTCACTCGCGATAGCAATTTGCACCAATTAAAATTCAGTACATGTAGTGCCATACATTTTGTTTGGAGTTCTACTGAGAAATATAGCGGCAGTATTGTCCTGCGTACTTAAACGGACGTGTTTAACGTTAACACACGCTTTATAATACAATCTAAGAGATTAAGCGATTTTAGAATATTTTTAAGCATTTGCATAGCTTCTATTGCAGGCCTTGAGCGTGGAGACCGAATCCACAAAATTCGAAATTTCAATTCCGTAGGTAACGGAAATAGCGTAAAAAACCTTACACATCGGCGTTACTAGTCGCGCTGGTGACTCATGTCAGTTTTGGCGTTAGTTTTAAGGGTTCCGTACCCAAAGGGTAAAAACGGGACCCTATTACTGAGACTTCGCTGTCCGTCCGTCCGTCCGTCTGTCACCAGGCTGTATCTCAAGAACGGTGATAGCTAGAGAGTTGAAATTTTCACAGATGATGTATTTCTATTGCCGCTATAACAACAAATACTAAAAATAAAATAAATATTTAAGGGGGGCTCCCCAACAAACATGATTTTTTACCGTTTCTTTCTCGATACTAATAACGTTGCCTTGTGTTGCATAGATAATGATACGGAACCCTTCGTGCGCGAGTCCGACTCGCACTTGACCAATTTTTATTTTATTGACATTTGATTGACAACCGCTATTTTATAATAATTACCATAAACAATGGACAGATGTAAGCATCAGTAAATAAGGATTATTAATCTTATTTTAGTTTATGGTATTTAGATTCTTGCATAAATAAAATAAATAAATAATTATAATTGCATAAGTTGATAAAAAATGCTATGCAATAGCTTTACCGCGGCAGTCCCCGAGTGACACGCGTCTTTTTTGAAAGCTACTACGAGGTATTATACTCGTAGGCACATGTAGCAGAGATTATTATAATTGAGTATTTTTTTTTTAAAAGTCCAAACGTCGTCTTGTGCCTTTGAAATTTGAGGGTTTTCCCTCGATTTCTCAGGATATAACCATCAGATCCTGACCTGGTGCTAATGGGACCATATGGTACACAAAGTACAGAAAGTTTTATTACGTACAGTTTACTTATAGAAAATTTTATAAAATGCTAGTCATATCCGGTGAATTCGTATGACTGGAATTTAGAAAATTGTCCCCGTGTTTGCAATATTTTTCGTTGATTCTTCGCTCCTATTGGGCGCAGCGTGATGTTATATAATCTAGAACTTTCCTCGATAAATGTACTATCTAACGCTAAAAGATTTTTTTAAATTGAAACTGTGTTTCCTGAGATTAGCGTGTTCAACAAACAGGGAAATTCTACAGCTTTATAATATTGGTATAGAATCCTGTTCACAACGCCAAAAAGGTAAAAAAAAAATTATCTTATATATAAAATTCTCATGTCACAGTGTTAGTTACCGTACTCCTCCGAAACGGCTTGACCGATTTTTGCCAAATTTTATATGCGTATTCATTAGGTCTGAGAATCGGCCAACATCTATTTTTCAAAACTTTTTTTTTTTAGTATGGCAAAACAACGTTTGCCGGGACAGCTAGTATTATTATAATATTAGTAAATCGTTAGGTGAGTAGGGGGCAATACACGACGCTCGAGATAGGAACAGATGGAGGAACATCATAAGAGCAAAGGTATTGCAGGGCGGTCACGACCCTCAATCATGAGGAACACGACGGGAGAAGAAGATAGATTTCTGTCTCGCTTTAGCTTATAGTTTAAACAGTATTTAGAGTGGAACAGGCGACATAATTAAAGGATATTTTGTGTAGACAATAGGTAAGCGTTTCGCATACGGAATTTTAATTCTAAGCTTACGCCATTTAGATTTGTCGTTGGGACTATACCTACGTGGTTTGAATCCCCTTTAGGCTTTCATAACCGTTGTAATTCAGTGGGCGCATTATAAAGAATTTATTGCATTATTATGTCCCTTGTTATCCCTGTTTTTGGGTATTATGGTACAAATGCCAAAAGAAAAGTAAATTATAATATTCAAAAACCTGTTTTCTATATTTTTAACTGACTTTAAAGAAAGGAAGAGGTCCTTAATTCGGCTGTATATATATTTTTTATAGCTGCTGCACGCGACTCTGTCCGCGTGGAATTTAGAAAATTTTCCCCGTTTTTGCAACATTTTTCACTACTGCTTCGCTTCTACTGGTCGTAGCGTGATAAAAAAAGTTAAAGAAAAGCAAAGAAAGATCGTGCCTAAAGATTTTCTCGATAAATATCTTAGCCTTATGCCTTCCTGAGATTAGCGCGTTCATACAAACAAAACAAACACACAAACAAACAAACTCTTCCTCTTTATAATTTTCTAATATATAAAATTCACGTGTCACAGTGTTAGCTACCGTACTCCTTCGAAACGGCTAGACCGATTTTTATGAAATTTTACATACATATTCAGTAGGTCTGAGAATCGGCCAACATCTATTTTTCAAACCCCTCCTCACCCACTGACATTTGTATGGCAAAACAACGTTTGCCGGGTCAGCTAGTAATATAAATAAAATAAATAAATAAATATTCACAGACATTTCACACAACGTCCTCTGGTCCCAAGCTAAGCTGCTATGCTTGTGTTATGGGTACCAGAATACGGATAGAATACATAAACTACTTTTCTTTTGTAAATACATACTTATAGTACATAGTAAACAGCCAGACGCAGTACAAACATGTGTATGACAGTTAAAAACATCACACAAATGATTTTCCTGACCGGGAATCGAACCCGAGACCTTGTGAATGGCAGTACGTTATATGAACCATTAGACCACAAGGCCCGTCATTTTATGATGATATTATTTTAATGATTCTTATTTTTATTTGAAAACTGGTAGTTCCTTTTTAGTCCCATTGGCACCAGGTTATATTTTGAGAAAACCTTCAAATTTCAAAGGCACATGAAGTCGGTAGACCTTTTCTTTTAAAATACTCCTGTATATTGATGTAATTTTAAAATTTTACTTGATTATATTGTTACTAGCTGTTGCCCGCGACTAAAACAGTAGTTTACTATGACAGTAGATAAATGGCGTTGTACGATTTTTAAATCACGTTATAGTTTCGTTCGACACATTAACACTTAAGCTCGTCAAAATGTCTGTGGTGACATCAACTCGTTTTCACATTTATAAATTAGTTAGGATTAGGATGTGTTACTACTGTTACTAGCTGCTGCCCACAACTTCGTACGCATAAAATCGCAGAAAAACCATCCATTCTATCTATTAAAAAAATTCGCATCAAAATCCGTTGCGTTCTTTTAAAGATATAAGCTCACATAGGGATATACATACAAAATTATTGACTTTGTTTTATATTAAGTAAAGATTTTTAGGTATACAATACATGTTACAATGCTCTGGTCCCAAAGTAAACATTATTTATTTATTTATTTGTTTATTTATTTATTTATTTAATCTTTATATACAGACATGTATACAGGCGGACTTAATGCCTTAGGCATTCTCTTCCAGTCAACCAAAGGAGGTGCAGAATACATTAGTGGAAGGTGTATAAATATTTAAATAATGTAACTTACATGCTAATATACCAACATGTTATAGTACACATACATAAATTACGCTTTCAATAATATAAGATACACTTACACATACATACATACATACATACATACATACATACATACATACATATCTAGCTATTGTTGGGATAGCTCAGCCAGCTTTTGTAGGAAAATGCCTTTCACTTTGCTTTTAAACGTTTGTCGATTGGTCAGCATCCTGATCATCCATTATCACGCTTGTATATCAATCAAAGACAAATAGTATCAAATATGTCATATTAGATATCTAACTAATATAATATTCATGTAAACATTATTACATTAATGCTAATTGTACTAACTGCTAGATAATGTCTACGCCGTAGCAATTGTAGCAATCTGTAAAGCACTGACCGTAGGCGTAGCACATTATGTTTACTGTAGATAATAATGAAGGTGCTACGATTGCATTCGTAGCAATAAGAACTCCAAATGAATCGCATCAAAATCCGTTGCGAAGTTTTGAACATTTGAACTCAGATCGCTATGTGAGCTATCTTCAAAAGTTTAAAGTGAGCTTAAATCCTAAAACAAAGTATTAAACTTATTATAAACCAAAATCGTTATTTTTGTATGTATGTAAGGACATACATACAAAACTTTCATTTATAATTAGTAAAGGAATCATAAGGGTACATCCTACGTATGGTGACGGATTAAGAATACAAGTGTCACCACCCCATCTCCTCCCAAAGGTGCTGTAAAACTCAGCTAAGGGATGTTGCATATAGATAACATCCTCTGTGAGACACGGAAAACTCGAAAATAAACCCTGTGCCAACACGCCTGGTCAGCGCGGCACAGTAGGCCATAATCCCTCCAAAGTGGAGGAGGCCCGTGCCCAACAGTGGGACGTAATTGGGCTGGAGAGGAGAGGAGGGTACCTCAATAGTAAGTACGCAAGTAAAATTACGGGATCCAACTAAGAATTTACAAAAAAACTACAAAATTCTTCGTATTTACATTCGAAAATGTAAATAATTCTTCAGCATTGACCAACTGTTTACTATTCAAAATACCCCTAGTTAATGGTAAAGGGACCACTTAAATAGCACTTATAACAATTAATTTAACATAATGGTGTGAGAATGACTTCAAATTATAGCTAAATGTAGGACCATTAGTGTTATCTTGTAAAATTATCATTGTAATAGCTATTTTAGTTGCTGTTAAATGTATTAGTTTGAATAAAACCACGTCTTACTAATTTAGACGCGTTAAAATTTTTGCCCGAAGTTTTTGAGACTTTTCAGTCACTGTCACTGTGATAATATAGGGATGTTATCTCTATATATTATGCCTTTAGTTATTCAGTCATCTCTCTCTCCAGCCCATTCACGTCCGTTGGGCACAGGTCTCCTCCACTTTGAGGGGGATTACGGTCCACTGTGCTGCGCTGACCAGGCGTGTTGGCACAGGGTTTATTTTCGAGTTTTCCGTCTCTCACAGCTTATGTTATCTGTGTACAATATCCCTTAGCTGGCTTTTATAGTACCCTTGCGAAAAGATGGGTTGGTAACTGTGACTTCAACTCTTAATCTGCCACCACACGGACATCCCTATGTGAGCTTATTATCTACAGTAATAATATATATTCATTGTTTTTGACGGGCCTCGTGGTGTAGTGGTTCTGGTAACGGACTGCCGATCAAGAGGTCGCGGGTTCGATTTCCGCTCGGGACAATCATTTGTGTGATTTTTCTAATTGTCATACAAATGTTTGTACTGCGTCTGGGTGTTTCTATGTATTATAAGTGTGTATTTACAAAAAAAAAGTAGTATATGTATTCTATCCGTATTCTGGTACCCTAACACAAGCATATAAGCTTAGCTTGAGACCAGAGGACGTTGTGTGAAATGTCCGTGAATATTTATATTTATATTCAGTTATAATATAATAATATTTAATTATTTTTTATTTATTTAAAACTTTTTGCACTAACAAAATGTACAATGGCGGACTTAATGCCAATGGCATTCTCTACTAGCCAACCATCAGTGGTGCAGAGATAATATATGGGGCAGGTGCAACTTTATCACTGAAATGTGAAATTAGAAAATAAGTTTTTTAATTTTTACACTAATTATAATGAATAAGTATAATATCTACATACATACACAGATAATATAAACATACTTAGTAATTAATACATATACTACATACACAATATACTACATATACCTATACATACCTAAAAACTGAAGAATTGCTTAATGACTAGATTCTGCCAATAACCTAGTGTAATGTTGACGAACTTTAGTTTTAAATGCTTCACGCGTCCTTGCCATCCTGATTTCAAGAGGAAGGGTATTCCAGAGAAGAATTGCTTGAATGTTGAAGGAAGAATGTACTAAGCTAGAGGTGTGAGGTGGACATGTAATATTAACTATTTTACGAAAGTTAATATGTTATTAAACTTTATTTTTTACTAGCTGTTGCCAGCGACTCCGTACGCGTGGAATTTAGAAAACTTTTCCCGTATTTACAACATTTTTTCACTAGTGCTTCGCTCCTATAGGTTGCAGCGTGATGTTATATAGCCTTCCTCGATAAATGTACTATCCAACACTGGAAGAATTTTTCAAATCGGACCAGAGGTTCCTGAGATTAGCGCGTTCAAACAATCAAACAAACTCTTCAGCTTTATAATAATTAACTATAGATTTGATATGTTCAAAGTCTGACACAACCCAACACAAATAAAACTCGGGAGATTAGTTAGCTTGCACTAGAAGACCACAAATTAAACTTAGTTATACGTAATAAAAACATTAATTTAGGTTTAGTTAGCTCTTATTTAGCGCATAAAAGACGCTTTCAAAATGCTTATAAATTATTAATTTTCAAATCCTATGGATTTCATACAAAAGATTTACTATGACATGGGTTCTTTAATTATTTTGTGCGGGTAGACTGACATGTGTGATTGATGGAGGGTAATGTACACAAGGTTTCCTTTTTTAAATGACATTAGTTTTTTTTTAATTAGCTGAAGCGGTCAGTATTTATATTAAAGGTACTCAATGTAGATATTTTATTCAGGTCCATTTTACGTAACCCACTCTGTTGGTCCCAAATTAAACAAAATTTATATTTCTTAATAAATCAAATTATAATAGAAAAATGATCAGCGGGACTTTAACTCACCACCTTAGAAAACCATTCCGTATCCGAGGTAATATTTTTTTTTTTAATACCAAATTTTTTTTTATACCAATCGATCTTTCCAGAGGTTTAGCGTAAGCTAATATTTGTCAATGCTACATACTTTCAGGTATAAGCATTTAAAAATACGTAAATAATAATTAGGTAGATATCTATCTATGTACATTCGCTCTTATATGATATTCTCGTAATACATCACGTAAGGGTTGCGACAGGTTTTTTAACAGAAAAAAAATCCCTAAAATTTACATTTCATCCCAAAAGTTTGAATGTAAAAGTTTTGCAGTGATGTGTTGATTTTGCTGTTTGAAATGCTTTGAATATAAAGTAAGGTATAGAGGGTACTTAAATATAGCTCTAAGCATTTGTTTATGTAGCGAATAAAATGGCAGAAATAGTAGAGTTCTTCATTTTGTTTTCACATGCGACTTGCAACTCGGTTAACTGTATTATCCCAGGTTTATCTGTCTATATTAAGAAGATAAAGTTTGTAATATTATTTTGTATGTAGCCTTTTGCCATTTGCCAAATAGGACCACTGGATGCAAGCGGTACATGACAGCGCGTTGTAATGTTCTAGGTACGACAGTGGACAGAGAAAAACTGATGGATGGATGGATGTAACCATTGAAAGTACTATTAGTCCGATCCTGGAATTTTTTCACTAATAAGAAGCTATAGTTTGCTCATGTGCTACAGGCTACCTATATAATATAATGTTATTTCATTTATTAATCTTTGTCATGTGTTTATGCAGTAATTCGAAAGACCAGGGGTACGAAGTCGCGGGTATCACCTGGTACATTATATGAATAAACGAGTGTAGGAGTGTTTAATGAATAAGAATACAAATTCTCATTTTATATCACCGCGATAATATAGGCAAAAAAAGATCTTTTGTTAGACAAGAATAAATGTATTGTATGCCACGTTAATAGAACATATGTAGTACTCCAGGTAAAACAAGTGGAAGAGGCCCCAGTGCTTTTAAATAAAGTAAATTAAACATGGCGATTCTTCTCTTCTCTAGCCCATTTACGTCCCACTGTTGGGAACGGGCTTCCTCCACTTTGGTAGGGATTATGGTCTACTGTGCCGCGCTGACCAGGCGTGTTGACACAGGGTTTATTTTCGAGTTTTCCTTCTCTCACAGAAGATGTTATCTGTGTGCAATATCACTTAGCTGGCTTTTACAACACCCATGGAAGGAGATGGGGTGGTGACACTTGTATTCTTAATCCGTCACCAGACGGAGGATTGGCGATGGCGATTACTAATCCATATTTTTCGTAACTTACAACTACCTCTTATGCACCTTTTAGCAACATATTCAACAAGAAAATATCAAGAAACAAATAGAATAGATGCATTAAATTTAACGAAAGATCAAATTGTCAAATGCCAAGCCTAAGCCAATAAAGTGGGAGATGAGCTCACCACGAGTACCGTCGGGATAATTTAGAAGGCGTCGACTGGCAAGGAGGCCGATCAACGTAGTCGTTCGTGATTTGAATTTGAATTTAGTCGAAGACTGATTCCATTCGGGCACATATCCAATTTGTAGTGCTTTTATGTGTGTTATCTAGTGCCACTAGCAGATTATAATCATATCATCACGCCATTTTCTACTGGAATGGCATAGACTATAGACCAACAGTTGCTACTATTCAAACATGCTATATTATGATGAGTCAAGTGGTTGAGTGGTTCACGTAACGGACTGCCGATCACAAGGTCGTGGGTTCAATTCCGCGAACTACTTTGCCGCGCTGACCAGTCGTGTTGGCATAGGGTTTAGCTACCAATTTTCCATACCTCAAGGTTGATATTAAATATATTTATATGTGTTCATTTCAGTAGAGAATATATTATAGTTAACCTACTACAGATCTCCTATCATTGTATCTAGCAATCATTATACAGACAGATTTTGCATAATCAGATTACCAGCGTGCGGATGACGGCTAACGATTGCATTTTGCACAGATAATGCCATTAAATACCGTTTTAGAACGCTTTGACCAAGTTAAAATCTAAATATTTCAGGTTAATATTCTTTTTTATAAAAAAGGTTTACGATAAACGAACTTTTTGCCTTCATTTCTTGAATCTAAAAAATATCTGTAAATCTCAACATAAAAAACTTTGTAGGACACTACGATCAAGAATGTTATCATTGCGAATGACATTATTATAATTATAAGTATTTATTATGAAAACGTGTTTCTGTTATTTAGTATGTTCACTTCTTTGTAAAAATATCCTAAGTGAAAATAAACAAGCTAATAAAAGCACTTTAAAACAGTTTAATCCATTTTCTGAAATATTACTCACAATAAAACTGACATGTTACAATTTGACAGATCGCGGTAAACCTCCGGTGATAAAAGTCTATTAAATTAAATTTGATTTTGGACATTAAAGGCAATTTAAACCACGTTAATCAAAAAGTACTTTAAAATTTCAATTAATTTTGTGCATCAATAAATTAGTTATCAATTTTGCAACGATCAGTTATTACTTAAAATGTATTTAACATTTTAGTCTCTGGATTTTCCAGGTTTTGCTTGCTACATAAAAATTAAAAGGTTTGCAGTTAAAACTGCAAGGGTAATATGAGACCAACTTATTTTACAAATTAAAACAATAAATTAATAAATAAAACAAACATTTGTATATTTATAAATGTCACACAATTCATGCTATGTGAAGATCGACCCCGGGACCTCGTTAGCGGCAGTTCGTTACATAAATCATTAGACCACAAAGCCCGTCTTAACTTCTCAACATTTTATGTTGACTCTAGCTGTTGCCCGCGACTCTGTACGCGTAGAATTTAGAAAATTTCCCCGTTTTGCAACATTTTTCACTACTGCTTCGCTCCTATTGATCGCAGCGTGAAGTTATATAGCCTAAAACTTTTCCCTATAAATGGACTAATCAACAAAAAGTAATTTTTCAAATCGGACTAATAGTTCCTGAGATTCGCGCGTTTAAACAAACAAACCCTTCCGCTTTATTATATTAGTATAGATAGCTAGATGATTATGAAGGTATATTATGATGGTGATTTTATTATGATGATGAACGAACTCGAACGAAACGAACTGAACGAGTCCGACTCGCATTTATTCTGCTTTTGAAAATTCTATGAGACAGACGATTTAAAAATAGAATTAAAAAGTACTATGCATTCCGTCCCCTTTTTCCATCCCCATTCTCAAAGGGTCATTATGCTACAAACGTGTGGATAATGCCTCTAAATGTGCGTTGAGAGTTTCCGAATAATCTTTCCATAAAACGATATCAGCAGTCCAATTTCGTATTGAAATTCTTGTGTAGATCTGTATGGTAAATATTATTTATACTGTTTGTAGATTGTTTTCTTGTGTTAGACAAGTACGTTCATCACATTTATACTTGTCTTATTACCTATAATATTATAAAGCTGAAGAGTTTGTTTGTTTGTTTGTTTAAACGCGCTAATATCAAGAACCACTGATCCGATTTGAAAAATTCTTTCAGTGTTGGATAGTACATTTATCGAGAAAGCCTACAGGTTATTTAACATCACGCTACGACTAATAGGAGCGAAGCAGTAGTGAAAAATGTTGCAAGAATGGGAAAAGTTTTATAAATTCCACGCATACGAGTCGCGGGCAACAGCTAGTGTATTATATATTTATATTTATGGACATTTCACACAACTTCCTCTGGTCCCAAAGTAAGCCATATTTCTATGCTTGTATTATGGGTACCAGATACAGACATATTACATTTATACTTTTTTTTGTAAATATATTATAGAAAACACCCAGACGCATTACAAACATTTTGTATGACATTTATAAATATCATAAAAATAATTGCACCGTGCGGGAATCGAACCTACAAACGCGTAAACGGCAGTCCGTTGCACGAACTACTTGACCACGAGGTCCGTCAAACAAATATGTGATGATAGATTAGGAATAAAAGTGTCACTATCCCAATTCCTTCCCAGGGTTTTGAAAGGTGATTCGTATTCTACCAGAATACGGATATAACCGGTAGACTCATAACACAAGCATTAGCAAAGGCAAGCTTAGCTTGGGACCAGAGGACGTTGTGTAAAATATCCATGAATATAATATACAACGTGTTTCAGAAAGGTGTAGTCATATTTGACCATCATTACACATGGCCGGTGACTAGGCACTAGGCATGGATGAAATTACAAATACATACTAGTTATATTATGACTTTTATATGTTCATAAAAATGTAATTAATTTATTAAATTAATCGATTATGTTTAAATATAAGACTACTATCAGGTCATCTTTATCGTAAGGTTTAATCGCATTCAATAAACCGTAAACATCTCATAATCGATGCGCTCCTAGTAGTTATTTAATAGTAGGCTATAAACATTAAAAAACTTACCAACTGTATTTTTCTATGTGTAACTGTTATATTTATAATATTTAAGGCCTATCCAATGCAACCTTAAAATATGACTACACCTTTCTGCAACACGTTGTATATATAAGTAGACCCTTCCCAAAAAGAAGGACGTCCGTGCCCAACGGTGGGTCATTTACAGGCTCAAACGAGGCGACAAGTCGTACATCTAATTTGGGTATCCAATAAACGACTTTCGTATAAATATACGAAAGTCGTTTATTAAGACTGGATAGCTGTAGCTGAAAGAAAGAGAAAATTCTCTTTCTTTCAGCTACAGCTATCCAGTCACAAAATGAAACAGAATTAAATTCTATGTGCGACTCATCAATTCAAATAAAATCATTTTTTACGGACTTAGTCTAAATCCGTAAAAAGTGGTATTATTATAACTTTTATTTTCATAGATTGTTTAATAGAAGTGTGGCATAGGATAGATTAATTTTAATTACATAAAAATGATTACGATCTTTTTATATACCTAAGTCTAAATATCCGTATAGGTAATAATGGTACCAATTCTATGTTCACAACTAAACTTAACTTAACTAAAAAGTGAAAACACCTATTGGTGGACCGTATCTATTTTGATTAATTGGCTACTTTGGTGTGCACATTTATAATAATTAAAACATTGTGTTGGATAGTCCGTTTAAATGTAGACGTGATAGGATAGTGCATTGTACACATTGACCATAAGTGTGGTCAACATAAAAAAATAAATAATAGGCATTTAGGTAATTCATAAACTGTTATGGTCTTATTCATAATGACTTATCGGAGGTTTAAACGGAGATTTTATCGGAGAGATAATAAACCTTTTAGCGTAAAAAGACTATTATGAATAACAAATTTTGACAATTTTCGCGAACCTATTTTAGAGAACTTTTAAACCTCCGATAAGTCATTATGAATAAGACCATTAGTCTATAATACACTGATTTTATAATAAATAATTTCACTTAACATTGCCGAATTGTGTTATTGACACTTTGGATTTTCATTTTCACAACTAAACTTAACTAAATAATAAAATCCATTTTTAGTTAAGTTGTGTACATAGGATTGGCACAAATGTCTACAATATTACGTATAATTAACAGTATGATCAGATAAAGCTATGGTCCATATGATATATACAGAATATCTCCTGCATCAACCATTAAAACCAAATCTAATTACCCATTCAAATTTTATCTCATAAAATATTACGTATGAAGGGTGAAGCTTCGGGCTGGTACAAGCTAAAAGCTTAAAATCTTTGGCTAAAATTTCAAACCTTTCACGTCTTATATATATACCTAATAAAAAGGAGCGTACAGATTTGAATATGCATTAACATTATATTGTTTGCGCCCCTTTTGAGCCTGAGATACAAAATTAGGGTTGTCAAAAATGTTTTTATATATTTATTAACTTTTTTTTTTGTTATTAAATAGGTAACTATTGTTTATTTTTATAATACATAATTACATACTTAATATAAAATAAAATAAAAGGGGAGGGACTTAAAATTAGGTATCAAAAAATTCGTCCGCATCGCAATCATTGGGTAACGTTAACGTTTTATTAACTTAATTTTATTTTATTTATTTTGTTTTCCCTTTTTTAGCTTTGTATATAATTTTGCCATAAACTTAATTTATTATATTTCAAATACATTAATTTGCTATAAAAAAATTCTGTTAACATTTTATATTTTGTATATTTTGGTTGTTTATGTTATTTTGTCTTAGTTAAAATGTAGACGATTTTGCTGCTATTAAAACTGTTTTAGAAATAACACGCTAAAATAAACGTTGTTCAGTAACATATTATTATAAAAAATTGGTTAAATTAAGTAAGGTAAATAATAATATAATAAAATAAATTATTTGAAAATCTTGCCAAAATACTAATCAATATTCTTTAGTCCATTTTATTAAATCCGTAATAATGGTGCTATTTTGAAAATACCAAATTAACAATTTATTGAGGAAGGAGGTAGGAAGCTTCAAATATTTAACGCACTATTCTTAAAGGTGGGTACATTACAATTATAATTATGTATGATAATAGAAAATGAACCGTTTTGTTAACCAATTAAATCTAGGGTGCCACGGCAGGAAACCTCCACGTTGGGCCAATTGGCATTGTTCATAATTTTTTACTTGCTGTTTTTATATATTTTTTAGAAAATATAGACCATTTTATGATACAAATTTCAATATTATCGAAATATTCAATAAATTGAATTTTTAAAAAATATTTTAAGGAAATATTTTCTTCAATTGTTGTCACGTCATCGTTGTATGCAGACTGTGTATTGCCTTTGCGTAATAAACTTTTACAACACATTAATCTATATCTTGTCAAGTTGATGTATTAGTCTATGCGGAAGTCACTCACATGAACTTTTAATTTGTTTTATTTTTATATAGTGTTTTTTGTCAATTTTTTTAGTATCCTTATCATATTATATCTCCAGACTTTTTATTACTTTTATTTTGTACTTTTTTATAAATTATTGTTTTACACATTGATAAAAGTTTCACATTGTTTACTTGTTTTTATTTTTGTTTGACAGTGCTGACGTAAGTCGTAACCACACACTAGTCGTAACTGTATCTTTCAAAATTGTCATTACAACTCTAATACAGAGTAGCGTGACTCTAAGTACGCTTAAAAATTGTGAGTCCTTCATTTCGAGGGCGAACAAAGGTCATTTGCTTTTTTTGAAAAATAATCTATCTATAATATCTATATATAATATAATCTATCTATATATAGCAAATTTATTAAAATAAACTTATAGATTATAATTAGAAGCCCTATTCCCCGAAAAGGTTTTCGAATTATGAGTTTAAAAAAAAATTAACAATGCCAATTATCTCGGCAATTATTTTATAAAATATTAACCATTTCTTATAATTTACTAATACATTTTAAATCATAAGACAATTTTGTAAAATATTTAGATTAATGAAAAATATTACTGATGCAACTATAGTGAACTGAATTATATTTGTTGCAACCCTATCAAAAAGGCCCATTAGGTAGAGTGTTATTTTAACGCCTACAAGTTCTGAAAGTGAAGTTTGGTACTTGTTCGTGTCATTAAGTGGCTGTTAATTATTACTGTTTTTGGATGTTTTCTCCTTTTAGATGTCCACTATTATACAACAATAAATAGAAAGAAATTCCTTTGTTTTTCTATTTTCTGATTTTCTATATAATTTCCGGTTAATGTAAAAGTTGAGCTTTATTTTTATAGTATGTACATAATTATGGTGGTGAGCGGACCGCGCAAACACATAAAAAGCAAAGCTAAAAAAAATTGTTTTCTTTTTAAAAGTATTGATTTTGGAATATTTTGTATGGGTATAGCGGGTAGTTTTTAAATGGCATCCGATCCTGGTCCGGTTTAATAGTCTCTTATTTCATCTTCATTTCTTTTCAAAGAAATGGTTTTCTATACCACACACGCTTAAGGGCCTACATCAATATTATCGTCGACATGTACCTATTAACACAGCTAGTAGGTATAGAAAAGGAAGAATTAGGGATATTTTTTTTGTTTACTCAAAATCTACTAAATATATTTTAATTCCGGTTTACGTGTTTCTATATATAATACTTACTTATGTTTTCAAAGTTATTTCATTAGTTAATAAGTGATAATAGACCGACAAATGAAAAAAATAAAAAATTAGAGAGGTTGTTTCGCTAAGATTTTCTATCGAGAAAACTTTTTTATATCGCGTTTCTGAGTTTATGCGATCCTAGATCATATATTGAAAAAACATATACTTAAAAATTGAAGCTCTAGCCATTCAATCTAAAGAAAAAATGAAAACTTCGTACGTAGAAAAATGCACGAAGCAATTTTGGTATCCTCTTAATACAATATGGCTGTAAATCTTTATCTTCATGAAATAACAAAACCTCATTAATTACTTCAAACAAGACTGTGTCGCCAGAAAGCAGGTAAGTTAACTGCCTAGGAGTTTAAAAAATATAAAAAATTTACATTAAACTCATACATTTTCTATGATTCATGATCAACCATAATTGTTATTTGTAAACATATATGTATAACACTTTCAACTACTATATTTCAATTATTTGTCCATCCTAAGGTTGCCTGTAAGAGATTGCATTTCGCGATAAGGCCGCCCTTTGTGCATTTGTCATTGTAATCTAATTTATATGAAATGTAAATCATTAATGTGCAAATAAAGTGTTATCTAACTATGTAACCATTAATTGCAAAATCCATAACGGGAAACTTCTGAAATCACGCAAGTGAAACTGCGGCACACCGGTCGTCTTTACTTGTTATAAAACAAAGTCATTATTTTTGTATGTATTTCGCTACGTGAGCTTATATCTTCAAAACTACGCAACGGATTTTGATGCGGTTATTTTTTATAGATGGAGTGGTTTATGAGGATGGCTTTTTTGTATAATTTGTTAACAATTTTATTTATATTACAGCTAGTGAACAATATATTTCAATACTGTCTAACCAAGATTATGACAT
Source organism: Orgyia antiqua (assembly GCA_916999025.1). NCBI lineage: Eukaryota > Metazoa > Arthropoda > Insecta > Lepidoptera > Erebidae > Orgyia > Orgyia antiqua. The sequence continues at coordinate 19,221,914 of OU779870.1, forward strand.
AAGCAAGGAACATCTGCTTGCTTTATTGAGTTTGAAACTCAATATTGACTTTCAATAGTAAATACGTATCTACAAATCAAATTTCAATATCGTGCGGATGTATGCCTCCTACGATGTACCAAGTTTCATACAAATAAATATTTGTTCTCATGCATTTTGTAGTTCTTTGACAATTCAATTAAAAAACATTTCAAAATTTACGCAATATCTAAATATTGCGTAGATTTTGAAATATTTACAATCTATATTTCTATACTATAATATTATAAAGCAAGAGAGTTATTTTGTTTGTTTGAACGCGCTAATCCAACACTGAAAGAATGTTTCAAATCGGACCAGTAGTTGCTGAGATTAGCGCGTTCAAACAAACAAACAAACTCTTCAGCTTTATAATATTAGTAAAGATCATTTAAAAAAAAAATGCTATGAGGGCAAAATTACAATAATTTATATAAGGTCAGATAATTTCACTGATATTGAAGATATCCCACGCTCTTACAGTTTTATTGCTAACTCCTCAAACTACAATACAAGCCAAAAAAGAAATAAATAACTACTTTATTTCTTTATATTGATGAGGGTTACTTGTCGATACTTCAGCCTAGACCTTTCTATTAGACAGTTTATAAGACAGCTTTGTAAAAAAAAAAATAAAAAGTAGAACCGTTGTTTAATATTTATGAGACTAAAATTAGGTACGGAGCTTATTATTGGGAGCTTAAAATTTTAGTATCTTTCACATGGTTATGCAGAGAAACTAATTGAATATTGTAAAACTACTGGACATATGACAGACTAGCTATTGGCTGTGAAATCTTACGAAAGAAATTTAGAAATCAAAGGTACCACTAACGCAGTGCACGCGATAGAAGAATATGGATAAGTATCCGTGCCTCTGCGACATTTTTCACTACTGCTTAACTCCTATTTGTCGCAGCGTGATGTTATATAGCCCCCAGCCCATTAAGAGGATACCGTAAGGGTTTCGTGCAATTTTCTATGTACCAGGTTCTCGTTTTTTCATTAGTTTGAATAGCTCTAGAGCTCAAATTTTTAATTGTATGTTTTTTCAATATTTAATCTAAGATCAGCTATAATCAGAAACGCGATTAAAAAAATGTTGCTGGCCACGGGCCTCCTCCACTTTGGGTGGGACCAAGTTCTATTGTGCCGCGCTGAACACGCGTGTTGGCACAGGGTTTTGTTTCAAATTTTCTGTCTCTCCCAGCAGACGTTAACTTCCTATATTGTCCCTTAGGTGGCTCTTACAGCACCCTGGGAAAGGAATGGGGTGGTGACTTGGTATTCTTGATCCGTCACCACACGGACCGATATAAGCTACTTATGCAAAAAATGAAATCCTAGCCAGAAAGCTACTTCAAGCAGAAACGAAACACAAAGTTAATAAAGTTCATATTCTTAAAGCTATACCTATTGTTTACCGTTGTTCGGTTTAATTTATTTTTAAGTTACTATTCCGCATTCAAAAGGAAGCCTTTGCTTTAAGTAGTCTTAGCAATATCTTCAAAGAAAACTCTCCAAGGAAAATGAGAAATATCATAAATTTTCTTCAAAATAGAGTAATACAATCATTCTTTATTATTTGTTGTTTTTTACCCGACTGTTACAGAAAGGACTTTCTATTCAGATGTATCTATCTTCTATCTATCTATAAAGAACTAAAAATCTAAAAAGTCGATGTCTGTACTTTAAGGATATAAAAAAGAATTGGATGGCTGTCTTTACAGGCGTAAGAGAAGCCAAGGCAATGGTTTTATAGAATTGTTGTCTATCTGACTGTCTGTATACGTTTTTTGTTGCATCACGCCATAACTGCTGCATTGAATTGAATACCGTTTTCGATTATATGTCGGTAGAAATCTAAATCAATAAATAAATAAATTTGACGAGCCTCGTGGTTCAGTGGTTTATGTAACCGACTGCCGATCAAGAGGTCGCGGGTTCGATTCCCGCTCGGGACAATCATTTGTGTGATTTTTCTAATTTTCATACAAATATTTGTACTGCGTCTGGGTGTTTCTATGTATTATAAGTATGTATTTACAAAAGAAAAATAGTATATATTATGTATTCTATCCGTATTCTGGTACCCATAACACAAGCATATAAGCTTAGCTTGGGACCAGAGGACTTTGTGTGAAACGTCCGTGAATATTTATTTATTTAAATCAAATTATATGCTACTATCTATTTTCCTGCTAGAAACACCTGCTTTAAGTTTCTTCTTCACGCGAACGAAGTTAAGGGAAGTTGTAGGACCGAATCGTAGCTATAAACTGAAAACTTTGCCGATGATTTTGTTTTCCAAGAAAACCATAACGAAGTCGTCAATTTAATCTTAATTAAATTATAGTTACAAAATATTTCATTGAATTTTAAATAATTATAATATTCCTAGAAAACTTCTTAACAATGATAAATAATTAGAGTTATATTTCAATTTCAAGGGTAGAAAATATAAGAGCAATTATAATTTAATTAATTCTTCAAAGCAAAAGGAAATTAAGAAAACAGAAACGGGACAAATAATTACCTCGCAGGATGCTTACAGAGGAATAATAATTAAATCTTGCAAAAGGATTATGTAGGAACTGATTTCAAAAGTTGTTATTATGATTCAGTCATTTGGTCGAAAAAATAAAGGGTTACCTGGAAAGTTTTCCGGAAGTTTTGAAAATTGGTAATTTTATAGATTTTGATGTGCTCTTTCCAAATTTGAACTTTGCCACCTCGTATGTTGCCCGTTTGCGCCGCCATATTGAAAAAATGGCGCCCAAAATCAGTTTTTTGATAATAACTCCTTTCCGACGCATTTTACAGGAAAACATATCGATACAAAATAAAAGTACAGGAAATTTCCTACAATTATGTCATAACGTTTTTTTCCTAAAATCAATAGTTTCTACGTACGAGCGCCGTAAACCATTATACATCCACACCAACGTGTATTATTTATTTTAATACATACATATATACGCTTCTAGTTTCTTATAAGTCGGAATCACACAGAGGATCCGACGACCATCGGGGAAAAGAATGTCCTCGAGTGGCGACCTCGTACCGGACGACGTAGTGTGGGGCGGCCCGTGACAAGATTGACTGATGACATCGTCAAATTTGATAGGAGTCGCGTAGCGTTCTATTCAGCAGTGGAAGGAAAAAGGCTGATGGATGTGTAGCGACATCTAGTGACGAATAGCTGTCACTACATAGTACAGCACAATAACAACAGATGGCATTAAATGTCAAAATATGACGTCACAATGAATTCTACATCGCGAAAGCAAGATTTGCATAGCTACAACATCTGAACATACAACAGCGGGGCGAAAGCCCTGGCCAGTGCTAATCACCTAGCCTGGTCGGAGAATTCTCCATTTTGTGGTTGGAGGAGCCCGATCACCCACGCTCCTCCACAGATGGATGGATACACTAAAACCTAAGTTACAGGAAGTAACTACAAAAGCGTGTATATCCGCAGACAATAACTAGTGTAACTATGTAGATACTGCTTCTTAGTTACTCTAGCTAATGCCTGCGGTTATACACGCGTTCATTTAGGTAAACCAGCCGGTGTATTATGACCTTTTTAAAATCATTCAAGTTCCAGGCGCGCCGTAAACTGCATGGCTAAATTAGGAATTATGGCAAAAATAAAACTTATAGTTGAAAATTTTTAGTTAGTACTTTAACTTTTAGTTGTACCTTCTCCTTAAACATATTAATGTATGACTGGTTTAGCAAACTGACTAACTAATAATTTGTTCATAATACGAATTTGCCAGATAGTTCAATTCACGGCGTAAACTGCCTGTAAATAAAAGCTCATAATACGGCCGCAGAGCTACAATTTTTTGTCGTTGATACCAAGAAATTTAATTTGGAAACTTGTGTTATACTCTTTATTTTCTACGTAGTTGATTATAATTAATTAACACGTTTATATATTTAATATCAAAATTTATTTGGTTCACCAAAAATACTGTAATAATAAGTACACAATCCTCTGTCGAAGTTTTCTCGTTACAAACTTTAATTGATTGAGATTGTGGTGTATTTTATAATAATAAACGAGTCTCTAATACAAATTTAATAACTAATAGAAAGTAGCCTGTAGGTTTTGATTCCTTACGCTTTGTAGAAGACTTTTAGAGACATTAACTATTAACATCACAAAATAATTATTAAACAAGATGATTTTCAAATAAGTGCCCAATTTTTACAGAAAGTCCATAATCGATACATTTAGAAAAACATAATGGGTTGCCATATTTTCAAATACCTTGTAGTCTTAAAATCTTGCTAGTTATAGCACACAAAGTATGTCTTAAAACCTACAAGTTTCTTATTTTTCTTAGAAATAAAACGAAGCGAAGGGACTTTATTTCCATTTGAATGATCGACATAAACGTTTTTACCTTCAGACCAATTAACTCTTAAATTGCTTAAGATCTTAGAAGTATTTTTAGTAACATCAATCAAGCTTAATCGAGTGAAAAATCCCTCGATTCTACTTTACCTCACTAAGGGATAAAACCTTGCGGTTTATAAAAAAGTTAACTTGAAAAATCATTTCTTTTACCGGCCACAATTCACCGGTGTCAATTCCTAATGCCTCAATTTTATACCTAATATTGGCTTAACGCGCTAATATATCAATATATTATAGGGCTGGCACTAACTAATTAAGTATAAATTTAAGGTTTTTTAACCCCGGACGGAAAAGAAAAGTGTTATAATTTTAACGTGTCGGTCTGTGGGTGAATATGTCAGTCTATCAGTGGCATCATAGCTCTCAAACAGATAAAATTGTTTAAATTAAATTTTTGCCAGTTATTGATTTTAAGTTCAAAACCGTGTGGTGACGGATTAGGAATACAAATGTCACCACCCCGTTTCCTCCCCGGAGTGCTGTAAAAGCCAGCTAAGGGATATTGTACACAATAACACCCATTGTGAAAAATGGAAAAGTCGATAAACTGGAAATATTTATGATGTCAGCCATTTGAGTCGACTTCTAGACGTAAGCCTCTCTCAATTCACACCACAACAAACGATTAGAAATTAAATTACCATTATTTTTTTTTAACGCTGTCTTCAGAAAAATCTTTAGTTTTTTTCAAAACAGTACCTAATCATTAAATAAATAAATATTATTAAATATTCATGGACATTACACACAACGTCCTCTGGTCCCAAACTAAACTTATATGCTTGTGTTATGGGTACCAGAATACTTATATACTCCATATACTACTTTTCTTTTGTAAATACATACTTATAATGATATCACACAAATGATTGTCCCGAGCGGGAATCGAACCCGAGACCTCGTGAATGGCAGTCCGTTACATGAACCACTAGACCACGAAGCCCGTCATTCAACTAAAGAATCACCTTGAATATAGAGTATCACTAAAAGATAAGAACCATTCACCGTATTTTAATTATTAATATCATATTATTAATATCATGTATTTGACGGGCCTCGTGGTCTAGTGGTTCATATAACGGACTGCCGTTCACGAGGTCTCGGGTTCGATTCCCGGTCAGGACAAATATTTGTGTGATGTTTTTAATTGTCATACAAATGTTTGTACTGCGTCTGGGTGTTTAATATGTATTATAAGTATGTATTTACAAAAGAAAAGTAGTATATGTATTCTATCCGTATTCTGGTACCCATAACACAAGCATATAAAGCTTAGCTTGGGACCAGAGGACGTTGTGTGAAATGTCCATGAATATGAATATATATTTTAATACGCGACAACCCTACTCAGAATAGCAAGATTAAGTTATATCACTCTATATTTCGATATTGACAGCGGCTATTTATATTATGGATACAAATAATAGTTTATTTGGCAATACGTAATGTTTATCTATCTTTATTGGCGAACATTTATATTGATTACAGTGATCACTTTAAGTACGGCATGAATTTTTTTTTATAGAGTAGGCAAATGACTACACTCTACGTAATGTTAAGTGGGGTGCAATCCAAATGTTAGGACGGCTAGTACAGTGTCAATGCACTAGCCACCCTCACCTTGCCGGCCCACAAGATGCTTTTTCACTCCCCGCTTGAAAGACCCCATGTCGTAGGATTCAGGAAACACACGAGCAGGGAGCGAATTCCAAACGTAGGCAGTGTGACAAAGAAATGAGTAGCTAAATTTCTTGGTGCGAGATGGTATAGTGTCTATGGTGTAAGGGTGACATCTCAAACCTGCGCGTGTAGTACGGTTTAGAAAAGGAGAGGGAGGGATAAGGGAAAAAAGCTCCTCAGAACAAATAAACAAATAAATATAAAGTAACTTGATACAATAAAGTCGTTATTTCTGTATGTCTCTATGTGAGGTATATTTAAAACTATGCAACAGATTTTAATGTGTTTTTATAGTAGATAGAGTGGTTCATGAGGAAGCATTATATGTATGACTCGTTCCGTCCGTCTGTCCATAATCTGCCACCAAGCTTAGGTCGGACTAAGCCGGAATGACACCGGCGTGTACCCAGGGGCTCAGGCGGATACTATATTGAATGAATGAGCAGTCCAATCAGTGTTTTCTACAGACTCTATCATGGCGAGTGTTCTGAGGAGTTGTTTTCCCTCATTCCCCCTTCACCCTTTCTAAACCGTACTACGAGTGCAGGCCTTAGACGCCATCGTTTTACTGTGGATACCATATCATCCCGAACGAAAAAATTCGCGAGTTCATTTATTTGTACCACTTCCAAGAAATGGAATACGCTGCCTGCACATGTCTTTCCCTCTTCTTATGATATGGGGTCTTTCAAGCGAGGCGTGAACAGAACATCTTGTGGGCGGGCAAGGTGGGGGCGGCTAGTGCTCTGACAATGTACCAGCCGTCCTCGCATATGGATTGCACTCTCACTTAACATCAGGTGAAGTGTAGTCACTTGCCAACCACAACTATAAAATAAAAAGTCCGACATACAGCCTTGTGGAGTACAAGGCTACTAGCTGTTGCCCGCGACTCTGTCCTCGTGGAGTTTAGAAAATTTCCCCGTTTTTGCAACATTTTTCACTACTGCTTCGCTTCTACTGGTAGTAGCGTGATGTTATATAGACCTAAAACCTTCCTCGATAAATGCTCTATCTAACACTGAAAGAATTTTTGAAATCAGCCCAGTGGTTCCTGAGATTAGCGCGTTCAAACAAACAAACTCTTACGCTTTATAATCTTACTAGCTGACCCGGCAAACGTTGTTTTGCCATACAAAAAAAAAAAGGTTTGAAAAATAGATGTTGGCCGATTGTCAGACCTACAAATTACGCATGTAAAATTTCATAAAAATCGGTCAAGCTGTTTCGGATGAGTACGGTAACTAACACTGTGACACGTGAATTTTATATATAAGGTCTGAGAATCGGCCAGCATCTATTTATCAAACCTTTTTTTTAGTATTGCTAAACAACGTTTGCCAGGACAGCTAGTATTAGTATAGATTTAGATGATAATCGTCATTCAATGATAATCACGATACGGAAACTTTTCTTTGCGAGTCCAACTCGTACTTGTCCTGTTTTTTTTTCTCTTAAATCTGAAAAGTAACAAAACGTTTGCGAAAACTAAATGTTATCTTAAGTTAATGATTCGCCATAGTAATTAAGTATCACTAATGTTTAAATAATCACTCGTTGTCATTAAGTGTTTGCGTCTAGTTTTTCATCGACTTGTAAATGTCTTTTGTAATTAAGGTCAAACGACTATTTGCAAGTTGTTAAGCGAATGATAAGTTAATAAATATCTTATTTTGAAAGAATGTATATGTATTGTGTTTTCTTCACTAGAATATTGATAGCTATGACCTTTATTATGCATAAATAATAAGGACCGATGACAATGCAATAATTTAAAATAAATTAAGCATTGCATTAATACGCAAATTAAAAGTACAAATACTGTTAATAAATTTTAAATATTTTTTTTTTATTCGACGGGCCTCGCGGTCTAATGGTTCACATAACGGACTGCCGTTCACGAGCTCGCGGGTTCGATTCCCGCCTCGGACAATTATTTGTGTGATGTTTATAAATGTCATACAAATGTTTGTTCTGCGTCTGGGTGTTTCTATGTATTATAAGTATGTATTTACAAAAGAAAAGTAGTTTATGTATTCTATCCGTATTCTGGTACCCATAACACAAGCATAATAAGCTTAGCTTGGGACCAGAGGACGTTGTGTGAAATGTCCATGAATATTTATTTATTTAACTGTCGGAGTTTTTACATTTGACGGGCCTCGACTAGAGGTTCATCAACGGACTGCCTCAAGTTGCCATACACGAGGTCGCGCGTTCGATTCCTGATGAGAACAATCATTTGTGTAATAATTTTTTCATATTTATAATTGTTATACAAATGTTTGTACTGCGTCTGGGTGTTTCTATCTATTATAAGTATGTATTTACAAAAGAAAAGTAATATATCTATTTCATCCGTATTCTGGTATCAATAACACAAGCTCAAAAGCTTAGCTTGGGACCAGAGGATGTTGTGTGAAATGTCCATGAATATATAATAATTATATTTTTATTCATAATTTTTTTTTCAACTGACATGCTATGCTTTTAGATTTGTGGAGGAGCGTGCATAGGGATTTCTATTCTTGTGTTGAGTAAAATAATAGAGGCACTGGTTTTAACAATTGTATTTCACAGTTTCACACCACAAGTAAAATAGTAAATAAACTGGTATAAATATCACTATAACATTGCTTAGGAATACTGACATCCCAAGGGAATATTAATACTACAATCAGACTGTATTTATCTTGAATTCTCCATCCTGAATAACAATAAAAATTACAAAGCCATTTATGTTGACATTTCATAAGAATCGGTCAAACCGTTTCGGACACAGAATAGATAGAAGATACTACGTATCAGAAGGGAAACTTAGAAGAACGGGTAAATTATAGAGGAGGGGTATTTTGCATTCTGACAACTGTCATTTGACTGTCTGACTGCTCAACTGTCAACCTTCTGTCAACTGAGTACAGCCGTAATAATTATGCCATGTTAGATATTAACCACATGCTTAGACCACATGTTATAGCTATGTAGCCACATATTTTACACAATAGATAATTATTTAGATGCAAAAATAAAATTACAACTATGTGGTTACCGAATTATTTTATTGTAAATGACAAAACAGAATGAACATATCTACGAAAATACACTTATAAATATAAATTTTAATATTATATAGGTACACTTATTATCAAGGTCAGAGCAAGCCAATATACTTTTAAAAACTAAACAATATGTATTGCCCCAGAACTACTTACTCCAAAGATTAATTTTATTATCATTAACATAGCATTACAAGATTGTGCTTATGCCTCGTGTTAACAAATGGCGGACGATTATTTAAAATAACAATTTTATTTTTTTTAACGTACAATAAATTTTCGTCTCTGACAGAGGATGTTATATGTGTACAATATTCCTTAGCTAACTTTTACAGCACCCTAGGAACAAAAAGGGGTGGCGACACTTGCATTCTTTACTATACGGACAACAGAAACAGAAACAGAATTTACAACAGTAAATTGTTAACTTTAAAATTACCTAGCTGACTTAATAAATTAAATTAAAGCAGAAAACCCGGGTACTAACTGACACCCTGAATAGCCGATGGGCCTTGAGATTCATAACTAGTAGCAAATGCGTCAGTCTCAATTTCCTCTTTTATGAATATAGTAGAATATGAGAATTGCCAGCGTCGTAACAAATCGTAGTTCAAAGTGTTTGTTACACACATATGACGATCTTACTTGATCTTCCGAAAGGCCCTTCAAAAGAGCAGAGTCAATACTCTAAATACACTTCTTGGTGACTGTTTCTCGAATCGGAAATTGGTGCAGAGCCACATTCTTTCGCTTGCTTTTGCATTTAGGAATACAGCATGTCGTCTTCATGATAAAACATATAGGTACGGAATATTGCAGTTTTGATGAGAGAAGATATGCTCGCAGAATATACTCCTGATACATTCAACTTATAACTAAAATTATAATTAAAACAAATAAGATGTAAAAAATTGCTAATTAAAATAAGGGCAAATTATACAATGGTGACAACCATGTGACGACACAGGTGACAAGTTGACAAACGGCGACAGTCACAGAAAGAATAAAGAAACAAAAGTTCTCTAAAAAGCTCTTATTCTTCCACTACATCACATAGGGCTCCTTAAAAAAACGCCGAACTTCGAGACCCTGCGCCGTTTGCACTCCTTCAATCCCAAGACCCCAAATAAATCATCACAATGTATGAAACAAAGACAAAAATCGTCACCCCTTTTATAATTAGATTTTTTGGAGAATTTAATTTGATGAATGAATTTAGTTTAGTTTGAGAGGTTAGTTCTTTGGAGGAGCCCTATGAACCAGAGGTGGTTCCAAGGCTACTATCAATCCTCGTCTCCCGGTTTGTGGCCGCCGCATGTGTACTTACAAATTTGAATCATGGATCAAATCTGTGCTCTTAAAACCTATCACAGAAAGTTTAGAACATATTAGTCTGTGCTGAACAATGGCAACACTAAAATTAATGTCATGGACAGACATGACGCCTTTCAAAACCTAAGTTTCCTCAAATTTCCTTTGACGTCCGCTGTCACAAAATAGTTGTCTATGGTTTCTTCTAAGATTCCGGGCAGTGGTTTCGGACGAGTACGGTAACTTGGTAACTAACACTGTGACACGGGAATTTTATATGTTAGAAGATTATGAATATTTGAATTTAGACATGTCAAGTACGAAACGTTTTCACTACAAAGGTTTAAGTATTTTAACCAAAAAGACTTAATGCAAAAACAATGTCCCCACAGATTGTTAAAACTTTTTATACATATTTTTTTCGTTATCACTATAAAATTACAAACATTAAGCCAACGCGATGTCTGAAAACAATTTAGAGTATCTTTGAGTTATTTAATAGAATTACTATCAAGTTCTGCAAATATAATTATGTCACGTAATCGGTTTATTAAAAGATAAGTACTGAGCTCATCAGCTCATACTCATTCTAATGAGTAAAAAAGTTTATAAGGTCATTAAAAATAATAACTTATCTTTAGTTATTAACAACAAGACTTTTGAACGTATGGCTTTATGTGAGCTTTTTAATTTTTTGCTTTGGCTGTTTTGAATAATTTGTAAGAATGCAATATTTAGAAAACATCCAGACGCAATTTAAACATTTGTATGATAATTATAAATATCACAAAAATGATTGTTCCGAGCGGGAACCGAAGCCGCAACCTCGTCATGAACCACTCCTCTACGAGGCCCAAAAATACCAATTTATTTAAAATTTTATTACGCTGTAAATTATGTATCCTTATATTAACGTACCACAATTGACACAATTCTATAAATTAATATAATAAATTATTACAAAATTCTCAACGACGCACGTTCGGCAAATAATTTAACATTAAGAACCCTTTTAGCATACACAATGGGGAATATTGTATGGAGAGTGATATATTTGAGCCTTTATTTCAAATGGTACAAAAGATTATCTACCCATCATTAATTAATTTAAGGGCTATCTAATTTACAGTCCAGTGGTGGCTTTTGTCTTTAATGCCCCTTACATTTTGAGGGCAAAGATTATTATTAGAATAAAGTCAGATATGACATTTTTTGTTAACAAAATAAATAAAAATGGATAGTCGAAATATTCTTCTTCTTCTCGCGTCGTGTTCCTCATGAATGAGGGTCGTGACCGCCCTTTAGCAATACCCTTGCTCTTACGATATTCCTCCATCTGTTCCTATCTCGAGCGTCATGTAAGGCGTTGTGAACTGTCGAGTTGAGAGCTGTGCGTATCTGGTCGGACCACCGTATTGGGCAGCGTCCACGCGGCCTCTTCCCGTCTACTTTGCCAGTAACGATTAGCCTCTCTAGGTTGTTACCATCTTTCCTTGCTATGTGGCCAAAGTATTCGAGAACCCTGCGCAGACACTCGGATGACAGACGCGATGTGATCCCAAGTTCTTTTAAAACGGAAACATTGGTGCGAGAAGCTGTCCAGGGTATACGAAGCATCCTTCTCCAGCACCACATCTCAAAGGCGTCGATCCGTTTACGATCTGCGGCTTTTACGGTCCATGTCTCAGCACCATACGAAAAGATCGAGAAAACTAGAGCCCGTACCAGTTTGGTTTTTGTTTTCACGGAGATGTTGCGATCTTTCCAGACTTTTGAAAGCTGAGTCATAGCACCCTTAGCCATGCCGATTCGTCTACGCACCTCCCTCTCACATGAACCATCCTTACTAATATTGGTACCCAGGTAGATGAAGTTGTCCACCATTTCTAGGGCCAACGCTCCAGTCAGTTCCATCCTCCCAGATCTATCCACCACCATGATCTTCATTTTGGATCTATTTATAGAAAGTCCCATCCCTTCACCTATCTGCTCCATTCGGTCCAGAAGTGCAACCATTTCTGACTCATTTGCTGCGAAAAGAGTAGTATCATCGGCGTACCGAAGGTTGGTGATTTTTACACCACCAACTGTTACGTCTCCCTCCCAATTTTCGCAGGTTCGTCTCATGATGTACTCTTCATAGGCGTTAAATAAAATGGGCGATAAAATGCATCCTTGCCGAACTCCCTGATGAAATTTAAATGGTTTTGACAGTTTCTTGTCGACTCTGAGGACTCCCTGGGTTGAGCTATATAGGGAACAAAGTAGAGCGACAAGATGCTTGGGGACTCCGAGTTCTTCTAGGACTCTCCATAAGCAACCCCACTTGACACAATCGAAGGCCTTACTGTAATCGACAAAACACATTATCATCGGCGAATCAAACTCATATGCCTTCTCAATAAGTTGCCTAAGATTGAGAATCTGGTCTCGAGTGCCCTTATCTTTCACAAACCTGCTTGCTCCTGCGGAATCTGCCAATCCAGATAGTAGCGGATACGATTATTGAGAATGTAGAGCAAGACCTTGCTGGCATCTGAAATGAGGGACAGGGTCCGATAGTTGCCACAATTTTTGGGTGGATCCCTTTTTGTGCAGAGGGAGAATCACGGACTCTGCCCAGTCCCGGGGCCAATTGCCATATTGCCAGACGTATGAACAGATCCTGAACAGGGTCTCCACACCCAAGTCACCCATAGCATTAAGCACCTCTGTTGTTATTTGGTCACTTCCTGGAGCCTTCTTCTTCTTAAGTGATTGCAGTGCGGTTGTTATTTCAGAGCGGAGGATCATAGTTACCACTTCGATTTCTTGCCAGTTAGGAATCGCTCCAGGTTCTGGGCGGGGATCTGCATAAAGTCGCTCACAGTAAGCACGCCACCTGTCTGCAATGCGATCGATTTCATAAAGTGCCATCCGCATCTTCTACAACCCAACATTTTGCTTTAAACTGTTTGGAGAGGATTCTTACCTTTTTGAAAAGATCTGCAGTTTGCAACAAGTTTGAATGCCGCTCAACATCACTGCAGATGCCATTGATATAATTGTTTCTGTTCTGGCGGTAGCTAGTTCGGATAGCCCTGCTTAGGTCAGAGTATTGAGCCATGATCAGACGATCCTGTAAGCCTTTGGTTTTTACGTCTTTCCTGCGCTGAATAAGCCCCCAAGAGTGATCAGAGATCCAGCATTTTTTCTTTTTATCTGGTTTCTCTTCTCGGAGATGTGATCCAGCGCATGGTTGATATGAGCCTTCAAGTCTTCCCACTGTGTGTCGGTGGCAGCGGTTTTATACGTTGGTTTATTGTCCAGTTTTGCCTCGAGTATGCCTTTAAAGATAGTGTTCAGAAGGCTCCAGGTTTCTGGGTTTTATTGGCGGATGTTTAGGTGCTTTTGAACGCAGCGAAAAGTTGGCTACGAGCAGATTGTGATCAGAACCGCAGTCCACGCCGGGAAAGGTCTTCACGTTAGAAATTGAGGATCTCCAGCGGGTATCTAGAACGTTGTAGTCAATTTGATTTCTATGCCTATCGCCTGGAGATCTCCATGTATATAAACGTATATTTTTTTTCCGTTTCTTTCTCGATACTAATAACGTTGCCTTATGTTACATAGATAATGGTACGGAACCCTTCGTGCGCGAGTCCGACTCACACTTGACCAATTTTTTTTTATAATATAACCACAAAATAATAGTTTCTACCTCGTCCATTTTCTAAGCTCTATCGATACAGACTGAAGAGCTCCTCTAACGCGCGTTAGCGCTTTTTTTCTGAACTCTTTAAAAATTTGATCGCGCGTTGACCTGCGTTAACGCGCGTTACATGTGAACTTAGCCTTATTCAACTTGACGTCTCACATTTCACGAATCTAACGTCTTGAATAAAATATTTGACTATTTTCACTACGTTTGTATCACTATTTTACAATGTGTGAATGTAGTGTGCTTGTCGATTATACTTAGTCCATTTAAATTATTCAGGTGTGCTGGAAATTCAGATATTACATATGCTGAAGTTACGGTGTGACGTATCTTCTAGAAATGTTTACTGTTTTAAGGGCACCTCAAACGGCATATTAATATAGCGAGATAACGATTACGAGATTAATATTTCTAGGACAAATATAAAAGTCGTATAAATAATTGTCACGAGCGGGACTCGAACTCGCAACCTTGTAAACGGTAGTCCGTTGCATAAACCACTCAATCTGAGGTCCGTCAATTAGAAAAATGTTTTAATTTACACGTAAAGGGCACCACAAACGAAAGAAAACCACTTATAAAACATACAGAATGAATATAGAAAAAACACGAGGCGAGAAAGAGCCAGATATATACTAATATACCGAGATGTACCCTGACGATGATACTTATGACGTGACCAACTGATATATCTGTTTCTTTTTCGCCTTGCCTTCTTTCTATATACATCTCTCTTTCTCGCCATATTAATATGCAGTTTGTGACACCCTTTAGATATCTGTTTTGTTTTTTACTATCTGTTGCCATCAACTTCGTACGCGTAGAATTTAGAAATTATTCCTTAACAAATTATGCAAAAAGAACCCATCCTCTTCAACCACTCTATCGTTTTAAGAAAACCGCATTGTTATTTGTTGTGTTGAGTTAAAGATTACATAGGGACATACATACGAAAATGTGCCCCTTTGTGAGCGCTTGAAAAAAATACGTAATGGATTTTGATGCAGTTATTTTTAAATGACTGAGTGGTATAAGAGTATGGCTTTTTTGTGTAATATGTTAAGGTTTAAATTTTAAGCGCGCGAAGTTACGAGCTATACAGCTAGTCAAGTACATTGGCATCAATTCTACATGCAATACTAAACTTAACTTAACTAAAAAATGAAAATAACTGTGGCGCATTTTGATAAACTGACATTTTCGTTGTTAACAGTTTTATTAATTAAAATCGTTACGGTCTTATTCATAAATAGCTGTTGCCCGCGACTTCTTACTCGTAAAATTTAGAAAATGTTCCCGTTTTTGTAACATTTTTAACTACTGCTTCTCTCCTATTAGTCGCAGCGTGATGTTATATAGCCTAAAGCCTTCCTCAATAAATGTTCTATCTAATACTGAAAGAATTTTTCAAATCGGCCCAGTTGTTCCTGAGATTAGCGCGTTTAAACAAACAAACAAACAAACTCTTCAGCTGTATAATATTAGTATAAATGACTTATCGGACTGACTTTCGGTTTAAACGAAGATTTTATCGGAGAGATAATAAACGTTTTAGCGTAAAAAGACTATTATGAATAACAAGTTTTGACAATTTTCGCGAACCTATTTTAGCGAACTTTTAAACCTCCGATAAGTCATTATGAATAAGACTATTAGTCTTTAACATACAGATTTTGTAAACAAAACAGTTCAGTTAACATTGCCGAATTGTGTTATTGACACTATCAATTTTCATTTTTTAGTTAGGCAATTTTTTATAGCTCTTTTGAAACGTCAGAAACTAGGTATCTATTCCAAACGCGATACCTATGAAGAAGAACAGACAAGAAACTCCACGGATATTTTTTTTTCCTCATTTTTTTTTTCAATTTTATGTTACGTTTAGTTGTGCACAAAAATCGGTACCATAATATACATAATCAAATAAAGATTGCAAAGAATCTGAACATCGAGTCATATCTAAATACATATAAACAGATTTCAAGCTTTATTCATGTGAAATCACTCAAAGAAATGAACGAAAGACGACAGGGAAAACATCTTTTTGCCATTCCATTACTCAATACTCAATATAACATCTTTCAATTTCCTTCATTGTTGATACTGTCACATCCAAAAAATATAAGTATGAAGTATATAGATGTACGCATAGAATTTAAAAAAATTCCCCCGTTTTTGCAACATTTTTCACTACTGCTTCGCTTTTATTGATCGCAGCGTGATGTTACATAGCTTAAAGCCTTCCCCTATAAATGGACAAACCAATAGAAAAACAATTTTTCAAATCGGACCAGTAGTTTCTGAGATTAGCGCGTTTAAACAAACAAACTCTTCCGCTTTATAATATTTTTTAAACTAGCTGTTGCCCGCAACTCCGTACGCGTGGAATTTAGAAAACTTTTTCCGTTTATGCAACATTTTTCACTACTGCTTCGCTCCTATTGATCGCAGCGTGATGTTATATAGCCTAAAGCCTTCCCCTATAAATGAGACTATTTAAATAAATAAAAAAAGAATTTTTCAAATCGGACCAGTAGTTTCTGAGATTAGCGCGTTTAAACAAAAAAAACAAACAAACTCCTCTGCTTTATAATATTTTTTAAATTTTAAATGGAATAACAAGTATTATTTAGCATGAAATACTGAAAGAGGAAGTCACATCAAATGTAGCAGTAAATTTTTTTTCAATTTCAAATGACTATTTGTCGTACGCGTAAAAGTTGAAATATACACCATCTCTCTCTCTCTCTCTCCAGCCTATTTACGTCCCACTGCTGGGCACGGGCCTCTTCCACTTTGGGAGGAATTATGGTCTACTGTGCCGCGCTGAAACGGCGTGTTGGCACAAGGTTTATTTTCGAGTTTTACGTCTCTCACAGGGGAGGTTATCTGTGTACAATAGACACTATACCGAAACAAATTATACAAAAAATATTCTCTTTAACCACTCTATCTAATAAAATAATAACATCAACTGTTACGTATTTTTAAAGATATAACTTCACATAGGGATATACATACAAAAATAACGGATTTTAGTAGTTCTAGAGGATGGCTTTTTAATATAATTTGTTAGGAATTGGTTTCCGAGCTTCGCACGTATGAAGCTAATACATATATTAAAAAGACTGGGAAAATGTGTGAATTAATTTAAAGTGGAAAGGCTGGGAGAGGACGTCCGAGAAAAATACACTCCGATGTCATCGCCGGGATACTCCCAAAGGGGCAAGTGCGTAGCACTTACAACCTATGAGTGTGGAAGAAGCCAAGGAAGTATGTTTGGATCGTAGCAGATGGCGCTCTATAGAGTCTACCTACTCCCATGGGAAAAAGGCGTGATGTTATGATGATGATGATAAAATAAAGACACGTAAGGGAATCCGCTATGTCACTGTCTGTTATCGAATCTAGTATTCAAAGATTTAATCAGTTTTCAGCTATTTATCACTTATGAAATGCCCTTACTTAGGGACCAAGAAACAATTTGAATAGCCTTATAACAATTAATTTAACATAATTGTGAGAGGATAACTTTGAATTGTGGCTAAATGTATGTCGGTTATCCCACAAAGTTATTATTGTCATAGCTATTTAAGTTGGTATCACTAATTAATGTGGTTAGAAATGTAGATGATTTGATATACTCGTATTTCTTTGTAATTTTTTATTTATTTTAAACTAGCTGATGCTCTTTACTCCGTACGCGTGGAATTTTAAATCTCCGTATATAGTGACACCGTTTAACCCTTACCTGGACTTTCACAAATATTACAAGACCAAAATCACAAAAATCGTGCCAGCCTTTCTCGAGTTTTAGCGAGACTACCGAACAGCAATAGATTTTTATATATGTCGGAGTAACGTAATAGAGAATGGAACTGCTGTGGTTTACTATCAGTCTACAAATTGTAGAAACTGTCTTTTAGTTGTTCATACATCAATCTGACATTCTCTATCACACATAAAAGGTTTCCACTACAGGTCGCTAACCAAATCTCCCTTAAACCTGCTCCTTTACCACCAAGATAATGATGTTCTCTCAAAACGTCATCTTTCTATGGTCACTTTGCATTTTCTCACAAATACACACTTTATAACTTTTACACACGATGATAGAAACTCTTTATCACTATTGTGAGCTACTAGTTGGGAAGCGACTCGCCCAGCCTAACGTCTCAAACGATACTGACTGTTAGCCCTGTGGCTGTTTCGTATTTAAACTCACTGCAAAGTGGGGACGTGGTGGGACTTAATGTTTTTAAACTTTCGCGGCTTTCACACATATTAATATACAGGGTGTCCCAGAACTCAACGTCAAGCCGAAACGGGGTGACAGGATAGATCATAACCATCACGAGAAAAATCAGAAAAAAAATCTATCCCATGCAGTTTGGAAATTATGGGCATTTTAAGAAAAACCTAGAAATTTGGTCTAACTGTACCATTTTTCGGTTATTGTGGTTAATTTTTATTATTTTTGGTCATTTAAACTTTGGAACCGTAACCCTAAATAACATCTCGAGAATCACAGTCTAAAATAATGACACAATTACCCCAAGTTTCCTAGAATTTAGACTATTTGTTAAACTATGAATTTAAAATTTTCAAACTTTGTCGACTTTGAAACACCCTCCTTTAAAAAAAATGTACTAGAGTGCCTTGGCAAGTGCCATTAAGAGTTGGCGCATTTAATCAGGATTGTAAAATGGTACAATACTTGTAAGTTTCGTACTAAAAAAAACGAGTAAAAAATAAAAACCTCAAGTAACCCGATTTTTGCTAACCCATTTTACTCAGTTAAAATGTTTTTTATTCGCACAAGCCCTTGGTAGGTTCTTTATTTTACGGTAAAATGATGAGAGATATGGATAGTGGACATGTTTGCCATGAGCGAGCGAGACAGATAGTGACGCCACTTTTACCAAAGCAACAAAATACTAATAAAATAATGAAAAATGTTGACCTTGTTTTGTTTAGGTTTATTGGAATAAAAGTCAGATTTGAAAATAACATTTTTTATTAAAACAAATGTTCAAATTGTTTACCATCAGCTTCAACACACGCCCTACATCTTCTTAAAAAAGATCTACTTATTAGCCGGGCATATCCTCGAGAGTTGATGTCCTCAGCAGCTTGAGAAATTCGTTCACGCAGCTCGGCTACGCTCTCAATGGGCTTAGAATAAACTTTTTCTTTGAGAACGCCCCAATAAAAAAAATCCAGGGGATTTAAATCTGGGGAACGGGCTGGCCACGAGATAGTGCCTGAACGTCCAATCCACCTTCCCGGATATTCTTGGTCAAGGAAATCTCTTACTTGCACTGCGTAATGCGCTGGGCAGCCATCTTGTTGATACCACATGTGGCAACGATCTGTTAGTGGTACGTCCTCTAACAAACTTGGTAAATTTTCTCGTAAAAAATTTAGGTAATTCGTGCCATTCAAATTCTCAGGCAGCTCAAAAGGCCCAACTATTTTGCCGTTTAAAATTCCTGTCCACAGGTTAACTTTAAAGCGATATTGGGATCGGTCTTCTCGCATTAAATGTGGATTCTCCACATGCCACTCATGAAAATTGTGTAAGTTTATGTAGCCATCTTTTTTAAATGTAGATTCATCTGACCAGAGAATTTTTTGGATGAATTGGGGATTTTCATTATGCCTCTGTAGCATTGTTCTACAAAATGAAATCCTTTCAGGATAATCTCGAGGGAGAAGACTTTGAACTCGTTGTACGTGAAATGGATGCATTTCAGCTCTTTGTAAAATACGATGTGCTGTGCTTTTGGGTATTCCCGTTCTTTCTTCAATTCCACGAACGGAAATACTTGGGTCATCTGCGACCTCTTCCAACACTTCTTCTTCGTAAGGAAAGCGAGGTCTACCTCCAGCCCGTATTTGATTCGGGAAATGGCCGTCCTCTGTGAGTGAATGGTGCACATTAACAAACACGCGGTGATCCGGATAGCGCTCTAAATTTGGATATCTTTCACGATAAAGTCTAGCGGCGGCACTTGCGTTGCATCTGCATTCCCCATAAATGAGATGCATGTTCGCATATTCTTGTGAAGTGTAGCGCGTAGGCATAGTGATGAGAAGGATGTCAACACAAAAGTCCAATTCCAAAAGAGAGAAGCCAAAGTTGCCGGTATGTAATCAACAAGTCCAATTCACAAAAATCCAAGTCCAAAAAGAAAAGCCAAAGTTGTCAGTACTAAATTAACACAAGCGAATACGGAAAGGTGCGCAGTAGACGAATGAGCGAAATGTACTAACTGGTGTCAGACTGGCAGCGTAGCTATTTGCTTGGTATGGCGTCTGTATCTGTTTCATTCGCACTCGTTTAAACGATGCATCTCCGTCTCACTGCGTGGCGTCACTATCTGTCTCGCTCGCTCATGGCAAACATGTCCACTATCCATCTCTCTCATCATTTTGCCGTAAAATAAAGAACCTACCAAGGGCTTGTGCGAATAAAAAACATTTTTCCTGAGTAAAATGGGTTAGCAAAAATCGGGTTACTTGAGGTTTTTATTTTTTACTCGTTTTTTTTAGTACGAAACTTACAAGTATTGTACCATTTTACAATCCTGATTAAATGCGCCAACTCTTAATGGCACTTGCCAAGGCACTCTAGTACATTTTTTTTAAAGGAGGGTGTTTCAAAGTCGACAAAGTTTGAAAATTTTAAATTCATAGTTTAACAAATAGTCTAAATTCTAGGAAACTTGGGGTAATTGTGTCATTATTTTAGACTGTGATTCTCGAGATGTTATTTAGGGTTACGGTTCCAAAGTTTAAATGACCAAAAATAATAAAAATTAACCACAATAACCGAAAAATGGTACAGTTAGACCAAATTTCTAGGTTTTTCTTAAAATGCCCATAATTTTCAAACTGCATGGGATAGATTTTTTTTCTGATTTTTCTCGTGATGGTTATGATCTATCCTGTCACCCCGTTTCGGCTTGACGTTGAGTTCTGGGACACCCTGTATAATGACCGGGTCTACTCCGCGGGAAATATAATTTATTTTAGGTACGATACCTGTTTTGTCCCGACGTTTCGGTCGACTTGTATCGACCGTGGTCACGGGTGAACTGGTGAGCTTATGTGTTTATATTTCCCGCGGAGTAGACCCGGTCATTATAAATTAATGTGGTGGGACTTGTCTACAATTCTTTATGTGAACAAATCATACGATACATTTGTTTATTTTTATTGTCGCTCCGTCATATATAAGATTAGCAGACAGTATTGAGAAGAGTATTTTATTTGATAACGTGCGTCCTTGTCTGTCTGTATGTGACGGATTAAGGAAATAAGTGTTAACAATAACATTTTCTGTAAGAGAAGGAAAATTAGAAAATAAGTCCATGTGCCAATACGTCTGGTCTGAGCGGCACAGTGTACTTTAATCCCTCCCAAAGTGGAGGAGGACGGTGCCCAGGAGTAGGACGTTACTAGCCCAGAGAGAGAGAGAATGCCTGCTACATACAAAACGAAGTATCGATACGGAGTTTTGGAACTTGCAATAAAATATTTTCCCATAAATATAGAAAACATAAAAATGATCTTGAGTATTGCTACAAATTTGCTACGAAATATTCGTAGCCATTTCTACGAAGTTGAAATTTGATTTGAAGATACCTACATGTTTACTGTTGAGAGTCTATATTGAGTTCGGAACTCAATAAGGCAAGCAGATGTTCCTTGTTTATGTCATAAACTTGGTAAGTGAGAGTTTGAACAGGCATTGTCTGCAAGCAGTTATGGGTTTCAGACTACATTAACTTACTTAATATGTATATGTTTTGGTAAGAACTATGAACTATTTTAACTATGAACTATTTTAAAGTTTTTAAAGTAGTCCGCATAATATTTTTTGGGTTATTGTCATTCATATAGTATCCTGGGAAGGAAAAGGAATGG
Organism: Orgyia antiqua; assembly: GCA_916999025.1. Taxonomy (NCBI): domain Eukaryota; kingdom Metazoa; phylum Arthropoda; class Insecta; order Lepidoptera; family Erebidae; genus Orgyia; species Orgyia antiqua. The sequence continues at coordinate 19,244,046 of OU779870.1, forward strand.
TAACTTGTATTCTCGATCCGTCATCACACGGAGGCAAGGATATAGCAAGGAGGTATTAAAGTGGTTTAACTCACATTTAAAGATTCTGTTACATAATTATTTTTTAGATAATCCCTACTAATATTATAAATGCGAAAGTAACTCTGTCTGTCTGTCTGTTACGCTTTCTCGCTTAAACCTCTCAACCGATTTGGATGAAATTTGGCACAGACAATCATTAGACTCTGAGAAAGGACATAGGCTACCTTTGATTGCGAAAAAAAAATTAAATTCCAAATGGACGGAGTCGCGGGCAACAGCTAGTTGAATATAAACGAACCTAATTCCTTCTTGTCAAGAACTGCCAATAGGTGGAATATTTTGCCGATGGTACCAATTCTACGTGCACAACTAAACTTAATTAAAAAATGAAAACAACTATAAGTGTATTTTGATTAATTGGTTGTTTTGTTGTGCATATTTATATTAGCTAAAATCGTTAGTCTATAATATACAGATTATTATTATTGAAATTTCCATATACATTGTCTGCAAAGATAGCTCAATTTCCATTTTTCTTTTATTTGAAAAACAATTGGATGTGGATGTATTATCCATTCGGAAAGATAATAGGCTTGCATTTCTTTTCAATAATCCACGCAGGGGTCAATTCTGATGCAAATGTAAAAAAATGGGCAGAAACCCAAAGGAAGAATGCCGAAAAGGAAGCTCATCACTGAATATAGTCTGTATGGATATTTTCTTCGTTTCGCTGAGTATAAAACATTCTTTTTACAAATAAAACCTTATTAAAGTTAAAGTTAAAGTTAGTTAAATTTAGTTCGGTACCAATGTCTGTGTTCTCCGAGACTTTCAATGTAGACACGTTCAAAAATAGAGTAAATAATCTGATTACATACAGTAGGCGCGCGAGTTCATGTCTATCGGGGCCTGAGGTGACGCGCGGGGGCAGCGTCCTCGACTGCGGACGAATGCGGCGAGGTGGGTGAAGGAGGGGTGCGCTGCCCCCGCGCGTGACCTCAGGCCTCGATAGACATGAACTCGCACGCCTACTGTAGTTGTTGAGACTTACCAGTAAAGATTGCATCGCTGCTTACCATTTGAATGGTATTAGGCACCCACTTATTTTATTAAAAAAAAGTAATTTATAATTTTTGCAGTTGACTTACTATGTTTTTATTTAATAAATAAAAACATAGTGAAAAATATGATTACCATGAGGCAGACTTGAACGATGTCTTTGGAATACCGTTCCGTTGCTCTGGCAACTGAGCTATAATTGTTGTCGCATATGTTGTTCTATATTCACATCCTTATCGCAGCGATGTTTTTGTACAACGGCATCTATCGAGCAATTGATGTATTTAAAAAACGATATTAAAAAGGTTATCTTTAATTATTTAGATATATGAAATCAAATCCAAATGAAAGTTTATTACAAACACAAACTTACACAGAAAGAACATTTATAAAGAAATGTATAACCGATATCGTTTAGCGTTATTCTGTTTAATCTGTTTTTAAGCTATCTCCCACTCAAAGAAAGCCTCCGCTTCAGTTATTTTTAGTATCATCTTCAAAGAAAACTCTCAAAGGACGAAACTGAATATAGGTATTATGAAATTCTTTAAAATTATATCGTTTGCAACGTACTGTTCCATATTGTTTTTGTTATTATGTTAGAAGCTTATTCTTGTGTTAAAAACTGTTTTATCACTATTTTTTATAATCTTTTGAAATCTAGCTACTTTATTAAATAACAAAATTCAATAATTTAAGTAATTAACAACATCAATTTTAAAGAAAGTATTTACAATATTATATAAAAAACATAAAACTTGTGTCGCAGTTCAGGCACACCTATGCTCGAATAACTTCCATTCCCGCGGCATCGCTTCGACGGCCCTGTTCGGGAATTATGAGAACATAATTTTAAAAAATAATATAAATGTGATTAATATTTTTTTAAATTATATTTAATAAATGATTCCAACGAACTTAATATAATGTGTCTCCATTTCATGCCCTAATTAATGCAAAATAATAGGTAAAATGCACCAAATTTCAGTATTTTTTAAATTTTATATTTGATCACGTCGTGAATTTCGGTTTCGGTTTCGGCCGGAAAATCAGTTTCGGTCGGACACTACTAAAATATACTAATATTATAAAGCGGAAGAGTTTGTTTGTTTGTTTAAACGCGCTAATCTCAGGAACCACTGGGCCGATTTGAAAAATTTTTTCAGCGTTAGATAGGGCATTTATCGAAGATGGCTTTAGGCTATATATTATCACGCTACGACCAATAGGAGCCAGGCAGTAATGAAAAACGTTGCAAAAACGGGGAAATTAGTATTCCATGCTTACGAATACCCGGGCAACAGCTAGTAATAAAAACTTCTTAAATTAACCCTACAAGATTTTGCCTGGGAATTCATTAATGAACGGACATATAACGGACTGCCGTTCACGAGATCTCGGGTTCGATTCCCGGTCAGGACAAATATTTGTGTGATGTTTTTAATTGTCATATAAATGTTTGTACTGCGTCTGGGTGTTTACTGTGTATTATAAGTATGTATTTACAAAAGAAAAGTAATATATGTATTTTATCCGTATTCTGGTACCCATAACATAAGCATAAAAAGCTTATGTTGGGACCAGAGGACGTTGTGTGAAATGTCCATGAATATTTATTTATTTAATGAAATGAAATTTACTCTGAGTTAAAATCACCAACGCATTTCTATTTTTGGCTGTATAGACAAAAATCTCACTCAATCCTTGATTACGCAAAGGGGCGATACATTTTGTAAATCTATTCACGCTGAGAAAGTTTGTAGCTGTATTTTCCTCTCCAACAATTCACTAACTAAAGACGTGATAGGATAGTGCATTGTACACATTGACCATAAGTGTGGTCAACATAAAAAAATAAATAATAGGCATTTAGGTAATTCATAAACTGTTACGGTCTTACTCATAATGACTTATCGGAGGTTTAAACGGAGATTTTATCAGAGAGATAATAAACGTTTTATCGTAAAAATACCATTATGAAAAAAAAGTTTTGACAATTTTCGCGAACCTATTTTAGCGAACTTTTAAACCTCCGATAAGTCATTATGAATAAGGCCATTAATGTTTAGGGTACTAAATATGTTTATCTACGCAAAGCTTAATTGTCATCCTTACTAATTTATAAATGCAAAAGTGTAATTAATGCAAAAAATTTTACGAGCTTAAGTGTTAATGTGTGTAACCAAACCATAGTGCGATTTAAAAACGTACGTACAACGCCATCTATTGAGCCGTATAGTAAACTTCTGTTTGTTAAGGTTTGATTTCAAAATTTTACGCAGACGAAGTCGCGGGCAACAGCTAGTAATAAAGATAAAATCAATAGAGTTAAAAAAAAATTTTAACAACTTAACGCGCCTATCAAATTTGAGGGTTTTCCTTGATTTCTCAGGAGGTAACCATCAGATCCTAACCTGACTAAACAGAAACCGTCTTCTTTCAAATAAAAAAAAAATCATTAAAATCGCTTCGCCTAGTTAAAAAGTTATGAGGTAAAAAACATAAATAAAAAAAAGACATACAGACAAATTCGCCTTTCTCTCAGACCTCTCCCTTTTTGCAGATGGTTAAAAATGATTTATTTTAGTCAATAGTACAAACTAACTGCGCAATACACAAATAATATACATAGTTAGTTTCTTTTATGTCTTAAAATAAATTTCCACTGCATTGCCTGGAATTTTTCTACGAAAGTCTGACTTAAATAGTTTTTAATAGTCTTAAATATCCATAAACACGTGTCATATTTATAATCCTTTTATAAAAAGTTATGACTTTCGTTAGTCTAGGTTATAAAGTTTTATTAAACTAAACCATTAAGTCTCATTAAACCCCGCTTAACTCTAAATAAGGCTACATTCGCGTGAAATAATTTATAAACATTATTGTTACAATAAGAAGTTAAATAGTTACAATAAGAATTTAAGTAGGTATTGAAATCATATGAATAACTAGCTGGCCCGGCAAACGTTGTTTTGCCATACCAAAAAAAAGTAAAAAAAAAAAAAAGAACTATAAACCTCACGGAGCCCGAGACCTTTCCAACGAATGCAAAACCGTGGAAATCGGTTCGTGCGTTCTGGAGTTATAACGTCAGGAAGGAAAATCCGACTTATTTTTATATAGTAGATATAAAAGAAAAATTATTTATTAATATAATATTTTCTAACACTCATCTGTTTAAATAAAACTAATTATTACGGATTTAGACGCGTATATTTGTTTTAAATTTTGGTAGACTGTCGGGTGAGTCGCACCCGTGACCATGGTGACTGCAAAGTCTCCGAAACGTCGGGCCAAAATTAAAAACAAATATACGCGTCTAAATCCGTAAAAAGTATTTCTTAATATGTTTAATACACTAAAATTTATAAAAAGACAGGTTTTGTGTTGAAAAGGTTAATGTAACGCGTTTTGCGGTCGAGGATTCGATTCCACTACGAGACAATAATTTTATTTATGTGTTATTTTTATATCCATCCATCCATCCATCAACCTTTCTCAGTCCACTGCTAAACATAGGCCTCTCCCATAGAACGCCACATTTTATATATCACATTAATAGTTTTTACCGTGTTTGAGTGTTTGTTCTGTCTATAAAAAGGAGTTTAGAAAATATGTATTTACAAATAAATGTATTAGTATTATATCCGTATTCTGGTACGTAAAACACTCTTCGGGTATTCTGGTACCCATAACATAAGCAATATGTTTAGCTTTGAATCATGAGGTCCGTGAATAACAAACTATTTTCTATTTTCTTCTAGAAACTACCAACGACCATCAGCTCTACAAATCATAATAAAACACCAAGGATAGCTATAAATTTGGCATCGATTACGATGAACATGTTCAGAGCCCAATCGATCCCTGGAGGCATCCTATAACCGGTACGTGCTTGTTGATAAAATTAAACTCGCTGATCAATAACACATGCTCTAGGATTTGACGCAAAGTAGAAATAGTTTTTCTTTCGAGAATATTCTAGCAAACTTTTAGCGCTTTGATGAACATTAAATTATATTGATTTTGCATGTTATTAAGTTTAAATGATTAATTATAATCATTTATTCATTGCATTCATGTTGTTAGAACCCTGCTAGGACACAGCAATATGTGTTTAAACTAAATATTTTTACTTAATATAAAACAAAGTCGTTATTTTTGTATGTATGTCCCTATGTAAGCTTACATCTTCATAACTACGCAACGGATTTTGATGCGGTTTTTCGAAATAGATAGGGTGTTTCAAGAGAAAGTCTTTTTTATACAATTTGTCAAGGATTAGTTTCTTAATTCCACGCAAACGAAGTTGTGGGTAACAGCTATGTATTATGAAGAGAATAAGGTCTGGTGAAATTGTGTGCTTTGCGTGTGGTGACATGAATGGTATAATATTATATCGTTAATTATGGTCCCCAAAAAAACATAGTATAATGCCACACATATTATTATAATCAAGTTAAAATTAAAAGCTCACTAATATTCAAACAAAATTCAACGCGACTAGTCTCTTTAATTCTACAAACTCTTTGTCAAAAATCATGCGAATAAATTTTCACAAAAATGTTTGAAGCCTATTTATTAGAATAGCCATTTTGTTTTGTTTTTTTGCAAAACTTGTTTTTGTGTGAATGGGATTTCAGTTGGCATGCTCAAATAAAAATAAAACTCGTATTTATATTTTTTTTAATATTTGGAGAGAGACATGAAACTCTTATTCAATTCTTATTCTCTATTAATAGAGGGTTTGTATATATTACAAACCCCCTCTATTAATAGTTAGATAGTTGATGTGTTACTGCAAAAAATACAATCAACCTTTTACATTCACCTATTTAGAAGATATAACGACGGACATTTCACACAACGTCCCCTGGTCCCAAGATAAGCTTATATGCTTGTATAAATAAAACTACTTTTTATGGATTTAGACGCGTATATTTGTTTTAATTTTAGCCCGACGTTTCGGAGTTAAAGATAAAGATAGACTTTTATGGTCAATGTAAAATTAAAATCGAATGTGGGTAAACCCTGTAATAACTGATCGTAGAAGACACATTACAGCTCAGTCTCACCCGTGACCATGGTGACTGCAAAGTCTCCGAAAAGTCGGGCTAAAATTAAAACAAATATATGCGTCTAAATCCGTAAAAAGTAGTTTTATTTATGCAAATGAGTCGCGCAAGTGTTAGAAAATCTTATATGCTTGTGTTTATACATGTAGTAATTTAATATACTACTTTTCTTATGTAAATACATACTTATAATATATAGAACATCCAGACGCGGTCCGAACATTTGTATGACATGTATAAACATGTCACAAATGTCCCGTGCGGGAATCGAACCTGCGACCTCGTGAAGGGCAGTCCGTTACATTAACCACTAGACAACGAAGCCCGTGAAGTTATGTAATAGCCCGTTACATTTTATATAAAACATCTTCTATACAAAAATATAACAAAATAAATGTCTATAGCTGAATAAGTGTTAAATAATGACACCGCAAAACACAAACAGACAATGTTAAAGTGCTACAAAGAGAAAAGTTACAAGTTTTGCAGCTTGTTCAGCGTGAACTGATTTCCAAACTAGCTAAAGACTTGTGAAAATACTTAGAAGGCACGTGTGCTGAGATTTAAGACTTGAACAATGTGCTATAAAAATTCAGTAATAATGTTTAGAATTAAAGTCCAAGTACAAGTAGTATAATTAAAACAGTACCGAAAATCAATACTATTAAGCTGAACAGTGTAGCTGAATAAATAAAGCTGAACAGTTTATTTGTTTGTTTGTTTGAATGCGCTAATCTGAAGAACCACTGGCACTGATCCGATTTGAAAAAATCTTTCAGTGTTGGATAATACATTTATCTAGGAAGGTTAAAGACTAAATACCATCACGCTGTGATTAATAGGAGGGAAGTATTAGTGAAACATGTTGCCTAAACGAAAAATTTTCAAAGTCTCACGCCTACGAAGTTGTTTACAATATTATTCAAATAATAGATGTAGTCTACATTATTTATTGATTTTTGCTATTGACTCGCTATGCTTTACTTAATAAATCAAAATTGGTTATCATGTGCTGGTCCCATGGTAGTTCAGTTGGGAGAGCAACGGAACGGTAATCCGTGGTCTTGGGTTCAAGTCCTGCTCATGGCGATCATTTTATCCACTTTAATTTGATTTATTAAATAGATGTAGTGATTAGTACAGAACACACTAATATGAGAAACAAATTAACCTTTAAGAAGTTTCTAATGCGGTTTTGCAATAAATCTAATTGTTTACCCATTACATTAAAATTCAGTAATATATCATTTAAAAAGATAATTTAAAAATAAGATTCCTCTTCCCTATTCTAGTCCCCATCTTTAAAGGGTCATTAAGTAACAAACGTGTGGATAATGTCTACCCAGAGTGCGTTGTGAGTTTCGAAACGATCGTTCAACAAAATGGTAACAGCGGTTAAAATTCGTTTTGGCTTTTTTTGATGAGTCTCCTTCACATTGGTTTAAGTTAGGGGGCATTAACAGCCGTATTTACAAACGTTACTGTGAGGTCTCATAGTAGGCATGGACGCACAGGGGTAGCAAAATTATTTTACAAACAATACTTAAGTGGTGAAGCGCACTATGCGTTTGTTAAACTGAACGCATAGCTAAGTTTTGTCTATGAATACAAAGGCTCGATGAACGGTACGCACTGAGAAGTGTTACGCTTTGCAACGTGCATCAACACTTAAGTACTTACTTAAGTAAATATTGTTTGTGAATACGGGTGTAAGATGTGTTCCGTGTAACTATGACAATAATTTGTTTGAATTTTACATAACATCGCCTACGAATTCGTGTGCATGGAGTTCGGAAAGATTTCCCTTGATTTTTGACTGATGCTTCGCTCCCATTGGTAGAAGCGTGGAATTATATAGACAAAAGTAAAGCCTTCATTGATAAAAGTAATGTCTAACACAAACATATTTTTTTAAATCTGACCATTGATTTTTGATATAAGTGTGTTTAAAGAAACAATTAAACTCTTCAGCTTTATAATCTAATATATAAAATTCTCGTGTCACGAAACGGCTTGACCGATTCTTATGAATTTTTTTATGCATATCCAGTAAGTCAGAATTGGCTACTATCTATTTTTCGCACCCCTAAGTGACAATAGTTGTCTACCCTTAACATGTATATAGCAAAACAACGTTTGCCGGTTCAACTAGTATTATTATAATACAGTATAGATAATAATCTACTTAGTTAAAACACGCTTAAAATAATATCCTGAATATTTCTTAAATGATTGCATTGTCATCAATACTCAATTCTATACTACCTACTTACAAAACGTTGACAGTTTATGTTGTCAGAGACATAAGTTTCTGTTGTCACATATTGTCACAATCGTAGTAAACACAAGTAAACACTTATGATATTTTTACCTGATTCTATATACAAAGGGTTTATATGTGAAATTATCTGATTGTGTATGAAAGGCATACGTAGAAACACAATAATCTTGGTGAGTCTACTCATATACAATTAAACTATTACGTGTATAATTAAAAATACAAGTGTGGCCATAGTGATACTTCAACATGCTATTCTAGTAATTCTGATCAAGGAATTGGGATTATTCTTTTAAATTATATTATTGCATTGTAATCGGTCCTTGTTAGGTGTGCAAAATTTCAGATCAATCCGTCTAATGCAAGTGGCTGAAAATCGCTTTCAAAGATTCCTTTACACAGATTAATACATTGATAGATACATACCAAACTTATAAAAGCGTGTTAAAAACATATAGGTGCCTATTCAATGTGCAGACCTAAACTTAACTAAAAAATGAAAATTGATAGCGTCAATAACACAATTCGGCAATGTTAACAGAACTTTTTTTATATAAAAACTGTTTATTATAGACTAACGATTTTAATTAATATAAATGTGTGCAAAAAAATAGCGAAACATTTAAGATACAGCAATAGCTGTTTTCATTTTTTAGTTAAGTTAAGTTTAGTTCTGCACATAGAATAGGCACCATAATTACGCACTAATAAAGTAAGTATGCAAATGTTCTTATTTTAAACTTGCTTCATATAAACGGTTAATTACATAAGCTAATAATAAAACTTGACTGAAGTTACTCTGTACATGTAAATTGGAGTTGAAAGCACAACACATAAGTTAATTTAACCTAAATTCTATAGCTGATTGTACCTATACAAATTGTCTTCCCGAAATTTCCCCTCACCAAGTTTATGACATAAACAAGTAACATCTTGTGTTATTGAGTTTGCAAATTAATATTCACTTACAATAGTAAGCATGTAGCGCCAAATCAAATTTCAACTTCGTGGGAATATATTATGCATTATACAAAATGTATATAAAAGGAATGGGTATGGTCTGTGTGGTAATGGATACAAGTGTCACCACCCTATTTCATCCCAGGATGCTGTAAGAAGCAGCTAAGGGACAATATAAGTAGATAACGTCTACTGGAAGAGACGGAAAACGGAAGATTTAATTCCAAAAAGTGGAAACCTTAAAACTAAACCCTATACGTGTAGTAAGTAACGCGTACAGGCGTTACGTAGCAAGCGTAGCAAAGCTAAGCATATTATTATTAAATTAGAGTAGCAGCGACTAGATAGTCGCTGCTACTCTTTGCAAAGCGTAGTACACATTTATATACAAAAGTGTAAGATCGGCAATACATAACGTAACAGTGTATAGTGTACCTAAGCATAAGGTATCGTAGCAATGCATAGCGTACCGTAGCTATGCATAGTGTGGCGTAGCTAAACATAGTTGATCTTATTCATAATGACTTATCGGACGTTTAAAAGTTCGCTAAAATGGGTTCGCGACAATGAACAAAAATTGTTCTTCATAATAGTCTTTTTACGCTAAAACGTTTATCATCTCTCCGATAAAATCTCCATTTAAACATCCGATAAGTCATTATGAATAAGACCAAGTGTAGCACAGCTAAACATACGTATACATTACGGAGAAGGCTCGTGCACAATTGTAGAACATTTGAAAGTAATATTCAACTTAGATTCTTGTGATCATATGACAAAATAAAATCATCTGATAAAGTAATAAACAGCTTACAGATTGTATTTTCTTTCTTTCTTCTCCAGCCAATTTACGTCCCACTATTGGGCACGGGCCTCTTCCACTTTGGGAGGGAATATGGTCTACAGTGCCGCGCTGACCAGGCATGTTGGCACAGGGTTTATTTTCGAGTTTTCTGTCTCTCACAGAGGATGTTATCTGTGTGCAATATCCCTTAGCTGACTTTTACAGCACCCTTGGGAGGAGCTGGGGTGGTGACACTTGTATTCTTAATCCGTCACCACACGGACAACACAATTAGTCAATGTTAGTTGAACTTTCTTACTATAATAACTGTGAATTATAAACAAACAATTTTAATAAATATTCACTTGACACTTGTATTCCTAATCCGTCACCACACGGAAATTTGTAGAAAAAGATTGTACTTACAAGTTTATAAATTAGGCGAAACTGTTTCAATTATTACTTTAAGCCCAGCAAGAACAAACTCGGGTCACGTTTGTCGTAATTTTACTTCCGAATTAATTGTATCCACCCCTTGTTAACTGAACAGAAAGAATATTCATTTGAGTCTTAATTTACGATGTAGGTTTGTTTTGTAATTTGTAACATGAAAGATTAAACAAAATTTACAAAATTCAGTCTAATCATAGACCGAGTGATGATGGATTAAAGATACATGTCACCACCACATTCCCTGCCTGGTTTGTTGTAAGATGTACTTTCTCTCTCTCTCTCACTTTCTTCTCAGCTCATTAACGTCCTACAGTTAGGCACAGGCTTTCTTAACTTTATGAGGGATTATAGTCTACAATGAAGCGCTGACCATTCGTTTTGTTACAGAGTTATCGAGATTTCCATCTCTCACAGAGGGTTTGTACAATATTCCTTAGCAGGCTTTATAGCACTCTAGTTTGGAAATGCGGTGGTGACACTTGTATTCTTATTCCTTCACCATATGGATGGAAAGATAATGCGGGATGATAATAATTAATGATAATTATATATATATATTTCATGATAAACATTTTAGGGACTAGGTGTAGTCAGAGCTAATTTAATATAATATTTGCTATTTATTACAATATGTAATACGTAATTTTTGCTTAAAATAAACCGCATTTCATATAGTACATAGTTTAGGCTCAAAATACGTATAATACATGGTTATAAAACCAAAGCTTTGAAATTTATACACAAACAGAGAATAATAAATAACGTAGAGAGAAAAGTTGAACACGGTACATTTCATTTTCAGTTGTTCAAATACATGTGAAACTTTCTATATACCGAGCATTAACTTAAAATAAGCATTTTAGATAGGAAATGTATAAATCTATACATAATATAAAACTAACTCGTTATTTTTGTTTGTATGTATGTCCCTATCTGAGCTTATATCTTTAAAACTATGCAACAGATTTTGATGCGGTTTATTTATTAGATAAAGTGGTTCAAGAGGATGTTGTTTTTAATTTTTTTGCATAATTATTAAGGTTAGGTGCATAATAGAGAAAAGGGGGCTCAAATACTATAAACGTGGATGAATCCGCAAGCGTTTGCTAGTTATTGTATAATCCTTATATCCATGTATATTGTATAGCATATCTAAGTGGAATAGGTATGAAATAATCAAACGCTTGAATTTTGTATTACAGAACTACGCAAGCTTTATTAAAATTTATATTGAAGATCTTTACAAACAGTATATTAATATAGCAAGAAAAGACAGAAGTATATAGAAAAAAGAAGAGTCGAGAAAGAGACAGACATATCTGTCGGTGACGTCATAATTATAGATGCATTTCTGTATATTATTATATAATTCTCTTTTTTTTGCAATGCGGCACATGCTGACTGGGGACCTTTTGGCACAGCGGCTGTTGATTTAAATTGAGTGTTGTATGTTTTTGTGATGAAATTTCCATCTTACTAATCTTGTTATATATTATGTATTAAATTGTAATTATTGAACTTAGCCGTTGTATGCCAATAAATATTTTCTTTCTTTCTTTCTTTCTTTCTTTTCTTTCTTTCTCGCTATATTGATGTATATTAATATGCCATTTGTGGTGCCCTTGACAAATAAATATTAAGTTAGATGTTATATACAAAAATGTTTGCTTTGCACAACTAAGTTCAGGTATAACATCATATTTTCTTATTATAATTAACTTTACATTAGGGTGGATACTTAACACCAAGTTCAATATGCTATTAACTGTAAGGTAGATTTAATTTGCATTAAATTATAATTAAACAACATTATAGGATATTTATTAAGGTCTCTTATTATACGCCATAAGATGTCATATAAATTCTGTAATAATGCAAGTTATTACCTTATGTTTTTATACCTCATAATAAGAGCCCGATGCTTTTAATTGGAACATAATTCATATTTATGGAATTAATCTGTAATTTACAAAAAAAACATATTTATGCTTCCTTGACCAGCTCTTTCAAGATATCCATCTATAGAAGATGATTTTGACGAGCCTAATAGTCTAGTGGTTCATGTAACGGACTGCCGTTTCTTCTTCTTTTCTTCTTCTCCAGCCCATTTACGTCCCACTGTTGGGCACGGGCCTCGTCCACCTTCGAGGAATTATGGTCTACTGTGCCGCGCTGACCAGGCGTGTTGGCACAGGGTTTTGTTTCGAGTTTTTCGTCTCTCAAAAAAGATGTTATCTGTGTGCAATATCCCTTAGCTGACTTTTACAGCACCCTTGAGAGGAGATGGGGTGGTGACACCTGTATTCTTAATCCGTCACCACACGGACTGCCGTTTACGAGGTATAATTTGGAGGAATAATTGACGTGCGTAACCTCGTGGGTTCGATTTCTGCACGCTACAATTATTTATGCGCTATATTAAATGTCATGCAAATTTTTGTACTGCATCTACTTTATGTATGTATTTACAATATTATGTGGTATATCTGAAAGTAACTACGGAAATCTGAGTGTGCGAGTTTATCTCGCTCTTGACAGGTTCTTATTACATATCAAATACAACAATAAATAAATAAATAAATATTCATGGACATATCACACAACGTCCTCTGGTCCCAAGCTAAGCTTATATGCTTGTGTTATGGGTACCATTACATATAATACATAAAATACTTTTCTTTTATAAATACATACTTATAATACATAGTCAGTTGTACCGTTGTTGACAATAACACAATACCAATAAAATATTAGTCTTATTAAGACTCAGACTCAATATTCTTGGACTCTCAATCGAATATATTTACTTCATTCTCTACCATCCACTTTAAGCTGCTTACGTTTCCACAAGGCTATTCTATCAGTTACAATGATCCTAGTACTACTACAGTCATGTAAAACGAATATTAAATAAAACACAGTGCAGCTATTGCGACATAATATACCCTACGGAATTCTGGGATAGAAATTTTTATCAAGCTTTGGAGAATAAAGTTTCCGATAGTAAATAAAATGCAATTGTCCTCATAATTTCAGTAATAAACTCTAAATAAACTCTACGGAATTATTTTACTTGATTTTATTAGTCTGCTTTTTTGGGCTAGCTTTTACCAGTCCCGATGTTCGAACGATGTCATTGTTCGAACGTAACAAAAAAACAGAATTTGGTAGGTTTCCATCTAAAAAAATGAAAAAAAATCCAAGGAGTTTCTTGACTTTTCTCTATAAGATTCACTTTTGGAACAGTCGTCTTACTTTTGACTTTTAAAACAGCTTGTAAAACATGCCAAATTGAAATAAAAATTTTCAACTTTATTTTATGGGCTGAAAATAATAACAAAATCTTGAACAAATTGCTTACTTACACCATAACTAGCACTAAAGCCCTACATTATGAAGATAAGCAGGTGACCGTTACGGACCCTCTTTTATTTAAAAAGGCGAAGGAATCGCCTTACTTAAACATTTTACAAAGCGCCCTTATTTACATAATGTTTTTTTTTTATAAAATTAGCAAGAAATATTGCTGTAAACGCTAAACCAAGGGGAGAGAAGAAAAATGTCGTAATTAGGCCGCCATTTCTTTATATTTTCATGATTTGCTGTCCATCCATCTGTCATCAGGCTGTATCATTAGAACGGTAATAGCTAGGGAGCTGAAAATTTCACTCATCAACATTCACCGCACCAAACTCACACTTTTAGCAGTAAAATTATAATAAAACAAAAACTAACCAAACATTACCAACTGAAAATCCTAATACGGATTATATACTTAATCATTTTGAAAGCTGACCTTTACTTATTAATTCATAAAGGTTCATTGGTCAGCACTTTGCTTCGTGTCAGGGTCACCAGGCCACATGACAGGCTTTTAGAGAGCACTTCAAAACTGTCAGGGAAGGTAAAATCATTGTGAATTATTTATGAGATGAGTTTGTGGATTAAAATATATTTAAATTTATTTTTTGAATATTCTTTTTCTCTGTATCGCGATATTTTATCACATTATTTGTAGCATATAGTTGTTTACATATATCTTGGTCGAATTAATGTGGTTTAAATAAGTGGTATGATACCACCACTATGGCTTTAGTCGGTTCTCAGAGCAAAGCGAAAATGCACTGAAAGTTTTCGTCTAGCCGATTCGGAGGAGTTTGGTAAGAAACAGTGACACGAGAATTTTGGATATTGTAATAAATTGGTCAAGTGCGAGTCGGACTCGCGCACGAAGGGTTCCGTACCATTATCTATGCAACATAAGGCAACGTTATTAGTATCGAGCAAGAAACGGTAAAAAAATCATGTTTGTTGTATGGGAGCCCCCCTTAAATATTTATTTTATTTTATTTTTAGTATTTGTTGTTATAGCGGCAATAGAAATACATCATCTGTGAAAATTTCAACTGTCTAGCTATCACCGTTCTTGAGATACTGGGTACGGAACCCTAAAAATCATGTTTGTTGTATGGGAGCCCCCCTTAAATATTTATTTTATTTTATTTTTAGTATTTGTTGTTATAGCGGCAATAGAAATACATCATCTGTGAAAATTTCAACTCTCTAGCTATCACCGTTCTTGAGATACAGCCTGGTGACAGACGGACGGACGGACGGACGGACGGACGGACGGACGGACGGACGGACGGACAGCGAAGTCTCAGTAATAGGGTCCCGTTTTTACCCTTTGGGTACGGAACCCTAAAAACCAGTCAAGTACGAGTTAGAATCGCACACAAAGAGTTCTGGACTGTTAGCATAAGCATAATATGCAGTTAAGTTATAATAAGCATCAAATCGCCACAAATCGATAGTCTGACCATTCGTCGATTCTTTACGCCTTTAGTTAGTGAAATAAAAAAGAAAATCTGTGGGTGTTGAAAAATCCGGCGTTCACTTTCGTTAAATTTCTAAATTCACTTTGATCAAATGTTATTTGGATTTTCTATACCGATTCGATGCCGATCACTTAATTCAGTGTTCCTGTGAAACCCAGGTTAAGCTGCTTACTATTTTGAAAGGATTTCCATCAGCTACGGTATGTTTGCCATGACTATAGTGGTCTGAATGGAATATTTAATAGAACTCGACGCAAAAGCGCCATCTACGATATTGGCAAAGATTATTTTATGAAACTTTCTAGTATACTATTTTGAATAATTATTGAAGCTTTCTATCTCTCATGTTCTTAAATTACAAATGCATACCATGAAATTCTTATTAAATTGGCCACCTGTACTTTTATTCTTATTTTAGTTTTTATAATTCTGCTGAAACACTTTGAACTTGGAAAAGCGTAGCCTCAGATAGTCTATTACAGCTAGCTAATTTCGTCCTACTGTAGGAGTCTACCTCTTATTTTACTATAATATCATATCTTGAGCAGTTTGCCTGCCTATCTTTGATGCAATGTCATAAATATGGAATTCTAACTTCCAGTTTTATATGCTGTCTTCTATCTTTTTCTGTTTCTTATGCTTGAGAGGTCCCTTGTGGTTCATGTTCATGACTGCCGTTCACGAGATCACAGGTTCGATTCCCGCACTGGACAACCATTTACATGATTTTTACTACTGTCATACAACTATCGGTAACGCAGAGATGCATGAAAACTCTGGGCGTTTTCAAAAATAATTTAAGTAGAACTCGTTTATCTGTATTCTGGTACCTATAATTCTGGTAAACACGAACAAGTAAATACAACCACTTTTTACGTAGTTAGACGCGTGTATTAGTTTTAAACTTTAGTGTAAAAAGTGGTTTTATTTAAACGATAGAGTCACGCAAGTATAGGAGAATATTAAAAGATGATAAAGCTTGGGAGTAAGTTGCTCTAGAGCAATACATATTCTATATTGTAACGTTTTATTAGTATAGTAAGTATAATTGATATTTAAAGTAAAAGCATAGCAAGTCAATTGCAAAAATTCATAAATTAATGTAGATAATTGATATTTAATTAAAAAAATATTGATTTGATTAAAAGCTCTGTTGAGTTTCTTACGCCGGTTCTTCTCAGCAGATTGCGTCCTGAACCGGTGGTAGGGAAAAAAAATGGACATGACATAAGCACATAACTTTTCTGAAAAATTGTGTCTACTTGATTAAATGATTTTGCATTTCATTTCAATTCATTTCATTACGATAGCAAGCATATAAACTTAGCTTTGTGAAATGTTCATGAATATTTATTTGTTATACTAAAAGTAGATAGCTTAAAACAACAAAGTTGTTCCTTTTAGCATTACGCTAAATCAAGGATAGTGGTAGGCATGTTAACCTTTTATGGTTTTAAAGTAGTAAGCCTCTGAGCGGTATAGGATCAAACAGTTTAGCTTTTAGCATTTACAACTTAAATGTTATGGATTCATCAAATATTCTAGAAGTGTATACGTTGAGTAAAATTTTAATGTTTTAGATGAATAGTTAATATTTAGAATTTTAAAATAAAACACGTTTATTTACAAACTCCCAAATGGTCAAGTGCGTAGCCCTTACAATCGTCGGGCATGTATGACCAGACGTATGACTGTGGATGAAGCAAAAAAGTGGGTTTGTATAGTAGCAGATGGCGCTCTATAGTCTCTGCCTACCCCCATGGGAAAAAGACGAAATGTGATGATGATTATTGTTTAGCAAATCTTTGCTTATTTATAAAACAAAGCTATTATTATTTGTAATTACGTCCCTACGTGAGTAAATATTCATAAATTCACGCAACGGATTTTGATGTGGGTTTTTTTATTACATAGAGTGGTTCAACATGATGGCATTCTTGTATAATTTGTAATGGTTGTTTTTTAAGTTTAAAATTCCACGTGTAATAATTTGGCGTGGTGCGCTTCATGGCATTGTATGGAGCGCCCATATGGGCGAGGGAGGCCCTGAGCACCGAGAACATGACCCTGTTGCGACGTCCGCAGCGGGTCATGGCGCAGAGGGCTTCCAGAGCGTACCGCACCGTCTCTTACGAGGCGGCTTGTATAATTGCAGGCAGCCTCCCGTGGGACCTCGAAGGCGAGGTCCTAGCGGAGATCTACCGCCGGAGGGCCCTGATGCGGCAGGAGACAATAGAGCCCCCCGCGGAAGAGATTGTTCGCTGAAGGAGTGAATTGCGTGACGATCTCTTCCGACGATGGGCGGAGAGGTTGGAGAACCCCTCTGCGAGCAGGCGGCTTGCCGAGGCGGTCCGCCCGGTCCTCAGGGACTGGGTCGAGGCGAGGCACCGGGATCCGACGTATCATCTCACCCAGCTCCTTAAGGGTCATGGCTGTTTCGCCAAGTACCTGTGGGAGCCGGATCCCGAGTGCCGTAATTGTAGAAGTGGGGCCGTGGACACGGCGGAGCACACCCTCGCCGTGTGCACGGCCTGGGATGCCCAGCGCGCCGAACTAGTTCGGCGCGCGTTGTCGCTCTCGGCCATCGTTTCGCTTATGGCCGAGAGCGAACAGTGTTGGCCGCTGTCGCCTCCTTCGCTGGGGAGGTGATGGCGGCAAAGAGGGAGGCCCTGCGGGAACGCGAACGCGCTGGCGAAACTTTGCTACCCCGCAGGGCCCCGGGTAGGGGTCGTCGGCGCGCATTAGCCGGCGGCCCTCCCCTAAGAGCTGGTCGCGCGCGGTGGGTCCAGAGACCCGCAATCCAGAGACCCGCCGCAGCAAACGCGACAGGGGGGACCAATGCTCCACTCATCAGGTCGGGTCCCGATTAACGGGACCATCCCTTACCGGGTCATGATAAAGCTCAAGGCACCATCATGGCCCGGTAGGGCAAAGCGGAGAACAAAAAAAAATAATTGGTCAAGTGCGAGTCGGACTCGCGCACGAAGGGTTCCGTACCATTATCTATGCAACATAAGGCAATGTTATTAGTATCGAGCAAGAAACGGTAAAAAAATCATGTTTGTTGTATGGGAGCCCCACTTAAATATTTATTTTATTTTATTTTTAGTATTTGTTGTTATAGCGGCAATAGAAATACATCATCTGTGAAAATTTCAACTGTCTAGCTATCACCGTTCTTGAGATACTGGGTACGGAACCCTAAAAATCATGTTTGTTGTATGGGAGCCCCCCTTAAATATTTATTTTATTTTATTTTTAGTATTTGTTGTTATAGCGGCAATAGAAATACATCATCTGTGAAAATTTCAACTGTCTAGCTATCACCGTTCTTGAGATACTGGGTACGGTACCCTAAAAATCATGTTTGTTGTATGGGAGCCCCCCTTAAATATTTATTTTATTTTATTTTTAATATTTGTTGTTATAGCGGCAATAGAAATACATCATCTGTGAAAATTTCAACTCTCTAGCTATCACCGTTCTTGAGATACAGCCTGGTGACAGACGGACGGACGGACGGACGGACGGACGGACGGACGGACGGACGGACGGACGGACGGACGGACGGACGGACGGACAGCGAAGTCTCAGTAATAGGGTCCCGTTTTTACCCTTTGGGTACGGAACCCTAAAAACGTGTAATAATTTACGGGTTGCACCTAGTTACCAATAAAGAGTAATTTATCTATCTATTTTTAAAGTTTGTTTTTAACTATTTTACACAAAAAATGAGTAAAGACTTGATTTAAGTACTACAGAAACAAAATATGTCCAAATATATATTAAATCTATGAACAAAATACAAAGAGTAACCACATCCAATAAGACAGT
Source organism: Orgyia antiqua (assembly GCA_916999025.1). Taxonomy (NCBI): domain Eukaryota; kingdom Metazoa; phylum Arthropoda; class Insecta; order Lepidoptera; family Erebidae; genus Orgyia; species Orgyia antiqua. The sequence goes on from OU779870.1 coordinate 19,263,351, forward strand.
TTTACAAAATTCAATAATAGACATGTGAAAAGGAAGTTACAATCACAAACGAGCACAAAGGGGATATTCTTAGAGCAATTTTCAACCAATATCTGATGTCGTTTTATTTTAAACCATCTGGTAGTTCACTATTGAAAAGATGACTTTGCTTCAAGAATTCTTAGAAAGTAACAACTGCAAAGTGAACCTTTAAAATAAAATAATCATATCTTTATCTTTATATATATAAATCTTCTGTACGTGTGTTTGTAATTGAACTCCTCCTAAACGGCTGGACCGATTTTGATGAAATTTGTTGTGTGTATTCAAGGGGGTTTGAGGATGGTTTAGATTCACAATTGGCTGGACCGATTTTGATGAAATTTTTTGTTGTTGATTTTTACACAGAATTCTATGGCAAAACAACGTTTGCCGGGACAGCTAGTTAATATTATAAATGTGAAAGTTTTTGATTATGGATGTTCGGATGTTTGTTACTCATTCATGCAAAAATTACTGAATGGATTTAACTTCGACGGGCTTCGTGGTTGAGTGGTTCATGTAACGGACTGCCTATCACGAGGTCGCGGTTTCGATTCCCGCTTGGGACAATCATTTGTGTGATATCCATAAATGTCATACAAATATTTCTACCTAGTCTGGGTGTTTTCTATGTATTATAAGTATGTATTCACAAGAGAAAAGTAGTATATGTAGTCTATCCGTATCTGGTACCCATAATACAAGCATAAAAATATAGCTTACTTTGGGACCAGAGGACGTTGTGTGAAATGTCCTGAATATTTATTTATTTATTTATAACTATGAAACTTTACAATAATGTATTTTATACATCAAAATAACATATAGGCTACTTTTTATCCCGATAGAATGCAATGTTCCCGTAGGGTAATAATAAAATTGGTCAAGTGCGAGTCAGACTCACGCACGAAGGGTTCCGTACCATTATCTATGCAACATAAGGCAACGTTATTAGTATCGAGCAAGAAACGGTAAAAAAATCATGTTTGTTGTATGGGAGCCCCCCTTAAATATTTATTTTATTTTATTTTTAGTATTTGTTGTTATAGCGGCAATAGAAATACATCATCTGTGAAAATTTCAACTGTCTAGCTATCACCGTTCTTGAGATACAGCCTGGTGACAGACGGACGGACGGACGGATGGACGGATGGACGGACGGACGGACGGACGGACGGACGGACGGACGGACGGACGGACAGCGAAGTCTCAGTAATAGGGTCCCGTTTTTACCCTTTGGGTACGGAACCCTAATAAAAAAAGACGTGTGGCACTCGGGGACTGCCGCGGTAAAGCTATTGCATAGTTTTTTATCAACTTATGCAATTATAATTATTTATTTATTTTATTTATGCAAGAATCTAAATACCATAAACTAAAATAAGATTAATAATCCTTATTTACTGATGCTTACATCTGTCCATTGTTTATGGTAATTATAATAAAATAGCGATTGTCAATCAAATGTTAATAAAATAAAAACTAACGCCAAAACTGACATAAGTCACCAGCGCGAACAGCGAAACCGCGTTAACATGCGTAGCATGCGCAGTAGCGCCGATGTGTAAGGTTTTTTACGCTATATCCGTTACCTACGGAATTTTAACTTCGAATTTGGTGGATTTAGTCTCCACGCTCAAAGCCCGCGATTATGACTATGCAATAGCTTAAAACGAACATATTTTTTATCCTTTTACTACGGGTAACACCGCGGGGCACAGCTAGTGCTTTAATTTAATAGCTGTTGCCCGCGATTTGGTACATTTTTCACTGATGATTCGCTCCTATTGGATGCAGCGTGATGTTATTAGGTTAGCTTATAGCCTTCCTCGATAAATTCAAATCACTTTGGGAGGAATTATGCTCTTCTGCGCCACGCTGATCAGGCGTGTTGGCACAAAGTTTATTTTCAAATTTTTCGTCTCTTACAGAGGATGTTATCTGATAACTATCACTTAGCTGGTTCTTACCCCACCTGTCGGAGGAAAAGGGGTGGTGACATTTTGTATCCTTAATCCGTCACCACATAGACAATCTACATAAAATTAAAAAAAAAAATTGGTCAAGTGCGAGTTGGACTCACGCACGAAGGGTTCCGTACCATTATCTATGCAACATAAGGCAACGTTATTAGTATCGAGCAAGAAACGGTAAAAAAATCATGTTTGTTGTATGGGACCCCCCTTAAATATTTATTTTATTTTATTTTTAGTATTTGTTGTTATAGCGGCAATAGAAATACATCATCTGTGAAAATTTCAACTGTCTAGCTATCACCGTTCTTGAGATACAGCCTGGTGACAGACGGACGGACGGACGGACAGCGAAGTCTCAGTAATAGGGTCCCGTTTTTACCCTTTGGGTACGGAACCCTAATAAACTGTTTGTTGACTATATCAATAGATACCAATAAACTCGTTTTCAAAGACTATCCTATTACAAGTGAATCAAATTTAAGTCTGGCTTCTTCATCCCGTAAAGGGTTAAGACCGTTTTACGATCGGCAATCGTATAAATTATTACCTGAAAACTCTAAAACTTTATTTCAGGACACATTTTATGGGTTTTCCTGTGAAATTCTAATACTTTGCAATAAAGCAAAGAGTTCCAAGTTATTCAATTTTTAAACTACGATACCTCCTTTAAAGTTTTATCATCTTTGTTTAACAAAATCGTAAAATGCAACTCTTATTTAGGAGCTTAACTACAAAATTTAAAATAATATCTGGGCTACCTATGCCAAGCTAAACAGGCGTTGTTAAGGGCCTACATCAATACTATCGTATATCATCGCCGACACGTACATATTAACACAGCCAGTAGGCACAGAAAATGAAGAATTAGGGATACTTTTCCTATTTACTCAAAATCTACTAAATATATTTTAATTCTGATTTACGTGTTTCTATATATAATAGTTACTTATGTTTTTAAAGTTATTTCATTAGTTAATACGCGATAATAGACCGACAAATGAAAAAAATAAAAAAATTTAGAGGTTGTTTCGCTAAGATTTTCTATCGAGAAAACTTTTTTCAATCGCGTTTCTGAGTTTATGCGATCCTAGATCATATATTGAAAAAACATATACTTAAAAATTAGAGCTCTAGCCATTCAATCTAAAGAAACAATGAAAACTTCGTACATAGAAAAATGCATGAAGCTATTTTGGTATCCTCTTAAAGTGTTTTGTTTTAAGAATTGCCATAGAGATTCACAGGTCTTTTCTTTATATTCCAATAGCTGGCTTTTATAACACTGTGGGGAGAAAATGAAGTGGTGACACTTGATAAATAGAAAAGAAGAGAATAGAGGTTAACTCTCCTTCTCTTTCTCTCCAGCCCATTAACGTCCCACTTTTAGTCCCCTCCTTCATTTTGGGAGGGTTTATGGTCTATTTATCGCGCTGACCAGGCATGTGTGTGGCTTAGTTTCAAAATTTCCGTTTCTCACAGAGAGATTCTATCTGTGTAATATCCCTTAGCTGGCATTTACATCACTCTGGGAAAGAAATGGGGTGGTGACACTTGTATTCTTAATCCGTCACCACATGATTAGTAAATAGTGTGTGTTAATGTTTAATTTAGCTAATAAACTTTAGGTTTTTTTTTATGCCTACCAAAAAATAGAAAAACCTTAACACTGGTTAAGCTTTGTATAATAAATGTGGCTCGCCTTTCTATACAATTTATTTACCTTACACAGCGTCGCCCACGTTAAGCTGCTTACAGTTTTGCAAGGCTTTTCCATCAGGCTACAACGGTTCAGCATCTCTATAGTTGTGTAAAAGGAATATTAAATAAAATGTAAAGCAGAAACCAGTACATATATCTAAGAATTTTATAAAAATCTTTAAAGACATTCATAGAAATTTTTTTTAAAAACATGGTTTTAGTTTGTCATAGAAAGCTATAAATCTCGAAGAATTCCCTTATTTCTTTCAAAAATAAGATTATAACTTCTTCTTCTTCTTCTTCTCCAGCCCATTTACGTCCCACTGTTGGGCACGGGCCTCCTCCACTTTGGGAGGGATTATGATCTACTGTGCCGCGCTGACCAGGCGTTGTTAAGGGGAATATTTGTATTGTTAATAATGAGAATTATTGGAGGAAGAGCTTTAAGTTGGGTGATCTTTTATTATCTTATATGATATATTTGCCAATAAATTTAAAATTAATAGTAATTTATGTGAGAGTATTGGGGGGGGGGGGGTAATAGGGTATGTAATTAGAAATATAAATATTTATTCGTTGAATAAATTTTTATTAGTTTATAATTTAAGAAATTTTTTAAGTTTAATATGGTTTATACGTTACTATGGTTTATACGGTATTATGGTTTATATTTCCGTCTCTCACAGAGGATGTTATCTGTGTGCAATATCCCTTAGCTGACTTTTACAGCACCCTTGGGAGGAGATGGAGTGGTGACACTTGTATTCTTAATCCGTCACCACACGGAGGAGATTATAACCTAAGAACCATTAAATACACTCGTTCATTGTAATTGACAATAGGAAGTATGTAATAATATACAAATTTTAACATAGCCTTTGAAAAAAAAGAATTTTCCTAATCGGCCCATATAACTCCAACTTTAGAATCTCAGACTTTTTTTAAAAATGGTTAAAAGTTCGACAATGTGTTTTTAATTTAAATATAAATAGTTCAAGAACATTTGACAGAATTAATAAATAATAAATAAATTAAATAAATATTTACTAGCCAGTATTTATCAATGGCTAGTACCTTCTTGCAAATAGTTGAATATTTTTAAAAAAAAATTTTAACCGACTTTATGTGCCTTTGAAATGTGAGGGTTTTCCTCGATTTCTCAGAAGATAACCATCAGATCCTGACCTCGTGCCAATGGAACCACACGAGAACCATCAGCTTTCAAATAAAAGAAAAATAATTAAAATCGCTTCGCCCAGTTTGAATTGACGAGCCTCGTGGTTGAGTGGTTCATGTAGCGGACTGCCGATATACAGGTCGCGGGTTCGATTCTCGCTCGGGACAATAATTTGTGTGATTTTTCTAATTGTCATACAAATGTTTGTACTGCGTCTGTGTGTTCCTATGTATTATAAGTATGTATTTACAAAATAAAAGTAGTATATGTATTATATCTGTATTCTGGTACCCATAACACAAGTATATAACTTAGCTTGGGACCAGAGGACGTTGTGTGAAATGTCCATGAATATTATTAAAAAAAAAAGTTAATAATTACGAGGTAACAAACACAAAGAAAACAAAAAAACATACAGATGAATTGAGAACATCCTACTGTTTTTGAAGTCGGTTAAAAAGAAACATTGACCCAAAAATTATACAATAGTTTGTTAGACAACAATAAGGGTTAGTTAACCCTTTCGGCAAAACTTCATTTAAGGATCAATGTATGGTGTTTCCTTGAAAAACTCATTTCGAGTTAATCCTTAGTAGGTATATAGAAAGTTTCTTGTAGGTACATTGGAACAACTGAAACTAAAATGTATGGCGTAAAAGTTTTGCCTCTAAATTATTTATTGTACCACATTCGTAGTTTTTGTACAAAATACAATGCTATGGTTTTTATCAAGCTTTTAGTAGTTCGGTATGTATCTATCAGTGTATTATCTTGTAACGGAATCTTCTAAAGTTATTTTCAAAAACCTGCAGTAGTCAAATTGATATGATATGATATGGAGTTCCCATAGGTCCTTAATATGTATGTAAAATTACATACATATTAAGGACCTATGGGAACTCCATAATAATTTTAACTATTCCTTTTTTCTATACTTTTAATAAACAGATAAAGTTTCCAATATGTTTGTAGGAGGATAATCTTTGAAAGTAATAATCCGATCCTAGAATTTATTAACTAAAATGAAGCTACAGTCTCCGAGAGCGTTATAGGAAATATATATTACTAGCTGTCCCGACAAACGTTGTTTTGCCATACTAAAAAAAAAAGTTTGAAAAATAGATGTTGGCCGATTCTCAGACCTACTGAATATCTATGTAAAATTTGAGAAGAATCGGTCAAGCCGTTTCGGAGGAGTACGGTAACTAGCACTGTGACACGAGAATTTTATATAAAAGATATGTATGTGATTTGAAATTTCAGGCGTACGAAGTCGTGGGAAACATTTAGTTTGATATAAAACCGAGAGTAAAAAGCTTGTATTTCATATTACAAATTATAAAACACACATCATGAAATGTAACGCAAATGATTATTCTTTCTGTTCAGTTAACAAGGGGTGGATACAATTAAATTGGGAGTTGAAATACGACTAACGTGACCCGAGTTTGTTCTTGCGATGTTTAAAACAATTACATACATGACTTTCTCTTTATTTATTACTTTTAAGTATGATTTGTAGGGCTTTGACAAGCCCTTTTACCGAATTTGATGTGATAGTAGCCAAAATATTCTTTGACGTTACATAAAACTTCTGGTTTCAAATATAATTAATGCATAAAAATCTTTCTCACCCATCAATTTCTCTCCGTTTACTGCTGTACATACGCCTCCACATATACTTAACGTAATGTCTTGAGGATCTGCGCAAATTAAATTCAGCTGCAACCTTTGAGCTGATACCTTTGTAGCCTTAGTTTGATCTCTATTATTGTAAATGCTTAAATAAAATATTGCTAATATTATAAATATGAAAGTTTGTGAGTTTGTTAGGATGTTTGTTATTTTTTCACGCAAAAACTACTGAATGGTTTTTAATGAAACTTTACAATAATGTAGCCTATGTACCAGATTATTACATAGGCTAGGTTTTATCTCGAAAGAATGCAAGGTTCCCGTGGGATTATCGAAAAACAAAATATGGTTTGTTTCTCCTTCACACTCGAACGGCTGCCCGGCTGTGTTGGTTGGAATTTGGTACTAAGATAGCTTCCATTCCAGACTAACATATTATATATCGGCCACAGGACGGCATAGAGACAGAAGTGGTGTCCTAAAAGAACCCTTTATTGTCTGATTTTTTTTTCCTTTTTTCCGCGGGGTAACACCGTGGGGCACACCTAGTAAATAAATAAATATTCATGTACATTTCACACAATGTCCTCTGGTCCCAAGTTAAGCTCATATGCTTGTGAAAGTTGTAATATAGTGTAAGGTTGTAATCCTTCTATTGCAAAGATTTATCTTTCTTTTAGACCAAACCAAATCTGACTCTCTATAGAAATTGATCCGTAAGTTTGGAAGATACGAGGTTGACAATAAAGAAATAACCAAATATATTGTTGATGTTTGATTGTTGTTGTTGATGTTATATAGCCTAAAGCCTTCTTCGATAAATGCTCTATATAACACTAATAGAATTTTTCAAATCGGCCCAGTGGTTCCTGAGATTACTGCGTTTAAACAAAACAAACAAACAAACTCTTTCGCTTTATAATATTAGTAGCTATAGATAAATACATGTACACAATACATTCATGCAAACACACGTAAAGGTAATAACTACACACCTACTTACATATTGGTATCAAACTTAACATAACTAAAAAATTGGTCAACTGCGAGTCGGACTCGCGCACGAAGGGTTCCGTACCATTATCTATGCAACATAAGGCACGTTATTAATAAATGAGCAAACAACACACACAATACTTAAATAATCACGTTTGTTGTATGAGAGCAAGAAACGGTAAAAAAATCATGTTTGTTGTATGGGAGCCCCCCTTAAATATTTATTTTATTTTATTTTTAGTATTTGTTGTTATAGCCGCAATAGAATAATAATAATAAATAAATAATAAATATTCACGGACATTTCACACAACGTCCTCTGGTCCCAAGCTAAGCTTATATGCTTGTGTTATGGGTACCAGAATACATAAACTACTTTTCTTTTTACAATACTTACTTATAATACATAGAATCACCCAGACGTAGTACAAACATTTGTATGACATTTATGGATATCACACAAATGATTGTCCCAAGCGGGAATCGAACCCGCGACCTTGTGAACGGCAGTCCATTACATGAACCACTACGCCACGGAGCCCGTCATATAAAATACATCATCTGTGAAAATTTCAACTCTCTAGCTATCACCGTTCTTGAGATACAGCCTGGTGACAGACGGACGGATGGACAGACAGCGAAGTCTCAGTAATACGGTCCCGTTTTTACCCTTTGGGTTCCGTAAACCCTAAAAATGAAAACGTATGGCGTGTTTTGATTAATTGGCTATTTCGTTGTGCAATTAAAATTGTTAGTCGGTAATATACAGATTTTCTTATAAAAAGTTCTGTTATTGCCGAATTCTGTTATTTACACATTCATTTTTTAGTTAAGTTTAGTTATGCACCTAGAATTGGTACCATTGTCAACTTTTGTACCTACATGTACCTTCTACATTGAAAGCCATAAACTAGTCTATATCTAAACCGGATATTCGGTAAAAGCACTCCACCATAACATCCGTATTCGTTATGCGCCGACTCTATATTTCCGGCCTGATATCAGTTTAGGAGAAACCACTGATATGTAACCTCCTTTTACAAATAGACTAGCCTTATACCCACGATATTGTTCGTCTAAAAATACATTTATATAACGCTTATTTATATCTATAAAGTAGCAGTTGCCCGAGACTCCGAACGCGGGGAATTTGGATAACTTCATCATCATCATAATCATAACATCACACCTTTTTCCCATGGGGGTAGGCAGAGATTATAGAGCGCCATCTGCTACGATCCAAACATACTTCCTTGGCTTCATCCACACTCATACATCTGGCCATTCATGTCCGACGGTAAATAACTTGGATAACTTAAATAAATAAAATAAAATTAATATTCATGGACATTTCATACTACGTCCTCTGGTCCCAAGTTAAACTTATATGCTTGTGTTATGGGTACCAAAATACGGATAGACTACATATATTACTTTTCTTTTGTAAAAACATATTACTTATAATACATAGAAAACACCCAGACGCAGTACAAAATTTTGCATGATATTTATAAATATCACACAAATAATTGTCCCGTGCGGGAATCGAACCCGCAGCCTCGTGAACGACAGTCCGTTACATGAACCACTTAACCACGAGGCCTGTCACTAATGATTTACTCCTATTGGTTGAAGCGTGATGTTATATAGCCTATAGCCTTCCTCGATAAGTGTACTATCCAACACAAAAACTTTCAGTTATATAGTAATCTAGTACAGATATACCTAATCATTCATATGAATACTGAAGTCTTTCTGTAAAGCTTAATCTTATTACGAAACTAGCTATACCCGCAACATCTTACGCGTGTAACTTAGAAACCAAACTTTGAGCAAAAAATTTTCTTTTAATAAACGACAATATTTGTATCGTGTGTTATCGATCATAGGATCTAATTTTAGCAACAAGCACGTACCGGCTATACCGCGTCCATAGGGATCGATTGGGCTTCGAGAACATGTTCATCGTAAACAAGGCTTGAGTTGCAGTTTTCCTAGGTGTTTTTGTGTCTTCTTGTATCCAAATCAGTAATCAGTTTTCAAAAACTGCAAACATTAAGATAAGTATGACATACGTTACATTAGGAAGAGAAAACCTGTTTTATTAGACCATGAATATAACAATACATAAGATAAGTGTTTAAATTTAGAAAATTCTACTTATATTATAAACGCGAAAGTTTATAAAAATGTATGGATGATGGGGTTACTATGTGTGTTCGTTACTCTTTTACGCAAAAACCAGTGAAGTGATTTTAATAAAACTTGCTAGTTGTTGTTGTTCCTACATAAAATTAATATATATAGTATAAGTATATATAGCACTAGCTGGCCTCGGCAAACGTTGTTTTGCCATACCAAAAAAAAGGTAAAAAAAAAAAGAACTTTAAACCTCACGGAGCCCGAGACCTTTCCAACGAATGCAAAACCGTGGAAATCGGTTCGTGCGTTCTGGAGTTATAGCGTCAGGAAGGAAAACCCGACTTATTTTTATATAGTAGATATAAGTGATATATACGAGCCTCGTGGTTGAGTGGTTTATGTAACGGACTGCCAAACAAGAGGTCGCGGGTTCGAATCCCGCTCGGGACAATCATTTGTGTGATTTTTCTAATTGTCATGCAAATGTTTGTACTGCGCCTGGGTGTTTCTATGTATTATAAGTATGTATTTACAAAAGAAAAGTAGTATATGTATTCTATCCGTATTCTGGTACCCATAACACAAGCATAATAAGCTTAGCTTGGGACCAGAGAACGTTGTGTGAAATGTCCATGAATATTTATTATTATTTATTTATTTATTATTATATACCTACCGAACCGACACTATTAATATATATTATATAGTTCCTAAATTCAGTTAATTGATAACCTGTTAATTATCCTATGAGACTAGACAGTAAAATTTTTATATTATTTACACATACACATGAGCATTCGCTCTCTCACACAAGCATCCAACGGTAGATACACATTACGCATTCAGATGTAAATAGCTTTTAAAGGGGGAGCCTGGAGTTCTATAGTACAGGCTTAGGCCTAGTTCAGACTCCAGACTCTCACAAGAATAGATCTGTACTGTATGTCTCAATTTATTGATAAGAACAATACCTATTGTTACCTTGTGAGAAGTCAATAAACATTTTTATTTTTTTTTCTTATATTTAAAATTCACGTGTCACAGTGTTAGTTACCGTACTCCTCCGAAACGGCTTAACCGATTTTTATGAAATTTTACATGCATATTCAGTAGGTCTGAGAATCGGCCAACATCTATTTTTTAAACTTTTTTTTTTAGTATGACAAAACAACGTTTGCCGGGACAGCTAGTTTATTATAAAAGTTTTCAATAGATGATCATGTTATCAGCCAAAAAATGGGATGTTGACACTTGTATTCTTAAGCTCTCATGGACAAATAAATTCTTACTTACAGTAATAATTTACCTAAACAGATTTTGTGAATACATTTTTTTACAGCAATGATGTGTCTACAAAGTAGTCACTAAATCTTCACCTACGTAAAGTGTCTGTCATCAATGAACAGAAATGGTACTAAAGCTTTAAGATACGATCTTTACTTGCCAGAATTACGTCAGTAAAGTTTTAAGAGTACCTATAGGTATAATGAACGGTTTGGTTATGTTAACTTTATTTTGATGGTTACTAAATCAAATAAGGTGGAAAAAGTAATTACCGCAAGCTCAATCGAGTGACGAATGTGGTGGCCTAATTTGATTACTGAAAAGCACGACCGCAATAAGCTCAGTTGGAAGAGCTACGGAACGGTATTCCGAGGTCATGGGTTCAAGTCCCGCTTGCGGTTATCACTTTTTCCACCATATTTCTTTTTGTGGTGATGGATTAAAAATACAAGTGTCAACACCCCATTTCCTTCCCAGGGTGATGTAAAAACTAATTGAATACCTATGAACGATTTGGTTACATAAAATTAACTTTGTTGAATGTTTTAATGTTTCTTTGTTACTGCCCTAACCATTTGACGGGCCTCGTGGACTAGTGGTTCATATTATAACGGACTGCCGTTCACGAGGTCTCGGGTTCGATCATTTTTATGATGTTTATAATTGTCATACAAGTGTTTGTACTGCGTCTGGGTGTTTTATATGTATTATAAGTATGTATTTACAAAAGAAAAGTAGTTTATGTATTCTATCCGTATTCTGGTACCTACCTATAACACAAGCATATAAGCTTAGCTTGGGACTAGAGAACATTGTGAGAAATGTCCATGAATATTTATTATTTTATTATTTATACATATTGTACGTGTGGTGATGGATTATGAGTGCAGTTGTCATCACTCCATTTCCTTCCCCGAGGGCTGTAAGAACAAGCTCAAGGATAATATAAACTTATTCCATTTTTGCAATATTTTTCACTGGTGCTTTGCTCCTTTTGATTGCAGCGTGATATCACATGTTCCTTAGTCTTCCTCAATAAATGAAGTATCCAACACACAAAAAGGATTTCTAAATTGAACCAGCGATTCCTGACATTAGCGCTTTTAAACAAACACACTTTTCAGCTTTATAATATTAGCTGTGGGCGTGAAATTTAAAAAAAAAACCTTAACAAATTATAAAATAAAATTGGTCAAGTGCGAGTCGGACTCGCGCACGAAGGGTTCCGTACCATTATCTATGCAACATAAGGCAACGTTATTAGTATCGAGCAAGAAACGGTAAAAAAATCATGTTTGTTGTATGGGAGCCCCCCTTAAATATTTATTTTATTTTATTTTTAGTATTTGTTGGTATAGCGGCAATAGAAATACATCATCTGTAAAAATTTCAACTCTCTAGCTATCACCGTTCTTGAGATACAGCCTGGTGACAGACGGACGGACGGACGGACGGACAGCGAAGTCTCAGTAATAGGGTCCCGTTTTTACCCTTTGGGTACGGAACCCTAAAAAAGACATCTTCTGTAAGCTCTCTATCTATTAAAAAAAAACGCATCAACATACGTCGCGTAGTTTTGAAAATATAAGCTCACATAAGGACATACATACAAAAATAACGACTTTGTTTTATATTAAGTATAAAGAAATACAAATAAAAATATGATTAGAATAAGATGCATCAGAAATATTCATTCGTTATAAGGACCCAAAGACACTCGGATGTTGAATATAAAAACCCAAGAGCTTATCCACTTTAACAAATAAATTGTACAAATTGATTCGCAACAGAAAACACTCGTGAATTGTTTATTTACGATGTCATTATTATAATGGGATGAGTTTTTTCAGGATTAAATAAACGTCATCTTGTTATTTACGAAAGAAAACTTTTGAAGGCTTTTTGTTTAATTGACTTTTTGTTCGAAATATGCTTATAATAATAAATAAATATTCATAGACATTTCACACAATAATGTTGTAATAAATATTAATAATGTTGCATTGACCATTTCTTAGGATTTCATACAAAAAAGTAAAATAGGACTATATTTCTGAGACTTTATTGTCCGTACATGTGTCAACAGGCTATATCTCTGGAACGGTGATAGTCCGAGAGCTAAAAATTTCATAGTTTACCTTATTTAAATAAATATACATATTCATCGACATTTCACACAACGTCCTCTGATCCCAAGCTAAGCTTATAATAATATATAAGCTTATAAATATATATTACTAGCTGATGCCCGCTACTCCGTACGCGTGGAATTTTAGATCCCCATATATTTTGTCACCGTTTAAACCTTCCCTGGACCTTCACGAATATTTCAAGACCAAAATCACCAAAATGGGCCCAGCCATTCTCGAGTTTTAGCGAGACTAACGAACAGCAATTGATTTTTATATATAAGATATAGCTAAGCTTATAAATATGCTTGTGTTAAGGGTACCAGTATACGGATAGAATACATAAAACACTTTTCTTTTGTAAATATATACTTATACATAGAAAACACCCAGACGTAGTACAAATATTTGTATGACATTTATAAATATTACACAAATAATTATCCCGACCGGGAATCGAACCCGCGACCGAGTCAATGGTAGTCGATCTATCGAATGATCTAATAGATATTAGTAGATGCTATAACAAAAAAATACTCATCAGCAATTAATCAGGAATTAGGTAGTTTTTCATGTACTGATTTCATACAGCGAAAGAATAAAGTGGATATGCCACAAATCCCGAGATTTAATTTTAAAGAGCAGAAAAAAAATTTTTCAAATTTTTAACCAGTGTTCAGTCGCTATCAAACCATCCAAGTATTCGCTCATATTTATAAAAAAGGCGAAATATGCCTATGAGAATTTGCTTAAGATTATCAATAATTTGTATTGTGAATTAATGTAAACTAATAAAAATTGTATGTTAATAACCTTTGTTTTATTTGTCTATTACTGAGGTTTTTATTATTATTTATTCGTAATATCGTTGGCCACACGGGATTGTCCATTAGAAATCCCGGGAATTTCCACATTAATATCAAAATTTTGATGCAAGTACATAAATAACTCTACCTAATTCCGACCTCTGCCACCATCGTTTTCCTGTCCTGACCCTGTTATTTGTAGTCGATAATATGACGATTATATTAAAACAATAACAGTACAAATTCATTCGTTTGCAAATCCTACTCACAATTGACCATCTTTTATTCCTTAAGGCGTCAAAAAATAACTTTAAAAAAATATCATACTTTTATTTGTAGCATTTAAATAAAAATTAGTGCCAAAGTTTTATAATGCAAAGAATTTAACTGCTTAGTTCATAAAAGAATGGCTCACATAATATTTAACTTATAGCAAACGTGGCTTATTAAAAAGAGTTGACTTGGTTTTAATGATATTTAATGGCTAGCATTAAATATGACTTTGTGACCTAGACTAGCGGAAGCTATTGCGATTTATGAGAAAGGTGTAAAAAATATGAATATAAGATGGCACACAATTTTTGTGCAAGTTTTTACCAGATAAGTATTGAAAAATTAAAACAATGATACAGTTTTCTGTAAAGAACACTAAGTAATGAATCGATCAAGTTTTGCAAATGGCTTGATAGATGACGTTGTACAATAATATCGATGAGATATTTAACTTTTTTTATTTTTTTTATTTTTTGAAGGGCTTTGTCTCTTAGCGACTATATCGCCCTATCAGAACTAGTCAACAACAGTAACAACAAAACGGAAAACTAGATATATAACTTGAATTGAGAAATATTGTAATGTAAGATTTGGTTATCATGCGTGGGGACAAGATTTTCATGTCTCGAATCTTGGTCTATAACATAAATTTATGGATACAAATAAAGTTAGTAAAAGCGTGTTAACAACACTTCTCTATTTTAAAATCATGGTTGAAATCTAATTAAGAAACGTAATACTTAGTATTAAGTTGTGTCTTAATTTTAAACTGCTTAGATATCTTTAACTTACTTGTACTAAACATAATACTTAAGTACACTAGAAACTTTTCACGAGACATTGAATTTAGTTCTGAAGAACTAAAGCTGGTACTTAAATGAGAAGTTCTAAATTCATGCCTGTTACTAAACAAAACTGAAATAATTAAGGTCACAAAGATTTTTAAGAAATAAATTGTTGAAGTAATTTATTAATTTTGCAATAATTGACATGCTATGTTTTTACTTAATAAATCAAATTACGGTGGAAAAAGTCCCGCTTGCGGTAATCACTTTTTCCACCGTAATTTGATTTATTAAATATATACAAAAAGCCATCCTCTTGAACCGCTCTAGCTATTAAAAAAATCCAAATCAAAATCCGTTGCGTATTTTAGAATATTTAAGCTCACAATAGGGACATACATACAAAAATAAGGACTTTGTTTTATAATAAGTAAAGATGCCTTGGTTGTTGTCTTCAAAAACAAAAGAAATGAGATCTTAGAAATGAAAATCGTAAGAGTTACTTTACTACAATATTATCTCCTTTAAAAATGTACAGAAATAATGTCTGTTAAGCTATTAACAATTTTAAATAAAACAAACTATAAATAAAACTACTTTTTACTGATTTAGACGCGTATATTTGTTTTAAATTTTGGCCCGACGTTTCGGAGACTTTGCAGTCACCATGGTCACGGGTGAGACTCACTAACAAATATACGCGTCTAAATCCGTAAAAAGTAGTTTTATTTAAACAGATGAGTCACGCAAGTGTTAGAAAATATTAAACAAACTATAATTTTAAAAAGCAAATCCTGCAATAATATCCAATTTACCGCTATGTGGGGATTTAAAAATAACATTGATTTTACTATACAAACTCCAACGGGAGTATAATAAATAATTTAGATGGAAAAGTTGAACACGCTACATTTTAGTTTCAGTTGGGCTGACGTACGTATGTGAAACTTTCTTTATGCTGTGGATTAACTCGAAATTAGTTTTTTTCATACCAACACAACACATTAAAACCTTAAATGAATGAGTTTTTCCGAAAGGATGCGCTCTCCTTTGCTATTTAGAAAACTAAACCACTGCTGTGGCTGTGTTTATTTTATTTAAATGTTCTTTGTGAATTTTTTTGTTTTAGAAAATTGAATATAGAACATAATTAAAAAATATCAGAGAAATCTTTTTCATTTGAAAATGTTGCCTTTTACCTCGTTTAGGTAACCATGTTTTAGTTATTTAGAATAGACTTTTATACAAAAAAAGTAAACGTTTGCCTTAAGTCTATAACTAATTTGTTTTATTCACCATTTACAAGCTTACTCTCTCCAGCCTATTGACGTCCCACTGCTGGGCACGGGCCTCATCACTTTGGGAGGGATTATGGTATACCGTGCTGCGCTGACCTGGCGTGTTGGCACAAGGTTTAGTTTCGAGTCTTCCGTCTTTTACAGTAGATGTAAAGCTGGCACTTACAGCATTGTATTCATAATCTGTCACCATACGGACGAACTAACTAACGAGTCAAAATTGTTTTGCATTCCTGGATACGATTGGATATTGAATTGTACTAGTGACTATACCACCTAGCATATTGTCGTTCCATCCCATATTATGACAATAAATCATTCATTCAATCATTCATTCATTCGTTCATTCATTTCATTTCATTTACAAAGTTGAAGTAGATAGACAGGTTTATTAAGCATTTACCTCATCATATTGCAATTTAACGAGCCGATATAACGTTTTGAGTGAATAGGTTTCGTTGCCATCATTAGCCGTATTCCCTGAAGAATATCTCGTATCTATTGTAGAATACTTTTTCATAAATAAAAAATATAATGATTAACTAAAATGTAATGTTTTGTGTATTAAATATGTATATTATATACTAGCTGACCCGGCAAACGTTGTTTTGCCATAGTCAGGGTTAGACACCCCATAACACTTAGAGGTTTGAAAAATAGATAGTGTCCGATTCTCAGACCTACTGAATGTGTATAGGTACATTTGAAGCACTTGACTTCTAATTACCAATCCATCCATCCATTAGCCTTTCTCCGTCCACTGCTGAACATAGATCTGCCCCAAAAACGCTACATCGCGCGGTCCTATACCATTTGCATCCAGCCACTCCCGGCATTACTCATTACCCATTGATGCTCAAAGTTAACCCAACCATGAGCTTTTAAAACGCTAATTTTGTTCTCAAACTTTGAGTTGTATTTTACTGTGTATGTGTATGACATATTTGTACAAACAATATTGAGTTGAATCAAACTTTTTATTGAATGAAAGTTACACTCGGCTTTTAAGGATCTAAGTTTGTTTGCGATAAGTTCTACTTAATACTGAGTTTGGATTTGAACGCGAATTAGTTAACGCTTTAGCGATTATATGAATAAAACTGCAAATTATTTATACCCCAGATATCGTCCGTGTGGTGACGAATAAAGAATACTTTAAATGGATTAAGTTATTTATAAAATGGACAAGCTTTTAATTTACAATCACAATCTGATAGCCCCTAAACTACTAAAAACTCCTAACTAAACTACCGTCAAAAAGTAAAGAAAATAAAAGAAAAAGTAAAAGAAAAATTCATGAACTTTCTATCTGTTCTGTTCTGTGATATGTATCTGTTCTTCTCCATAGGATTCATTTTTCGAACAGACGCCTAGCTTCTGACTTTTTAAAAGAGCATGTTAGTCGTGCCTATGTAGTTATTTGAAATAAAAATATTTGACTTTGACTTGGACTGGGTATCAAATATCTATATGTTTTTCAAATGATTTTAAATTAATATTAGAAATGGTGTATATCGTAAACAGAATAAATTTTATATTAACGAAAGATAATCTAACAAAGTCAGTTTACAAAAGTGAAACCAAATATCATCCATAATAATACGATGTATCACGTAGCAATAAATTTAACATTTAATCAATTTAAAATTTAATTTAACATTAAACTTTTTAATAAAGATTTAAAAAAATCTTCATTAAAAAGTTAATAAATTGTAAATTTAATACTTATTGAAGTGTAAAGTAATAATTGGTATTAATTAAATTTCATGCAGTAACTGGTAGAGTATCGATGTTTAATTAAAACTTTTGTATATTCTCACGGGTTTAACACGGTACGATACCAAATTATGCTCCATACGTATGGGTATCGGACTTCCGTTTTTTCTTCGCGAAAGTTAAACCGATTTTAATGGTGTTTACGTTATATTATAGATAAAGAGTATATCTATGCTTATATCACTTTCTTTTTGAAAAACATAATAACTAAAAGAAATATGACGATCCGAAAAACCCACTTTTTTCGGTTTTCTTTAGATAAACTTGCAGCGTCTATCACACAAATTTGGTAAAGTTTTAGCACAAAAGAAAGTGATAGAAGCATAGATATACTCTTTATCTATAATATAACGCAAAAGCTATTAAATTATATATATTATTATATTATATATATTATTATATATATATTATTGATGATATATCCGTATGTTTTCAAAACTCTTATTTATTAAGCTTTGCAGACGACATGAAGATATTCAAGGAGATCAAAAGCCAGGACGACGTCGCCAAACTCCAATTAGATCTAGTTAAACTAGATGAATATTGTATGTTAAACAAACTCGACTTAAATCCCACTAAATGTTTGGTAGTAAGCTACTCACGTAAGAAACTTCCCATTTCCTCGACTTACTTTTTAAAAAACCAAACTTTGACAAGGGAGTCCGTTACTAGCGACCTTGGAGTTATTCATGACTCTAAATTGATTTTTGATAGGCATATTGATCGTATCGTCAACAGGGCCTCGAGGGCGCTGTTGACGTTGTTGTTGTTGGGTTTTTAAAGAGAAGTACTATTTCGTTCACGAGGATAAAATCATTAAAAATAATTTATTGTGCACTGGTCTGTAGTGTCCTTGAGTACACATCTCAGATTTGGAACCCGTGCTATGACAAATATATCGATCGTATTGAGCAAATCCAAAAAAGATTTGTTAGGTTTTTATGTCATAAATTTAAAATCCCATATAAATCTAAGAACTACTTAAAACACTGTAAACGATTCCACCTACTCTCGCTATCTACTTGACGAGAAATAGTTGATATTACATATTTACACAAAATTGCAACGAGTCAAATAAACTGCCCTGAATTACTTCATACACTCAACTTCAATATCCCCACCTATTTTTACTCCACTTGCAAGTACTAATTATAGACAAAACTCCTATATGTGCAGAGCGAGCAGAAGCTTTAACAGACAAGGTTAGGAGCCAGGACCTTGATTTAGACATTTTCTACACAAGTGTGGCATCGGCTAGACGGCAACTAGGCAAACGGTTTTTTAAATGATTTTCACTTATACATGCTATCACTTTGTACCATTGGGACTATTGCAATGTTAAATTCATGTACTTCCTATTAACAACTGTATACTGTTAACTATTCGTGGAAACCTGTAATTGGCTGTATGTTTTATATTAAGTAATTCTTAGTTCTGTATCTTAAGCTGTTGGTTTTCCAAATTAATAAATAATTAAATCGGTTTAACTTTCGTGAAAAAGAACGGAAGTACGAAATGTCTTTTTTCAAAGAATTTGTAGGTAAAATCCGCCTGACCTATATTTGTCCCTTTCAGCGCGGCGCTCGGAAATAGGGATAACAATACCTAAGGCAAATACCTAAATGAGGAGTACAGCACCCTCTTATAGGGCACCACAAACGGCATATTACGACATATTAATATAGCGAGAAAAGACAGATGTATGTATATAGAAAAAGACGAGGCGAGAAAGAGACAGATATATATGAATATACCGAGACGTATCTATACTTATGACGTTACCCACAGATAATGTCTCTTTCCGACCTCGTCTTTTTTCTATATACCTATCTCTTTCTCGCTATATTAATATTCTGTTTGTGACGCCCTTTACGTGAAAGTTAACGGCAGATAAATTCAGTTATTATGCAAGGTTTATTAACTTCATGGAGAGGGCTATGCTCGGTGTTTCCCTACGTGATAAGATCCGTAATACTGAGATTCCTAGAAGGAGTGGTGTATTTTGACATAGACCGAAAAGTTAGCATGCTGAAGAAGCAATGGGCAGGCCACACCTCTCGACGATCCGTCGATCATTGGGTATGGAAGGTCTTGAGTGGCGATGTCGAACGTCCAACAAGGTGGACTGACCTATCGTCAAATGTGCCGCGAGATGCTGAATACAAATACACAGGACCACGCGTTTTACAGGGGAGGCTAATGTCCACCATTGGACGTAGAAAGACTGCTGGATGGATGGCACGATGACAATTTAAGAATTTAAAAATATATTCAGGATTTTCAAGTGTGTTTTTTTAGTTTTTAAACAAAACAAGTTGTTAAAATAAAGCCTTTAACGAATATCAATGTTATTTATGCACCTATTAGCCTTGTAACAAAGTAGCTGTTGTCGGGGACTTCGTACGCGTGGAATTTAGAAAACTTCCCCCGTTTTCTCAACATTTTTCACCGATACTTCGCTCGTATTGGTCGCAGCGTGATGTTAAATAGCTTGCAACCTTCATCGATAAATGTGCTATCCAACACAGAAAAAATTTTTGAAATCGGACCAGTGATTTCTGATATTAGCGCGTTCAAACAAACAAACTCTTCAGCTCTATAATGTTAGTATACTCGTAGATACCAATATTATTTAGTCTTTCTACTGAACGACCACTAGTAAACATAATTACTTAGCGAGTTCCACTATGATATAGAAAATGTTTACTTTATCTGAAAGAGGTGCTTACCTTGGCACGTGTAGTATGCATAACAAGATTGATGGGTATTGAAACAAAATGGTAAATATTCTTTTGAATTTACAGACAGGGTTGGGCAGTATTTCAATTACATGTATTTGAAATACGTAATTGAAATACAATTACGTAATTTGTATCTGTATTTCAAGTACTGCCTTAAAATGTAATTTGTAATTAGTATTTAAATTACTTGAAGCTTCAAAATACATTTTTAAAATACATTTACAACCGTCACTTTATGTAGCCAAAGTAGCTATTAGAGCTGCAATACTGTACCCGTTAAATAAGCCCTAATCTCATAGGGGCTTTTATTTTGTGCTGTTTGGGGTAACTACACTAACTACAGCAAATTGATATAGGTACAGATATGAAGTTAATTGTAAAATCAATTCCAATGTTACTGTAAGTTAAACAAGTTAAAAAAAATTTTTGAACCTTTGTAGCTTTTGATGAAAGTACTGATTGGTGGAAGCTAATGCTGCTAAAGGCTGGTAATATTTACGGATGGTGGTTTTTTACGCTGGCTCTCCGTGGGGTGACGGATTAAGAATACAAATGTCACCACCCCATTTCCTCCCGAGGGTGCTGTAAAAGTCAGCTAAGGGATACACACACAGGATACAGACATAACATCCTCTGTGAGAGACGGAAACCTCGAAAATAACTCTGTGCCAATACGCCTGGTCAGCGTGTACCTACACTACATAAACACGAAAAACTTTAGAAAAAGTTTCCAAAAGTCACAAATACGAATTTCATAATACCGATTTTCATAATTCCGAATGGTTCAAAATTTCGAATATAACAATTCCGATGTATCGTTACCCCAATTTTCATAATTCTGAAACATCAATATTTCTAACGTTTATAGTTACTATTCTCAAAATACCGAGATTCAATAGACCGAATAACAAAAATTCCGACTTATAAGATAATCCGAAACATCACCAAAATAAAAATATTTTGTTTTCCTTAACCTGACCGAAGTGATTCATTAATAATACAGAGGATATGCAGCATGCAAACAAGCATGCAGCATGCAACATGCCAGAAAGTATGCAACATTCAAGCAAGCGTGTAATATGAAAGCAAGCATGCAACATGCAATCAGGCATGCAATATGCAAGCAGGCATGCAACATGCAAGCAGACATGCAACATGCAAGCAGGCATGCGACATGCAAGCAGGCAGCAGGCATTGTTTCTGTCACGGCTCCGGCTTTACGGACTTTGGGCGGGCCCACACGAGCTTGTCTCGTCGCAGATGATTTGAAGGCCCACCGTTGCTGTTTAGGCGTGCTGGCTGACTATGCCGGCCAGCCTCAGCTTCAGCGGCGGGCCTTCAAATCACCTGCTCCTCAGCCCGCGCGCCGCCCCTGCACATTGTGCCTACGCGGGCTTAAATTGCACTCTAGTGTAGGGCAAACAAGACTACGTGAAGTCGGTTTTGCAGCGATTCGTTTTAGTCGAAAAATTTTGTGGCACACCATGTTGACCCACACATTGTTTATTCGAAATATCGAGAATCGGAATGTCGTTTTTCGGTATTATGAAATCCGGACTTTTTAAATTCGGAATTTCAAAATTCGGATTAAGTTTTTCGGAATATTTCCCCTGGTCAGCACGGCACAGTAGACCATAATCCCTCCCAAAGTGGAGGAGACCCGTGCCCAACAGTGGAGAGGGTAATATTTTTTTAAATTTAAATTTTATCGCAAATTTTACTGGACTAGCATCTAATATCTGATGAAGAATGGCCGACGAGACAAAGTGGCGGGTATTTTTGCAATGATAGTACATACAAAAACATTATCCAATAAATTTTATCGCTGAGAAAATGGGTAAAAGGTTTCACCTCTCGCATCTCGATCTATTAGAGAGAGGGGTTATCTCTAAAAGTATAATAATAATAATAATAATAAAGTTTATTAAACAACAATAATAAATTTTACAATATTTTTATACAAACATTATGTCGTCAGAAACAAGTAAGTAATCTTCTGTCTCCCAAACTAGAGTGATCTGTATTATGGGAGACAGTGATCTTCTTTACAGCGACGTTCAACAACAAAGTAAGTACTATAATTCATAAGATAAATCAATAGTGCAATTAGATACACAGAAATAGATTAAAATTAATATAGAGATACACTTATAATTTGAAGTTGGTAAGGCTACAATGTTCGTGGTGAGTGAGTGTGTATGTGTGCAAGTGAGTGAGTGTTTGAATGCATATGGGTTTCTGGCATGATTGGATTTAAGATAGGATTTATACTATAGGTAGGTACTTATTATCATCTGTCACTTAATATTCCCTTCCAACAATAGTTCAGTCTCCGTGTAGTCTTTATTTAAAAGCCATGTTTTTAGAACATTTTTTAATTTGTATTTTGAAACTGACACTATTTTCAAAATCATGTCAATTTTATTGTAAAGAAAAGAACTAATATATTTAAACTGCCTAGATGCCGATTTGGTTTTGGAATCGTCGAGGGGTAGCGGTTTAATTCTTCGCCGTTGTGTCTGAGCTGCTACAGGGGCCTTAACATTACTATGGGAGCGCAAAATAGTGTGTAAAATAAATAGTTGCCTCACTGTTAGAACTTCAGTTTCTTCATAAAGTCCCTTCGTCGAGTAACGGAACGGTTTGTTCAACATTACCTTAAGGACTGCTCTCTGTGCACGCTCCAGTTTAAGCAAGGCTGTTTTATCAGTACCACCCCAAACGGGTATGCAGTAAGTAATAATAGAGATACAGAGAGCGTTATACACCATAAAAAGAATATCCCGCTCAGCCGCAGATCGAAGCCGTTTCATCACATATATAAGTTTACGCACTCTGGAACAGACGTTTCCTAAGTGAGCGTGCCAGTTTAGGTTACTGTCTATAAGGACACCAAGGTACCTTATTTCAGTTGTTCTTGTTAGTTTCAAGCAGGAGCAGGTTTTTGGGTCATCACAAGTATGAGCAGCTATTGAATAGTCTCTACTCGGATTATAGCGATTTCTGAATGAGAAGGTAAGAAATTTAGTTTTATTAATATTTAGTGTTAGTAAGTTGGAATTCAACCACAGCATGACCTCACTCAAGGCGCTCTCCGCGTTAGCCTTAACTTTTGGCCAGTCTTCACCCTTTACAATTAGGGCCGTGTCGTCGGCGTATGAAAAAATCTTGCAATTAGGAATTTGCAGTTGACACAATTGGTTAATATAAATTTTGAACAGCGTGGGTCCCAGCACACTGCCCTGGGGCACACCGAAGGAGGGCAGGTTGATTGCATCACTGACGGTGCCATTAACAGAAACCCTTTGAGTGCGATCAGTAAGATAACTTTTTAATAAGTTGAGGCTTGTGCTACGGATTCCCACTTTTTCCAAAGCCTTCAAAAGGATAGGATGCGACACTGTGTCGAAGGCTTTTTTCAGGTCTAGGAAAACTCCGACGCATTTCAATTTAGATTGTAAGTTCTCCACTATTGCCGTAGACAGGTTGGTGACAGCATCCTCGGTAGATGTCGAACTGCGAAACCCATACTGATTCGGAGCTATTATGGTAAATTTTTCTAGGAAGCAATTAAGTCTTTTATTTATTATCTTCTCTAGGACTTTTGATATTGCAGGCAAAATGGCGATAGGTCTATAGTTGTTTACTTCGTTAGTTAGACCACTTTTATGAATAGGGTGGATTAAAGCAGATTTAAAAGCGTCAGGGAATATTCCAGTTGACATGGCCAAATTGGAAATATGAGTGATGGGAGCAGTTAAATAATTAGCGCAAGTTTTGAGAACCTTTGTGGAAATACCATCTGAACCAACAGCACAGTTGGTCTTTAAGTTATCAATAATATTTTTAATTTCATTAGCATCAGTTTCCAATAGAACAAATGAATTGGGGAGAGAGGGTGATAGGCGAGGCGGGTGATTGCTAGAGAGAGACCGGCCATGTGTATATGGGACCACACGAGTCTGAATTTGTCCAGCCAACTTTGTACCGACACTGGCAAAGAATTTATTTATGATATTCACAGAGTGTAAAGGATCTTTACTTTTTAGCAAGTTAGCTGCCGTTGATGACTTAGATGGAGAATCCGTAATCATTTTTATTGCCTTCCAAGTAGCTTTAGGGTTATTTTTAGCCTTTGTGAGCTCATTTCTTTCATATTCAATTTTTATTTTGCGTAACAACTTGTTACAGAAGTTTCTGTACCGCTTGTAAGTTATATTAAGGACTGAGTTATCAGGATAACGTTTGCTTTTCTTATGTAAATTATCCCTATGCTTAATACACCTCAAAATTCCAGGTGTAATCCATGGCTTCAGTATTTTACTATTATTCGATAATTTTATTTGTGTGGTATATTTAGATATGAGGTTAACTAGCATTTCTATTAATAGATTAGTGGCCAGATTTACATTATTACAATTTAATATTTCTGTAAAGTCATAATTTTTTACTTCCGTTAAAATTACAGGCAGATTTATTTTACATTTGGTACTACCAGTACATCTTTTTATTTCAGTCATCTCAAGACAGGTAATAACTGGTAGGTGATCAGTTATCATGGTATCTAGTTTAATTACAGTTGTAGGAGCATTGGATTTCAATAAGATGTGATCTAGGCAACTCATAAGACGAGTAGGTGTGTCAAAAGCAGGCATCAGTCCGTGGGATGAAAGTAAGTTCAAATAATTGTCCTTCTCCTTATCTAAATTTTCTGGAGAAATATCTATATTAATGTCACCGGCAATTATAATATTCTTCTCCGCTTTTAGAGTCAACAACAGTTGGTTGAGATCATTATGGAAGCTATCTAAGTTTCTATGTCTAGGAGAACGATATATACCCAGGACGCTAATTTTATTGTCTATTTTTATTAATAAACAGTTGGCTTCGTGAAACAGTGGTTCAGTAGTTTGGTGATTCAGGTCCTTACGGACAAAGACAACCACACCGTCGTTTTGACTATTGTTTCTTGTAGTATTGTGAGTTATGTACCCGTCCAAAGTTGGTAGTTGTGTGACTTTGCTGAGCCAACATTCCGATAAGACAATGATATCATACTCTAGTGTAGTAGATCTTAACATTACTAAGAATTCATCTAGGTTTTTTCCTATGCTTCGTATGTTTTGATGAACAATTTTTAATAGTTTTCTATCAGGTATAATATAGTCAGCAGCAGCGGATGGGATACAGGAATGGACCGAAGCAATTGTGTATGAGTCTACTTGGGTCATTATATCATTGTCATCCATTTATACATTAAAAATATACAAAATATTACAAAAACAGAACTTAAGTTTTTGAAAATCAAACCATCGCAGAAAAATGTGAGACAAACAAGGTAATAATATACAGTTGAATAGAGCAATTGGTACAATACAAATATTTTAGCGGATCGTGGTTGAAGTGTAGATGATAAACGGTTATAAATATATTGAAATTTTGGTATGTAGAAGTTATAGCCTATGAATTTGTGCCAGTGTAAGAGTGACTGGTATTGCAGTAGTATTTGATTGTGATTAATTAACTTAACATAAAAATAACACAGAGAAATCATGCACAAGGTATATAACATTATAAAAACTAATACACACAGAAAAAATAAAATTTTAAGGAACAATAAATCAAAATTTAACTGCGAGATTAACGAGACATTCCTCGGAAGAGACACGAAAAAGTTCACCGCCAGGGTCCTTTCTTAGATAGATTCTTCCGTTAATACTCCAGCAGAACTTAAATGCTTTTTTGACAGCAAATTGCTTAGCAAGATAAAATAGTTTCTTTAGACTTGGGCACATATGTTCCGCAACATAGATAGGCTCAATCTTGTCTGTAATACCAAGTAGTTTAGTGTTTAATTTCTCAGGTGGTGGTTTATTTTTATTGAACGATTTAACCAAGGACAGGAATCGATTTCTCATATGTACTGAAGCAAACTCAGCAACTAAAGGCTTGGGTCCGCTACCCTTTTAGGCAGTCGATAGGTGTCACGTAAGTCACAAGGCTTAATTTCAGAGCCCAGTAGTTTACCTATATTGCACACAGCTGTGGCAAGATCATTAGGTGATTCGTTGCTGGTAGATGGTAAGTTTCTTATTTCAATAGTAGAAGGCCGAGTAACGACGTCAAGGTCTTTAATTCTGTTTTCCAATTGGTCTATATATAGCCTATCCCTATCTCTCTGTTTTTCCAAATTTCCTATGCGTATTTTCATTTCTTCAAATAATTGATTACAAAACTCCATTCCCTTTTGGATCTCTAGATTGGAATTTTTTATATCCGTATTTTGCGACTTCAGATCTTTTATTTCCTTCATCACTGTTTGAAGCATCTCTTTAAATTCGTCGTAATCGGTCTTTGGAGAACCAAAATACTCAGGCCTTTGTCTCTTGCCACGCCCAGTGACGCAGGCCAAGTCTGTATCTTTTATAGGCGATTTACTTGATAAGTCTGGTTCAGAGCTTGTTTTGGCTATGGTTAAGGATTTTTCCTGCAATGCCAAATGCGCCATTTTAGGCATAATAATTTTTTTTTTTATAAAAAGTAATAGTTAAATTTTAAAACAAATTCCAAATAAGCCGATGTACGCAGCCAATAGGGTAATAGTCGTAGCCTGTGCATTCAAAAAGCGTAGTGATCAGTCGGTAAACGAATTACGTAGCAGCGTGGTAATGAAGCAAACATCAACCACAATTCTCAGAAATCAGTCACTATAATATTGTAAGTCACTCGTGGGTGTATAACAAACCGGTTCGCTATTACGGCCGCGACAGCCGCACTTTAAGTATTAATCGAAGTTATGCGGGTATTATATAACGGTTAGTTATTATTTGCTTTTATTGAGTATTTTTATAGCACTGTATCTTGTTAATCACTATTTAACCAATAAAACTGTTTATGAACTTGATAGTTGGTTTGAGTGTCAACACAACGTAAACAATAGATGTGAAGAAAAACTTATATAACTTGAAATATACGAACTCAAAAACTCAGCGATAAACTATAACACAGCTGACTGTACCGCGCGCACAAGAAGGAATGAATAAGTATTGATCAAATCTGTTTTAATTTTTCAACGCTTTTAAATTTTTTCAATTTATTTTCACTAATTTAGTGCAGAGAATATCAGGATTGAATATGAATGAATGAAATGAATGAATACCTCTAGAAATAGGTCCTCTCGCTATCTCTCCAGCCCATGAACGGCCTACTTTTGAGCACGGGCCCCTTCCACTATAGTAGGGTTTTCGTTTACTATGCCGCGCTGACCTGACGTGTTAGCGCAAGGTTTATTTTCGAGATTTCCATCTCTCATAGAGGATATTATCTGTGCAGAATATTCTATAGCTGGCATTTAGAGCAGCCTGGGGAGAAGATGGGGGTGGTTTTTGTTTTGTTTATTTTTTATAACCGCCTTTTGCCCTGCCGTGCCATGATGATGCCTTGAGCTTTACCATGACCCGGCGAGAGGTGGCCCTGCTAATCGGGTCTCGACCCGACGGCAGTAATATTAGTTCCCCCCGTAGTGACCACGGGACCACCTCAACGGGGGAAGCTGCCGGCTATTGCGCGCCGACGACCTCTGCCCGGGGCCCTCCGGGGTACCAATGATTCGCCAGCGCGTTGCGCTTCCGCAGGGACTCCCTCTTTGCCGCCATCACCTGCCTGGCGAAGGAGGCGACGGCAGCCCAAAATTGTTCATTGAGGGTGATGAATCCTTGCACAGCACGTCGACGAGGTCAACACGCTAGGTGTCCCAAGCCACCAATACACACCACAATTGCGACACTCGGGATCCGACTCAATACCAACCAGCTCCCACAGGTAGGTACTTGGCGAAACAGCCATCCTGTTTTTTAAAGTTAGGTAAAAATATTAGTATAAAATTAAATGTATTTTGTAATTTGTATTTTGTATTTCAATTACAAACAGCCAAAATACTGTATTTTATAATTTGTATTTCAATTACTCCACTCAAAAGTAATTAGTATTTTGTATTTCAATTACTTGCAAACGTAGTATTTTGTAATTTGTATTTCAATTACAAAAAAGCATGTATTTTGCCCAGCCCTGTTTACAGTTGATATATTTTTGCTGTGACTGGAAAAAATACATACACACATAAAGACACAGTGAGTAATGCTTTCACACAACTAAAACATATTATATTTATCAGTGAATTTATTGACTATAAGCATACGCAGGCCACATCGCTCGACGATCTAATGACCGTTGGGAACGGAAGGTCCTCGAGTGGCGACCACGCACCGGACGATGCATCGTGGGGCGGCCTCCAACAAGGTGGACTGACGATAGCGTTAAATATGCTGGGGGCCGCTGGATGCAGTTAGCGCAGGACCGCGCGTTGTGGCGTTCTATGGGGGAAGCCTATGTTCAGCAGTGGACGGAGTAAGGTTGACGAATGAAGCATGTAAAAAGAAAAAAGACTATTTTACTCTAATTTTATTGCGTCAGTCAGTCAGGGTAAATCACGAACACGTCATATCACTTATTTATCTCGAGCACTTTCAATGCAAAACGTAATGTCAGAAATAGAATAAGGATAATATTAAGAAGGCCGAGTGTGAATGACAGTGTTATATTCTCTACGCAATATTTATCTTTGAATAATATTTCCTTAATATTAAACGCCGTGATTGTATTTGACATTCATTTCTTTGAAGTTGAGTAAAAGATGACAGTGCTAAGGCAGTACAAAATTTTAGCCGTATTAAATTTATGTTAATTAAAATATTTAGATAAGCCTCCTGGCGTATTTGAAGGGTAAGTTTTGTTTACGGGGTTGGAGATACGATTCCTATATGTGACAATTTATCTGTTTGATAAAAACAAATATGTAATTTTATTAAAGTAGTATATTATATCGGAGAAACATCGTAGAAATTACTTGTATTTATGTAATTACAGCCAGAGCAGTCATCTATCTAAAGGCCTTGTAATACTAGACAAACTAACTACGTTAAATACAACATTCTATTAACTACGATGAGATCGATCCGTAGCTTACGACACGTGTAACTGGTTTGGAAGGATCCTTTTATCAATATTCAACGGGTCACCATTCAATCTCATCACTAACTACTCAAAATCATTAACTTACTCACCATTGACACAATCCGAGCACTTACTTTATAATCTTGGAAGCTAAGTTAAAACTAAAAATAGGTACTTATGTAAGCTATTTTAATCAAGTTTCCTACGACATATATTATATATATGTAATTTAATAATATCTAAACTAATATTATAAATCTGAAGACTTTGTTTGTTTGAATGCGCTAATCTCAGGATTCACTGGTCCGATTTGAAAAAATCTTTCAGTGTCGGATAATACATTAATCGAGGAAGGCTATAGGCTATACTAGGCATCACGCTGCAACTAATAGGAGCGAAACACCAGTGAAGAATGTTGCAAAATGAGGAATGTTTCCTAAATTCTAGGCGTACGAAGTCGCGGGCAACAGCTAGTATTAAAATAAAAATATGAAAATGTTAAGTAAAAATCTTCAAAATATAATATGAAATCATGTTTAAACGAATTAAGCATTTGTTATTATTTTTACAGGCTAATTTTCCCTTATTAACATTAATTCCTTAAAATTCAAATTGCACAAGTGATACTTGAAGACTGAAGACGCTTAACCGCAATATCAAAATTATTTACAAAATTACATGAACAAAATTAGATTTTTATAAACCAACTTGAAGAAATGTTTAAAACGGTTCTATCAATGTCCATATTGTGTATTTTCTATGCATTAAAAGTATATATTTACATACAAAATAGTATATCTATACCTACTGATACTATAAATAAATAAATAAACTTTTATTTCAGACAACAATGATCCATATTACAATTATTAAATTTCGATTACAATTACAATTTCAATTTGTGTTAGTAAATGTGTTAGTATTACATGTATTATCTTATTGTATAATGTTAGTAGTGGTTAGTGTTCCTAAAATTAATGTTATTTATATAAAAATATTTAATAAAATTAATGTTATATATGTCGGCGCAACCACAACAATTAGTCTAGAGAACTTAGAATAATTAAGTTAAACCATTTGATTGTTCCAATATTAATTTATAAACCACCAAGTTGATTACTTTAGAGTTTATTACGATGTAAAAATAACGTCATTGTAAATTCAATACCTAACCTAAAAACTTACGAACACGTGCAGGTACGACCGAATGACATGCACGTGCGCCGGCACTATAAATACCGCCGCACTGTGGGCAATCGAGGCAGTTACACTCGAGCCGCCGTACAGTACGGACCTTTCTTGGGAATCGTTACGCTGCTCGTTGCTATTTATCTATTTATAGTTAGTGATACAGAGTTTATTCCGGTCATAATCGCGAGTGTATAATTATAAAGTGTGTATTTGTGAGAAAGTTTAAAGTGACGATTGAGAGGTGACGTTTTGTGTGAACATCATTATCTTGGTGGTAGAGGCGCAGGTTATAGGGGATTTGGTTGGAGACCTGCTGTGGAACCTTTTATGTGTGAAAGAGAATGTCAGATTGATGTATGAACATCTTAAAGACAGTGTCTACAATTTGTAGACTGATTTTAAAACATGGCAATTGCATCCTCATCTATGTTACTCCAACATATATAAAAAATTATTTCAGTGTTGGATAGTACATTTACCGAACCAGGTTATAGGCTATGTAACATCACGCTGCGACAAATAGGAACGAAGCATCAATAAAAATGTTGCAAAAACGGGGAATTTTTTTTAAGTTTACGCGTACGAAGATGCGGCCAACACCTAGTGTTGTGTATAACTGAGTGTTCTGGTATACATAACACAAACAAACAGGCTTAGCTTGAGACCAGAAGAGGTTCTGCGAAATGTCCATGAATCACATAAGAGTATTCCATCAAAGCAGATATGAAACACGATATATTTCAAAATACAAACAAGTAACAGAAACTCGAGCGTAGACGAGACTTGTAAATTAGTCCTAATCGCGTTTACTCAAATGAATTAAATTAAATTTTGCCCTATTTTTGCCAGCTTATATGACACCAGTTGTAATTAGTACAAAATTATCGCGCAACATACGGCGAGACGTTAATTTATTAGTAGATTTGTAATTTACGCAAATATGTGTATGAAACATGACAAGAATAAGAAATACGTGCATAATCTGCAATCTGTTACTGAGTCAGAATTGCAATGGGCATTGTTCATATTTTTTTTAAACTCTTAATTCGAAAACCATTTCGAGGAATAGAGTTTCTGATCATGATCCATTAGTTTTTTTCGGAAAATTTGCTATATTAACGATTATTTTTCCAAAAAAGCAAATGATCTCTATTTGCCCTTGAAATGACGGACTTAAAATATTAAGGCGTTTTTAGGGATATACTACTCTGAAGTGGAGTTGAAATTGGTCTATTATATCAACTTGTCAACTTTGAAAAGATTAAGTGCAATCTGTATTAAGTCTACAAAGTAAAGTCTATACACAGATTGCGTAAAACGATGACGTCACAACATTTAAAGTAATATCTTCAAGAATTTTTTTAAAATTCTGTGTAGTGAATATTTCAATAATATTGAAATTAGTTGCTTAAAATAGTCTATATTTTCTGAAAAGAATATAAAAACAGTAGGTCAAAAATTATGAACAATGCCAATTATTGTCATTCACATAGTTGTAAAAGTTAATTATTTGCACGTTTAAATAATTAGTAAAGATGGAATTCGGTAGTCCTGCGACCACGATCAGCGACTGCGCCACCCGAACATCAAATTAATATCAATTTTCACGTTAAATAAACTAAATTATAATGGAAAAAATGATAACCATAAACGGGACTTGAACCCGCGACCTCGGAATGCCAAATGAATAAAAAGCATAGCGAGTCAATCGAAAAATATTAATAAATTAATGTAGAAATACATGTACAGCCATTACTTCGGTCCAATTGTGTTCTGTAAAGAACGCTAACTGATCGATTGATGGAGTTGGTGCAAACCGCTCAATAGATGGCGTTGTACGAAAAAACATCGCACGATGTTAAAACTCGCATTTTCAATACAAAATTAGAGCTGGAAACGCATCGCGGGATTTCCGACCGAATGTCACCTTAACAGTTACTACAGTAGACACAGTAGATATAAAACATCGAAGGTGCAAAATACACAAAACCTAAAATGTAACAATAGATAACTTTACCTATATTCCTGAATATTCTATTACAAGCGGATAAGTCTAAGTGGATCTGGCTTCCTACTATACTACTCGTATAACGGGTTAAGATCGTTTTACGATGGGCAATCGCATCAATTATTACCTGGAAAACTATAAAACTTTAGTTCAAGATAAATTTTATAGGTTTTCCTGTGAAATTCTAATGGTTTGCAGTACGGGTTTCAAGTTATTCAACTATTAAAAGTCGAAACGACTGAATAAAATTGAAGTCGATACCTTTTCAGATCTATTGCCTTTGTTTAAAAGATCGTAAAGATATAGAACAGGTTTGTATTTAAGATTTTATTATAGTATTATTTTTAACAATTATTATTGTTCTCTTTCTGTCTCTCTCCAGCCTTTTAATGCTAATGTTAGGCACGGCCCTCCTCCCCCTCAAACGAAAGAAATCTTTACCTTTATAATATTAGTATGGAAGTAAATACAGAGCTTGAGAAACTCAACAGTATGTACCTAGTTTATTTCATAGGTGGTAGGAGAAATGGTCTCTGGAAAAGTAAATACTAATGATAATTCATCAGTTTTATGTACTTTAGAAGTAATAATATCCCTAAAATATTACGTGCTGAGTCACAAAACATATTAAATATTAGATGATAGATTTTATGAGGAGTACATAATAGCAACAGTCTACCTAAAGCAAGATTTAATACCACTAAATACGAAGAGCGTCATTACATTAAAGGATATAATAGGATGACCATAATTTACAACAAACTATCCAATAATTCCGATATTAGAATTTTTTTTTACCATTATATTAAGAAAAATTATTAAATTGGTACTGCTCCTTTACTTATCTTTACTAATTTATAAATGCGAAATCCGGATGATGACACAACAATTATTTTTGCGCGCTTAAATGTTAATATGATGTGTAACGAAACCATAGCGTGATTTAAAAACGTACATACAACGCCATCTATCGAGTGGTATGGAAAATTTCTGTTTATTAAGGTTTGATTTCTACATTTCACGCGTACGAAGTCGCGGTCAACAGCTAGTTATGTATAAATCTTTTTTTTCTAAAATTCCTAGAAAGAGTTCACAAGATGATAATAATAATTATGTTGATAGATTGACAGGTAGTTATTGCTTTAAGCAATGTTAAGTCGCGGACTTAACATAAGCGGTTATGTAATAAATTGTGCTGAAGGTATTAAATAAATTAATATGTACATTGGAATGCAGTAAATTATAGAATGCTATAATTTACTTTGATCTATAAATTTTACTTTTGCTACATTAAGGAATACCCAGATCTTTATAAAAAAAGACGTGTGGCACTCGGGGACTGCCGCGGCAAAGCTATTGCATAGCATTTTTCATCAACTTATGCAATTATAATTATTTATTTATTTTATTTATGCAAGCATATAAATATCTTTATCTTCTTTATCTTTATCTTTACTTCTTATAAAACAAAGTCGTAATTTTTGTATGTATGTCCCTATGTGAGCTTATATCTTCAAAAATACGCAACGGATCTTAATGCGGTTTTTTTAAATAGATAGAATGGTTTAAGAGGATGGCTTTTTTCGCATAATTTATTGAGGTTTGCTGTATACTGGATGAGATATGGTTAAATTTGCCGAGAAATTCAGCCGCGCGCGAGCTACAAATGAAAACGCTGCCTTATCTATGTGAGGTACAATAAACTAATGTATGGAGGAATTGTTTGTTACCTATAGTTCTTCAAAAAAGTCCGCGAGGGCATATGTCTATCTTTTAAGGGAAACCCGCTGTACCCATAATAATGTCAAAAAATTATCAAATTTAATAGGGTGTTTTCAAAAGCTATTTACGTGTATATAGTAATATTTTTTATCAAATTAAATAGATTAGTTAGCTTACGCAATTAATATAGATTATAACTGCTCTTTACAGCATGCAATTTAAATGAATATCTTAGAAGATATGACGAAAAAAGAATTACGCGCTATAAAATAAAATACTTAAACTGTTGGCTGAGCAACGCGAACGTTTCCTCGGTCTTCTATCCATACTCAAATGTTTGGATATGTAAGGATGTTTATTGTGCTTTCACGTAAAGACTACTGGATAGATTTTTATGAAACCTTTCAATGAAAAATGGAATAGAAAATGAACTAATTTTTTATCCTTTTTACCGCGGGTAACACCGCGGGGCTCAGCTAGTGTACCATAAACTAAAATAAGATAAATAATCCTTATTTACTGATGCTTACATCTGTCAATTGTTTATGGTAATTATGATAAAATAGCGATTGTCAATCAAATGTCAATACAATAAAATAAACATTATTTTATATTATTAAAATCTAAAATACGCTGTTATCTGAACATTTAGGATATATGTTATCGATTCAAAATGTTAATACGCTGTTTAATTTGAGGAAGGCGCTTACCCTTGGTATCAACAGGATGAAATAAATTGCGGAGCGAAGAGGGGATTACGCATGCGCAGTAGCGTCGATAATGTAAGGATTTTTTCATTACATTATTTTCGTTACGGAATTTCTTGATTCAGTCTCCACGTTCAAGGCCCGCAATAGAAGCTATGCAATAACTTAATAAATCATTTAATTAGAATACGTTTTATAATACGCATATTTTCAATCTTTTTCACTTTATGTTTCATTACAACAAAGTCTCGTATAATCAGTGATGTGTGGTCACTAAGTTTATATTGCTAATACAATTTTACGGCTCATACTTTACCTATTATGCTGAGGTAGATATGTGGACAATTTGGCTGTTTATTCGACATTTACCTCGCTGTAATACAGTTAAACCGTATATTCGTTAGGATAGGATTTGTGGACAACTGTAATACCTTTTTATTAGTTTCTGTATCTAAAGAAAAATATATAAAAACGTAAGTTGATATAATATTAAAATTAATCTTTAAGTTAATGTTTGTCCGTGTGGTGACGGATTAATAATACAAACGTCACAGCCCCATTTCCTTCCCAGGGTGCTGTAAAATCCAGCTAAAGGATATTGTACACAGAAAACATCCTATGTGAGAGACGGAAAACTCGAAAATAAATCTTATGCCAACACGCCTGGTAAACGTGGTATAGTAAATTGTAATCCCTTACATAGTGGAGATGGCTAACTCCCAACTCCGGGACGTTAAAGGGCTGGAGAGAGAGAGCGAAAGAATTAGTAAATTTAAGTAAGCTACAACGGGGCTAATTTCCTTAATCTGTTCTCTGTCATGTATTCATGTATGTATGTATTTATTCGTATATAATTATGGTTGTATTTATATGTGAGTTTACTGGTATTAAATATATTAGCCTGGTATTAGCTATATTTTGCTTCAAATTTTTTATTTTTTTATTTTCATTTTCCTTCTAATTTTTTATTATTTTAACCTTCTAATTGTTATCATTTTAATTTTTTTTTATTTTTAACATTCTATGGTTACACACCTACCTTACTTATTTCTGCATCACCCTATGGTTGACTGGAAGAAAATGCCTAAGGCATTAAGTCCGCTAGTACAATTCTTTGTATGAAGTGTGTAAATAAATAAATAAAATTAGTTTGTTCAGTTTTTAATTCCACGTGTATGTGAAGTTTTCAAATACATAACAAGAAACTGATAAATGTTTGTTGTCCGTGACGTACTCAGCTTACTTAGAGTAAATTCGTGGTAGAAAATGTTGTAGCTAGGGTGACCATGATTATTTAGGACTACTACGGACCACTACATGAAATATTAAATAGTGACATCTATAAAAAAACCGTGCAAAAAAAGACGCAAATTTCTGAAGTATTTAATATTTTTTGACCATATTATATACCAGAAATATTATTTCTAAAGAACAAAATCGATTAATGAGATCAACAATGAATTTGTCATTTTTTAATATAAAAAATATGTGTGATTAAAATTTAATATTTATGTATTTGACACGCGTCTCAATCCGTAAAAAGTGGTTTTATTTAACCAAATGAGTCGCACAAGTGTTAGACCATAAACATGTGTGATTCCCTGCAAAAATTGCGTTATATCCAATTGTTGCTACTAATATGCTAATGATCAACAAGAAAGCTGTTTTTACTTTTTAATATCATCGAAAATGTTACATGACATTAATTATTCGGGAGAACCCCAAAATTTATACAACTGAGGGAAAACTTAGTTGGGAAAATGTAGTAACTAAAGCTTTTCATATTATTGTGTAAGGTTTAAATAACTCAAAATTTTTTGAAACTTAGAGTAATATTAGACCTTCGTTATGTTCAGGACAGTCTGTATAACTCTAATAACATATCCACCATAGTGAAAAGAACATCTATATCGTGGGACATTGAGTAACTCATGCAATGTAACACGCGCCACGGAGTCACCTTCATAACGTGTGTACGTGACCTCCTTCAAATACTTCAAGATCCCGACTATTACATGATATTCTTGTCACCCTAGCCTTAATAGCTGTTGCCGTTTGCGTTACATTCACAGACCGGTTTGAATTTTTTTGTCTGGTAATACATACCCTCATTACAGACACGTGATTTGATGATAGTGCTACGTAGCTCTAGATTTGAGTTAACGTCTTATTATGATATCTTTTTTTTATATTGATATAAAAATTATGTAAAATGATGGTATATTAAACCAACAAATTTATTTAGGACTTTTTTTGCCAAACGTGATAGCGAAGTCACCCACTGAAAAATTTCGAGCGCGAATGACAAGTTAATCTTACTAAATAGTGTTAATTATCTAAACTATTTTAGATTTGCGTTTTCTAATTTTCACGAATCTATCTATCTAAACTAAACTAATCTAAACTAAAACCAACAGTTTAGATTAGTTTAGTTTAGATAGATAGATTCGTGAAAATTAGAAAACACCCACTGTAAAGTTGGCCATCCGAAGTCCCGTGACCGAGACGGGTGACTCGTCAAATTAATGTCCATTTTCACTTTGCCACAAGAAGACAAGAATACATTTAAGTCGGTCACACCGCTCGCTCTCGCAATGTCTAATGCAGGTCGGGGGACCCGGCGCGCCTTGTTAAGTTTTAAGTTGTCCTTGTTAAGGTGAATTGTAATTCTGCAATTAGAATACATACCTTCACCTTAACAAGGAATATTGGACCGACCCTTAATTATAGAAATAGATATTTGGGGGTATCATTTAGTGCCTATCCGCCTAATAACGTGGATTTACTAATAGCAAATGCTTTGCGCCCTCCGTCTTTGTTGGCTCTACGCTTGGTCTTTGCTTTTAGCTCTGAAATCTTCTTCAAACAAAAGGTTTCCTATGCTAGTGACAATAAAATAATCCAGGGGCCTAGTAGAATTTCCTACAGGCCCCGTGTTTGCCTAATCCGGCACTGCATACATTAATTACTCTAAATCCAAAAACTAAAAAACATAAAACGCAAATGGATAAAAAATATACCAGTATCAACGTTGAAGATACATTAAATATTCAAATAAGAAGATTGAATTTTCCTCTTTTAACTTATTCATATCTGTCAGATATCCTTGTTTACGAAAATTTATGATAACTAATTTTTGTTCGTCCTCACTCTTTTAGAATAAATTAAATATTAGGTTGGAGCACTTGGAGCGTCTCCATTTTATTCAAGTGTCCATTTTGCAATTTAAATTTTAGTGAATTAATATTAATGTAAGCAAAATTTAGGTAACAACAAAGTAACAAAGTATTTGATTATAGAAGAGTTTTATCCATTAAGCTTTTTATCCATCGATCCATCCATCTATCAGCCTCTCTCCGTCCACTGTTGTACATAGGCGTCTCCCACAGAATGCCACAACGCGCGATCTTATGCCGCTTGCACCCAATTTAATGATATCATTGACTTGATGATATTGTCGTTTCACCTTGTCTGGGGCTGCCCATCGCTGCGTCGTCCGATACGTGGTCGCCACTCTAGGACTTTTCTTCCCCAACAATCATCAGTCCTACGAGCGCTGTGGTCTGCCCATTGCCACTTCAGCGTGCTGACCCTTCAGGCTAGGTCGTGTAAGCTTATTATATCACCATCATAATCATAATTTTATTGTCATACCATTTTTCCATAGGGGCAGGCCGGGATTATAGAGTGCTGAGCGGGAATCGAAACTGCGACCTCGTAAATTTCGTTGATATTTATTTGTGTGATATTTATGATTGTCATATAAATGTTTGTATTTCGTCTGGGTTTCTATGTATTTTAAGTATGTATTTACAAAACAAATTAGTATAATAATATGTATTCTATCCGTATTCTGGTACCCATAACACAAGCATATATTATAAGCTTAGCTTGGGACCAGAGGACGTTCTGTGAAATGTCCATAAATATTTGTTTAAAACAAAAAACGGGAATAGTTTTATAAATTTCCCGCATACGGAGTCGCAATTAACAGCCAGTCTGTATGTATATATTTATATCATAATCTTTGACACGAAGGCTATGAGAAGCAATAGGGCGTGAGGACAAAAGGTACCAGTGGACTGTAAACTAGATAACCTTTAAATTAATTAATGGTGAGTATGTTATCGTATGCACCATTACATGTGAAGCCCCAATATATAGCAGTATACATAGGATATTAACCTTTGTCAAAGGGCTCTACATAGATTATGTACTTCTAATACTATATACGTCTCAATATATTATTGTTATTATTAGGTCTTGGTCCGTGTGGTGACTGACTAAGAATACAAGTGTCACGATCTCTTTTCCTTCCCAGGGAGTTGTAAAAGTCAGCTAAGGGATATTGCACACAGATAACATCATCTGTCAGAGACGAAAATCTCGCAAAATAAAGCCTGTGCCAACACGCCCGGTCAGCGCGTCACAGTAGACCATAATATTTTAATTATTTTTATTTCATAAAATTTTAATTATTTTTATTTAAAAGAATAACAAATTGAAATTAATTTATTATTTGATTTATGAATACTACCATCCATTTATTTCCGTGAGTATCTTAATAGATTTCAATCTGTATTCGTGTGAAATCTTCTGTGGAAATCTTTGAAATAAATCAATGAAAACTGGTAAGGAAAAACCGTTTTTTTTGCCATCCTGTTACTCAATGTAACATTTTTTTCAATTTCCTACACTTTCAATATTACCTTATACAAAACATAGCTGTTGCCCGCGACTTCGAACGTGTAGAATTTAGAAAAATGTTCTCTGCAATTTATTATCCCACGGGAACCTTGCATTACTTCGGGATAAAAAGTAGCCTTTATGTTGATTTGGAACATAAGCTACATTATTATAAAGTTTCAGTAGTTTTTGCGTTAGAGTAACAAACATGCTAACATCCATACTCAGAAACATTCACATTTATAATATTACTAGCTTCTGCCCGCGGCTTCGCACGCATTAGAGGCTGAATCGAATTTGAAATCAAACCTAAAATAAAAACTGAAATCTGAATTGAAATTATTGGATAGTAACATCAATACTGAAATCCATTACAAAATGTACATCATTCAACAATCGATACAAAACACCATGTACATCAAATCAAAATATGTATATAAAATAAAATCATAGTTAAATACGATACCAACATGACGACTACGATTGATATTAAAATTCAAACAAAAACAAACTGAGTTAAATTATTATATTAAAACTAGCTGTCCCGGCAAACGTTGTATACCAATTTTCGTGCAATTAAATTCTGTAAATTTTGCGTGAAAACGTCACAAACAAACAAACTCACTTTCACTTTTATATATAAGTAAGGATACAAAAACGAAATATACTTATGTATGTTACTGAGTAGACGTAAGTATACTTTCCATGAGTATAAAACAGTAAATAAAGGAAAACGCGCATCCAAAGAAAGAAATGTATAAATGCTATTACGGGTCGGCCATTTTGTTAATGCAGATGCAAATGTTCCCACATGAGAGCATTATGTCCGTGTTGAAGTACAATTTGGTATTTTAGGAGATTTCATATATTTCTAGGTTTCGTATTAAAGAGACTCAAGTCCTATTGCAAGCTTCCAAATATGGTAGGTAATATGCTGCTTGTATTGGTCCCCAAATTCTCCCGCTACAGCTATCTTAATACATTTTTGGCATATTTTTCTATATGTATTTAAGATTTATTGCATTTATCGGATCCAGAGAACTACCTAGAACACTCTAATGTTTTAAGCATTTAACATTATTTAACACGCTTGTATTAATGCATATACAACGTTGATAGATATATAAAACGCTTAGATAAATATAGCTCGGTACAGCTACTGAGCTATATTTATCTAAGCGTTTTACTTATATATCAATCAATGTGTTAGTCTATGTAACGGAATCTTTGAAAGCGATTTTCATCCGCTTACAGTGTAGTCGGAGAGATCTAAAACGCACACATATAAATGACTAATGACAATGCAATGATTAAATTAAATATACAGGATTTTAAAATATTTCTTTCTTTCTTTCTTTCTAAAACGTGTATTTTAGTTTTTCAACCAAGTAAATTAATTTCATAATATATTAGATTATTGCGTTCAATAGATCTAGAGAAATGGCTAGATAATTCTAATGCATTGCTTTTTGGAAAATAAGAGCTTTATTGATTTGCTGTTCTTAAGTCTAACTAAATAAATAGTTTAGTTTACTAAAAATATTTATTTGCAATGTTCTTCTAGCCAATATGACTTGAAAGATCATATGGCATCATACCCATTATTTAATCTAGTCAATTGTGATAAGTCTGAATTTTCATCCAACTGCAACTGAGGGCTCGTGAATGAAATAAAAAAAAACTACAAAATGAATTCCTATGGTTCCGTGAATAATGCATAACGGATTAAATTATCACAGTAGCTGTTTATTCAGCGTATGGTAGCGTATCTAGCATTAGGATTTAAAAGCCTTTAGATTAATTTTATTATTATGATAGATAGACTTGATTTATTTAGATCTAGATTTATAATTATGATTATTACCTCAATTTTAAAAATTCCTTGTAGGTTTAATTTAAAACCATGATAGAAGACTGTAAAATATAGTAATTGTATTGTAACTGTAACACGATCTCACTGGCTCGACAACTCGCTGTGTGCGCAGGCGTCACATCCGCTCTAGCCCGTGGCTTTCGCTGTAATGACTCAGCGCAGTGAGCGGAACACAGTAGGCAAGAGACAGTGTCTATCGTACTAAGAACTATATAGGTTCTGCTCAAACACTACATCTCTTCCTTATCAAAAACTTTATTATTAATTTGAATACATGCATAATCGG
Source organism: Orgyia antiqua (assembly GCA_916999025.1). Lineage (NCBI taxonomy): Eukaryota > Metazoa > Arthropoda > Insecta > Lepidoptera > Erebidae > Orgyia > Orgyia antiqua. The sequence continues at coordinate 19,305,573 of OU779870.1, forward strand.
ATTAGTTTCGCTCATGGCTATAGCTAGCAAAAGGAAACAACTCCTGCGACAACGGCGCCCACATACATTGCGCAGTACAGCAGAGTACACTTCGATTTGTAGAAAGAAACATTTCTAAGCCTTTCGTACCCAACGATAACTTTGATTACATTCCAGCAAAGACCGACAGTAAATCATTGGTAATTACACCACAAAACTGCGTAACCAAAATCGCTTCACAATGTTTCAGTGGCTATTTTATTAACCTACAAGAGTCAACTTGCCCAGTTCGTCATGACTTAAACAAACGAATAAATCATAGGTAAAAAGCCCAATTTCCCTATAACATTAACTGCGTAATTAAAACCAATCTACGATGCTTCACTAGCAGGCACTACGCTCCACAATCTACAGAGTTCACCCATTCGCCCTTTCTCACAACTCGAACAACCAATGCCGTCTTCTAGCACCAACACAGCGTCCTCATCTGGTTTTCACGTCACGCATGATGACTTAATGGAAGGAGTTTCAATATTACTTTAATTTTATTTCTCTTTAACATTCTTTAATACATAATTCAAACGTGTTTTTAATTCATTTTATTGATATTTTATCTAACTATGTAATAGCGAACACTTCATCAACACATCGTTTTAAAGTTTTATGACTCCTGTCTATATAACCTCCCTTTTCCATCGTTGTTTTAAATTAAATAAATTAGCAGGCAATTACTTCTGCAATTACTTTTTCAAATTGGAAACATCGAGCAATCCTAACCATCCGGTAACAGGACCGTGAAAACATTTGAAGGAAGCAATCTCCATTGTGTGATAATGTGCTATCTTTAAATTACAATGCGCTATCAAACTTTGTGATTTGTTATTGGCAAATAAAATCGAAACAAAATCGTTTTAACTGTTTACTTTAAAAGTATTTCCAAATGCAAAACACCTACTGGCGAGTTACGGTTATGCAATTATAGAGCCAAACAACGACTAAAGTGGACTCACGAGAATAGGATCCTTATACAGGTGCCAGAAACTAGGAATAGAGATTAGCTGACACGACCAGTAATTGGTTAGCACGAGCCACCACGAAGATCATGTTTCTAAAATGACGCTTCAAAAAGAAGATTTCACAAACGAATCTTAAATACACCCCAGTAAAGTGTGTAATTGATGTTATTTATTAATGGCTAACTAGACGTTACAAACGTCAATAGTATTATCAAGCTCGTATGATCTTTAAATGAATGTTTGTTAAAACAAAGATTTTAAAGACTTATTATGCGTACACCACAATAGAATTATTTTTAAAATTGAGAATGGTTACTAGACGTCTTCACACGTCAGCAGCACAGTCGAGATCACAATCGTGAATTAATTTAACAAACTAGCTTGTGCATAGTTCTCTTAACCTTTCATTTGTTTTCAGAAATTTTAAAATTTTAACTAGTTATACTCTCATTCTTAGTTTCGCAAAAATGTTGACTCCACCGCTACAATTAGACAATGAGCGATGTTTGTATCACAAAAACTACGAACATATTGTTCAGAGAAAGTAACACGGAAAGAACTTACCAAATTTTCAGCTACTCACGCGCATAAGCTCATTGTAGCTTACCTCGCTTGTTTCTACTTATTTAACACACACTGGTTTTATATAAAACTAGCGGACCCGGCGCAAACGTTGTTTGCCATACTAAAAAAAAAAGGTTTGAAAAATAGATGTTGGCTGATTCTCAGACCTACTGAATATGTATGTAAAATTTGATAAAAATCGGTCAAGCCGTTTCGGAGGAGTACGGTAACTAACACTGTGACACGTGAATTTTATATATTAGATAAATTAAGAGTCCTTCTACACGCAATAGGCTTAGGCAATACTACTTCACGATATAATAGCCATGTGAAATTAAACTAACTGCCATACGGGCTGCGTCTCGAGTTCAATGCTTACTTCTGATATCAGAGAAGATGAAACTCAAACCGGGTGGTTGGGAAGATAATCAGTCTTCAATCGTAGAAATCATCCCACAGATGATCATACCTCGATCTAGCATTCTCCAAAATGATAAAACGGGGATACAAATCCACGGAGTCAGCCACCATTCTCCTTCGCCTGCTATGCGCCCCACCCCTCTAAAAAGAAGACTCAAGGACTTTCATACACAACGACTACGCAACTTTGCACTCTCTCACAAAGACACACTAAGATCATACTTTCGCGGATGTTCGAACCGTTTAAATTACAGAACACGACTGGCTACGACGCCTACGTCGACGCCGACGCCTATAAAGACCAACTCAACACCGATACGTCGGGAATTGAGCAGTGTAACGGCCCGTACAATACTGACTGCTCTAGCTGCGAGTCTTTCGTATTCATGCCAACGAGCAACGAGTTGCGGTGGGTAGGCATCGACTAATCGAGTCCATATAATTGTTACAATCAAATTGATGGCTTTAAATGATCAATCGATTACAAAACAACACTGTACGTGAATGAAAACAATCCCTCGCCAGTTCCGATAGACAACCGTTCAGAATTCAGCCAAGTAACTGTAAAAGAGATTTTTAATTACTTTAATTACCAACACACTTTATTACCAACACGACTTTATTTATCTACTTGTTTTAGTAAATAACAATGAAATTAAATAATACTTAGTCAAACATAAGAGCATTATTACAACCTGCAAATAATAAAACTTTTCGCGATTTTGTTTGTACATTTCCAATTTAATGGAAGTAACCTTGTACTTTTTTCTTTTTCCAATTTAATGGAGGTAACCTTGTACTAATTTCACAATGTTTTTTAGCACTTTGCCCCCTTTTATTTTGATTCAATTTGATTGATTTAATTTAAATAGCCTGCCCTTTGTCCTCGTCGCCATTTGTAGTGTACCTGTAACACGATCTCACTGGCTCGACAACTCGCTGTGTGCGCAGGCGTCACATCCGCTCTAGCCCGTGGCTTTCGCTGTAATGACTGAGCGCAGTGAGACCCCCCCCACACACACAGTAGGCACGAGACAGTGTCTATCGTACTAAGGACTATATAGGTTCTGCTCAAACACTACAGTAAAAATAATTTTGTGAACATTTTTGAAGATGTCTGATGTGTGGCCTCAACTGGCCTTCCTGAGCGGGGGTCGTCTTCAATCGACTTTCGACTTACTATGTTTGAAAAGACCATGTAACTTTTAAATAATTTACTTTATAGGACACTGTTTTGTATAGACGGTTCCAATTTCATTCAAAATGGTCAAATGATATAAATAATAATGATATAATATATATTACTAGCTGACCCGGCAAACGTTGTTTTGCCATACAAATATCAGTGGGTGGAGGCTTTTGAAAAATAGATGTTGGCCGATTCTCAGACCTACTGAATACGCATATAAAATTTCATAAGAATCGGTCTAGCCGTTTCGGAGGAGTACGGTAACTAACACTGTGACACGTGAATTTTATATATTAGATATATACTAATTACTAATATTATAGATCTGAAGAGTTTGTTTCAACCCACCAATCCCAGGAAACGCGGCCGCGCTGGTCCAGTTTCAAATTTTTTTTCTATGTTAGATAGTACATTCATCGAGGAAGGTTTTAGTCCACATATTATCACGCTATGACCAATAGGAGCGAAGCATCAGTTAAAAATTTTGCAAAAATGGGGAAAAAATCAACTAAACTCTGCTGACTTTAAAATTAAATTTCACTCGTATAAAGTCGCAGGCAAGTCGCTTGTGTGGTATAAAATGCTATGAATTATGTTAAAAATATAAGAAAAATTGTATCATTTCAAAATATAGAAATTTCTTGAGCTTAACAAGAAATTTCTACGATCGTACGGCCTGCTTGACTGCCTTGAGAGGAAAACAGCTATGACTCTATAATTGTGGATTCGGAAAATTACTTATATGTTTTTTTATTCGCGTTTAAATATATAAGTAATGTAGAAGCTGTATTATAACATTTTAACTTTTGTTTGAAGTTAACTAATCAGAATCTCTATGCGACACTTAGCATTCATCCCGACACCGCTCGTTAAAACTATCGTTCTATGTAATTACACCTTGTATTCACCAATGTATCTGTCTTGTGTAAACTTAGACCTACCGTTACACCGAAGTGCTAAATTACGTTAAAAACTGTCCAATATTTAAAAAATAACCATTTCTACGGATTTAGACGCGTGTATTTGTTTTAAATTTTAACCCGACGTTTCAGAGACTTTGCAGTTACCATGGTGCCAGACAAGGTTGAGCTGTAAAGTTTCCTCCACGATCGGTTGTTACAAGGTTTCCCCTCATTTGATAAAAATTTCATTTTTCTATGACCGTAATGATAAACTTTTATCAGTATCCTTGTTTATTATAACACAAAATCGCTAGTTTTGTATGTATGTATGCTATGTTAGCTTATATTAAATTTTAAAACTACGCAACGGATATTGAGGCGGTTTTTTAATACATAGAGTGATTTAAGAGGATGGCTTTTTTGTATAATTTGGTTTGGTTTCAAATTTCTTCGTGTATCGATTTGCGGGAAACAGCTAAAACAATATTTCAAAACTAAAAACAAATACACACGTCTAAATCCGTAAAAAGTGGTTTTACTTAAGCAATATTGAGTCGCGCAAGTGTTAGAGAACAATATTATGATGTTAATGTTCCAAATTATTACCTTTTTATTAGCCAATAAAATAACTAATTACAGTGTTTTTTTATTGTCTCACAGCTTTTAATCGCATTTTTATTAGCTTTACTTGTATATAGATTAAATTATCATGAAATATATGTAGTACACAGGAAGTTTAGTGGAAAATTATTACCAAAAAATACGTAAGCCCCTACCTAATACGTAACCCATATTTGGGTATTATATTTTACTTAAACATAATTACGTTTAAGTACATTTTTCAAAGTCAAATCAAAGATTCTTATATTAATTTAAAAAAAAAGATTAATATGACAAAAGATAACGATATCTGCTGAGTTTCTTACGCCGGTTCTTCTCAGCGGATTGAAAGTCCTGAACCGGTGGTAGGGAAAAAAATTTTTGGACATATCATAGGAGCTTATTTTTTTTTGGCAAAAAGAGAATATGCCTACGTGAATAAATGATTTTTGATTTGATTTGATTTTGACATGCTCTTTTAAAAAGTCAGAAGCTAGGCGGCTGTTCCAAAAGGGAATCCTATGGAGAACAACAGACAAGAAACTCCATGGATTTTTTTTTTCATTGTTTCGTTTTTTTTAACATAACGGAATTTTCCTGTGCCGGAATGGAACCCGCAACCTCGTGAGCGGTAGTCCATTAAATGAATTACTAGACCTCGAGGCCCGTCACAATGAAATCAATTTGTTGATAATCGTTAGTAATGTTCTATTAACTTAATAAATCAAATTATGGTGGAAAAAGTGACTGCCGCAAGCGGGACCACCATAATTTGATTTATTAAGTAAAAAGAATAGCATGTGAATTGCAAAATTAATAAATTTCTTTAGTAATGTTCTATTAAGTTGTTATTTTAAAAATATTTTGTGGGTGAGAGTTGACTACTATGAGTGACTACAGTCACTCATAGTAGTCATTATGAAATTAAAAACACTCATACTACAGTATGTGGGTTTTTAATTTCATCATCATCATAACATCACGCATTTTTCCCATAGGGGTAGGCCGAGACTATAGAGAGCCATCTGCTACGATCCAAACATACTTCCTTGGCTTCATCCACACTCACACATCTGGTCATACATGCCCGACGGTTGTAAGTGCTACGCAATTTAATACTTTTTCTTTTAATTTCACTTTCAAATTTCATAACCAACCTTATAATTTTATAAAATTCAAAGATTTTAACACAATGTAACATAGTGAGTATTACAATACGGTGTAACAACTTACCAAGTAATGCCGAAAACCATTGTTTTTAATAGCTACAGCACTGTTTAGGCACTAACATTCATTCTAATTGGCACTCTCATGGGTCTTAGTTACTTACAATACTAAGAGATACCAAAGGTGATAAAAGAAGGGTCTCCATTTAAGTTTCTACTAACTTTCGCCCGCAACTACGTATTTGTGGAATTTAGAAAATTTGCCCAGTTTTTGCAACATTTTTTACTATCACTTCGCTCCTATTGGTCGCAGCGTGATGTTATGTAGCCTATAGCCTTCCTTGATAAATGGACTAACGATCAATGAAAAAAAATTTCTAATCGAACCAATAGTTACTGATATTAGAGCGTTCAAACAAACAAACAGATATACTCTTCAGCTTTATAAAATTAGTACACTTCCTATAGCCATTTGTGAAGCAATAATCTTGCTAATGACACAATTAGCTTCCCAAAGAGACAATTTGTTTTTGAAACGGATATTTCGCAGTTAATTTTCATTTTATTTTTTCACACCTATTTGTAGTTAACAGAAGATAAGCAGACATTAAATAGGGAATAATGTTTTTTTTAAATTCCAATTAAAAAAATCGATAACACAAGTGCTGATCAATGTTATATTATATAGAGATGCAAAGAGTTGCAACAATTCATTCATCAATCAATACGCTTATAAAATATATTATACGGGATTGTTGATGTCGACCCAGATTTCGACCATAACCATATGAATCGAACCTGCGGCCTCATAAACGGCAGTCCGTGGCCTGAACCTTTCGACCATGATGCCCGTCTACAATAGGTTTGATTCTCTAACAGAAATAATGTATCTATTGCGAAATAATTAGACTGCATTTATTCGTAATATATGGTCCTTCATGCGTAGTTTGTAAATACAGGATGCTCTATGTACATCTTGAATAAGAAGGTAATTAATTTAAGAAAGAACTTTCTGGAACTGGTATTTATCTTCAATACTTAAAATCAATTAAAGATTTATCTATAAGGCCATTAAAACAAACTGCTTCCTAAAAGATTTATTTAAATAATTCAATTGACTTTTCGAACAAAACAATTTATAAAATTTACGATGATTGTTGAAAATAATATATAACACTTGTTCGTTCACAGTTGGAAATATCAAATTCAACTCCATACCCATAATAAGCTAAGCATAAGCTTGTATTTTCATTTCGTCAAATATAACGGGAGCTCCTGGATGCAGATAGCGCAAGACCACGCGTTTTGGCGTTCTACAGGGGAAGTTTATGACCAACAGTGGACGGAGAAAGGTTGATGGATGTATGGATGGCTTTTCATTTCAGATTTGAACCCTGTTGATCCAACTTCTAGCTGATCCGGTGCCCCTTTTAGTCCGACAAGTCTATCATTGCGAAATACACAGTAACAATTTGTTTCAGAAGGGTGTACGTTGCATTCACAACATTCCTGCAAAGAGATAAACCCAATGTGTTTTAGAAATCATTGATTTCTCAAAATCATCACTAAAATTTTATATCAAATTCCCCATCGGCTAATTATTCCAAACATCTGAGCGGGTATTTTTCTAAAAATTTACACATATAAATTTTTGAGACAACGCAACACGATGTTACAATAAACGAAACGCAATAGAAACAAAACGTACAAAACATAACTCGTCGAGTGAGAGTATAGAAAAAAAAAACAAATTCCAGACATTTTTATGTTGGCAACACATCACGTACTTGTAACAATTTACAAAACTAAATTTAAGGTATCGAGTGCGTTTAAATAATGAAAGAAGTCTTAGTCCGGTCACTTAGTATAGTGTGGTAGCGATAATAACTGGAAAGGTCTTTGTGGTGACGCATGAAGTTTGCATAAGCCATGACGCATGTGTATAAACGGGCGTCTGGAAAACAAAGCTGGAAGTCTACTGCTCAAACCCCAGTGGACGCAACCTTGCCCTGCGAGAGCACATACGCTCTGGTGGCATATTACTCCAGCAGGGCCCCAAGCAAGGGTCGTAGCGCGCAGTAGGATTGGACCCGTATAAATTAGTTTTAAATTTTTGCCCAACGTTTTGGAGACTTCAGTCACCATGCTGTAGGGTGAGACTGAGCTGTAAGGTGTCATCTGTGATCAGTTGTATAATTTACAGGTATAAAAAGCACATAGGCATAAACTAAAGGCCAAAGAGCCATTTGTGATCTATCTATGTATCGGGTTATTGGTAATTCGATGTGTTCTAGCCAAGAGAGATAGAAGGGCAAAAATGCTACAATATTAACCCCTTCAATGTAGGCCAAAAGTTAGTAGCTTGTGAGATAATCAAGAAAAACCATATTCTTTTAAATTTTCCTTTTTTGACGCTAACGACGAGTTTAAAAAAAACTGTTGATTCAATGTTAGCTATGTATTTTTTTATTAGTATGTAAGTTAGTGATAACTCTTATCTTTATATAAATCTCCTGTCACGATGTTTGTCCGCGATTGATTCCTAAACTACTTAACCGATTTTAAATTAAATTGGCACACCGTGAGCAGTCAGGTCCAACTTGAGAGATAGGATAGCTTAGATCTTTATTTAAAGTCGCAATTTTATTTTATTGCAAATTATTTGTTTGTATTGTATAGCAAAACAACGTTTGCCGGGTCAGCTATAAGTAATAAAATATTCCGCGTAGTAAATAATAAACGCGGGTGACGTCAAGGGCCTCGGCTAATAATTTTTAAGTACGTAAATATTTGTATAATATTTAACAAGCAGAGTTAATACTAGTTTTAAAGTAACCGTCATAAAAGCAGCGCTTTTCCGCTACACGCTCACTTGAGCACATAGCTACAAGAATATTTATTTACCAAACGTACGTGTCCGTACTTATTTCCTGTTATTTATATCTTTCGTATTATTTAATATAGCGCTTATTTTGTAAAGAAATATTTCTTATATTTTATAGTAGCTCTTAGTGGAACAAAAGTTTAGTATTGTGGTTAAGATTATTGAAGTAATATCAGGATAAAGTATTTATACTCTCTCTTTGTTTGTTACGCTAATTGCAGGAACCACTGCACACTGGCTCGATTTTAAAAATTCTTTTAGTGTTCAATAGTAAATTTATCGAGAAACGTCATAGGCTATAAAACATCATGCTGCGGCTAATAGGGGTGAACTAATATAATATATGTTTGCTTTATAATATTGGTATAGATAAGCAAAGATATAGAAGAATTGTTCTTTTAAAGATGTAGGATAAGCAAGTTTTACTCTATATTTGGTTAGAAAATTTCCTTCAAACTTGTAACATCTATACCATAAGATACTCTTATTATTTACAGGTATGTTACATATTATATTATGATCATAAAATAAATTGCAAGTATGAAACTTCATGCGATACGAGAGTGGTAAAAGTTTGAAGAAACATTTAAGTTACCAACGAACAGCATCGGTAAACACTTATTGAAAGTTACACAGAATATTTTTCTTAAAAGAGATTAGAGTAGATATACTGCTTTTATTCATGACATAACTAAAATTACTATTCTACAAACATAGAGCCATCATGGAAAACTGTAACGGACGATTATATATTTTGTTTTTAGGGTTCCGTACCCAAAGGGTAAAAACGGAAACCCTATTACTGAGACTTCGCTGTCCGTCCGTCCGTCCGTCTGTCACCAGGCTGTATCTCAAGAACGGTGATAGCTAGACAGTTGAAATTTTCACAGATGATGTATTTCTATTGCCGCTATAACAACAAATACTATAAATAAAATAAAATAAATATTTAAGGGGGGCTCCCATACAAAAAACTGATTTTTTTTACCGTTTCTTGCTCGATACTAATAACGTTGCCTTATGTTGCATAGATAATGGTACGGAACCTTTCGTGCGCGAGTCCCACTCGCACTTAACCAATTTTTATTAAAATGTCGTATAAATAACGCTCCGATTAAAAACTAATTTAAATTACGATCTAATATCTAGTTTTAGTTTAATGACTTATCGGAGGTTTAAAAGTTCGCTAAAATAGGTTCGCGAAAATTGTCAAAACTTGTTATTCATAATAGTCTTTTTACGCTAAAACGTTTATTATCTCTCCGATAAAATCTCCATTTAAACCTCCGATAAGTCATTATGAATAAGACCATAAGTTTTAAAGAAAATCATGCATTATTGTGTTTTTAAAGCTTTGTATGAATTGGTTACGCAAATATATTGGTCAAAGTCAATAAGTGTAAGAGCTTTTAGCACAACATCATACGCGTGGATTTTAGAAATATTAAAAAAATACACCTAAATCACTAACGCAGCTCAAGCAACAGAAAAATTTGGATAATATTCCCCGTTTCTGTAACATTTTTCAGTGATGATCGCTCCTATTCGTCGCAGCGTGATGTTATATAGCCTATAGCCTTTCTTGATAAATGAACTATCAAACAAAAAAAGAATTTTTCAAATCGAATCAGTAGTTCCTAAGATTAGCGCGTTCAAACAAACAAACTTTAGCTTTATATGTTAGTATATTATACACACAAGCATTTTAAGTTTAGACTTAGATCAAGTATCAAAACCAAACTTAAACTACGTAAAGTTCTTGATACTTTATGTGTTATTCACACAAATATACAGACATAACACAAATTGCTAGTGGAAAACTTCGTGAAACCTGAAGTTTAAAGTTATCTACCATACCGGCTGCGCTAAACATATACTTGTTTTATCACTAGCTGTTGCCGTTGTCGTACGTGTTAAATTTAGAAAGCAAACCGTAATAAATTTTACAAAAAAGCCATCCTCATGAACCATTATATCTATTGAAAAAACAGCATCAAAATCCGTTGCGTAGTTTTGTTACAAAATAACGACTTTGTAGTAGGTAAAGATTATTTTATATTGTATTATTTTAATCAAAAATACAGGAAATAAAATGAATATCGTTGTGGAATTATTTTTGATGTGACGTAATGAGGAGGGATAAAGGGCATCTAAGCAAAAACGTGATGTATATGAATGTTGATAGCCGGAAAATGAGAGCAAGACCAAAGAAAAGATGGATGGAATGTGTGAGAGACTATAATTTATATGAAAGAAACAGGAGTTGATAAGAATATGACGGCTGATAGAAAAGGCGGGAAGAAAAATACGTCCTATGCAAACTCTAAGTAGCAGCTTGGGATAAGGGTTGGAAGAAGAATCTATGGAATTATTTAAAAAAAATAATTGAACCAAAACGAAATCCCTGATGATTAATACCTTTTTAAATATATCGCAATGTTAAGTATAAAACAACAATGCCTTTACAATATTTAAGGTAAATACCAATGGAAATTATACGCAAACGACGCATTTAAAATAATGATTTGGGATAAGGGTCCTTGAAAAGCCGATAAAAAATGTACAAGCTCTGGGGAACTGTCCACTTTTGTAAATAAATCATACAAATTGATTCATAACAGTTAACTGTGCATTGTTTTATTGATATCATTATTTTAATACACAGGAAGACATTTTGATAAATATACAGTATTGTTTTTGATAGACCATGAGGGAAATCGGTAGTTTGTCTTCAAACAAAACTGTGTGTTAGATCTTTGTATAAGACATTTTTTTGTGTTTCCACCTTCAGCCCACCGAGCCATGATGGTTGGTACCTTTATTAGATTCTACGGTACTATGAGGTACTCTGATCTAACCTATTGTTAACCAATTGTACTATGTAATAGTTAGGTTATTGTACAGATTGATTTCTACTTACTATCCCCTTGACTTGAGGGTTATCGCAAAGGTGTAACCTAAGAGGGAGATGTTCTAATTATTTAAAGAAAAGATGGTTTGGATCCTTTTAAATATCCTTTAATCTACCACCAGTTCGGAATACAGGTTTAGTAGAGAAGAACTGGCAAGAAACTCCACTATTGTTCCTTTCATTTAATATACATATTACAATTTAGCAACACAACATGATATCACTTAATGACAGTTATAGGAACCCAAAATCTTATAAGCCTATACACCATAATTATTAACAATAATGTATTAAAGCAACACTTACGCAAAATTTTATCCAAACTTTCCTGTGTCCCTCAACCTCACATCCCTTTCTTCCTCTTCGACTCCCGCCAAAAACCACTTGACACATTGTAATGTTGCCAAGTTTTTCCCCAAAAAGCCGATATCGAATCCCAAATATTCGATTTAGTAAATCAATTAAACGAACCCTAACACCTTGAGCCTTACTATGACCCGCAAGTTACGGCAACCCCGACTCTACAGGGGCAACATTTGGCCCCCCCGGTGGGTCACAATCAAGTATCTAATCAATTCAAGTATCTAGCTTTGAAAATTAAACAAAACATATAAACCTACTGATGAGTCTTTAATTGTTAAATAAATTAAATGCACAAGTGTCTAAACATTTAAAGACAATCCAAAAGTATGCCACATCAGTTTGTATTAAAGCCACTTTAATATATAACTACCCACAATCTAATTGCGTCATGTCTGTCTGTCAAGCTGTACCCGCCTTTTGCTTATTCCCTTCTAAGTGCCCGGAATGCTATGACACCGTTTAATTAACTGCCAGTACATAGATGTTAGGTGTACAGGATATAACAATTTGTGGAAATGTGTGAACGACGTGTTATATTGTGTAAGTTTGATTGTATTAAATACTTTTCACGCACATATATTAGACTAGCTATTGCTCGCAACTTCGTACACGTGGGATTTAGAAAATTTTCCCTGTTTTAGCAACATTTTCTTTTAGTTTAACTAATGTTTTGTTTAATTAATGTTCCTATTTGTTGCAGCGTGATTTTATCCATGATTTTATTTAGCCTATAGCCCTCCTCGATAAATGTACTATACAATATTGAAAGAATTTTTCAATTTGAACCAGGAATTCTTGGGATTAGCGCGTTAAAACAAACAAACAAACTCTAACAGTTTTATAATATTAGTTTAGAAGTATAGATAGTATCATTATTCGTGTTAGGAATGACCTTATACATACTCTCTCTCTCCAGCCCATTCACGTCCCACTGTTGCGCACAGGCCTCCTCCACTTTGGGAGGGATTATGGTCTACTGTGGCGCACTGACCAGGCGTGTTGGCACAAGGTTTATTATTCGAGTTATCCGTCTCACACAAAGGATGTTATCTGTATACAATATTCCTTAGCTGGCTTCTACAGCACCCTTTATCTTGCACAGCTTGATCCGTCACTACATGGAAATACCCTATTTCTAATAACTCAAACTTACTTATAACCTTGTTTTTAAACTCTATAGAAGTTTGAACGCGAGGACGTTCATAAGATTCTTGAATAGTAACTTGTTGTGCCCAGCTAACAAGTGTTAAAATCTTCATTTGACCACTTTCTCGAAGTTGGATTTCTCTAACTATACTGTTTTTTAGATTATCTTATAGCTAAATTACTCAAGAAAATAAATAGCATATGTAGAATTTCCTAAAGGACAAATAGACATAGCATTAGCCGGCAACACAAGGAGTAATTACACAGAACGATTCTAACGAGCGGTGTCGATGTCGAGTAAAGCGACACTCGGGAATAATCAGATTTGTTGGCGACCAGGCTCCGAGCCAAATGACATCGTTCTATAGGATTTGAACAGAAACCGAATAACTACAATAAATGGAAAATAATTCTAGGTTATATCCTTTTTGGCACGTTGAGGAAATATGATAACAATTAATTTTGATGACATGGAAAAGCCGACATTCTGAAGTTAGCAAATCGCTATTACTTTAATTTATATTGCACCAATAAGTTTATTACGCTATTGCATAGCTTCCTTCCATTATTGTGGAGACCGAATCCAGAAATTCCGTAACGAAAATAACGTAATGAAAAACCTTACATTATCGGCGCTACTGCGCATGCGTAATCGGCGTAAAACGGCGTTACTGCGCATGCGTGGATTATGTCAATACATTTGATTGACAATCGCTATTTTATCATAATTACCATAAACAATGGACAGATGTAAGCATCAGTAAATAAGGATTATTAATCTTATTTTACATTAATTTATTAATATTTTGCGATTGACTCGCTATGCTTTTACTAAATAAACTAAATTATAATGGAAAAAATAATAACGATAAGCGGGACTTGAACCCGCGACCTCGGAATGCCGTTCCGTAGCTCTCCCAACTGAGCTATTATGGTCCACGCAAATGTTTACCAAATTTTCCACTACAATCATCTCAATGCGAGTTTTAACATCGTGCGATGTTTTTTCGTACAACGCCATCTATTGAGCGGTTTGCACCAACTCCATCAATCGATCAGTTAGTGTTCTTTACGGAACACAATTGGACCGAAGTAATGGCTGTACATGTATTTCTACATTAATTTATTAATATTTTGCGATTGACTCGCTATGCTTTTACTAAATAAACTAAATTATAATGGAAAAAATGATAACCATAAGCGGGACTTGAACCCGCGACCTCGGAATGCCGTTCCGTCGCTCTCCCAACCGAGCTATTATGGTCCACGCAAATGTTTACCAAATTTTCCACTACAATCATCTCAATGCGAGTTTTAACATCGTGCGATGTTTTTTCGTACAATGCCATCTATTGAGCGGTTTGCACCAACTCCATCAATCGATCAGTTAGTGTTCTTTACGGAACACAATTGGACCGAAGTAATGGCTGTACATGTATTTCTACATTAATTTATTAATATTTTACGCAATGTACAGCCATTACTTCGGTCCAATTGTGTTCCGTAAAGAACACTAACTGATCGATTTGTCAGTTGACAAAAAATGCTATGCAATAGCTTTACCGCGGCAGTCCCCGAGTGCCACAAGTCTTTTTTTTTACAAAATCTGTATATTATAAACTAACGATTTTAATAAATAAAAATGTGTACAACGAAATAGCAAAATAATCAGAATACGCCATATATGTTTTAATTTTTTAGTTAAGTTTATTTGTGCACATAGTATTGGTACCACTGCCAGCCACTCTCGTGTTTTAGCGAAACAATTTAACAACAATTCATTGAAGAAATACTACCTTTACAATAACTACAAATTAATAAATACATATACATAGACATTTCAGATAACGTCCTCTGGTGTCAAGCTAAGCTTATATGCCTGTGTTATGGGTACCAGAAAACTGATAGAATACATATTATATACTACATTTCTTTTGTAAATACATACTTATAATACATAGAAACACCTTGACGCAGTACAAAGATTTGCTTGACAGATAAAAATATCACACAATTGATTGTCCCGAGCGGGAATCGAACCCGCGACCTCTTGAACGGCAGTCCGAACCAAGTTATATTGTAGTACATAATTTTTATCTTAATTCCATAAATCTTTTAGTAAAGTGAAAGGCAAGTTCATTAAAAATCCATGTGACACCCAAAGGCTTTACAATCTCAACACGCGTTGCACCAAAGCGCTCACTGGATAAACAGCTAGCACGATAATGTAATCTGTGATACATTATTCAAAGCCTTGCGAATTAATGTAAAGGCTTTTTATATTAAATAAGGTTTTTTATTTACAAAGAAAAGATGTATAAACTTTATGAATAGTATGTATGACGTACGATATACGTACAGTATGACGAGCCTCTTGGCGAGTCCAGTGGTTCAGGTAACGGACTGCCGTTCACGAGGTCGCGGGTTCGATTCCCGCTGGGGACAATAATTTGTGTGATATAAAATTGCCATACAAATGTTTGTCCTAAGTCTGGGTGTTTACTATTTATTATAAGTATGTATTTACAAAAGAAAAGTAGTTTTTAATGTATTATATCCGTATTCTGGAACCCATAACACAAGCATAATAAGCTTAGCACAACTCACTTAGCACAGCACATTTCACACAACGTCCTCTGGTCCCAAACCAGAGGACGTTGTGTGAAATGTCCATGAATATGTATTATTTATTTTATTGAATATTTATATTCTTAATCTATCACCGCTCGAATAATCGTCTATTCGTATTCAATGATATAGATATTTCTCTCTTCAGCCATTTATTTGTAGTTCCCACTGCTGGACTCCTTTACTTTGGGAGGAACTATGGTCTACTCTGCCGCGCTGAATAAATATGTTGACACAGGGTTTAATTTCAAGATTTCCGTCTCACACAGTAGACGGTAACTGTTTAAATTGTCCCTTAGTTTACAGCACCTTGAGAAAGAAATGGGGTGGTGACACTTGTATTCTTAATACGGCACCATGTTTTAAATTTTAAAATTTTTTAAGTCTCTCTCTCTCTCAGTCTCTCTCTGCAGCTCATTACCGTTCCACAGCTGGGTACAGGCCTCCTCCCTCCTCCGGGAGGGCCTGGATATGGTCTACTGTGCTTTTCTGACCAAGCGTGTTGGAACAGAGTTTATTTCCGAGTTTTCCGTGTCTCACAGCAGATGTTATCTGTGCGCAATATCCCTTTGCTGGCTTTTACAGCACCGTAGGGAAGAGATGGGGTGGTGACATTCTTAATCCGTCGCCACACGCAGAGATATACATATATTATAATTATATGATATACATATAATCGTATTTAATTTACGTTATTCACAAATATACCTAATTACTTTCTGTTACAAATTACAAATGTTCCACACATTAATCAGTACGACATAAACGAGCTTTCTAAAAGTTTTGTTAACAAGCGGTAGATACAATTAATTTGAGAGTGAAATGCGTTAATTTTATTTCGAGATCTTTCGTTGTTAAGATGGTACGACAGCAAGCCATGCTCGATACAAAAATAAGGACATCGTAGTCCACTATTTTCTTCGTGGATTTTGCCTCAGAAGCAAAAAATTTTTCTCATAGTACCTAGGCTATATATCTAAGCTGCCTTTACATATTTTTTTAAAAAACATGATTAATTACTAAAAGAAAATATAAATTATTATTAGCTGTTGCCCGCCCTACTCTGTTCATGTCGAATTTAGAAAATTTTACCCGTTTTTGAAACATTATTTACTACTGCTTCGCTTCTGCTGGTCGTAGCGTGATGTTATATAGCCTTAAGCCTTCCTCGATAAATGCCCTATCTAACACTGAAAGAATTTTTCAAATCGGCCCAGTGGTTCCTGAGATTAGCGCGTTCATACAAAGAAACAAACAAACAAACAAACAAACTCTTTCGCTTTATAATATTTATTAGTATAGATGACCATCCAAAAAAACTTATTTTATAGAGATACCTTTACATGCATATTCAGCGTCTATCACACATATTTGGTAATGTTTATTCTCAAAGGAAAGTAATAGAAGCATAGATATGCTCTTCGTCTATAATATGGCATAAAAAATTTTTTAATCGAACGATTTTAACGCTCTACTTCTACTACTTTCATGCAGAAAGTAGCGGAGTAACAAACGTCTTCTTTTCAAAGACTTTATAGGTAAAATCTGGCTGATCTATAGTTGTTTCTTTCGGCGCGGCACTAAGCAATAGGGATAGCAATATCTACCTAACATAAATACCTAAATTGTAATTTTGCTGGCTCTAGAGTTCGCTTTAAAAATATTTTATTAAACATTTTCTCTTTAATTTATTTGCATGTAAGTTTCAAAGGACCGTTGAGATGCGGTTTACACCGCGGTCTAACCTCATGTTAAACTTAAGTTTCGGGTAAATGTAGCAGATCTGAATAATTATAAAAGTAAAACAGAAACTCAGTAATTTTACTGCACACTTTTATGTTATTCTCCAGAATTGTATCGCGAGTCTTGTTAGGTTCTTATTTATGTATTTTAATGCTTAGGTTAATCTATTAGTATTGTTAAAACAATAGAAGTAGAATCGTGTAAGAGATTTTCTAGGAGTTTTCTGTATTTTAGTGACTTTTCGATCTGTGTGGTGACGGAGTCAGAATACAAGTGTCACCACCATTTCCTCCCAAGGGTGCTGAAAAAGCCAGCTAAGGAACATTTTAAGAAAATAACATCAAATGCAAGAGACGGAAAACTCAAAACTAAGCCCCTGTGCCCAGGTATGGGACATTAATGAGCTGACACGACGAGATGATACGAGTGTATTTTCTCGAGAATAAATAGGTTTAAAAGTAAACAAATATCATTTCGCAATTGCAATTTTATAAAAAAATTTCTAAAATTGGCAATAAACTTAAAGATTTGCATAATAACGTCTTACTTTTTACGATAAAATGAACGAAAATCCTCATTTCCTGAGGCCATATTTTAATCAAAATCTTACAAAGAGAACAACTTTAAAAATATTTTATTTAAAAACACTTTTGTATTATATTAACCCTTATTCAATAAGTTTTAAGATTCAGTCTCAAATGTAGGGTCAAAACTTAACCCTTTTCATTTTACGGTCTATTTTAAAGACAATAGAACTGAAGCAGTATTGAGTTCAATTTTATTGGGTCATTTCCACCTTTAATAATTGAATAACTTGAAACCCGTAGACGTCTTTCAGAGATTCAGAATTTAACAGACACATCTATAAAATGTGCCTTGAACTAAACTTTTGGAGTGTTCCATGTAATAATTGATACAATTTAAATCTTATAATCATCTTAACCTACGATCGTATATTAGCGGACGATTCGACGTTGTGTAATTACATTATCTGTACTTATTAACAAAGTTATTAATTTTGAAGGTATGTATGTATATGTGAGCTTCTAATATCTTCAAGATTACATAGAGTTCTTCAATGGTACATAAATAATAATAAATAAATAAATATTCACAGACATTTCACACAACGTCCTCTGGTCCCAAGCTAAGCTTTTATGCTTGTGTTATGGGTACCAGAATACGGATATAATACATAAACTACTTTTCTTTTGTAAATACATACTTATAATACATAGTAAACACCCAGACGCAGTACAAACATTTGTATGACAAATAAAAACATCACACAAATGATTGTCCTGACCGGGAATCGAACCCGAGACCCCATGATCGGCAGTCCGTTATATGAACCACTACACCACGAGGCCCGTCAAAACATAGGAGATACTTAGCTATTTAAACAGATAATTGGAAGCTAAAACTAACAGATAGCTAAAAGGCTTTCAAAATTAGTTAGTATTTCTCAAATTTTATAACTTTTAAAGTCGTTCTCTCACTGTCTCTGTCTCCCTATCTTTCAAGTTCAATTACGTCCCATTGTTAGTGGCGTGGACTTCCTTGACTGTGCTGAAGCATGGTCTACTGTGTGATGACCAGGCGTTGGAACAGGATTATTTTCAAAGTATTCCGTCTTTCATAAAAGATGTTATCTGTGTGCAATATCCCTTTACTGGCTTTAGCAGCACCCTGAAGAAGAAAATAGGTGGTGACAAAAAGAAAGGGATTAAGTAATTCCACGTATTTAAGTTGATGAAAATCGTATTATGAGATTCTCTTACATATTATATACATACCTAGTTACGAATGAAGCTACTAAAAGCGTTTTAAAAATAGAACTGTTCGTGGAATTTCTTTCATAATTACCATCATTGAAATATCTCGGTAAAGTTACTCGTCCGTATTTACTGCAAGCTGTTAATATTGGTTCAGCTTTGAACTGATGCATACTATCTCAAGCGTAGTTTATTGGCTTGATATTATATGAAATGTCGCTTGCTTCGTAAGTTTCATAATTAAAATAGTATGCGAGTAATGTTGTCAACGCTTAGAAAATGGGCACAAATTGTTTTTATCTTTTTTTTAACTAAATATTCATAGACATTTCACACAACGTCCTCTGGTCCCAAGCTAAGCTTATTATGCTTGTGTTATGGGTACCAGAATACGGATATAATACATAAACTACTTTTCTTTTGTAAATACATACTTATAATACATAGAAACACCCAGACGTAGTACAAACGTTTGTATGACATTTATGAATTTCACACAAATGATTATCCCAAGCGGGAATCGAACCCGCGACCTTGTGAACGGCAGTCCAGTACATGAACCACTACGCCACGAAGCCCGTCCGAATTTACATCTGCAAAAGGTGGAACGCTAGTAGGTAACTAAACGTCGGGTCGTCGTAATAACCTGGTCAGGTTTATCTCGTTTACTACCTATTGGCCGCTTCTGACGTACGCGTGGAATTTAAATACCTAACCTGAACCTTTAGAACCAATCTATGTAAAAAAAACGAATCAAAATCTGTTGCATAGTTTTGAAGAAATAACTACACATAGGAACATACATTGTCCGTGTGGTGACGGACTAAGAATACAAGTGTCACCACTCCATCTCCTCTCCAGGGTGCTGTAAAAGCTAGCTAAGGGATATTTTACACAGATGACATCCTCTGTGAGAAACGGAAAACTCAAAAATAAACCCTGTGCCAACACGCCTGGTCAGCGCGGCATAGTAGACCATAATCCCTCCTATAGTGGAAGAGGCCCGTGCCCAACGGTGGGACGTTAAGAGAGAGAGGAACATACATTCAGAAATAATAGAATCTTTTAGGCCATTTGTATTAAAATTGAATATCTTTTCGTTAAATTACGTATCCTACTTTTTCCATTACTGGTCACCCTTAAATGCAGGCTTGATATAAATTTTATTTTTAGGCTCTAAATTAAAAGATAATTTCCAAAACTTCGCTCATAAATAACACACAGTGATTTTACCTTTGTTGACAGTTTGAAGTGCTCTCTGAAAGCGTGTCATGTATCTCGAGGTCATGAGGTCTCGAGTCTCAAACCGCTGACCGATGTGTAGTCAAGAATTGAGATTTAAAGTTTTTATTTTAATCTTGGCATCGTGCCGTGGCTGCAGTGCAGTCCTTAAGTCCAGACAAATAGTTTTTTTTTACGTAATATCATTAACATGGGCTAATCATAAGTAGTTTATCTGAACGCGCTAACCTCAGAAACCGCTAGACCGATTTGGAAAATTCTTTCAGTATTGGATAGTTTATACCTGCTAACATTGCTATGCCTGTAAAAGGCCTAAGTCTAAAGCACTTTATATATATATATATATATTGTACCACCATGTAACACACTTAGTATGCAATTAATATTTGAATTTGAATTTAGTACTTTTATCAAAGGAGGTTACTGGCTATATAACATCACGCTGAATAGGAGCGAAGCATCGTTTTATAAATTATCCATATTCTTCTGTTGTGTTCTAAATTTCACGGGTACCAAATCGCGGGAAACACCTAGTTCAACATTTTATTTTATACTACGGTGTTACCCGTGGTAAAAAGGATTAAATATCTGTTCGTTTTTTATTATCCCACGGGAACATTGCATTCTTTCGGGATAAAAAGTAGCGAGTATGTGAGAGCATAGCCCATTATTCTGATGTATAACCTAAATTATTGTAGAGTTTCATTATAATCCATTCAGTAGTTTATTGTGTGAAATAGTAACAAACATCCAATCATGCTCACAAACATTCACATTTATAATATTACTAGCTGTCCCGGCAAACACTGTTTTGCCATACTAAAAAAAAAGTTTGAAAAATAGATGTTGGCCGATTCTCAGACCTACTGAATATGTATGCAAAATTTGAGAAGAATCGTTCAAGCCGTTTCGGAGGAGTACGGTAACTAACACTGTGACACGTGAATTTTATATATTAGATTAGGATTAGGATTACATGGTATATTCTGTAGTAAAAAAGTACATCTACAAAATATTATTCTATATCGAATAAAAGCAGGTCCACGTCTACTGCAATAGCAATAGATTACTGAAACATCCGTCCGTAGATTGCACGGGTCATAACAGATAAATGCTGGGTGTAATTCAAGCTCCTTCCCTTCAAAGCTAGACGTCCCTGGTGTAAAATTTGTAACATAGAATAAATATTTTATAGATATGACTATGTCCAATTGGTGACGGATTTAGAATAAAGGTGACTTGTCTAGTTTTCATATACCAATTAGATTATAGCTTTTGTAAGTTCTAAACTTGATACTTGGCGGTTCTTATTTTATTATTCTGAAAATATTAGTTGCTGACAGAAACTAAATTGATTTGATTAAAAGCTCTGCTGAGTTTCTTACGCCGGTTCTTCTCAGCAGATTGCGTCCTGAACCGGTGGTAGGGAAAAAATTGGACATGTTATAAGCACATAATTTTTCTGAAAAATTGTGTCTACGTGATTAAATGATTTTTCATTTCATTTCATTTCATTCCATTTCATAGCCAACGAACATAATTACCTACTCCTCAAACTGAACTAGCTAAGTTACACCTTAAGCTACAACATATTTATTATCCTCAGTTATAAGAAGAAATTTTATATTATGTTGTTATAAATAAAATTCAGGACTGATCACTGAACTTGGCACTCATTTAGATCTCTTTTTTTTAACTTGACTTTCATTTCACATTTACATTTTTGACGGGATTGAATATTTCTTACATTTATAGCAAAAAAAAATGTTTTTAAATTATTTTTGTTAATAGAATTATACCGTTTATTAATTAACCGACTAATTTGAGTTAGTTAGTTAAAGTTACAAGTTAGTTTTTTAACTACAATTTTCTTCTCTGTTTTATAACTTAATCTTTGACAGAATAGGGAAGGTTTGTGCACAATCTATGCTTATAGTATACGTATCTATTATAGGCTAGCTACAATTCTGATACCACTTAACTGGAAACTGTTCTATACTTTATATCTTAAGGGAAGACCTATCACTTGGGGCCATAGGGGTACAAACTCTGTTGTGTTTTCTAACAAAAAGATTTAAAAGAAAATTTCAACATTAAATTTTTTTGTACATATTATATTTTGGTTTTACTTTCATATTTTGCATGATACTGATGTTTGTTTATATTAATAGGATACCACAGACTATATTAAAGTAGAGTATGTTGTTGACTTAAATAAGAGAGGTAAAGGTGAGAAAATTATTTGGTAAATTATACTTTAATAAAATTATGTTTTAAGCTATGGCATAGCTTCTATCGCGGGCCTTGAGCGTGGAGACCGAATCCACAAAATTCGATATTTAAATTCCGTAGGTAACGGAAATAGCGTAAAAAACCTTACACATCGGCGCTACTGCGCATGCGCAGTAACACCGTTTCGCTGTTCGCGCTGGTGACTCAGTATCAGTACTCAGTATCAGTTTTGGCGTTAGTTTTTATTTTATTAACATTTGATTGACAATCGCTATTTTATCTAAATTACCATAATCTATGGACAGATGTAAGCATCAGTAAATAAGAATTATTGATCTTATTTTAGTTTATGGTATTTAGATTCTTGCATAAATAAAATAAATAAAAAATTATAATTGTATAAGTTGATAAAAAAAAAATTGCAATAGCTTTACCGCGGCAGTCCCCGAGTGACACACGTCTTTTATTTTTTATAAAATCAAATTGCCATGCCTTAATAAAAATGTTTTAAACTCAATATCGTGCCAGGCTGTGTAGCCCGAATTTTGTGTGTCTTTTGATTGCGTTGAAAAGCATAATGTACTCACTTGTATTTACAGTTCTTACATACTCTTAATCGTTCAAAAATCTATATTAATATTGTAAAGCTGAAAAGTGTGTTTGTTTGAACTCGTTTGTATTGAAAAATTCTTTTGTGATGGATAGTCCATTTATCAAAGAAGGCTTTAGGCAAAAAAAAACAACGCTTCCAATAGGCCTACTAACCAATAGGCCTGAAAATTTTTCCAAATTTCACGCTTACGAACTCGCGGGTAACAGCTAGTCTTCAACAAACAAGAAATTCGTCAGTAAAAAGCTGAAAGAATTTTAACTCCTGTTACCATTTTGTTTAACGATCCTTTCAAAGCTCTCAGAACACACTGGAAGACATTATCCACACGTTCATTGCATAATGACCCTTCAAGAATAGGGGATGGTATTGGGGGACGTAAATGAGTTGCATTCTATATAAAATTGCCTTTTTAAATGGTCCGTTATACTAATTTTATTGTAAAGATTTTGCATTTGAATTTGTTTGCATTTGAATTTGCATTTGGGCTTTTGGCGACATTTTTCACTACTGCTTCGCTCCTATTGGTCGCAGCGTGATGTTATATAGCTTGTAGCCTTCCTCGATAAACGTACTATCCAAAACCAGGACCAGTGGTTCCTGAGATTAGCGCGTTTAAACAAACAAACAAACAAACTCTTCAGGTTTATAATATTAAGTATAGACTAGCAGTTGTCCGCAATTTCGTATAAGAAAAATTTACCCGTTTTAGAAATATTTTTCACTAATACTTAGATCCTATTGGTCACAGGTCACAGTGTGATGTTATATATCTTATAGCTTTCCTCGATAGATAAACTGTCCAACACAAAAAGAATTTTTCAAATCGAACCGTTAGTTCCTGAGTTCTCTATAATTATGTACACGTTCTACTTACCTTTAGACTTAAACGAATAACCTTCTTTTTAAACGTGTCATGATCTTTATAAATAATCAGTTCAATACTCCTTGTCTATCTATGTACCTTTATTACCTTTCGCTACTTCAATATATTAATTCTCCTCATACACACTCGGTTTGTCTGAAGACTTAACCCTTTAACCTTCTTTTAAGACATGACCTATTTAAAATAATTTTGTATCTATAGAGAGACCTATGATTCTAATAAGATTACAGGTATATCTGTATTTGAATCATAGCAAAAGATCGAACTGTCAAGTCAAGTAAGGCAATAAAGTAGGAGCACGTTCCCAACGATTGAGTTCAGGATAATTCGGTCGGCATCGACTTACGCTGACGAACATAGTCGTCCGTGATTTGAATTTGAATTCACTTGAAGACTGATTTTATGCGGGCACATATCCAATTTGTAGTGCTCTTAGGTGCGTTATCTGTGTAGGTAGACTCCACTGAGAGGCTGTAATGAGTCTTATGCGTGTTCAGCGTATACAATTTTAATACAAGAAATTTATTTGTGAGGGAGATATTCAATTTATTGAAAACCTATAAAGGTTTGCTCCGTTTCGATAGCTTTTATGTGTGAAGTCAGCTAAAATTTAAGAAAAATATTGACAAGATGTTTTTTATACTGCGTAGCACTTACAATCGTCATATGCCTAATTGTGTCGATATAAATAGAGTACTTAGATATGCTTTGATTGGATCTTTGCCTTTTGCACATGGGAAAGAGGCTAGAAACGTGTTTTTTATAAAGATTTAATCGCAATATTACAATTTTGGGGAGTCTTCATCATTCACCTGCTCTTATGCTGTTATTTCGGGTTGGAGTATATTAAGATAATAACGATATTGAAACCCTTTATGTTCGAGTCGAACTCGTACTTTACCGGGATTTTTCAATTAATACCAGCAAATCAAATAAATTTGATTTTACGAAGTAATGGTACCAATTCTAGGTACACAGCTAAACTTAAAAATATAAAATTTGATAGTGTCAATAACACAAATTAGCAATGATATCTGAACTTTCTTATTATAAAAACTGTGTATTATAGACTAACTATTTTAATTAGTAGACATGTGCTTAACAAAATAACCAATTAAGCAAAATGCACCATAGTTTAAATAAAACCACTTTTTACGGATTACGAGTACGTGCGTGCGGATTGCGTGTATTTGTTTTAAATTTTAGCCCGAAGTTCAGTCTCACCTGTGAGCATTGTGACTTCAAAGTCTCCGAAACGTCGGGCCAAAAATTTAAAACAAATACACGCGTCTAAATCCGTAAAAAGTGGTTTGATTTAAACAAAATGAGTCGCCCAAGTGATAGAAAATATTGGCACCAATGGCAAATATTTAATTTTATAAATTAACTCCTGAAACTAAAAATTGTTTCTGAACAAGATTTTATCAAAGTTAATCCACTCAAAGTTTCCTATAGATGGAGTTACGTCTATCTATTGACGGGGTGGATTTTGCATAATTCAATTATTAGCACACAGATAACGGCGAGCATTTGCCATTTGCATCAGTATTATTACTGAGTGCAATTTGAAAGCGTTTAAAGGAACACATGTGCTAGGAATATTAGAATTAATTGAACCTTTGTAAACGATGCTGCAATTAAATATTATACAATAATAACACACTCTCTCTCTCTCTCTCTCCAGCCTAATGACGGAAATCCCACTATTGGATACGGGCCGTCTCCACTTTGGGAGGGATTATGGTCTACTGTTCCGCGCTAACCAGGCGTGTTGGCATAGGGTTTCTTTTCGAGATTTTCGTCCCTCACAGAGGATGCTATCTGTATTCCTTAGCTGGCTTTTACAGCACCCTGGAAAGGAAAAGGGGTGGTGTTAGTTTTATTCTCAATCCGTGACCATACGGACAAATATAAATGCCTTAAACCTATCTAAATGGTAAAATGACACTATTTAGCCAATTCAAAATGCACATTCTAAGTTTATTCCAAAGTCAATGTTAAACTTACTTGAAGAAAACCAATGCACTACAAAATTAAACAGTGAACTCTTTAAGTGCTTACACAAGGAAAAAGTTGTGAACAGATTGCTCAACGGCAACTGATTTATAAAGTAGCTGAAGTATTTTATTGTGAAAATACGTGAGAGACAGTTGCGGCTTTAAGAATGAAAACTTTTGTTAAACTAAACACAGTACATATTATCACAGAATTGAAATGATAATCGTACCAATGCGTTTGGGTATTTCCTATGGATTATCGTTATGTAAGATTTAGGGGTTAGCACGTGAAGTGGCAGTGGGCAGGCCACATCGCTCGTAGGACTGATGATCGTTGAGGAAGAAAAGTCCTAGAGTGGCGCCCACGTACCTACCGGTCGACGCAGCTTTGAGCAGCCCCCAACAAGGTAGATAGAGGATATCAGCCATTTCATGGCAGCGACACAAGATGGCGCGTTCTAATTCAGATTTAGACTTTGCAGTCACCATGGTCACGGGTGAGTTTTCAGTTTGACCCGTGACCATGGTGACTGCAAAGTCTCCGAAACGTCGGGCCAAAATTTAAAACAAATATACGCGTCTAAATCCGTAAAAAGTAGTTTTATTTATACAAATGAGTCGCGCAAGTGTTAAAAAATACTATCGTCTGTATTATTTTACAAATAATATTTTAACCGCCGAGCAAATTTTTTTGTTGGATGTTTATTTAATTGTTTTACCTCTATATTGAAATATATATACATACTAGCTGACCCGGCAAACGTTGTTTTGCCATACTAAAAAAAACGTTTGAAAAATAGATGTTGGCCGATTCTCAGACCTACTGAATATGTATGTAAAATTTGAGAAGAATCGGTCAAGCCGTTTCTGAGGAGTACGGTAACTAACACTGTGACACGTGAATTTTATATATAAGACTAGCTGTCCCGGCAAACGTTGTTTTGCCATACTAAAAAAAAAAAATTTGAAAAATAGATGTTAGCCGATTCTCAGACCTACTGAATGTGCATACAAAATTTCATAAGAATCGGTCTAGCCGTTTCGGAGGAGTACGGTAACTAACACTGTGACACGTGAATTTTATATATAAGATTTTATTTAGTAATGTAATGTAAGTTTGTTTTTAAGTTTTAGTTATGCCACAATATACCCTTTCATAAATTCAATCGACTCCATTTCACAGTTGTCTGTAAGAGATTGCAATATTTGCGATAATACCGCCTTTTGTACCTAATATAAGATTTATTGGTAATAATATTTGTAAGTTATTTTCTGGCGTACAATAAAGAGTTTTCATTCAATAATTCATTCACTCATTCATTCATTTATTATTGCTTCGGTCTCTTTGTTAAGGGCCTACATCAATATTATCGTATATCATCGCCGACACGTACATATTAACACAGCCAGTAGGCACAGAAAATGAAGAATTAGGGATACTTTTCCTATTTACTCAAAATCTACTAAATATATTTTAATTCTGATTTACGTGTTTCTATATATAATAGTTACTTATGTTTTTAAAGTTATTTCATAAGTTAATACGCGATAATAGACCGATAAATGAAAAAAATAAAAAATGAGAGAGGTTGTTTCGCTAAGATTTTCTATCGAGAAAACTTTTTGCAATCGCGTTTCTGAGTTTATGCGATCCTAGATTACATATTGAAAAAACATATACTTAAAAATTAGAGCTCTAGCTATTCAATCTAAAGAAACAATGAAAACTTCGTACATAGAAAAATGCACGAAGCTATTTTGGTATCCTCTTAACACGCTTTTATTAGCTCATTACGTATCTATTAATGTATTAAGCCATGTAACGGTATCTTTGAATGTTATTTTCACTCAGTTGCTGTATTTATATTGATCTGAAGTTTTGCAAACATTTCAGGTTTCGATAATAATGCATTTTTTTTTTATTTGCATTATTATCTCTTATATTACATTATTATATATAAAAAGAAAGTTCATGAACATTTCACACAACGTCTTCTGGTCCCAATCTAAGCTTATATGCTTGTGTTATGGGTGCCAGAATTCGGATATAACACATATAATACTTTTCTTTTGTAAATACATTGTCCAGTAGTCTTTACGTGAAAGAACAACAAACATCCTTACATTCATACAATCCAAGATTAACCAAACATCCAAATACATTATTAGAGCATGGATAGAAGACCGAGGAAACGTTCGCGTTGCTCGGCCAACAGTTTAAGTATTTTATATTGTCGCGCGCAATTCTTTTTTCGTGATATCTCCTAAGATATTCATTTAAATTTCATGCTGTAAAAAGCAGTTATAATCTATATTAAACGTGTAAGCTAACTAAGGTATTTAATTTGATAAAAAAGAATACTATATACACATAAATAGCTTTTGAAAACACCCTATTAATTTTGATAATTTTTGCGACATTATTATGGGTACAGCGGGTTTCCCTTAAAAGATAGACATATGCACTCGCGGACTTTTTTGAAGAACTATCGGTAACAAACAATTCCTCCATACATTAGTTTGTTGTACCTCACATAGATAAGGCAGCGTTTTCATTTAGAGCTCGCACGCGTCCGAGTTTCTCGACAAATTTAATCATATCTCATCCAATATATAGCAAACCCCAACAAATTATGCAAAAAGGCCATCCTCTTGAACCATCCCATCTGTAAAAAAAACCGCATCAAGATCCATTGCGTATTTTTGAAGATATAAGCTCACATAGGGACATACATACAAAAATTACGACTTTGTTTTATAAGAAGTAAAGAAGATACAAAATACCCAGACGCAGAACAAACATTTATATGACATTTATAAATATCACACAAATGATTGTCCCGAGCTCTTTAAGCGCTTTTTAGTTTTTGAACTAGACAAATTAATCTATCTTCATTCCACACTTTTTATCTTGCCATCTTATAACATCACTTCACTAAGTTTCAAGTAGAAGTTGTTACAAAGGCTAAGAACAAAACCTAGATGGATCATGTTTCATAGCTTGGAACTTAAAAAATGTTTTCAAATAGAGTAATTTTTGCCAAATGACTGCGACCGATAATTCCATTATTGTGACTCATTGTCGAGATTTTTCTTTGTCTAGAAGAAAAATGTCGACTATTGTGATGTAATGGAGGTCAGATGAAGCCAAAAAGGCATTTATCCTATTGTACCAGAGAATTGTATTAGTTGTATTTTTAAAAGTTAGGTGGTTCTTTTAGAGTCAGTAGGTCAAGTATATTATCTTTATCTTTACTTAATATAAAACAAAGTTGTTATTTTTGTATGTATGTCGTTAGGTGAGCTTATAAATATGTTCAAAACTACGCAACGGATTTTGATTGACATAAAGGAGACTTTTTATTTTTGATGTTTGTAACAGATAAACTGAAAAATGAATGAACGTATTTTGATCATTCTTTCATCATCAGAATGGTAGTGTCCTTGAGTGATATTATCCTATATTTTTGGAAAAAGCAATTCTGTTTACTAATATTTACGTGCGAGTCGGTGGGTTCTATATGTTTTTGTAGAGGTCTTTAAATAAACAGTAATTTCTATATTAATTCTAGAATAATGTATTTTCGTACAATCCCAAGTTATAGTTATCCCAAGTTCTCAAGTATCTGTTATCCCAAGTATTATGCCTAGTAGGTATAAGACAAAAAGTAGGTACCTACATTGTCGAGATTGCCTGTGGCAATTTTTTTCTCTATTTGAATGCTAATGTAATAACCCCAAAATAGTTTTTATCAATAACTTATGAAATATTAGCAATCGCTCAATTTAATCTGATTATACTGAATCTACCCGCACTATCGTTGATATTTGTGATAGACGTAGATATATATGAGATCATTCCCGTAAATATGTAATTACTTATCACCACGCCTAATCTCTAATGGGATAAACAGAAAAAAAAAGATTGAGGATTTTATTCCAAAACGATTGATAGATAGATGATAATAATACATTCGACAATGTTGTTAGCCATTTTTGATTAAAATCGAATCAAGATGGCCGCCATCACAAAATGGCGATTTTTGGCGGTATCAAATGAAATAGCTCAACTAGTATTTTATTTATAGATTTATAGTACCTACTATAAATAATAATAAATTTCAAATCCACAATAGAAAATTCCACACAACGCGTCCGAAAGTGACTAATTGCTTTTTTCACAACTACCGCTATTCGGGAATCAAATGTCA
Source organism: Orgyia antiqua (assembly GCA_916999025.1). NCBI lineage: Eukaryota > Metazoa > Arthropoda > Insecta > Lepidoptera > Erebidae > Orgyia > Orgyia antiqua. The sequence goes on from OU779870.1 coordinate 19,336,037, forward strand.
AGTTTTTTAAATTCCAATACAGTCTTATTGAATAAATTTAACTATTAATACGAAAAATATGGCATTTTAGAGGCTAAACAAAATAAATTACACCACTATCAGATCTCTGTCGACTCATAATACCACTATCTGCTGCCTACGACTCCGTACGCGTAATATTTAGTAAATTTCCCCGTTTTTAGGGTTCCGTACCCAAAGGGTAAAAACGGGACCCTATTACTGAGACTTCGCTGTCCGTCCGTCCGTCCGTCCGTCCGTCCGTCCGTCCGTCTGTCACCAGGCTGTATCTCAAGAACGGTGATAGCTAGAGAGTTGAAATTTTCACAGATGATGTATTTCTATTGCCGCTATAACAACAAATACTAAAAATAAAATAAAATTAATATTTAAGGGGGGCTCCCATACAACAAACATGATTTTTAGGGTTCCGTACCCAGTATCTCAAGAACGGTGATAGCTAGACAGTTGAAATTTTCACAGATGATGTATTTCTATTGCCGCTATAACAAAAAATACTAAAAATAAAATAAAATAAATATTTAAGGGGGGCTCCCATACAACAAACATGATTTTTTTACCGTTTCTTGCTCGATACTAATAACGTTGCCTTATGTTGCATAGATAATGGTACGGAACCCTTAGTGCGCGAGTCCGACTCGCACTTGACCAATTATTGTAACATTTTTCACTACTGCTTTGCTCCTAATGGTCACAGCTTGATATGAATAGCCTATAGCTTTCCTCAATAAATGGACTATCCAACACAAAAATAATTTTTCATTTTGCATCCGTAGTTCCTGAGATTAGCGCGTTTAAATAATCAAACAAACAATCTCTTTATTTATTGATTGCTTTCAAAACGTTACAATATTGCGGTATTTGGTGACAATTAAAATCTTAAGACAAATAACACGTAATGAGAGCTGGAGTCTGTACTAGGGTCGGAACCTGTATTACAGGTCTCCATCCCTACTCGCTTAAATTAAGATATAACATATATCATTATATCTTTTTGACCAAACTTAGTACATCCAAAGGTTGTCTGGAAGAGATCGCAACATGTGATAAGACCGCCTATTGTACTATATTATTGTTAACATAGAATAAGCTACTGTAATGTAAAATGGTGTACAATAAAGAGTAATCTATCTATCTATCTATCTATCTAAAGATTTAACTATAAATTGTTATCAATAAATTTTTAAACACTACCCACATTCTGTCACAACAGTCTGACACCTTGCGGTGAAAATTTATATTCATGAAAATCAATTTTATACATCGCCATTAATTGAAACTTTATAGTATCATCTATCAAAGAGCGCCTAATGGCTTTGATTAATTATTTATGTACAACAATTAATTACTATAATCGAAGTGGTTTCATGTTCAAAGTGCACTTTATACCTCAAACCGCTATCGTTATAAAATTAATAGTAGATACTAAATTCTGTGTGATGATCATTTCGTATGGTGATTGAATAACAATAATTATGACTTTATAACTACTATGTCATATGCCTTATGTACCTTAAGCGTAATATGAATTTCATTTCAAGAAGAAAGAAAGAAAGAAGAGAGAAATTAATTTTATTTGTAACGATTACATTTTACACAAAGAAACAACAAATTACATGCATAACATAATAGGTATGTTACAAAGCGGACCCAACTCAGCAAAATGCTGGTGAGGAGAGAGCGCTGGTTTTCCGCAGGGCCCTGTTGGTGACGTATCGATTAAATTAAAATGATTAGTGCACAGGTTTAGACTTTAACTGCCGCAATCAGAGACATTTAACAGTAACCGTTAAATGTCTCTGAGTGCGGCAGTTAAAGTTGATTTAAAAAAGTTCACTCTCAGAGTCAGATAACGGTTTATTAGGGTACCTTAATCTGCCGCACTCAGAGACATTTAATGGTTACCTAAGGGGCTCTTTAGTATTGATTTAAAAAAGTTTTAACTTAACTTTTACTTTTTTAAATCAATACTAAAGAGCTCCTTAAGTAACCATTAAATGTCTCTGAGTGCGGCAGTAATCACACGAAGTAACATTAAAAAAATATAAAAAAGACTTGTGGCACTCGGGGACTGCCGCGGTAAAGCTATTGCATGGCATTTTTATTAACTTATGCAATTATAATAATAATTATTAATTTATTTTATTAATGCAATTATATAAAGACCATAAACTAAAATAAGATTAATAATTCTTATTTACTGATGCTTACATCTGTCCATTGTTTATGGTAATTATGATAAAATAGCGATTGTCAATCAAATGTCAATCTGTTGCTGAAAAACGGCCGACGGCACAGAGCTTCAGTTATTTTTACAAAAATGCTGCGTACAAAGACTACTTTATTCAATACATTTCATCGCTGAGAAAATAAGTCGAATAATTCACCCCTAGTATCTTAGTTTGCAATTTTAGTTCAGACATTATTTTACATTATTAAAATCTAAAATACGCTGTTATCTGAACATTTAGGATATAATATGTTGTCGATTCAAAATCCTTATTTTAATACGCTGTTTAATTTGAGGAAGGCGTTTACCCTTTGTATCAACAGGATGAAATAAATTACGGGGCGAAGAGGAAGATTACGCATGCGCAGTAACGCCGATACAACCATTGCCACCTAGAGGCGGGTTGGTGGGTGTTAGGTTATTTTCGTTACGGAATTTCTGGATTCGGTCTCCACGCTCAAGGCCTGCGATAGAAGCTATGCAATAGCTTAAAAATAATGATCATAATATAATGTCATTTACATTAAATTATGATAGTACAAATGCATTAATAATATGGTGAATAAATAAGTAGGATTTTCAAAGTTCCTCCCTCCTAAAATGATAACCCCTTTACAACACAATAATACTTCTTCTTCTTCTCCAGCCCATTTACGTCCCACTGTTGGGCACGGGCCTCCTCCACTTTGGAAGGGATTACGGTCTACTGTGCGGCGCTGACCAGGCGTGTTGGCACAGGGTTTATTTTCGAGTTTTCCGTCTCTCACATAAGATGTTATCTGCGTGCAATATTCCTTAGCTGACTTTTACAGCACCCTGGGAGGAGATGGGGTGGTGACACTTGTATTCTTAATCCGTCACCACACGGAGAGGAGATAATACTATACTTTGTAAATGCTTGTAAATGCTATACTTTGTTGTGTGGTGCGGCGAAGTACAATAACACTACTTGTGGGTATCTTATAAGGCGATATTAACACGCTTTTATTAGTTCGGTACGTAGGTTGCGTCTTTGGAAGTGATTTTCACCAACTTGCAGCAGTCGGATTGATCTGAAATTTTTCACACATATTATGGGCTGACGACAAACTGATAATTTCAGAAAATATTGAGGCTTATCAAGCATCTTTTTTAGTTTTTGCACTAAATAGTTTATGTAAAAAAGAAACAAGATACACTAGACAAATAAACAAACATTTTAAGCCCTTAACATATCGCTGAGTAAGTGGTACAAGTAAATGTCCGTCCACTCAGCACCTCGACTACTCAAGATATTTCCAAGGATACTACTACACTTGATTACTTGATAGTAAGCACGTATACACAGTCAGCAACATAGTGACATAGATATCACTACATTGTTTTAAATTGTTAAGTTTCTAGTCTCAATGTTGTAATTTTGGTATGTGTATTCTTAAATGAGCTATATCTTAATAGAGTGATTGAAGAATGGCATTTTTGTATAATATAAGTGTTTTTTTATTTTCTAAATTCCACGCCCACGAAGTTGCGGGCAATATCTAGTATTTCAGTATTTTTTAAATATTTTGCAATAGATATGCTATGACTTTGATGCAACTTGCATGCAATTTGTCCTAAAGAAAACCGAAAAAAACGGGATTTTCGGATGGTCATATTTCTTTTAGTTATTATGTACTAGCTGTTGCCCGCGACTCCGTACGCGTGGAATTTAGGAAAGTTTCATGAAAATCTATCCATACATCCAACATTAACCAAATATCCAACATTAGAGTATGGATAGAAGACCGAGGAAATAATTATCTTATATTGTCGCGCGTAATTCTTTTTTTCGTCATATCTCCCAAGATATTCATTTAAATTGCATACTGTAAAGAGCAGTTATAATCTATATTAATTGCGTAAGCTAACTAAGCTGTTTAATTTGATTAAAAATATTACTATATACACATAAATAGCTTTTGAGAACTTCGAACTTTCGGTCTTATATCCGTAGGTACTCCAATGTTTTGATGTTTGGTTAATGTTGGATGTATGAATGTTAGAATGTTTGTGGTTCTTTCACGTAAAGACTGCTGGATGGATTTTCATGAAAATATAGCTTACAGCCGGCGTATTATGAGCTTTTTAAAATCATTCAAGTTCCAGGCGCGCCGTAAACTGCATGGCTAAATTAGGTATTAGGGCAAAAATAAAACTTATATATAGTTGAAAATTTTTAGTTAGTACTTTAACTTTTAGTTGTACCTTCTCCTTAAACATATTAATGTATGACTGGTTTAGCGAACTGACTGACTAATAATTTGTTCATAATACGAATTTGCCAGACAGTTCAATTCACGGCGTAAACTGCCTTTAAATAAAAGCTCATAATACGGCCGCAGGTCGTTACGTCGTAATCCCAGACGTATCGGTATTGAGTTGGTCTTTATAGGCGTCGGCGTCGGCGTATGGTCGCTAAGCTGCTCAAATCCCGACGTACGTATCGGTGCTGAGTGGGTGTTTATAGGCGTCGGCATCGGCATCGGCGTCGACGTCGGCATATGTTCGTTAAGCTGCTCAAATCCCGACGTATCGGTGTTGAGTTGGGTTTTATAGGCGTTGGCGTCGGCGTATGGTCGTTACGCTGCTCAAATCCCGACGTATCGGTGCTGAGTTGGTTTTCATAAGCGTCGGCGTCGAATTCGGCGTCGGCGTTGGCGTCGGCATCGGCGTCGGCGTATAGTCGTTACGCTGCTCAAATCCCGACGCATCGGTGCTGAGTTGGTTTTTATACGCCTCGGCGTCGGCGTATGGTCGTTACGCTGCTCAAATCCCGACGTATCGGTGTTGAGTTGGTTTTTATAGGTGTCGGCGTCGGCGTATGTTTGTTACGCTGCTCAAATCCCGACGTATCGGTGCTGAGTTGGTTTTTATAGGCGTCGGCGTCGGCTTCGGCGTTGGCGTCGGCGCCGACGTATGGTCGTTACGATGCTCAAATCCCGACGTATCGGTGCTGAGTTAGTTTTTATAGGCGTCGGCGTCAGCTTCGGCTTCGGCTTCGGCGTTGGCGTCGGCGTGTGGTCGTTACGCTGTTCAAATCCCGACGTATCGGTGCTGAGTTGGATTTTATAGGCGTCGGCGTATGGTCGTTACGCTGCTCAAATCCCGACGTATCGGTGCTGCACGCTCGCTTTGCTCGGTCGGCTCGTGCGTCTGGGGTTAAAGTTTTAACCTAACCCAACCCAATCTAATAAAAGAGATATATATCACAAAGACGAACGGGTAAATCAATCAATCTATATTTAATAAAATATATCGATTAATACTTATAAGGTTTTCCTTTAGGAAAATCCAGAGCAGTATCTTTTAAAAAACATGTGCGAAATGTGGTCAATTTAACAAGAATACCAAATTTTTAGACCAATAGTAGATTTATCTGATAACTCAGTTGCCAAATGTTAGTTTAGTAAAGTAATCATTTATAAAATGTCAATTTAAGTGTTGATCATTTGGCAAAATGAAGCATTTGTAAAATGATCAGTAGTAAAATGATCTATAGGCGAATTCATTGTTTTGCCAAATGTTTTTTGTCAAGTGTAGTTTTGCCAAATGACTTTTGGTCAAACGATCGGACACCTCTTCATCTATAATATAGCGTAGAAACAATTAATATCGGTTTAATTTTCGCGAAGAAAAAAGGAAAGTACGATATCCATATTTTTGTATGGAGCATAATTTGGTATCGTGTCCTCTTAATATATCCGACTCTATGAATGCTCTACATATTGTATAAGTTCTTCCTAATAGGGCAATATCTGACGATAAAGATTAAATTGTTTTAAAAAATTATCCCACTACTGGGAGCAAGTCGCCTGTAGGTACGTGTACAACACAGAATATAGTGTACAACGAGGAATTATTTTGTATACCATGCAAGACGAAAATAAAGGTATTTAAGTCTACGATGTTATGCAAATGTATGTATTTGCTTCTAAAGTAGTTGCAAAATCTCAATTGTTGTGACTAACGGCCGTTTTCAACATTTTATCTATTTTCGATTCTTGCTTTCAAAGTCAGACTAATCTAAGTTTTCATTTCTATAATCAAGAGATAGAAATATATTACTGATAAAGGAGTATAGAAATCTATACGTAACCATACATTGGTTATTAAAAATTGCCGTTAGACGTTAGTGCATTAAGATTGTTATCAAAATTAAGATGTTTTGCTAATAGTATGGCAATACTACGAAACATTACGCTGCCTCAGACTCTACGTTTTCCCGTAAAGTTGAAACCGCACTAAGCGGCAGTGAAAATTTGGCGGAAATCATGTTACATAGTTTGGCTGCTGCTTAGTGCGGTTTGACTTTAACAGTAGCAAGGCGTAACCCCCATTACAGCCCCTATTCTATAATGGTCCCGAATAAAATTGCGCGCTCAAAAAGCCCCAGTTTAAACTGAGGTTTCGTAGACACCAGTGCGTACTCGTCCTAAAGATGAATTCCGCGCAAGACTACACCTCCAAACGCGGGAAAACGTTATCAATATTACTCTGTGCAATATAGATTACGTAAATAAAACTCTACAACGTTCATAAAAGGTTTATTACATTTACTCTCATCATTATATCGCGGACATCAATAAAGATATTTAAAGTACGAAAAAGTCAATCTAATAATATTATTACAGAGAAAGCATCTAAATTGAGTTTAGTGATACTCTCGCCTTAATTTTACCGTGCATATTTATAACGCGTTTTTAGCAAAATGAAAAAGCGTTTATACATACTTTACGTGTAAATGGAACGTAATCGTATACTATACACATATTAATCTATATTATTAGCAAAGGTTAAAGTGATATTATACGCTTTTAACCTTGACAACGAATTACTATAGTACCTACCGATAGTTATTTTCCACTTTATCGTTGCTAGGTGGTTAGCGATATCTGATTATATTTTTGGATAAGGATTTCTTATATATATATTAAGAGAAAATATTGTGAAATATTCATAACACTGCCGTGTGTTATTATGTATTTACGGTTGCGTCACAGAATACGTAAATAACATCGAAAATGGTAAGATTTATGTTTTGTGTTTATCTGTGAATTGATTTTTTTTTAAACAATATTATTTTTTTACTATGACGTGCGATGGAATAATTAAACAGCCTAATTCTGACGTAATTTATTAAATGAATTTGACAATTTAAATTTGAAATTAAATATTTTCCTCGATAATAAATCGATTATAATATTGAAAGGGAATATTCAGGTACTTCAGAGCCTTGTATGGGAACTGGCTCCATTATGTAGAGCCGTTTGTAATAAAGAGATGCTATGGATTTCATCTAGGAAAATTTCGAAATATAATATCCCAAAAAATCTTCACAACAATGCTCATTTCTCCACAAATATATCCCTGAAGGGAAATGGAGGGAAGGTAATTAAAGTTAAATCCTTCAGTTAATATTTACAAAATGCTTTTTATAATTTTTTTTATTCATAGATATAATTTTCTTTTTTTGACGTCGATGTTATTTTTTGCCATATTTAATTCAGTTTACTTTATGTTACGAAGCACGAGTACTATTTAAATGTTAGTAAATTTTAAAATAGAATTAACAAAATTTAAATAGCTTTCAAATATTAATATTAGTTTTTTTTATTTATTTAATTTGTTTTTATAATAAATAATTATTAATTTTTAGGTGTATATGTCGTGTCGTCGGTTAGAGGATAAAATGAAATACGTCCGGACTTGCATGGCGTTTATTTGCGACTCAATATATTTTTTTATATAATATTAGCTTATATAGGTAAGGAGAACAATCGTTTCTATATATTCCTAAAACTGCTGATACGCAGAGTGTTGCATACAATGAATCCATACATAATATATTTGTATACAATAAATTTGGCGTCGAGCAAACAATAGGACCATACCATACATACTGTAATAAATATATGTATTTGTTTACAATAACTTAGATGGCTAGCACAATGGTCTCTATGCATTCGTAGACCTGTTGACATTACGTCTACTTGCAAGCAATGAATTCATACAATGTGTTCCTACAAATTTATGAATCTTTATTTATAAAGAAAATATCAAACAATAATTCATACATGATATTATTTGCACTAATTAATTCATTTTATTTATTTAAAATTTTCCACAAATCAAGTCTGTACAGAGGCGGGCTTTCTGAACACATGTTTAATGAAAAATAATTCTTTTATAGTATTATTTCACTAACATATAACTGTAAACCCCCTTACTATTAAAATCATTGTCATTTTTTTCATTTTATTCGCGTGTACAAACTTAACGCACTTAGAAACACACACAAAAATCAAACATTTGTGTAGGTGTGTAACTTTGTATGTGTCAAAAGCCCACATATACCCAAAAATACCCACAATATTGCATCAGATACAGTGATGTTATTTTCAATCTGTAACGTAATGTTTACGTATATCAATTTGAAAATTTAACATTCTGTATAAACTAATGCCTCTCCCAAGCTAAAAATTAAAGAACAACTCTTTTAAATTTTTTATAACGATGTAATCAGTAGATGTTTGTTATGTGTGTCTATTCTTATTTTTCTCATCCTGCTCTCTCTGAGTGTAGGTATGTGCGTGTTCTGTCCAGTTCTGTCTGTCTGTCTTGAGATGGTCTTGAGTGCGTATGCGTGTGCGTATGCGTGTGCGTGTGTAATTGCATGTGTGTATTGTTAAACTTACTACTTTTTCTGGTTTATTAATTGAATAAGGGTTTTTTCTATTTTTGATAAAATGTAAGCAACGTTTCCTTTCATGAATTAATATTATATTGTATAACACTATGGTAACGTTTCTATGTAAACAACTATACTTAACTAAAAAATTAAATCTGTGCCTATATTATAGACATATAGAATTGCATTCGATTCATCTTTAATCTTCGTAAGTATGACCATGTGTCTCATTACCGTAGACAACTCAAATGGCCTTACCTATCCGCCAGCGCAGTAGTTTTCACGCGCTAAGCATGCTTTATTCAGTTATTAATTCACCTAATGCTCCACATTATTTAACCTCTCACTTTGAATATCTTTCGTCAAGTCACAACATAAATTTTCGTTCTCTATACAACTTTCTTCTTCGTGGCTCTCCACATACTTATTCTTTCGTTCATGCCTCTTTTAAAATACAATCTATTCTCTTATGGAACGCACTCCCTCTCGAAATCAGGAAGGCCAAAAGTCGAAATATTTTTAAGAAACGAATTCATCAATTCTACTTCGACTTATCGGTATAATCGCTATAGTGTTTCGTCGTGTACCATAATATTATGTATATATATATGTATGTATTCTCCGTGTATTCTTAATCCGTACAGCACTCCAGCATCCGTACACCGTGCTGTAAAAGTCAGCTAAAGAATATTGCACACAGATAACATCCATAATAGCCAATTAATCAAAATACACCATAGCTGTTTTCATTTTTAGTGAAGTTTAGTTGTGCATGTAGAATTGGAATTTTCAAGTTAAATTCTTCCTATCCACAATCCCACAGTTGGTTTCGGGCCCCTCTCACTTTAAAAGAGTTTTTGGATGCCACACTGACCAAGTGTAATCACTATACTTGCCAACACGACATTGCTTAATAGATACGTACAAAATGATGTAATTTTGTTTTTATTACGTAACACTAACATCATTTAAATATTTTAGTTTTAAAATTCTCGGGAGTTTGAGTCCTATTGACGGGCCTCGTGATCGAGTGGTTTATATAATGGACACGAGGTCGCCGGTTCGATTCCCGCCACAGAACAATTATTTGTGTGATATTTATAAAATATCATACAAATGTTTGTACTGCGTCTGGGTGTTTCTATATATTATAAGTATGCATTTACAAAATAAAAGTAGTAAGTATATGTAGGTACTACTTTTATTTTGTAAAATCTATTCTGGTACCCATAACACAAGCAGATAAGCTTAGCTTGGGACCAGAGGACGTTTGTTGTGTGAAATGTCCGTGAATATTTATTTATTTATTATATTATAAAAATAAATATTATTACGTAGAAATGTTTAAGTATCCAGTGGGACTGTTCACACAATACCACATGTTAGCATATTTACATAATTTATGTGCGTGACTCATTTATAACAAAAAAGTGAGGATTCTATCGCGTTCATTTGAAGATTCTCCTTAGCAACATGTATGTGTTTTTTTAAATCAATCATCACACGGATATTTTAAATTCTAGATTAAATAAAAATAATTGTTTATGATCTCTATTTCGCTCTACCTATTAGCAAGAGTCATGATGTTTTTGATGTCAAATTCTTAATTAGGTACCTTGTAAACTAATAATAAATAGATAATTTATTTGCCACAAATTAATCAGTTAAGTACATAAAACTCCTTAGAACATATTTAAACAAATCGTCGTACATTAGAATAGAAGAAAAGAGAAAAGAAAAAAAATCTATTTCCTTCCCTCACATAAATCAATCTAAGGAGTGCGTTGGCATTCGTACTAGGATACCCTGTGCTACGAATGCCGAAATTATACCAATACAAAAACTGTGATGATACATACTAGATATGTATAGTATACGTCCATTATTACTTTATACTTGAAATTTTGACAGAATTCATCATTCACTGCCTGCAGTTTTTTTTACATGACTATAGCATTCCAATCTCTCAAATTTTCATCTGCAGTCAAACGTTTATAAAGTACTAGCAGTAACCACAATTTCACTTGCTTACATTCAGGGCAGGAGCCGCCTTTATGACCTAGAGGTATACAAATACATCGTTGGTTTTTATTTTGACCGGCCACGTGGTCAAGTGGTTCTTGTTACGAACTGCCATTTATGAGATCGCGGGTTCGCGATTACTGCATGGAACAATCATTTGTGTAATATTAAAAAATGTCATACAGATGTTTGTACTGGCTGTGGGTGTTTACTATGTAATATGTATTTACAAAAGAAAAGTAGTTTATGTAGTCTATCCGTATTTCGGTACCCATAACACAAGCAGATAAGCTTAGTTTAGTACTTAAGGATGTTGTGTAAAATATCCATGAATATTCATTCTCAGACCTACTGAAACACATACGATATACGTGACGTAGTCGCTGGCAACAGGCACTATTTAATAGTCTTTATGTGGTTTTCTTTCAGGCTTCTCCAACTCCAACCGGTATTATGCCCGCGATGTTCACTCCTCTCAATGATGACCACACCGTTAACTACGACATCATTCCTGCTTACGCCAAATATTTGCGTGATGCTGGCGTTACTAACTATCTAGGTATATTACTTGATTCTTACTTACGGACTATTTCTATAGTAGAAATTAGCTATTGTCTAGAATTTCGATTCAATACTTAAAGACATATTATTTAATATATCGTGTATATAATAAAGTGCTATTTAGGCTACAGCACTTTCAAAGACTATAGCTTCCTACTAGCACTATTAGTAATAAAATGCCACTTTGAAGATTATCCCCTGCATGCATATTACAAACTTTACCTCTTTATTATAAGTAATAATTCTATCCATACGTCTGTTTATACGTAGGTACTAATGTATCTATTCTTGCGAAGCTAAATATCACACCTTGCCTATCGACCATCGCCATGCAGAGACTCCTCAAGTACTTCGAACACGTGGCTCGGTGAGATCCTGACAATTTAGGAAAACTAATAGTCGCGGGTCAGGTGGAAGGCAAGAGGAGTCAAGGCAGATCGCCAATCAGATGGTCCGATACCGTCAAATATGCCGCGAACACCGCCATCCCTGCTGCTGTCAGACACGCTGAAAGCCGCGACGCCTGGAGGAATTTGGTGCACATTTTTGACCATGGTGGTCACGACCCTCAGGCATAAGGAAGCGACGGGGACGAAGAATCCGTTAATCCATCCATCAGCCACTCTCTGTCCACTGGTGGTCATCGCTGCACGCATCTTACGGGGCGGCTACTGCATTTACATTTTACTGGCTATCCCATTTGGATTACACGCCATTTAACATCAGGCCGAGTTCTGTCAATCAGAGAGCCATTTGCTAACCTTAGAAATTAAAGTTAGGACCTGAACAAGTTCACATTGTGTCGTCGTTGTCTTGCAGACATTAATTTTTAATTATTCATATTTATCATGTAAAGACACTACGGGGGTCTTTGTTTTATCATTATCACCAGCGATAGTGATAGTAATGACATTATGGTACCTATTAAAACAATATATTTACGTCATTGTATTAACCATAAGGAGATAACAAACCAATTGTTATCTAAAGTATGCTATATTTAGAAAATTTATTACTTTACTGTTGACTTATATAATCAAATTATGATTATTTTTAGATTGTAACACGCGGCTTGAATAGTTTAATGACATTTGTACAAATATTATCGTATCTGTGTTCCAAGGTAACGCGTATGGCAAATAAGAAAAACTTAGTTAACTTAAAAATATCTAAGCTATAGTTTCATTATTTGCTAAATAAATCGTACATTTGTTCTGTTTAATGATTGCATGCAATGTATGACGGGCTTCATGGTCTAGTGGTTCATATAACGGACTGTCGTTCACGAGGTCGCGGGTTCGATTCCCGCCTCAGACATTCATTTGTGTGATGTTTCGTGTGATGTTTCCAGAGTCCGTTGTGTGAAATGTCCATAATTATTATATTATTATTATTATTATTTATGACATTGTATCATATTTGATTAACTATTAATATCTAGTACAGTTTTCTATCAGTAAAACACGCCTTAAAGAAGAACAAGACTGATGCAAGCAAGATTTAATTACTGAATCTTATTTATGATTTAGTTTAAGAATGTATTAGTGAATAAAAGTTTTAAATATTTTATATATTTGTTTTAATATTAAATGTGTCCTAAATATTATATTTCTTCTTACTTTTTTTTTCAGTCTGTGGCACAACAAGCGAGTGCATGACCTTATCAGTTGCTGAAAGAAAGAAGTTAATTCAAGCATGGATGTCAGAAACAAAGGAAGGTCGTCAACATATTCAAGTGCAAGTTGGAGGGGCACCCTTAGCTGATGTTTTGGAACTGGTAAGGACGCATCCCAGTGCTAAAAACTTCCCTCATATGAATATACTTTGTTACATACCTAGGTGCTCTTTGAATAAACGAATGTAAGATAAAACATATTTACTTATTATAAAACAAAGTCGATAAATTTGTATGTTTCTCCCTATGTGAGCTTATATCTTTTAAACTTTGCTATGAAATTTGATTCGGTTTATTTGAACAGATAGAACAGTTTAAAGGGATGGCTTTTTGTATAATTTGTTTGGGTTTCTTTTCTAAATTCCACGGGCACGTAGTTGCGGGCACATTTAGTTTGATGTAAACATGACCTGTGTTTTATAATAATAATCATATGTTAAACGATTTCTATCTGTATGATAGATAGATGGATTTCCAATTATTTCTATTCTGACGACGTTCCCATAGAAAAGCGAAACCGTGTCAATATTTCGATAACTTTCTGTGATAAATTTTGCTAAACATCTTGTTCAAATACGTCTATGGAAGAGAAGACATCAGTCTCTTGCACAGAATCTTTACTTCTTATAATACAAAGCAGTTATTTATGTATGTCTCCCTGTTAATAATGTTTATTATTTAATTATTATTGTTTATTATTATTTAATTGACGGGCTTCGTGGTGGAGTGGTTTATGTAATGGACTGCCGATCACGAGGTCGCGGGTTCGGTTCCCGCTTGGGACAATCATTTGTGTGATATCTATAAATGTATTTACTGCGTCTGGGTGTTTTCTATGTATTATAAGTATGTATTTACAAAAGAAAAGTAGTATATGTAGTCTATCCGTATCTGGTACCCATAATACAAGCACAGAAATATAGCTTACTTTGGGACCAGAGGACATTGTCTGAAATGTCTGATTATTTATTATTTTATTTATCATTATCCCTGGTTTTAATGTTTTTTGTAGTAAATTTTAATAGTGGTTAAAAAAGGAAGGTTTTCAAGTACATTTTATAAGGTTTGATTAAGTCCCGGGATATAACTAGTTATATGTATAAATACTTAACAATTATTGTTGCAGGCTCGTTATTGCCAAGAAATTGGGATCAATTCACTTCTGACGCTTCCTGAGTTGTACTTCAAACCATCCAACGTTGAAGAACTGGTGTCCTACGTATCAAAGGTTGCTCAGGCTGCACCTAAGCTTTCCATATTCTACTACAACTCACCTATCAGAACTGGAGTGCAAGGTATATGTTCAAAAGTTATTGATCAAACTACAAAAAAATGTTTTACCGGGTTATTTTATACAATGAATAATAATATTTTTGTTTTACAATGAATTAAATTTAATAAAATAAAAAACAATATCCGTGTCGTTGATTAAGAATACACGTGTCACCACCCCATCTCCTCCCAAAAGTGCTGTAAAAGTCAGCTAAGGGATATTGCAGACAGATAACATCCTCTGTGAGAGACAGAAAACTAAAAAATAAATCCTGTGCCAACACGCCTGGTTAGCGCGACACAGTAGACCATAATACTTCCAAAGTGGAGGAGGCCAGTGCCCAACAGTGGGACGTAAATGGGCTGGAGAGAGAGAGAGAGGAATACAAAAATGTATTCGGCCTGTTTCGGGTTAATGAATATATGCCCAACAGTGGAAGCAAGAGGGGCTGAGGTACAAAATAACGTTTTGTTGACATTACAATAATATTTATTATGTTTTTCTGATGACTTTGATAAAACAACAATGCATTGAAATAAAGACTAAAGTTGTTCTCAATAATTTTACAGTTCACATGCCAATATTTGTGAAAGCAGCCACAGCCAGCATTCCCAACTTCAAAGGCATTAAATTCGCCTCCAATGACTTGGTTGAAGCCGCACAAGTACAGAGAGTGCTTAAGGATGGACAAAAATTACTTTTCGCTGGTGAAACTGTAAGTTACATTCAATTAAATTCATTTACGGCCTTTTTTAATATTCTATCTTGCTATCAATGTCAGACTTATCAAAATTTTTGCCCTAACTTGCATATCAATATGCTACTGATGACCACATTCTGTATCGAAAATTTGCCAGGAGATAAGAAATATCTTACGGATAAAAAAGGACAACAATCCATCTATTATATCTATTACTAGGTGACCCGGCGAACGTTGTTTTGCCATACTAAATAAAAAAAAGGTTTGAAAAATAGATGTTGGCCGATTCTCAGACCTACTGAATATGCATGTAAAATTTCATAAAAATCGGTCTAGCCGTTTCGGAGGAGTACGGTAACTAACACTGTGTCACGTGAATTTTATATTATAAGATTATTCATAGATTGATTATTGAAAATAGCCGTTAATCTTTTGAAGTTATTGATTCATAAATCGGCAGGTTAGGCATACATAGGCATGAGCTTCTTGCAATTTGAGAAAAGTGCGGTATGGTAGATCAAATACTCTGCATTTGATTTACCGTGCCGCGCTTCCCAGGTTATATTTCGAGTTTTCCTACTCTTACTGAGGATGTTATCTGCTTTTGAAAAAAGGTTGGGATCGCCAAGATTTTAAATGAATTTTAAAATATAAACATAAAATCTTGTTGGTTGGTTGCTGATTAATTTGTGGATATTCGACGGGCCTCGTGGTGTAGTGGTTCTGGTAACGGACTGCCGATCAAGAGGTCGCGGGTTCGATTCCCGCTCGGGACAATAATTTGTGTGATTTTTCTAATTGTCATACAAATCTTTGTACTGCGTCTGGGTGTTCCTATGTATTATAGGTATGTATTTACAAAAAAAAAAGTAGTATATGTATTCTATCCGTATTCTGGTACCCATAACACAAGCATATAAGCTTAGCTTGGGACCAGAGGGCGTTGTGTGAAATGTCCATGAATATTTAAAAAAAAAAATATTTAAAAATATCATCATCATTATACCATCACGCCTTTGTCTGACATGAGTAAGCAAAGACTATAAGAGCGCCATTTGTTACATCTTCTATACATGCTTTCTAACCTTCATTTACACTTATAAATCTTGACATAAGCTTGTTAGTAAACTTGACTCTTTTGAAGAACATCGCCTGACAACAAGGTGCTTTTATTTTACAGTTACTCGCTCCAGCTGCAATTCTAGGCATCAAATACAGCACCTGTACATCATATAGTTTCTTCCCAAAACTGGCACAGGAGATTTTAGATGCTGTAGAAAACAGTGATGTACCTAAGGCAAGAAAGCTGCAGGAGAAACTTAGTCTAGCTGTTGATGCTATCATTTGTGAAGGTAATTAGTCATTTTATTTTTGTCATCATCATCATAACATCACGCCTTTTTCCCATGGGGGTAGGCAGAGACTATAGAGCGCCATCTGCTACGATCGAAGCATACTTCCTTGGCTTCATCCACACTCGTACATCTGGTCATACATGCCCGACGGTTGTAAGTGCTACGCACTTGCCCCTTTTGGAGTATCCCGGCGATGACATTGGAGTATATTTTTCTCGGGCGTCCTCTCCCAGCATTTCCACTTACCTCCGCCGTGTATATGCCTTTCGTTAAGCGTCTCTCATCCATCCTCTCCACATGACCAAACCACCTAAGCATACTTTTCTCCACCCTAAGGTGGAGAAAAGTATGCTTAGGTGACTAATCACTACATCCTCTTTCAGACGGCAACGTATTTTTGTCTAATTAAAAAAAGCAAAAAAAACGTTATGTTACCCTTACGTTAGTTACCAGATGTGGGACCCATAAACTTCAGAAACCCCTTCCCTGTCAGATTCACCACATAGCAAGGGTAGCAAACGGTACGGGGCCTTAGCATTTAGGGGACCCTGGACTCGGAAATTCCATAAATCCTTGCTAAAATACAAGGCAAGGTAAAGGCTGATAAAGCAAGAAAGGGTATCCTTCATAGGGTTACCTATAAACCCCGTGCTGACTTGGTTCACCACTGATCACTGCTCTCAGCTAACAGCTGGTTATTTTCTTAAAGAACAGCGTCATAACTTAATAGATGGCGTAAATATACATTACATAAATCAAAATATGACGGTAGAATTGGTTAATTAATACGAGAGAACATTTTACGGGAGCTCATTGGTTAAGGCCAAGGAACATATTTCCGAAGGCCGTAGGTTCAAATATCATTTGCGTATAAAAGCTTTTCTTCTTTATTTCATTTAAAAATTAAAAGATTTACATAAACATATTTTACCAGCAGACCCGACCACATGTTGCTATGGCTAAGACTTTTGTTATATTACATTCTCTATTGAATAATATGGCGACTATAAATTAAGATGTCCTTAAACTATCCCATCTTTTAAATTGTATCAAACTGCTGCAGGAATAGGCATCCATCGCAGACAAACATCATGGCACGCTAATTATGTATATTTAAATTACAATATATGTATACTAGCTGACCCAGCAAACGTTGTTTTGCCATACAAATGTGATGTTTGAAAAATAGATAGTAGTCGATTTTCAGACCTACTGAATATGCATATAAAATTTGGTAAAAATCGGTAAAGCCGTTTCGGAGGAGTACGGTAACTAACATTGTGACATGGAAATTTTATATATTAGATTTATTCTTTTCCAGGTCTTTGGGTACCAGCTATGAAAGCAGCTATGGAGATTGTAACCGGTATAAAAGTAGGAGATCCATGTTTCCCTCACAGACCATTATCTGCGGAAGCTAGACAAAGAATGCAATCAAAATTGAAGGCACTTGGACTATGCAACTGAACAGGCATACCTGTAATTTATTTAGATTACCGATAATACTCAACAAAAAAAAACTATGAAATATAAATTAAGACAATAAATATACCTCAATATTTTGCTTTTATTTATGTATTTATTATTCCGCTATCTTAGTTATCCTTGAGTCCTTCTTTTTCTAGCACATAAAAGTCCCACTGCTGGGCACAAGCCCTTTATAAGGGCTTTTGGTCTACTATGCCGCGCTGATCAGGAGTATTGACTTAAGATTTAGTTTCGAGTTATCCGTATCTCACAGATAGTGTACAATATCTTTAGTTGGCTTTTACAGCACCCTGGAAAGGAAAAAGGGTGGTGACACTTGTATTCTTAATCCGTCACCACAGAGGGAGATCTATTTATACCAAGCTAACTAGACGGAATACGTTTTCTGCCTTGGTACACAGATAGTCTAGAATTTGACAAAGAACACAAGGCTATTAAGTATGAAACCTGGACAATAAAAAAGCGCCACCTATTAGTGTGTTCTGGAACTACTAAACAATCTGAAGTGCCTAAATCGCGGCACATCACTGTCTCACACCCTTAGAGATGCCAAACCAGTTTGTGTCCCTTTTATCCTGACACAGGCTCTGGAATACGTATAAAGAGATTTCAGTGTCTGAGCAAATAAAATACACGAAACAGATTTTTTAAATCCCTATTTAATATTAAATAACAAATGTTTGATTTTGTTTACACTGATTTTTATTCAAACACTCATATTTAGACTAAAAATCATTTTAGTCCAATGACGAAATGAGATTATAGATGTCACTAGTAGTTAAAATACAAGATGTCGCCAATAAATGACATAGACCTCCTTTATGCTAAGGTCCACACAGACAATCAAATTCAAAAACACAAATATACACTTTTAATCTGTACTTATTATAAAGCTGAAGAGTTTGTTTGTTCGCTCATCGCAGGAACCACGGGACCGATTTGAAAAATTCTTTCAGTGTTGGATAGTATATTTATCGACAGAGACTATGGGCTATATAACATCACGCTGCAACAAATAGGAGGGACGCATCCGTGATAAATGTTACAAAAAGGGCAAATTTTTTAAAATTCTACGCGTACTTATTCGCGGGCAACAGCTAGTTTGTAGGCTAGTTTATATATATAGGCAATGATCTCTATCTATTATTTCTAAAATAAACCATGGTCACACCACACCATGGCCATGGTACGTGCCTTGAGACTCACCATGACCCGGCTAAGAGCCCCATTGCGTAGGGCTCAACCCGGTGGGGAGAACATTAGCCGCCCATCGCTTGTGTGTGGCCTCTCCCCGGAACATTTGAGGAGAGGCCATCTGTTATTGGGCTCGGTAGGTACCCTGACCCATCGCAAGTATCGGAGTAGTGTAGCTAACCGAGGATGAAGCCATGTTATTTTAAATCGGTCCAGTAGTTTCAGAGCCTATTCATTTGAAACAAACTGTAAAATTATTTCTCTTCGTAATTTTTAGTACAGATAAATTATTCTATACACTTAACATTAAATTTAACTTACTCAATATTTCCTAACAATTGCGCTACTCATATGTCGGGCAAAACCACTTTTTACGGATTTAGACGCCTATATTTCTTTTAAATTTTAGGCTGATCTTTTGAAGACTGCATTTAAAACAAATAATACGCGTTTTAGTCCATAAAAAATGATTTTGTTTTAACTTACTTAGGTTTAAGTAAAAATTAATATCACACAACGAGAAAAAACTAGTTGTATTTTATACACTAAAGTTCTTGAAGAATTATTTAGAACTGTTCAGAAAAACCTTCTAAATAATGCAATAGCGGCTGCTGACGTCATCACGAGCGTTGAAGTATCCAGTTGATGTCCATTGCTGCCAATTTTGCAAGTATCTTCGGTATTATTAAATTTGTAGAACTGAATATTCTGTAGGCTGTAATTAGCTACGGCTTGGTCTAGTTTTACTTCGTCTGTGTCTTTCAAGTGCGGTGTTCTTGTCATTTTGAAGATTTCATCTGAAAAGTACAGGGTCAAGTATGTTGCATTTACAACCAACGGGCATGCATGACCAGGGGCCCAAGTCTGCTTTCACAATGATGTTACAATCAGTGGCGGATTTACCTTAAGGCCCGGTAGGCCCAGGCCTAGGGCGGCCAGATTTAGGGGCGGTGATTTACAAAAAAGTTAAAACTGAACTTTTATCCAACATTTCTGTATCTATTTAGATAAAAGCTGGCAATGAAGTAATTTCCTAATGTAGTCTATATGGTGGATGTTGAGAAAGGGGCGGCTAATGGGTTGGGGCTTAGGGCGGCCGAGACTGCAAATCCGCCACTGGTTACAATGTTATCATAATGATCAGTCACTGATTGCTTAGTGGCAAATTTTATCAAGTTTGGTAGTCTACTATTAATTTATTGTTAAAAATGACGTTGACGTAAAAATCTCATAATGATCAGTCACTAACGCCATTATGGCGCCATAATGGCGTTAGAGACCGATCATTATGACAATATTATAAATATTGTAGTAGCAGACTTAGGCCGCAGATGAATGAGTGTGAATAAAGCCAAGAAGTGTGGTTGGATCGTAGCAGATGGCGCGCTATAGGGTCTACCTACAGAGTACGTGAGAGACCAAAGAAATTACGTTATCGTATTTATATACGTTACCTCGGCACTCGACATGGCGGTATATTATTATTTGTTAAAGAAAACAGCGTGTGTAACAGCTTGTTTGGTTAATATTCTAAGGTATGACGAGAGCTCTATGTAAAATACATAATCATCTATCACTAAAATTACATGAATTCGGTAAATAATTCAAACGAAATCAATAATCAAAACATTTCGTTACCTATTATTTGATATCATACTACATCTTTTTATGTTACCGTAAATACCCGAAAATTATAAAAGTCTTTTATCTAAAATCTTATACAAACACACTAAACAAAGCAAGTACAATTTAATGATTAGATACCACATTACAATTATAGTAATCTTTACTTTTTAATAGTGTCATTTATGTCCCACTGTTGGGCACGGGCCTCCTCCACTTTGGGAGGGATTATGGTCTACTGTACTGCGCTGACCAGGAGTATTGGCACAGGGTTTATATTCGAGTTTTCCGTCTCTCACAGAGGATGTTATCTGTATGTAATATCCCTTAGCTGATTTTTACAGCACCCTTCGGAGGAGATGGGGTGGTGACACTTGTATTCTTAATCCGTCACCACACGGAGAATAGGTATTTAGATAGAATAGTTATTACTACTAAGCCATTATAGCCAAAATTAAAAAAATACGAAAAGAATACGAATGGAACTTGCACACAAAGATTTCCCTGTTGTTTTTATAATTTCTAACATGTTCCATATTACAAATAAAGGGATAAGAGCAGTAGAATTATGATAATAAGTATTTGTTGTTTTAGTATCAAGTATCAACTGATATCGTAAACTGTGAAAATCGATCAAATACCTATTTAATTAAACTCGCATTTGCCCTAATAAAAGTAATTATTCGATCGCAGCAAACGGAACAGATTTACTTAGTTTAAAGAAAAAAAAAGGTAGGAACCTACCAGATTGATTAGATGTTTGAATTGCATGACTGTTAAGTTCCGTACATCCTACTAATATTATGTGAAAATTTGTGAATATGGATGTCTGGATGTTTGTTACTCATTTTCGCAAAAACTACTAAAAAGATTTTAATAAAACTTTACAATAATGTAGCTTTTACATCAGAATAACACATGACTGTAATTTATAAAGATATTGTGTGAATTGTCTAATGCGTGTGATGCTGCGGGCAGAAGGTAGTATTTATATGTATAACTAAATAAAAATTGGGGTTTTATTGTATATGTTGTATTAATTGTTTATTTATTTACATTCGCGTAACGGATTTTAATGCGTTTTTTTAATAAATAGAGTGGTTTAAGAGGATGGCCTTTTTGTATAATCAAGGCTAACAGACGAAATTCACTTCTAAATTCCACGCATACGAAGTCGCGAGCTAACAGCTAGTAAGGAATATATTTCATGGAACTCTAATAACTGTAAAAGTGAATCATTAAACTATTGATTGTCAGCATCACGCGGTTTCCGTTCGACCGCTCTTGGCCTCCATTTGACCGGGAAATTGTTCGCACTGTCACAAAAAAATGTACAAAAAGTTAACCGATTAATGACTGATTTTATCAGTTTTCGTTTTATCTTCTGTTTCAATATTTCCTTCTATGTTTTATAAAATAATGTATAAATAAAAATCTGACCAGTGAAACTAGAATTTGCATGTCAATTTCAATTGTCTTTAATATATCACTCTCCGTTGGACGCGGCAATATAGTTTACTGTGCCGCACTGACCTGTATATTATTATTTAAATGACTAATAATACTGGTAGAAATTTAAACGCAGGGTTGCCACTTATAATATGATAAAATAATGACGTAATTTGCAATAGGTACTTACATTCGCTGCCATTGCCTCCGTCATTTTCATAACATGCAAACATAACCGCATAATGTTCGTAATTTACATCCAAGAATGAATAGATCTCCGTTTTGTTGTCTGTAAAAATAAACAAGTATATTATGTTGTTCTTATCCTGGTCACAAACTAATGAATCTATGGGAAGAGGGCCAGAACGTTGGTAATTCAAGCATTATTTTTATTAGGTTATGTCGGATAAATCTGTCTATTTCCATCCTTCCATCAGCCTTTCTCCGTCCTCTGCCGGACATATCCTCCATAGAACGCCACAACCCGCGGTCCTGCGCTTACTGCATCCAGCAGCTAGAGGCACATTTGACGATATCGTCATACCACCTTGTTGGGGGCCGCCCCACGCTGCGTCGTCCGGTGCGTGGTTGCTTATCGACCCTTCCATTTACTACCCCATTAAATTTTACTACAAAATATATAAATTAATGTCAACCGTGATTTGGATCTTGGTCTCTATGACCAAGATCCAAATCACGGCTGAAATTAATTAATTTCATTTGGATCTAGATCTATTCTTAAAACACAAAGATTTAATCGCATACCATTGTAGACGACTCGTAAAAGATCCGCAGTAGCATTAGTGTTAGGGTCTGGTATTAAAGACAAGGTGCCGTTGTGGTATGACGCGGTATTATTTGTGATCCAGCTGATCGACACGTCCGTGATA
Organism: Orgyia antiqua; assembly: GCA_916999025.1. Lineage (NCBI taxonomy): Eukaryota > Metazoa > Arthropoda > Insecta > Lepidoptera > Erebidae > Orgyia > Orgyia antiqua. The sequence goes on from OU779870.1 coordinate 19,359,224, forward strand.
TTCTGATGGTCAAATAGTACCATAGCACAATCACCTGTTACTTCTAAGTGATTGGAAGCAACCGCTGCAAGGTACCATGTTCCATCGAGCTAGAATAATAGCGAAATATTTCAAATTATTTCTTAGATTATATTAAAGAAATAATGAATAGAATGGACAAAATACGAAACGAGTATATAAGCATGAAAGTGCCGCCAGTAGTAGAGAAGTTGAAAGAGAACCGTCTGTCCTGGTATGGGCACGTAATAAGGAGATATGAAGGAAAATGTATGGACTGTGTGAGAGACGATATGAAAGAAAAAGGAGTTGATGAGAGTATGACGGCTGATAGGAGAATCTGGAAGGAAAAAACGTGCTGCGCCGACCCCAAGTAACTTGGGATAAGGACAGGAAGAAGAAGAAGAGATTATAATTATTGTAACTTCTAAAACTTACAACAGTTGCAGTTGATATGAGTAAAGATCAAGCAAGGGAATTTATTTAGATTGTTGCTCTGTTGTCTACGTCTACCATGGTAAATTCCATGACGTTTTATCGGTATGTATAGGAACGGTGGCATCCTCCACAACAGGAGTCGTTTTGATACAATTATCATATCACAGAATAAATAGGTAATAGACCATAGCAATTAGACGTATTAATAAATGTTTTAGTTTTAATGTTTCTATCTCCAGGCAAAGTAATAATTTATTTTCCTTGATTGCTTTTACAGCACTTGTGGATTAAATTTTATAGAGCGTATAGTTAATCTGAATGAATAATTTTTATAGCTATATGCGTTCAGCGTGAATATCGATAACAAATAAATATTCAGTACCAGTTATATAGTGTAAGAGGAAAAGAAAAAAAGTAACAGATAGGTACCTAATAATTCTGTAACAGTGCACGGCACTGAATACTTACCGCTTTCCAATCCAATTCTCTAGGCGTAACTTTAGGACAAGATGAGTTCATAGTAGCACTATCCACACAAGCCACAAGTACCACTATCACAAATCCTTGAACTAACATCTTCGTGATCATAGAACGAATGCTGACGGTCAACTGAAACGTGACGTAAACAGTTACGACTTTTAAAACGTAGTTTTTACTGTACATAATTTCCGGGGAAAATAGCAGTAGGACTTGATAAATTAATTATTTTATATCCTATTAGCTACTGCCCGTAACTTCGTACGCGTGAAATTTAGAAACCAAACTAAATTATACAAAAAAAAACCCTTCTCTTGAACCACTCTATCTGATAAAAAAAAACGCATCAAAATCCATTGCCTAGCTATGAAGATATAAGCTCACATAAGGACATAGATACAAAAATAACGACTTTATTTCATAATAAGTAAAGACAAACATCATGATGTTATAACACTAAAAGGTACCTCATCTCATAAAATACGTTAATCTATTTAAAGATTTACAGCGCGATTTGTAGATAGTTTCGACAAACATTACAACATTTCAGGCGAATGAGGCTTATAAAGTCGTATCCATATGATGATGGATTAAGATTACAAGTGTCATAAGTCCATATTCTCTCAAAGGATCTGTGAGAGCCAAGTCAGGCTTATAAGCTAAAAACATCTGTGAGAGAAGGAAAATTTTAAACTAAACCCTAATTACGTGCCTTTCCAGAGTGGAGGAGGCCTGTGCCCAAAAGTGGAACGATATGGGCTCTAGGTGAGTTCGTATTAAGTTTTAAGCTTTCCACCTTTTATTGATATTATATAGCTAAAGAAATTGTTTGTTTGTTTGAACGCGCTAATCTCAGGAACTGAATAATACCTATTGTATAATTTGGCTAAGGTTTTCTTTTAATTTTCAATGTTCCACGAACGAAGTCTACAGCTAGTAATCAATAAAATTATCGTAATTAATACTATTTAAAGGTTAATATTAATGTTTGTGTGGTGAGAGTACGATATTTTATCCTTGTTACCTCTGTTAGCTACCACAATCAAGATTTTGGAATAGAAAATTATAAAACACCCAGACGTAGTACAAACATTTGTATGACAATTAAAAACATCACACAAATGATTGTCCTGACCGGGAATCGAACCCGAGACCTCATGATTGGCAGTCCGTTATATGAACCACTCCACCACGAGGCCCGTCTACATACTTATAATACATAGAAAACACCCAGACGCAGTACAAAAATTTAATAATTGTCTCTATTCCAAAAACTTCAAACGTGGACACGGCTAAACCTATTTGAAAGAAGCCTTAAATATATTTTTTTTAAATTATTAATTTTTAGTTAAGTTTAGTTATGCACACCGAATTGGTGCCACAGTGTAATCATTTCATAGGTGTATGAACCATCAGACATAAATCTTCTACAATAAGATAAATTCTATAGCTTATCTTATCAATGTGTTGAGATAGTGAATCAACGTAGTCAAATGATCTCATTTTTCATCGATTTTTATATAGGCATATTGTTTATCAATCATGTTTGAAATATTTTTTTCAATTTTATTACTAATTTTAAGCGGAAAATTATGTCAGGGTCAAGTTTTACAATTTGGAACATGTGCTGATGTTGAACCAATGGAATATTTTGATTTGGAGAGGGTAAGGTACTTTGGAGTTTTTTTTCACTATTCTAGAAGGATAGTTGAGTCATAATGGGATAGTTATCATATAATTTTGACATTTTGTCATCATAACAATACGCCTTTTTGTCATGGGGGGTTGGCAAAGACTATATATAGTGTATCCGTTTTTAATTGACTATGATGAAACAGTGTTATTCCTCTTTTTGTGTCTCTGTCTCTCTCCAGCCCATTAAAGTTCCACTTTTGGGAACGAGCCTCATCCACTGCGTAAGAGTTTATAATCTACTATGCAGCGCTGACCAGGCATACTGGTATGGTGTTTAGTTTCAAGTTTTACGTCTCCTCTCTCTTTAACTGCTTATAATGTCTCTTACGTGCACAATGGAGACGAAATAAGGTGGTGATACTAGAATTCTTATTTCGTCACCATAAATACAAACTAAGAAATATACATACACATGAAGAGCATGAAAAACAAACCTCTTCTTTGAGTCGAAAGTTTTTCAAATGGTGTGAACATCTTTTGTCAAAATTTATCCAAGATGAGTAAGTTTTGTTAAGTAAATAAATGACTCATATTTTCAGTTTTTAGGTGAATGGTATGAAATTGAACGATTCCCGACTTGGTACGAACAATATGGAAACTGTGCATACAAGCGGTTGCAGTACTGCGCTCGACGGATAGAGATTGAGCATATATTTGTAAGAGATGGTATACAGTTTGTATTACACGTAAACAGCTCGTATACACCTGGTGATAAACCTGTATTTGAAATACAAGGAAATAATGTAGGTAAGACTATTTGCAACTTGTTTTGTAGTTTTTAGTAAATACAACATTCAATAACACAATTCGGCAATGGTAAGAGAACTTTCTTATCATATAAACTGTGTATTATTGACTAACGATTTTAATTAAGATAATAATAAATATTCACGGACTTTTCACACAACGTCCTCTGCTCCCAAGCTAAGCTTATATGCTTGTGTTATGGGTACCAGAATACGGATAGAATACATATACCTACTACTTTTTTTTTGTAAATGCATACTTATAATACATAGAAACACCCAAACGCAGTACCAACATTTGTATGACAATTAGAAATATCACACAAATGATTATAAATATTATGTACAACGAAACAGCAAATATCAGATATATAAACGAAATCAACTTTATTTGTTTAGTTTAGTTGTGCACGGAGAATCGGTACCATTCTCTGCGAGAATTTTGCTTGTTTCAAAAACTAAAAATTACACTGGAATTTTTACCACATTTAACGTACCTAGCTTAAAAATTGCATTAAAAATTAAATGCAATAACCTACACAGAAGCTAACTTACAATTATCAACAATACTGCTATGAAACTTCTCATAATATAATCTTCTTAGAAATAAAAGTACTTTAAGTTACTAAGTATTTCAAAAAAATGTTGAACCGACATGGCCTTTGAAATTTGAGGGTTTTCTTCGATTTCTTAGGAGATAACTATTAGGTCCTGACCTTGTGCCAATCATGGGACAACACGGAAACCACCAGCTGTTAAATATAAAAAGAATCATTAAAATCGCTTCACCAGTTGAAAGTTATGAGCAAACAAAAAAAAGACATACAGACGAATCGAGAACCCTTTTTTGTCAAAAATAATCTAATACAAAATTTTTAACGTTCCCTTCATACTTTTCAGACCCTGTCGGTATACCACTATCTGTAATATCAACAGACTACACAAATTATGCGGTAATATACGGATGTAAAACAAATGAAGATATTGATATCAAATACCGTAAGTAAATAATAAACTTCATCATCATCATAACATCACGGCTTTTCCCCGTGGGAGTAGGCAGAGACTATAGAGCGCCATCTGCTTTGATCCAAAAATACTTTCTTGGCTTCATCCACATTCATACATCGGGTAATATATGCCCGGCGGTTGTAAGTGCTAAATAATAGCACTGATTTTTTAAAATATCTGTCTCCAATGGAACATTTTAATTTGGAGAGGGTAAGGTACTTTGGAATTATCAATACTATTCTAGAAGGATAGTAGAGTCATAATGGGATAGTTCGCATGTAATTCTGTCTGTTTTTAGTTGACTCTATTGAAAAAGAGTTATTTCTCTTTTTGTGTCTCTGTCTCTCTCCAGCCCATTAACGTCCCACTGTTGGGCGTCTTGTATTAGGCCTCTCGTATTATAGTCTATGAAAGGATTTTAGTCTACTATGCCATGCTGACCAGGATTTATTTTTGAGCTTTCCGTCTCTCGCAGACTATGTTATTAGTGGACAATATTCATTAGCCTTTTAGTCTTTTCTAGTAAACTTTAGTTTTGTTATTTATTTTTCAGTTCTAGCATGGATAGTCTCACGAACACCTAGTTTATCTCAAGAAATATTGAAGAAGGCGTATCAAGAACTAAATTCTATTCCATTTGCCAGCGTTGCTTATTTGGAAAAAGTTGACCATAGTGACAAACAGTGCGTTCATCATTGGACCGCCCATGTTCAAGCGGAAAATATAACGGAAGCGATGCGAGCAGATATGATGTTGGAAAACGGATTTTTTGGTTTTGTTTAAAACATTATATTATTATTTGACGAGCTTCGTGGTTGAGTGGTTCATGTAACGGACTGCCGATCATGAGGTCGCGGGTTCGATTCCCGCTTGGGACAATCATTTGTGTGATTTTTATAATTGTCACACAAATGTTTGTACTGCGTCTGGGTATTTACTATGTATTATAAGTATGTATTTACAAAAGAAAAGTAGTTTATGTATTCTATTCGTATTCTGGTATCCATAACACAAGCATATAAGCTTAGCTTGGGACCAGAGGACGTTGTGTGAAATGTCCATGAATATTTATTTTATTTATTTATTTATTATATCAAACCAATTTTATAGTATAACATTTTTTTTTCATAGATACTCTATCCATACTTGTTGCATAGATACACTTTAAAGAATAATGTGTCTATAGTATAATTCATGGACATTTCACACAATGCCCTCAAGTCCCAAGCTGAGCTTATACTCTTGTCTTATGGGTACCAGAATACGGATATACTGCATATACTACTTTTCTTTTGTAAATACATACTTATAATACATAGAAAACACCCAGATGCAGTACCTACAATCATTTGCATGACAATTATGAATTTTACACAAATGATTATCCAGTGGGGGAATCGATCCTGCGACTTGAATGACGTGAACGGTAGTCCGTTACATAAACCAGTAGACAAGGATCGTTAAAAATGCATTAAGCTATCCCTAATTTCAGCCGTATCAAATGCTAAAAATACCTAATGATAAACGGTTTAACAATGAAAGCCCAAAATACAGGAAGTTGCACTTACCTAAAGCACGTTAAATCGTCTTCGTTTCCTAATATCCACTAATAATCTATTCTGAAGAACGCAATAGTCCTAATGCCGTTATGACATGTTGACAGCAAATAACAAACTATGTTTTAATATCAATAATGATATTTACATGAACATCGCCCATTAAATATTCATGCAGTTTAGTGATTCTTATCTTTACCATGTTAAAAAGGGTTGGAACATTATGTCAAACATATTGATTATTATTGTCAAACGTATTATTTTATTACGCAAGTAATTTCTTATTGAAATTATTTAGTATTTGAGTTTCTCTCCAGCCAATTTACGTCCCACTGTTGGCCACGGGCCTTCTCCACTTTGGGAGAGATTATGGCCGCGTGAACAGGCGTGTTGGCACAGAGTTTATTTTCGAGTTTTCTATTTCTAACAGAGGATGTGTGATGTGTATAGATGACTGTGCACAATATCTCTTAACTGACTTTTACAGCACCCTTGGGCTGAGATGGGGCGGAGACACTTGTATTTTTAATCTGTCACCACACGGAGAGAAAAAGCAGTATCTGACTAATATAACTCTATTTAAAATAAAGGAAATACCACTGGTACAGTCATCATTAAATTTATATGATACACTCCATGGATGGATGTCATCATCAGTCATACGTCCTCGTGACGGGCCCCGTGGTCTAGTGTTTCACGTAAAGGACCGCCGTTCACGAGATCGCGGATTCGATTTCCGCTAGGAACAATCATTTGTGTAATATTTATAAATGTTATACAAATGTTTGTACAGCGTTTGGGTATTTTCAACGTATTATAAGATATGAATTTACAAAAGAATAGTAGTATATGTAGTCTATGCGTACTCTGGTAACCATAAAACAAGCATATAAGCTGAGCTTAGGACCAAAACACGTTGTGTAAAATGTCCATGAATATAATTATATGAAAAAATAACCATTGACTTACATAAACAATACTAAACTAATAGATCAAATAAAACGAAGAAAAAGTAATTTTGCATGTTTTTATTCCAGATGTATTTTGAGTAAACAGAGAGACGAATGATAATTTTCTTTTTTATAGTCTGTTAAAAGGAAAAATATTGGTATAAAACTTATATTAAAATTTTTGACTTTGACTTTGACTTATTTGCATTAACTTCTCCACATAGCAACTGGGTATCTAAAGGTTGTAGGTTCGGCTTTAACATCTTCATAATACTTGGGAGTACACTTTGAACGGTCATCTTTTACTAGTCTTTCGGGGTCTACCCCAATCCGAGATAGCGGTCTGGTTGCTAACTCTTTTGACACAACATTAAAAACAGGGTTTCTTGAGAGAATCCAGACGTAAACTGTCGAAGTAAATAGTAAGTAAGTATATTAGCCAAATTAGCTGATGCCCGACGAAACATTTCCCCGTTATTGCAACATTTTTTACTCATGCCTCGCTTCTGTTGGTCGCAGCGTGATGTTATATAACCTACAGCCTTTCTCAATAAATCTTTTATCCAACACTAAAAGATTTTTTTTAAATCGGAGCAGAATTTCCTGAGATTAGCGCGTTTAAACAAACAAACAAACTCTTCAGATTTATAATGTTAGTAAACAACTATAGATCAGTATAGACATAGATGAGAGTCAGCCTACATGCCTGGTCAGAGTGTCACAGTAGACCTTAATCACTGCCAATATTAGTCATAAGTGCCCGGTAGTCTTACAGACTGGGGGTTCAGAATCAAATAAATTCAACGAAAACAATGGGATCCTAAAACAGAATTAAATCCTCCTCGTCATCCACAGCCCATTAAAGTCCCACTGTTGGGCATGGGTCCTCTCTTTGGGAGGGTTTTCGTCTACTATGTCGCTCTGACCAGACGTGTTTACAATTCAATCAGTTAACACAAATAAATAACGTCTTTAGTAGGAATCATAACTATAACTTCAAGCTTAATAGGCACTATTACCTTCTGTGTCTAGAACTCGTCTTCTAAAGATATGACCAGTCTATATTGCCATTTCAATCTAATATATAAAATTCTCATGTCACAATGTTCATTCCCATACTCCTTCGAAACGGCTTGACCGATTCTTATGAAATTTTTTATGCATATTCAGTAAGTCTGAGATTCGGCTACTATCTATTCTTCATACCCCTAAGTGATAAGAGTTCTCCACCCAGAACATTTATATGGCAAAACAATGCTTGCCGGGTCAGCAAGTTTTATATAAAAGAGATATTTGGTTACTTACAACCGTCGGACATGTATGACCAGATGTATGAGTATGGATGAAGCCAAGGAAGTGTGTTTAGATCGTAGCAGATGGCATTCTATAGTCCCTGCCTAACCCCGTGGGAAAAAGTCGAGACGATATGATAATGATGAAACAATTTAGTCACTTTGAAACTGAAAGAAGCATTATGTTGCTAAATACTTACTATAATGTTTATTGATGAGAGGACTGTACTCGCATGTATAAACACTGGCGTAATAATTATAATCAGTAGCCAATACACGGAATGGATATCTTCTGTTTTCCACTGAAACATAAATAAAACTAAAATTATAATTTAGCGCTAACTAATTCCCAACTGGTGACCATAAAAAAAAGAAGCATGACCAAAGATTACGAGCTCTGCCGAGTTTTTTATGTCGGTTCTTCTCAGCGGGTAAAGACTTAGGTCAATTAGTCAAAGTCAAAAAGTCAAACTCCAAGATTTTTATTTCAAGTTGGCATGTTTTACAAGCTTTTTTGAACTGCCAGAAGCTGTCTGTTCCAAACGCGAATCCTATGGAGGAGAACAGACAAGAAACTCCATGGATTCTTTTTTCTTTCTTTTTTTCAGTATTATTTTACATTGTTGTGGGGTGTGAGAATCATGCAGAATAATGCGCTCGGGACTAGGTAAAACTAACGTAATAATAAAATTGTCTTGTTGGAGCAAGTCGACCAGTCCCAGCAGAAGGCACCCGTTCAAGAGTATAACGCACACAACTTCGAGACTTTTTAAAAGAAAAAGACCCCTATTATACTTACATCTTTTAGGTTGATCTTTGAAATAGAATATAACGTCCAGGTTAGCTCCATCTTCTATATTACTAGGTATTTCCAACCTACCCATACTGTATCTATGAAACAGTCCTCTGTCTACCCTGGACTGATTTAGATAAATACCAACGGAAGAAATCGACAGTTCTAAAACTGAACAGTTATTCAACTGAAGGCCATCGCTAGAGTAATGGTATACTTGATACCATTTATTGAAGAACTGTGAAAGAAATTGTATAAAATATTCACTTTATTACAGTTATAGCTGCCCGCGACTCTGTCCGCGTGGAGTTTAGAAAATTTTCCCCGTTTTCGCAACATTTTTCACTACTGCTTCGCTTCTACTGGTCGTAGCGTGATGTTATATAACCTAAAGCCTTCCTCGATAAATGCCCTATATAACACTGAACAATTTTTTCAAATCGAATAAGTGGTTACTTAGAAAAGCGCGTTCAAACAAACAAACTCTTCCGCTTTATAATATTTTACAGTAATACGATAAAAATTACAATAAATTCCAATACTATACCATGTAATATACCATACTAGCTTCTTCTCCAGCCTATTTACGTACCATTGTTGGGCACGGGCCTCCTCCACTTTAGAGGGATTATGGTCTACTGTACCGCGCTGACCAGGCGTGTTGGCACAGGGTTTATTTTCGAGTTTTCCGTCTCTCACAGAAAAAGTTATCTGTGTGCAATATCCCTTGGCTAGCTTTTACAGCACCCTTGGGAGGAGATGGGGTGGTGACACTTGTATTCTTAATCCGTCACCACACGGAAAAATACTAGCTGTTGCCCGCAAATTCGTAAGCATCGAATTCAAAAATCAATCTCTTAAAATTATACAAAAATACATCCTCTTGAACCACTCTATTTATTAAAATGCCGCATCGAAATCCGGTGCGTAGTTTTGATGACAAAAGCTCACATCGGGACATACATACAAAAATAAGGAGTCGTGATTAAATTCTGTAAAAAAGAAAAAAGTTCCAGAAAGTTATAATTGAACAAATATTTGAAACAGCACCTTAGTTAATCTTATCCTATAAATATTGAAAAAATATTTATTGTCCTATAAGAAACAGCATTTAAGATCGACAAGTGCAAGGGAATGAGATTTACAAGCTGTATGGAAAAAAGTTTTAGGCCAACGTTTTTGCTATTGAAATAGTCTGCATCATTTAGCATTTTTTTTTTCAATTTAGCAGCAACGTTACATTGCCAACACATCTAATATTTAAACGCTAGGCGTTGGCTAAGAAACCAAAAAAAATACTAACATCAGCCAGCCTAAATTCGGATTGGAGCTGTACATTCTCAGGGCACTTTCCTGGTAAAGTAAAATAACTATATACACCTCCTATACACAAAAATAACACAGAAAAACACAATTTATACATTTTAATACACGACTTTTCTATCGAGAAGTTGTAATGATAATATATTTTATATTCAAAAGAACTTAATTAATGTTTATTAACCTAAGGTTATCTTAAACTGTTATAACAACAAAACAAAAATAACACTTCTCAGAAAACAGTAATAATTTTATATTAATATGAGATTGGATTCTAAGTATTATAGTATAACTAGCTGCTGCCCGCGACTTCATACGCGTAAAAATTAGGAATCAAACCTTAACAAACAGAAGTTTACTATACCGCTCAATAGATGGCGTTGTATAGTTTTTTACACACAATAACACTTAAGCTCGTCAAAATTTCTAGAGTTTATTCCCCTTTTCGCATTTATATATAAGTATTAGTAAGGATAATAAATAAGCTTTACTTATTGTAAAACAAAGTCGTTATTTTTGTATGTATGTCCCTATGTGAGCTTATATTTTGAAAACTACGAAATCTTAATGCGATTATTTGTAAGAGATAGAGTGGTTTCAGAAGATGACTTTTTTGTGTTATTTGTTAAAGTTTGGTTTTAAATTTCACGTGAATGGATTTGCAGGCAACAGCTTAAATAATAAATCACGTTTAAATATTTAAATACAAATATAAAATAAAAAAGTGGTAAGTAAATACTCGATCCAAATTCACTAGACCATTAATAAAGCTTAAATAAAAACGCAAGTCAAAATTCTGATGCGTAGAAAGCAAGACATTAACATTTTTAGACGGACTATAATTTGCAAATGGCAATAGAAACAACAGGTACAAACAAACAAACAAACAAATAGGTTTAAACGGAGATTTTATGGGAATGATAATAAATGTTTTAGCGTAAAAAGACTTTAGACTATGTATAACACGTTTTGACAATTTTCGCGAACCGATTTTAGCGAACTTTTAAACCTCCGATAGGTCATTATTACTCATTATGAATAAAACCATTAAAGTTATAAGATGTCCTCTTATGACTTCTACATACATATCCTCATTTAGAGCAGTATTTAAGATTTAAATATCCAGTATACCTAAGCAGTAGGTACTAAACTTAGATCATAATAGAACTGTTGTTTTGTTTTCTTTTTTCCTGGAATTGTTATTTACACGTAACGTTCTGTGAAACAAATTATCACTTATTAGTGTCAACGTGAATTTGACCTTAATCTTAGGAAGTATGCACAATGAGATATTTAATTTAAGTGGTAATTTAATATTCACTGTATTCTTTAATAAATCTATAAGTTTTATATTTCTATAGATATCATCATGACAACATTAACCTAAACCCTGTCATGAATAGTTCAAAATAGAGGGATTACCACTACACTACTTTATTTTGTTTCATGAATGCTTTAAGTGTCAACTAAGGAGACTGTTTTTAAGAGACGGCAACCTCATAAATAGGGTATCTGCCTGTTATTTAAGAGAACAAATTTAATGTCCTCTAAATTCATGTTATAATTATGCAGATTAAGACAGATGTATGAGTACAAATGAAACTAAGGAACTTTAAGATCATAGCGGCATTCTATAGTCTCTACAAGGTCTCATTCTATAAGCTCTGAAAAACTCTTACTAACAAAAACTACAAACATACGCATAAAGTCATACATAAACCATACAAAGGAAGTTCTTATTAACAGTCTCAACGTCGACAATTCATTCTATTTCAGTATAAAACGTCTTTATAACTTCATATTGGATAATTACCGTTTAGGATGTTCGCATCATTCGTTATCTTCTAGTAGAACGATACAGTTGTTTCAAGATGTTGTTTGTTATATTGTCTGTGTGTATAATAGGAGTTTTAGGAGTTCAAGCGGAATATACATTACCAGGAGTATGTCCAGATATGAAAGTGCAAGAGAATTTAGATTTTACCAGGGTAAGAAAAAGTAGTATTTTTTAGGGTTCCGTACCCAAAGGGTAAAAACGGGACCCTATTACTGAGACTTCGCTGTCCGTCCGTCCGTCCGTCCGTCTGTCACCAGGCTGTATCTCAAGAACGGTGATAGCTAGACAGTTGAAATTTTCACAGATGATGTATTTCTATTGCCGCTATAACAACAAATACTAAAAATAAAATAAAATAAATATTTAAGGGGGGCTCCCATACAACAAACATGATTTTTTTACCGTTTCTTGCTCGATACTAATAACGTTGCCTTATGTTGCATAGATAATGGCACGGAACCCTTCGTGCGTGAGTCCGACTCGCACTTGACCAATTTTTTACATAGATAACATCCTCTGTGATAGACAGAAAACTTGAAAGTAAACCTTGTGCCAACACGCCTGGTCAACGCGGCATAGTAGACCGTAATCCCTCCTAAAGTGGAGGAGGTCCGTGCCCAACAGTGGGGCGTTAATGGGCTGGAAAGAGAGAGAGAAAAGAAGAAAGAATATTATTCTGTAAAAAAATAGGAAGTTAAAACTTCTTTTGCGCTTTTTGTTATTTTTAGATCATTATCCATCAATGTATCTGGTTTTTTCCATCTTTTAATAGGAATAGACCTTCTTTCTAGTGTCTGTGTGGTGACGGATTTAGAATACAACTGTCACCAACCCATTTCCTGCCGAGGGTACTGTAAGAGTCAGCTAAACGAAAATGTTATAAGATAACATCTTCTGTGAAAGAATTAAAACTCAAAAGTAATCCCTATGCCAACACGCCTGGTCAGTGCGGCATAGTAGACCACAATCCCTCTCTAAGTGGAGGAGAGCCGTGCCCAACCGTGGGACGTTATTGGGCTGGAGATAGACCTTCCTTCCAGGAAATGAGATGGTAACAGTGTATTCTCAAATGACGACTTGAATTAAGAATTTGGCTTTTTATTAAACAAAGACGTTATTTTTGTTTGTGTCCCTAATAAATTAATAAATTAAATTACGGTGGAAAAAGTGTAGGTGGAAATTTAATTTATTAAGTAAAAGCATAACATGTCAATTGCAAAATTAATAATTTACTTTAGTAATGAACATCGCGTCATTATTTTCAACCCATTTGTATTCTGTAAAGAATACTAGGTGGTTGGTCGAGATGTTGCAAAGCATTTTTGATAGATGGCGTTGCACGTAGAAATACGATATAAACTCAATCGAGTAACGTTTACGGTGGCCTAAGTGATTACTTCGAGCACGACCGCAATAAGCTCAGTTGGCAGAGCTACGGAACGGTATTCCGAGGTACTGGGTTCAAGTCCCGCTTGCGGTAATCACTTTTTCCACCATAATTCAATTTATTAAGTAAAAGCATAGCATGTCAATTGCAAAATTAATAAATTACTCTGTATGTCCCTATTTAAGCTTACGAGTATATCTTCAAAACTACGCTATGGATTTTAATGCGGTTTTATTTAATAGGTAGAGTGGTTGAAGAGGATGGATTGTTGGGCATAATATATGTAAAGGTTTGGTTTCAAATTCCATGCGTATGAGGTTGCAGGCAACAGCTAGTTATTATTAAATCTATACAAATATTATAAAGCTGAAGTGTTTGTTTATTTAAACGCGCTAAACTCAGTAACCGCGCGTCTGATTTGAAAAATTCTTTCAGTGTTGGATAGTACATTTATCGAGGAAGGCTATAGGCTATACAACATCACGCTGCGACCAATAGGAGTGAGGCATTAATGTTGTAAAAACGGGAAAAATTTTCTAAGTTCGACGCGTACAAAGTAAAACAACACGTAAATAAATATACTTACTACGTAGATGTAACATGATAATTTTACAACGTAGGTAATCGGTAAGACTATACCTCGACCTAATTGAAGTCCTAGACAGGCAGGATGTTATTGTCTACTGTAAATAGTATAAGATCCCAGAGTCAACCAACGTAACTTTTCATCACATTGATGAAATGTGTAGAATAAGGTAGTGTTTTTACGTAATAACAAATCGTCTTCTTTGTACCGTTGACGTTTTCTTAGGAATCAGATGTTTAATTTAATTAAAAATAATCATCATGATCATACCGGAATGCCTATTTCCTGTCGGGATAGGGATAGACTCTAAAGCGCTGGTCTGATTTGAAAAAACTCTTTCAGTGTTAGATAGTACATTTATCGAGGAAGGCTAGCCAGCCATAAAACATCAAGCTGTGACTTACAGAAGCGAAGTATTAGTGAAAAATTTTACAAAAAAAACGGGGATTCTTTTTCAAATTTCACGCCATTTCCAATAAACGAATATTTATTTTCTGTCCGTGTGATGACGGTTTAAGAATACAAGTGTCGCCACCCCTATTCCTTCTCAATCACTACTAATATTATAAATGTGAAAGTAACTCTGTCTGTCTGTCACGCTTTCCCGCTTAAACCTCTCAACAAATTTGGCACAAACAATCTTTAGACCCTGAGAAAGGACATAGGCTACCTTTTATTGCGAAAAAAGGGGATGAAAAGTTTTTTAAATTTCACGCGGACAGAGTCGCGGGCAACAGCTAGTGTGCTATAAAAGCCAGCTAAGAAATATTGTACACAGATAACATCCTCTGTGAGAGATGAAAAACTTAAAATAAACTCTGTACCAACACACTTGGTCAGTGCTGCACTGTTGATCATAATCCCTCCCAAAGTGGAGGAGACCCATGTCCAACAGTGGAACGTCAATGGACTGAAGGGAGAAAGATATTTATTTTCCAAGAGGTCCAATTTAAAATCTTGTCTTTAATAAACTAGCGGTTGCCTGCAACTTCTTACAAGTGGGATTTAAGAACTAAACCAAATTATATAAAAAAGCCACCACTAAAGCACTCTATCTATTTAAATACAGCATCAAATTCGTTGCCTTGCATAGTTTTGAAGATATAAGCTTATATCCCTTCCTGGCTTATTGGCAGAGCTTACATGTACACACATAATTCATAGTTTAATATTTTTTTATTTTCATTGTTTTAAATTTTACAATTGATTTACATAATGTTTTATTTTATATTTCATTTTATATGAAATTAATTTTAACCAAATTGCTGACTATTTTGTATGACCAATTTTTTTCTATTATAATTTTTTTTTATTCATAATATTGTTGGATTTTAATTTGTGATTCTGTCTGATAAGTATTTTTACAAATGTTGTGACATAGTAAGCATTAATTTTAATTATTTTATATATTATGAATTTAAATTTTGATGTATTTTAAATCTGAAATAAATTATTTTGATTTGATTTGATTTTGATATAGGGATATACAAACAAAAATGACGACTTTATTTTATAAGGATTAAGTATCATTTTAAGTGAGTAGTTTTTGAGTATTATTGTCCATGTGGTGACGGATTAAGAATACAAGTGTCACCACCCCATTTCCTCCCCAGGGTGTTGTAAAAGTCAGCTAAGGGATATTGTACACAGATAACATCTCTGTGAGAAATGGAAAACTCGAAAGTAAACCCTGTGCCAACACGTCTGGTCAGCGTGGCACAGTAGACCATAATCCCTCCCAATGTGGAGGAGGCCCGTGCCCAACAGTGGGACGTGACCCATTCACGTCCCACTGTTGGGCATGGCTGAGGGAGTTTTTGAATTAATCACGAATAGACGAGAGACAGACGCAGCGGAAAACTTTTTATGATGATCAGCACCATAGATATATTATCGTTAATCAATAACAATTAATTAAAATTTTGCATTTTTTGTCTAAACAATCAATTTTATCAAGATTTTATTGAAAATCGATAAAATCTACCAAACACATTACGGTGTATCAAAACTATGAAAAAAGCCGCTTGTATTATCTATCTTTGACGCTTTATTCGTATATAAGAATAAATAAATAAATAATAAATAAATATTCTCGGACATTTCATACAACTTCCTCTGGTCCCAAGCTAAGCTTATATGCTTGCGTTATGGGTACCAGAATACGGAACAAACAAACAAACAAACAAAACATTGATTCGTTGAAAATGGGTAAAACATAGTTGTTAAAATACATACATAGTTCATTCCATAGTCTACCAGAAGCTGGTGTACAAATATTTATTCATTTACCTATGCCTAATATACTACATATACTACTTTTTTTTGTAAATACATTTTTATAATATATAGAAACACCCAGACGCAGTACAAATATTTGTATGACAATTAGAAAAATCACACAGATGATTGTCCCGAGCGGGAATTGAACCCGCGACCTCTTGATCGGCAGTCCGTTATATGAACCACTCCACCAAGAGGCTCGTCAGATATCATCAATACAAAAATAAACCACGGCCCTAGAAATATAGTTCATTGTTCTATTTATTTATTTATTTATAATTTCTTTGCGAGATCTTAATTTCGCCATAAATGTAAAACTAGCTATTGCCCGTGGTTTCGTACCCGTGAAATTTTGAAACCAAATCTTAACAAACAGGCGTTTACTATACTGCTCGATAGATGGCGTGACGTCATATCACATATTAACATATAAGGTCGTCAAATTTTTTGTCGTATATTCAGCTCAGTGTCGCAATTATAAAATAATAAGGTTATGGATGTATGCACGCCTTCTAACGAGTACAGCACGATTCATTTCAATTGATTCAAGCTTTCTTTTAATAAATATTGTTTGCACGATCAAATCCTAATGTGTTATTTATTTTCTTATCTATAGGGTTTATGTAGAATCAATAGTCATAAGAAAATACTAAAAACATAACGTGGGATACATACTTTATATATATACATTATCTAGAATTTGTATAAAACATAAAAAAGGGGTTGAAAATTAGACATCTCAAAATTCGTCCCATCGCATCGCAGTCATTGCGTAACGTGCCCAAAAGTCTAGCCGCATTGCCACATTGTATAGCAATGTTTATACAAATTGCCAAATACAGACCAGCCATTTGGTCACGTGAATTAAGTATGTAATTGTGATATTTTGAAATAGTATAATAAACTTATAACGAACTATCTGTCCCGGCAAACGTTGTTTTGCCAAACAATTCAGTGTAAAAATCAACAACAAAAAATTTCATCAAAATCGGTCCAGCCAATTGTGAATCTAAACCATCCTCAAACCCTCTTGAATACACACAACAAATTTCATCAAAATCGGTCCAGCCGTTTAGGAGGAGTTCATTTACAAACACACGTACAGAAGATTTATCTAAATAAAGATTTGTATTGATCCAGTTATATGTTATATTAAATTCAGTTTTCAGGCCTCTGGCACAACGTAGGTGGGTACGCAAGCGATGGTCGAGGCATCTACGATTGTGCAACTCTTGATCTCCAAGAAGACAACATGGGTTACACACTGAGAGAAACATACGTTGATGAGGAAGGAGGAAACCGAACTCAAAAGTCATACTTCGCTAGAGTTGATCCAACATTTGATGCTGGCAATAGTGCTCAGTTTATCGTTAGTCATGCGGCTGGAGGTGAGTTTTCAGTTCTTTTTTCTGTTGGAAAATAGGTAGTTAATACAATAATAGCAAAACCAATGGAGTCACTCCCGCTTTGACGACCCTGTAGGAACCTAGGAATCTCATTCGTTAATACAACATGTTAACAAACCGTGTGGAAAAAATTATCACCATGAGCGGGACCCACGAACTCGAAATACCGTTCCGTCTTATACCGTTCGATAATTTTTTCCAATATAATTTAGTTTATAAGTAAAAGCATAGCAAGTCAATTCTAAAAGTTAGTAAATAATGTATCATTTTTGTTAAAAAAATGATGCTGGTATATAATTACGAGGTTCTCCTCTCTTGGTGCAGATGTCATCTGCATAAAATTTCTCAAACCTGACCGGTATAACTTCTTAGAACAGAAAACAAGATGGTGATGTTATGGATCTTATACTCACAAATACTATCAACTATAAATATTAATTATAGACTGAAGAATTACATAAAAAGATTTGCAACATTTTCTCTGCAATGATTTAAAAGTTGTAGTCTGTATTTCTCTCTAGCCCATTAACGTCCCACAGCTGGCCACGGGCTTCCTCCACTTTGCGAAGGGTTATGGTCCACTGTGCTGCGCTGACCAGGCAGGTTGGTACAGAGTTTAGTTTCGAGTTTTCCGTCTCTCACAGTAGACGTTAACTGCTTATATTGTTCCTTAGCTGGCTCGTATAGCACCCTGGACAAGAAAGGGGGTAGTGACACTTTTATTTTTAATCCGTCACCACATAAAGCCCGACCCCACACTTGTAGAGTATGTTTAGTTTTATTCTATTTCATTCTTTTATTTACAAATATTTTAACTTCATAAATTATAATTTACAGACAAAGTCCTACAGTTCCCCTTCTTAATTCTGTCCACTGACTACGATGGCTATGCTATTGCATATATCTGCAAATGGTTGAAGGAGAAAGTCAGAAAACATTATGGTAAGCATATTTACTTTAATAATTATGCGATTTAAAACGAGAGGTATTTGGCAGTGGGCAATGCACATTTCTCGACGAACTGGCAACCGTTGGCAACCTTGAACATATTACGTTCAAGGGCGATGGACGGCCCAAAACAAAGTGGAGCAAGGACATCATCAGGATTGTGGGGAACCACTGTATGCAAGTGACGAAAAACTACACGTACTGGCTTATGAAGAAGGTTTATGTCCAGTACTGGACAGAAAAAGGCTAATGGATAGATAAAAAAGAGGTTCTCAATGCCAAATCTTGAATTTTTTGCGTGTTTGTCCCAAATCATTGTAAAGACATGAACTGGCTTGTAAAATTTTATTCTGTTTTAGCTTTCTGGGTATTCTTCTCGATTGTAATTTGTGTTGAATAATGTAAAAGACCACGCGTTGCGGCATTCTATGGGGGATGCCTATGTCTAACAGTGGACGGAGAGAGGCTGATGGATGGTTGGAATGTTAAACACTATGTTTTCTTACAGTATTCACCTGGATCTTAACTCGTAACAAAGATAAACTTCAAGGGGACTTACTCAAGAAAGTTGAAGACACTCTATCAAAATACACAGAATTGGCAGAGCACAGACAGTCATTTGTATTCAAGGAATTCACTAATGATACTTGTGCTTTTACGGAAAAGTACGAAACAGATTTCTTTACTAGTAATTTCTGGTAATTTGGTACATGTTAAGCTAGAAACTGACTGCGACTACATATTTTTTATTAAAAACTTAAATATTTTGACTTTTTTTTGTCTTTTCGCTTTGTATTATAAGTTATTTAAGTGTCTAGCTGGATTAATGTTTGTCCTTCTTGTAAGAGAATATCCGTTAATTGCATTCAGCGGTCTTCTAGACATAAGCCTCTCCCAATTTGCGCCCTAAATATAAGAGCCTCCAACTCCCGCATCCAGCCCCACATTGCGATCTTCTTAAGGCCTTTGATCCAACTACGTTAGCACTACCATCCTCAAAAATAATCATGGTATAATAAACTTCCAGATATTCTCACTCACTAAGAATTTCTCAAATCAGACCAGGCAGTGGTTCCTGAGATTAGCGTGTTCAAACAAACAAACTCTTCAGCTTTATAATATTAGTATAGAGTGTAGTCTTTTTCTTTCTAAGCTTGCGACTTTTATGATAGAAAATGTTACTAACACACAGAGTAATAGCATTATCTCTCAGTGAAATCTAATATAGGTTATAGAAGTAAATCTTGAATTCTATTTACGAAGTAATAAATAGTTAGCCAGATGCAATAATATTTTATCGAAAAAATGATTCACAAATGCAGGCGCCGTAATTATCACTTTGAATTCAAAATGTATGAATCAGGATTTTAGAATGTTTTAATTTTATCAACAGGATTTAGATAATGGATCGTACGGCATTTTGTGTGTAATGCTTACAAATGTATTTTATTATCATTTATGTAGGCTATTTATAGTGTAAATATAGGCTATCTATAGTGTCCACTTTGACACATTAATGGTTTTATTCATAATGACTTATCAGAGGTTCAAACGGAGATTTTATCGGAGAGATAATAAACGTTTTAGCGTAAAAAGACTATCACGAATAACAATTTTTGACAATTTTCGCGAACCGATTTTAGCGAACTTTTAAACCTCCAATAAGTCATTATGAATAAGACCATAAATATTTACACATACATGACCGAAAAACAAAGAAAAAAAAAGCCCTAAAACTAGATAAATACGTAAACAAAATAACATCTGTAATGTGTCTGAATGCGTGTATATTAGTGTATGTCCGAATATAAATGTGTGCCATCTGTGTATACTTACCTACATGCAATTATGATATTCCCACTGATACACGTTTTTTGTTTATGAACCGTATAATATGAACCAAACACAAAAAATTGATCAAGTGCGAGTCGGACTCGCGCACGAAGGATTCCGTACCATTATCTATGCAACATAAGGCAACGTTATTAGTATCGAGCAAGAAACGGTAAAAAAATCATGTTTGTTGTATGGGAGCCCCCCTTAAATATTTATTTTATTTTATTTTTGGTATTTGTTGTTATAGCGGCAATAGAAATACATCATCTGTGAAAATTTCAACTCTCTAGCTATCACCGTTCTTGAGATACAGCCTGGTGACAGACGGACGGACGGACGGACGGACGGACGGACAGCGAAGTCTCAGTAATAGGGTCCCGTTTTTACCCTTTGGGTACGGAACCCTAAAAATGAAGTAAACAAATAATGAACGTGAACAAAATATTTTATAAGTTACATTCTTATTACACACATGTCAGACAAATAGAATGGTCCGTGTGGTGACGGATTAAGAATACAAGTGTCACCATCCCATTTCTTTCCCAGTGTACTGTAAGCGCCAGCTAAAGGACAATATATAAGCAGTTAACGTCTGCTGTAAGAGACGGAAAACTCTAAATTAATCCCTGTGCCAACACGCCTGGTAAGCGCGGAACACTAGACCATCCATCCTAAAGTGGGTAAGGCCTGTGCCCAGAGGTGGGATGTTATTGGGCTGGAGTGAAGAGGATTGACAAATAGATAGCATTTATTAAAATAACACGCCATCTGAATTAATAAATTTATTAAAAAGTCATTATTTTATTAATAACATAATGTCTTTTACACAAAATACATTGCCGAACTTAGTAAATAATAATCCAATTTAGATCTGTATTTCATAAAATTTGGATATAATTAACAACACACAATTCCGCAAGAATAAAAGAAAAGAAGAATTAATGTCAAATAATAAACAATTATTAAAAAAAAGTTTAACTATAAGAACGTATAAATTGCTGCTTCAGTATTAATTTTTAGTTGACATTGCACCCGACATTTTGGAGAATGTTCATACATAAAGGTACAAGCTGGAGTTACAAATTATACTTTGTTACAAGTTGGTACAGACTTTAAACAGATCAGCAGAGGCTAATTAATGTTAACAATAACTCCCATCGTTGACAATCGGGTAAAAATATTATTAAAACAAAAATCCATAAAAAATGCACTATATTTCAAACAATATAATAAATAATATCTGTAATATCTACGTATTTCGTGATTGATTTCTTAGCTTTTAATTTTTAACAAATCAAAGCACAAAAAGTGGTCATCACTAGTAGAAAAAGTGGTCATCACAAGTCGAAAAAATGGTTATCGCGAGTGGGAAAAGTGATTATCTCACTCGTGACAACCACTTTCTTCGTGATATATGTAAAATATATAAACCATACTACTTAGAACTAGTAATATTAATACTAAAATAAAAGATTCGAGAAATAAAAAAAGAGTTAACCTTTACAATTTGACATCAAGAAATTACATTAATTAGTTATTCAGTACTTTTTACTCTATAGGATAATTTCAATTTTTTTTTTGTAATTTAGGGCTTAGCAACTTGTTCTGTCATGACACTTGTGGAAGTAAACTTGCAGGCATCTTCTGAGAAGTCAGTCTGGACTAACTTAGAAGAATCGATGATTTTGGAGTTTTCTTTCAAGAAGTTATCAACAGCGGTCTTAGCCTCTCCCTCCAGTTTCTTAGACCTTGATAGAATCCAGGCTTGGTCTGTAAATAAAATAACAATTTTACAAACATAAGTGGTTTTTTTTATTATGGAGCGAGGTAGAGACTAAGTTATTTCTAAATCATACATATTTAAAAATACTTTCCTATTAAAAGCGACATAGACTCGTACACTTAGGTTTCCGTACCTACTAAATCTAAAAACATAATTAACTAACTGCCTTAAAATAAGCAGTTAAATAATTAAGAGTTTTTTAGTAGTTGACATATTTGTTGACTTACATAACAATGACTTAGCTGAAATATAGATAGCTCCATCTACGAGTATGTTTCCGCTAAGTCATTAAATTGGTATTTCTACAAACTATTTTTTTGTGTGTTGTGTTAATAAAACATAAAGTTTTGTATTTGTTCCTGTAAGAGCAAAAATTTAAAAGCAGCCAAATTTCAGATCTCTATGACAGTGAAAAGTAGCCTGTAGGTTTTGATACTTAAACTTTTTTTTATCCCAAAGTATCTGCAATCAGTTGAACGACCTCTATCAGATAATACTTAAACAGGACAATTATTCGTATAATGAACAAAGATATTTTTAACAAAGCAACGCTACAGTATCGTACATAATTTCACTATTATACATAAGTATATTTAACGTCATTTTATCAAATTTACAAGCATTTAATCCACCTTTTGACAATAAATCGTATCGAATTATTATGCATATCTCAACGGAACAATTTATTGGACCATAAACTCCAACAATTGGGTGTGTATACATGGATAAGATTATTACATATCGTAAAATTTCGTTACGTTATATCCGATTTCACTTGCAGTTATTAATAATCGAAATAGGACTGCATTAAAATCTACAGAAGTGTTAAGTTAGACTTTTCACTATTGGAGCGAAACTACCTTTTTCTGAGCGCCTCTATACGCCTAAAATTTTAAATCAATAAACGTAACAATTATAAGTCATTTACTACAAACGGAGACTGGAGCTTCGTAATGAAAAAAAAGTTTGTGATCAGAGCACTAACTTGGCGATTATTTCCTACAAATATATTGAAAAAATTGTCTCTTAATAAATAGAATATTTTCTAACACTTGCGCGACTCATTAGTTTAAATAAAACTACCTTTTACGGATGTAGAGACGTGTGTATTTGTTTTAAATTTTAGCCCACCTTTTCGGAGACTTTGACAACGTACAATAGAAATAAATTTCAATTAAAACTTTCGATGGCATTTCATAAAATAAGCATAAATGAAAATTATGCAAAGTAAGTGTAAGATGATAATTTTATAATAATTTAAATATTTTCGTTACGATTAAATTTAATCCGATTAGTAGAGTACGTGAATGGACTTAACAAAGATAATATGCAGATATTTTTGTAATTCTGATCACAGATAAAGATAAAATATTTATCCCCCATGAATATTTAAACATTAATTGGGAATATTTAAACATAATATTTAAACATAAATATTTAAACATTAATACATTTTAATCGACAGAAAGTTTAGTGTCATGTCTGGTTGAGTCTGGGTGTTTTCTATGTATTATAAGTATGTATTTACAAAAGAAAAGTAGTATATGTAGTATATCCGTATTCTGGTACCCATAACACAAGCATATAAGCTTAGCTTGGGACCAGAGGACGTCGTGTGAAATGTCCATGAATATTTATTTATTATTTATTTATGTATGTATGACCAGATGTATGAGTTTAAATGAAGCTAAGAAAGTGTGTTTAAACCGTAGCATATTGCGATCTATAGTTTCTCTATATTCTCTGTCCCATGAGGAAAAGGCCCAACTATATGACGGTGATAACTGATAAGTAACAGCAATCCAATCGGTTTTTTATAATTTTGTAATGTACCGATTATTGGGTTATCTTGTCACTATTGCAAAATTAGATATTTTTGAATTATTTAGTCTAGAACGCATTACACTTAGTTTTGAAGCACATTAATCTATCAAAGTTCAAACTTACTACCTCTACATTTAATTAACAAAGACCTTTTACTCGACAATAGCGAGCATAGGCTAGTCCGTGATTTGGAACGCACTGGATTTAGAAACAAAACTTTAACAAATTAAACATTAAAACCTTCATTTTGAACTATTCTATTAGAAAAAACTGCATTAAATACCGTTGCGTAGTTTTGAACATTTAATCTCACTTATGGTCATACAAAAACTACAACTTCCGTTTACGTAACGATTTTGCATTTCAGCAATATTTTACAAATATACTTAATTTTATTTTTCTCCTTCGTGTAGTGAAGGATAGAAGTATTACCAGATTTCCTTCCCAAAGTACTTTAAGAGCCAGCTAAGAAAATGCATGCGGAGAACATCTTCTCTAAGAGATTATTCATCTCTTAAGCTAACCTAGCAACTTGAATCTAAGCCCTGTGTCAACACTTCTGGGGGCCAATTCTGCTAATTCTGCTATTACAATCATATTACAATGCTGTTACAATAGTCAGTCACTGACGCGATTATGGTGCCATAAGGGGGTCATTACGACAAAAAATTAATGGTAGAATACCAAATTTGGTAAAATTTCGTCATTATGGCACCATTATCCGTGATATTTATTTATTATAGCGTCATTATGACACCAAACTTGATTTTTTGTCACAATGGCGCCATATGGTGCCATAGCGGCAGAACTATAGCGCCATTCTGGTTATTAAATTTGCGCCATTATGGTGCCATAGTGGCATCACTATGGCACCATAATGGCGCCATTGAACTGTCATTGTGACAACATTGTATTAGCAGACTTGGGGCCCTGGTCGGCTTGGGTTAGTGCCCAAATACTCTCCCAAAGTGAAACCTAAAAGTAGGACGTAAATAGACCGGTAGAGGATGTTTTTTAAATAATTATCATCGATATAATTTTAAGCGATAACCTAAATACAGATTATGCTATTAAAGATAAGTATCAGAAATATGTCTGAATCGAAATTTGGAGAAGCATTTTTCACGTGTTAGTACACGAGGTTGGTAGGTTGGTACCATAGAACACCCCCAAATAGATACCGCATTAGGAGATTTTTGTTATCGAATAAACTCAACAACTTCGGTGGAAAGCGTGGGTAGCAGGGTATGGATAGTGGCCTTTTTAATGCTCGAAGCCAAATCACATGCCGAGTTCTCAAATATTAACTATGCGAGAATAGCGCATACATTTGATGTGCGGTGATCCCCTTGCGTGCGGAATTTATTGGGAGCTATCTGTGGTTGGTACACTCATGCAATTGATAAGCATATTTCATATCTGTGAAATATCTTTATCAAAATAATAAAAGAAATTGATCGTATTTAAGACGATACCAAAATAGCTTCGTGCATTTTTCTATGTACGAAGTGTTCATTGTTTCTTTAGATTGAATGGCTAGAGCTCTAATTTTTAGGTATATGTTTTTTCAATATATGATCTAGAATCGCATAAACTCAGAAACACGATTGAAAAAAGTTTTCTCGATAGAAAATCTTAGCGAAACAACCTCTCTAATTTTTTATTTTTTTCATTTGTCGGTCTATAATCGCGTATTAACTAATGAAATAACTTTAAAAACATAAGTAACTATTATATATAGAAACACGTAAATCAGAATTAAAATATATTTAGTAGATTTTGAGTAAATAGGAAAAGTATCCCTAATTCTTCATTTTCTGTGCCTACTGGCTGTGTTAATATGTACGTGTCGGCGATGATATACGATAATATTGATGTAGGCCCTTAATCAATTATTATCGGATATTCGAATGCCTTATACTGTTCTTAAGCTGGTATCATTCCGATTTGGCGGGCTAACGAGGCTTAAATTATAAGGCCGTCGTTCTGTAAAGCTTTTCCGACTTACGACAAAATACATTGAAATAGGTTATCAACTCGCCACCGGCCAGTCAATGTTCAAAAAAGTATTTCATCACAATAATTTAAAAAGGAAATAGCGTCTGAATTATAAGGAAAAATGTTATGTTTCTAAATATTCTTAAAATATTATCTGGAGGGAACGCGTGTGCTAAGGATAGTCAAAATTGAAACTGTCTATTAAATAGATGGCTCCATGCCTTAATAGGTATGTAACTCTCTACTTAGCGTGCTAATAATGCAACTATTTTGAAATAGAACTTAGGTAATATATCTCATAAACTTAGTTTTCTGGTTGCAATGTAGAAACTGCGTTCATTTCAGCTTCGAGTTAGATTATTTTGACTGACATGAAAACAAACTGTAAGTTTTTAAAGGTTACCGCAAATTGAAAGACTTCGTAAAAATGTATGAAAATCAAATAAATATAACCAATTTTCAGGGATTTTTAGATTTAATTCATATTTCGAATCAATAAAAGAATCAATATATTACTCTATAGCGAGTCTATATCGAGATTTTTGAAATTGACTTGCGACGCTTTAACTTATTAAAGAAATAATAGTTGAAAACTCCATGAGCGGAACTTCCAAAAACATCGATGCTATGTTTAACTTACATTGAGAAATATTTATTTATTTATTTTTAAACTTCATACACAAACATATTGTATACAGGCGGTATTAATGCCTAAGGCATTCTCTTACAGTCAACCTTGGGTGGTGCAGAGAGATGAGGTAGTAGGTGTATATCCATGCCAAAAAAATATATATATAAATATACCAATAATAAGTAAATTTATGAAAAATAACACAATATAATACTTACTAAGTTGTACATAAAAATATAAAATATAGACATACATACCGTTTACATACACAACATACTCATCATTACATATACTACAATACATCATTACATATAATACAATAAAATATTGTGGGTACGTAGAGTTGAAAACTTGAAAATGTGTTATTTACGGTACCCTAAAAACCTATAAATGGATGTTGTTAGCTCCATAATCATGTATACGTTATTTAGATATGATTGTGCTACGAATTTTCATTAGTTATAATGGTACCAATTCTACGACCACAACTAGACTAAACTAAAAAATGAAAACAATTATGATGTATTTTCGTTAACTGGCTGTTTTGTTGTGTGCATTTGTATTAATTAAAATCCTTCGTCTATAATACACAGTTTTTATAATAACAAAGTTCAATTAACATTATCGAATTGTGTTATTGAAACTATCTATACTATTTGACGGGCCTCGTGGTGTAGTGGTTCACATAACGGACTGCCGATCACGAGGTCTCGGGTTCGATTCCCGGTCAGGACAATCATTTGTGTGATGTTTTTAATTGTCATACAAATGTTTGTACTGCGTCTGGGTGTTTACTATGTATAATAAGTATGTATTTACAAAAGAAAAGTAGTATATGTATTCTATCCGTATTCTGGTACCCATAACACAAGCATATAAGCTTAGTTTGGGACCAGAGGACGTTGTGTGAAATGTCCATGAGTATTTCTTTATTATTTTATCAATTTTCATTTCTTAGTTTAATTTTGTTGTGCACTTAGAATTGGTACCATTATCAGCCTACCACCATCTTTGATCACTTATCAATAATCCAATGACGTCTATATGATAAGGTTATAAATGCCAATATATTATTCACGTTATGTTATATTAGTTTACTGTGATATGGATGAAAAATATTAATATTATGTTATGATATTACCTAATTTAAGAATTTTTTAGAATGCAGATAAGAAATATTAAAAATAACTTAATTAATAAATTAATTTATGATGGAAAAAGTTGATCAAAGCAAGCGAGACTTGAACCCGAATACCATAATTTAATTTATTAAGTAAAAGCCTAGCAAGTCAATTGCACAATTAATAAATTACTTAATTTGATTAGTTTTATATAGACGGCCGTATTGTATATTTTATATATCCACGATTCTTGCTAATAAACTTAGATTAAGCTAAACTTTTACCTTTACCTGCATCTCATTATGTTACCGATGACAGCATTCTCTATTGAAAAGACAGGAGGAATATAGAGCCCTATACAACGTGTTTCAGAAAGGTGTAGTCATAATTTAAAGTTGCGGCCTTAAATATTATAAATATTACAGTTACACATATAATAGAAAAATACAGTTGGTAAGTTTTTTTTTGTTTATTGCCGACTATTAAATACTTACCAGAAAGGCATCAATTATGAGTTGTTTACGGTTTATTGAATGCGATTGAAGCTTACAATAAAAGATGACCTCATAGTAGTGTTGTATTTAAAGAAGATCGATTAATTTAATAAATTACATTAAACTTTTATGAACACATAAAAGTCATAATATAACTAGTATTTTTAATTTCATCCATGCCTAGTGGCTAGTCACCGGCCATGTGTAACGTTGGTCAAATATGACTACATCTTTCTGAAACACGCTGTAGAGCTAAAATGAACAAATGTTTTGGAGGCCACAGTAGTGAGCAAAAGGCTAGTCCAAATACAACTAACTGGTGGGCAAGTCCGGTAAGTGAATGGTGTCACAATGGCACCACAATGACACATTATAACCTCAACAAATTAACAATAGACAGCCAAACTTGATAAAATTCGCCACTAAGCAATCAGTTATTGCATTTGTTTGCAATAACACTAAATAACCAATTGTTTAGTGGCGAATTTTGTCAAGTTTGGTAGTCTATTGTTAATTTTTTGAGGTTATAATGTGTCATTGTGATGCCATTAAGAAACCATTCATTTACCGGACTTGCCCACCTGTATGCATTATCAAATATAGTATGCTTAGAAGATTTGCAATATTCCGTAAACAAACTTATTGAAAATATCTACACGTGTTGTATGTTTTACTATCTGGCTGTCCTACGTATCATTTTGTTCATTGTTACGATTGTGAAACATTGCGAAATAGTTTGTCAGAATATTTTCTTATTCTAATATAGTTCTGTTGCGTAAGCATACTATAGGAGTAAGTCATCACCTAATATAAAAACAATCTTAATTCTTACTGATACATTTATGCGAAAGCTAAGCGGCCCTTCACGCTCAAACGGGTCTATGGAATTAAAAAATATTTGATAAAATGGCGGATTTATATATAATTCATAAAAAACTATATAATTCATAGACATTTTACACAACGTCCTCTGGTCCCAAGCTAAGCTTATTATGCTTGTGTTATGGGTACCAGAATACGGATATAATACATAAACTACTTTTCTTTTGTAAATACATACTTATAATACATAGAAAACACCCAGACGCAGTACAAACATTTGTATGACATTTATTTCTAGATTTAAACATAATTTAGAATTGAATTCCGATAAAATTCGCTATATCCGTATCTATAAATAGCTTAAATAGGAGCGAAGTGCTAGATGGCGTTAGTGTGGAGCTAGAAGTTAGAAATTCTCTATGGTTAACCTATAAATAAAAAAAGTAAGAAGTAACTGCTATGTTTCTTTTTTATTTTCTTTTTTCTTAAACTGCGGGGCATAGCTAGTTATACTATAAATATAATAAAGTGTCGGCATCAAAAATATTACAATGTTTATTACTTTTAACTGCATGAGATATAAAATCAATGCTGATAACAAATGCCGGTTCCGTATTTATCTTTAAAAGTTATTTATCGTTTGTTATCAACTTATGAACTGATGTGCGTGATAAGAGGAGTATTCGAACGTATTGATAATACTTTTAGTAACGCAAAACATATTTTGGTTCCAACCAATTCTACTTGCACAACTAAACTCAAAACGTTTACTGACCGATGACTCCATTAGGAGGCACATTTCTGCCAGCCTCATACGTCCATGGCTGTAGTTGGAGTCATAATCTCTACTTATTATAAAATAAAGTTATTTTTATATGTATGTCCCTATGTGAGTTTATAGTATTCCAAATTACGCAACAGATTTTGATGCGGCTTTTTTTTAATAGAAAGAATAGTTGAAGAGATTTCTGTATAATTTGGTGAGGTTTGGATGAACCTATCAAACGTACGAAGTAACGGACAAAACAAAATTAAAAAAATATTCTCATAAACGTACGACAAAAATAATGTAGCTAACAAAAATTTAATAATCACCTATAAAAATGACCTTAAAAACCTTTGTATTGAGACAATCAAAGTAATAAAACTAAAACAATCGATAGTGTCAATGACACAATTCGGTAATGTTAACTGAACTTTCTTATTAAATTAAATTGTAGTGGAAAAAGTGATTACCGCAAGCGGGACTTAAACCCACGACATCATTTCCACTACAATTTAATTTATTAAGTTAAAGCATAGCAAGTCAATTGCAAAATTAATAAATTACTAAACTTTCTTACTTCAGAAGCTATGTATCACAGAATAACCATTTTAAATAATATAAACAATTCGTCATAATTAAGTACCTATTTAAGAAAAAAAGTTCTACCGAATTCATTTGTCATTGAAATTTTTTTTCTCCGATTTTTTCCTCGATTTCTCAGGAGATAACCATCAGATCCAGACCTGGTGCCAATGGAACCAAACAAGAACCACCAGCTTACAAATAAAAAAATAATCATCAAAATCGTTTCCCTGGGGGAAACGATTTTGATGATTATTTTTTTGATTATTTTTAACAGATATTAGGTAAAAAACAAAAAAAAACATACAGACGAATTGAAAACCTTCTCCTTTTTGAAGTCGGTTAAAATAGTCATTAAATCGAAATACACCATAATTAGTTTCCTTTTAGTTAAATTAGATTAAGTTTTAGACGTAACAGAATTGATGCCTTTATAGTGGACGAAACTTAACATTATTTGTTTGAGATTAGGTACATTATAGGCTTGGTCTTATTATCTGTTGTAACTAAGTGTTTACGTAAAGCCGTGTTTTAATTTATTTATCTTCTGATATTAATAATGAAATTGAAATAAAAACACAGACTTATACGTAAAAGATAGAATCGCCGAAATTAAAATAAATATTTGCGGCCATTTTTAATGTTCTCGGTTTAATTTAAGATTTAGATACAATTGTGTTATGTGCCTACTTATGTATATATACTATATATATATACATAAGCATTATCCTCTAATATATATATTAATATATATTGACGGGCTTCGTGGTCTAGTGGTTCATATAACGGACTGCCAATCAAGAGGTCTGGGGTTCGATTCCCGGACGGTGCAATTATTTGTGCGATATTTATAAATGTCATACAAATGTTTGTACTGCGTCTGGGTGTTTTCTATGTATTATAAGTTAAGTAAGTTAAGTATTTACAAAAAAAAAGTAGTATATATGTAGTATATCCGTATCTGGTACCCATAATACAAGCATAGAAATATAGCTTACTTTGGGACCAGAGGACGTTGTGTGAAATGTCCTGAATATTTATTATTATTAAGTATTATTTATTATTATTTAAGGTTTCGTACAAAAAATAAACCCTTGTAGCCTTACTACGGTGTCCGTCGGTCAGTCTGTCCGCCCGTTAAACTTTTTTTATTTAAATAAACATACTTACAATACATAGAAAACATCACGAAAATGAGTTTCATTAATGTCCATTTATATTATTGTAGATATTTTTGGCTATAAACCAATACCAGTGTATCTTCACTATAGTAGTATACAAAACATCATCATTGCCATGCCCTTATAATTATTATTAATTTTAAGAGGGCACGGTACCAAATTATGCTCCATACAAAAATATGTGTATCGTACTACCCTTTTTTTTCGCGACAGTTAAACCGATATTAATTTTTTTACGCTATACTATAGATGAAGAGTATATCTATATTTCTACCACTTTCTTTTTTTTCAAAACATAATAACTAAAAGAAATATGACCATCCGAAAATCCCGGTATTTCAGTTTTCTTCAGATAAAGTTGCTGCGTTTATCACACATATTTGGTAAGGTTTAACCAAAAAAAATTGGTCAAGTGCGAGTCGGACTCGCGCACGAAGGGTTCCGTACCATTATCTATGCAACATAAGGCAACGTTATTAGTATCGAGCAAGAAACGGTAAAAAATCATGTTTGTTGTATGGGAGCCCCCCTTAAATATTTGTTTTATTTTATTTTTAGTATTTGTTGTTATAGCGGCAATAGAAATACATCATCTGTGAAAATTTCAACTCTCTAGCTATCACCGTTCTTGAGATACAGCCTGGTGACAGACGGACGGACGAACGGACGGATATTTATCTTTATTTCATATTCCTTTACACAATTCATCTTTTCTTCGGCAGTATATACTTCATTACAACAAGAACAGACTAAGTAACCACTCGTAAAAAAAAATATAGGTAGTATATGCATCTAAATAATAATAATATATTTTCTTACCTTTGTGTGTTTTGGTCTTCTCGTCATACTTGCAGTTGTAAGCGATTGAGTAGCTGCTGTAGTCTGTCGCCAATACTAACAGTGGTGATTCACTTACGACCTCTGTGGACAAAATATTTTCTTTATTTATGTATTTTACCATTATAAGTTAAAACAATCGTTTGTAATCCAAGCTATCAGACTCATTTACCCAATTTACTTATTTACCCAATATTTCATGTGATGTAAGCTATTCAATCTTTATGGTCATAGGTATCGTGAGAATGGAGGAAAATGATCATGTCCAAAATCAAACAATGTTTTATCACTAAACCAGAGCGAAAGATCAGGGCTAGACGATAAAAACATTATAAAAAGTTACTCACCTCCGAATTTGAAAGAAACGACCAACTTAGCAGCATTATTTGCGTCAGCTGCAGGTTTAGCAGTACCCTCAATAAATGTCTGCACGCTGTTGATGACGTGAGTGTTCTTCACTTTGACGACATCACCATCTAGTTTGTATTCAGCTTGAGCACATTGACCTTTGCCTTCTGACTCGATGGGGATCTTTGAAATTTCATACCATAGTCCCTGGTACTGTAAACAGATGTTTGTGTTAATTTATATTTTATAGTCATCATATTTTTTTAAGACGCTTTTATAAGTAAGGTATGTATCTATCAATGTATTAATCTGTGTAACGGAATCTTTTAATGCGATTTTCACCCACTTGCAATGGTTCGATTTGAAATTTTGTATACATATTAAGGACCGATGACAACGTAATTATGTAAAAATATTTTCAGGATTTTCCAGCGTGTCTTTTAGTTTTTGAAATAAGAAAATTATTTATCAATTAGTAATAGATTGATAAAAACTTTTACTAGCTTCATTCATACCCATGTAAGACAATCTTTGAAGGCGTTTTCACCATCTAAATACGTTAAAGTAATCTGGAGTTTTTCAAATTTATCAATGAGCAAAAACAACGCAATAATATATAAAAAGAAATGGGGATTACCAGAATTAACTAATTTAACGTGTTTTATGGCCATTTATTTTTGAGATCCTCCTTAGAATTTTATTGGGATATGTAGGTACGGGAATGTTCTCTATTAAAATGGTAATTTAAAAACCGGTCATGTAGGAGTTGAATCCGTACACGAAGCATTTCGTACCGTTTTTATCATAATATGTTTGTCTTATTACCGACCCCAACCGAATAATAGCAGTATAATGATGATGATAAGTAACTATTTGTTGTCACAACATCAACTAACTTGTATGACTGTTTCAACTCAATCAACTCTTTAGTTATCAACCTTTCTGAGATAAAGTTTAGATTTTGGAACGAAGTTCCTTACGGCAGGCTTGGAGGAGATAGGGATTTCGCTGCGCGACCGAACTGAAAGAAATGTGATAGTAAAACCGTAAGAAAAATACCGTGGAAAAAAGGCCGTGGAAAGAAGTCCGTGGAATAAAACCGTTAAATGAGACCTGCGCAGGCGCGACAGTCGTACCTATACACAAGCGCGTAGTGTATAATACCTTTCTCTTTCTTTCTTTATTTGCAAATTGTGTCGATTCTACATTAGCCGAAGGAACTTCTTTCCTACCCGGTGTCCCACGACACCACATTCTTTTTTGCAGCTATCAGAGTTCCTGAGATATAGCCTGAAGACATACGGACGGACAGCGAAATCTTAGTAATAGGGTTCCATTTTATCTTTTTGTAGAGAACCTTAAAACGGTTCAATATAACCTGATGTTTAATCAAAGAATGACATCATTACCAACATTCTTGAAAAAAAGTAATCCTTGATCTTCACAGTTCATTAGCCAATAAACCGCTTGATTAATTCAAATCATTCAATTCACCAGGTTACGGTCGGGTTAATACTTATTGATCAATTTATTGGCAAATTACTTTAATTGTATGAGTCAGTGTTGTGATGTCTTTCCAAGAACTGGTAAGGTCAGTTGACAAAAAAGTCATTTACATTACTGCTCATTAAACTCTGAACTATAGTAATATTGTATGCAATTGCCCAGTGTCAACACGCCTGGTCAGTGCGAGACAGTAGACCATAATCCCCTCTAAAGTGGAGTAGGCCCGCAGCCAGCTGTGGCAGCAGTGGGACGTTAAGGGGCTAAAGAGAGAGAGTGAGAGTATACAATAGTCCATGTGGTGACGGAATAAGAATACATGGCTGTAATGTGCTGTAAAAGCCAGATAAAGGATGTGGTACACAGATAACATCCTCTGTAACAGGCGAAAAACTCGAAAATAAACCATACGTCAACCCGCCTGGTCAGCACGGCACAGTAGACTATAATACCGCTCAAAGTGGAGGAGGTCCATGCCCAACAGTGAAACGTTAATAGGCTGGACAGATAGAGAGATAGAAGTCACCAATTACTGTAGAATATCAGCACACTTGTTCAGAAGATGAGGATTGGGTATGCTCGTAGCCTAGTGCGATATAATCTGTCCCAAAGAACTATGAGTGATAAATAGCCGGTAATACATGAACTTATCTTTCCAATATATAAAATTCTCCTGTCACGGTGTTTGTAATTATACTCCTCCGAAATGGCTCGACCAATTTTCGTGAAATTTTGTGTACACATGAGAATCGGACAACATCTGTTTTTCATCCCCCTAAATGTTAGGGGTGGTCCATCCCTAACATTTTTATGGCAAAACAACGTTTGCCGGGTCACTTAGTACTATAAATATATACATATACTAGCTGACCCGGCAAACGTTGTTTTACCATACTAAAAAAAAAGTTTGGAAAATAGATGTTGGCCGATTCTCAGACCTACTGAATATGTATGTAAAATTTGAGAAGAATCGGTCAAGCCGTTTCGGAGGTGTACGGTAACTAACACTGTGACACATGAATTTTATATATTAGATTATAAAGCTGAAGAATTTGTTTGTTTCAACGCGCTAATCTCAGGAACTACTGGTTCGAATTGAAAATTTCTTTTTATTTTGGATATCGATTCATCGAAGAAGGCTATAGACAACATAGCATCACGCTGCGACTAATAGGAGCTAAGCGTCAGTGAAAAATGATCCAAAAATGGGAAAAAAATTCCAAATTTCACGCGTACGAAGTAGCAGGCAATCACTAGTGTTTTTATAAATCAACTCTTTTAAACAATCAATAGGTGTACGTTTTGTATGACATCATAATATAAACATTACGTAATACTTTTCGGTCATTTATTTAGGCCGTAACTGGACATAACATATAATCTTTATATATTATTATATAAATCTTCTGTACGTGTGTTTGTAATTGAACTCCTCCTAAACGGCTGGACCGATTTTGATGAAATTTGTTGTGTGTATTCAAGGAGGTTTGAGGATGGTTTAGATTAAAACAACGTTTGCCGGGACAGCTAGTAGTCTTATATGAAACCAGTGGCGTAGCTAGGTAATCAAGGGCCCTGGAGAAAATTAAAAAATGGGGCCCACTGCTATTTAAACTGACTAGGCTTTATCAAATAAAAATATGAAATATACAAATATTTTTAAAATACTAAAAAAAGGTAATTCAGTTCGCTTCAAGATTTCTGGGTAAGGCCCCTGAGCTTGAGGGCCCCGGGGCACTGGCCCACACAGCCGCTTGGTAGCTACCCACTGTAAGAAACTAATAGATCGAAGCGGCATAGGGCCGTGCGTTGTTGCGTTATTTAGGGAAGCTTATATCCTGTTATGGACACAGGATGGATGGATGGAAATAATGCTTTAAGCGAAATATATTTTTTATTTTATTTATTTATTTATTTTATTTATTTATTTATGTGTTTACAAAGTTACAAAAACAGGTAAATACAATCTTATTTACTTAAAGGATAGAACTCAACTATTAATAAGAGGAACGTATAATACCTATTAATCCTTGGCATCCAAACTAGGCATAGCCTGTATTTTGGATACCATAGATATATGCAGCTTATTTTATAAAAATCCTAGATATTTGTTGGCGATAAGAAAAGACACACAAAAACAACAAAATCAAAACACTTTTGTACAGGAAAGCCACAAAAAAATATTAATAAATATTCTGACCCTTCCGAGAATGCTTTGTTAAGAGGCAAAATATGTGTCTATTTTTTGAGATTTTTTTTGATAATTTGATTTGCAGGATACTACAAAATACAACTTTTGTTTATTTATTTAAAATCTTAACATCTACCATAACTGTTTTCCACCAAGTGATATTAGTTTGTGATTAAGCCAGTTAATTCAAGATATTACTACAGAATACAGATTAATTTGTTATTAAATTAAGCTATTTTAATACCTATATAGGTACTTATATCTCTTTTTACACGGCCTACGGTCACAATTAAAGCTAGCTTTTACGTTATTGCACTAAAAGAAACAAGAAAAACAAATCAAATGAAATGATATATATCTCTACATACTTAATTGACTTGTTACAAGTTACAAGTTCCTATACCTAGCCAGAAATCAGCTTTATCATCGTATTATCTTCATATCAACATAACATTGCATTGACACGCAATATTCATCGAATTTAAAATCAATCCCATGTTTTGATTAAAGTGAAAAACGCGTCCAAAATAACACATACCTATAAACACACAAGGATATAAATGTTTGCTAATACTTACAGCTGTTAAATTAAAGTCGGGAACCGGCTTGACATCAGGACAGGGTCCTTCATGAGGAGCAGCCAAAGCCGCAGCAAATAAACTGACGATAAAAAATTTATACATGTTTTGTGATGTAAAAAAATTAAGTCGTATAAGCCTCTTATGGTCGGACGGCAGTCAATGATCAACTAGTGGATGCTTGCATAGATTCATCTATATATACTCAGAGATACAGAGGTCATGGACAGACAGACAATTCATAAGGATTATTTAATTGAAAGAATTGCGGAGGATGAAACCATTGGGGTTCTAGAGAGCTCTACTCATTTTGAGATTTTAGACGCCACCGACTTTGTATCTAAGTGGTAAAAAGAAGTATTAATAACCGTTTAAGTTATGATAACAACAAAGTTTATTAAGATAAATTATTAATTCAACACATAATTTGATAAATTAAAATTGTTAAAATAATAAATATTTATTTATAGTGAGTGATATTTCTGTAGTGTAATTTTATTTTAGGTTGTGCATTCAGTTACTTGATGTAACGCTTAAAAGATCGATAAATATTTTTAAATAATTATTTGCCACAAATAAAATAAACGGGCGGCCTCATGGTGTAATGGACTGTTATTTACGTGGTTTCTGGTTCGATTCCTGCACAGTACAATTATTATTTGTGTGTTATTTATATTTGTCACACAAATATTTGTCTTATAGTTTCATATTTGACCCCCCCCCCCCTTGCTTATAAGTTTCTAAACATATTATTAGTGTATGTGTTGCAGTTTCATTATAAATTTATCTATTATTTAGACAGATTATTTATTAATTTATAGGGAAGTATATAATACTAGCTGTTAGCCGCGACTCCGTCCACGTGGAATTTAAAAAAAATCCCCGTTTTTGCAACATTTTTCACTGCTGCTTCGCTTCTACTGGTCTTAGCGTAATGTTATATAGCCTAAAGCCTTCCTCGATAAATGCCCTATCTAACACTGAAATAAATTTTCAAATCAGCCCAGTGGTTCCTGAGATTAACGCGTTCAAACAAAAAAACTTCTCAGCCTTATATTATTAGTATAGATGGAAATTTACATTACAATACAAATCTCATCAGAGAATCCTTCAAAAGAGTTAGATGC
Source organism: Orgyia antiqua (assembly GCA_916999025.1). Classification (NCBI taxonomy): domain Eukaryota; kingdom Metazoa; phylum Arthropoda; class Insecta; order Lepidoptera; family Erebidae; genus Orgyia; species Orgyia antiqua. The sequence goes on from OU779870.1 coordinate 19,397,565, forward strand.
GTAGCAATCACGGTTGGTGACGGGATAAATATACAATGTCACCACCCCATTTCCTTCCCTTCTTCTTCTTAGTCGGACACTCTTTGTAGAGTGGTCGTGATTATGGACTAATCTGTGAGGTCTCAGCAGCAGCTGCTTTCGCGATTTTTCTCCACTCGTAATAGCGGCATTTCGGAAATTTTCAGAACAATTTCACGATTTCTTCCACGACCGAAGGTGTATTTAAGTACTAAAATTGTCTTGTTTTTTCTTTTATGTTTAATATGTAATTTTCGGTTGTGGTGAGAAAATAAGAATTTATTTATTTATTTAATTTCCTCCCTAGGGTGCTGTAAAAGTCAGCTAAGGGATATTGAAGATAAATACTCTATGGGAGACGGAAAATTTGAAATTTGTTTTTAAATTTAATTTTAATAAATTCTATGCCAACCCGCCATCAGCGCGGCATAGTAGACCAAAATCCCTCCCTATGTGGCCCGTGCCCAACAGTAGGATGCTGATTGACTAGGAGAAGGAAAAGAATGGCATAAAGTCTATCGAAATAATTATTATCGTAACTAATTAATGATGTTTTTCTAGAAATATTTATATCCATGCATCCGTAAGTAAATTACTCATACAAAACAATCAATAATGTAGTTATATCTTTGAGATATCTTTTCAACTATTTTATCTCATGAAAACTACAAGATAAAAGATAAATATAATACCATAGTGTGACATGTTTCTAATCGCAAAAAGATAGTCGATATGGTACAAAGTCCATTTTATGTTTTAGTCACATTTTGTTGCAAAAATTTTAGGAGGATAAAAGTTTATGGTTATGCAACCTATATGAAAATAAAGACTTACGGATTTATTCATAATGACTTAAAGAAGGTTTAAACGGAGATTTTATCGGAGAGATAATAAACGTTTTAGCGTAAAAAGACTATTATGAATAACAAGTTTTGACAATTTTCGCGACCCTATTTTAGCGAACTTTTAAGCCTCCGATAAGTCATTATGAATAAAACCCATAGTAAATACGGGTATAGGAATACTTTGACGGGCCTCGTAGTCTAGTGGTTTCTGTAACGGACTGCCGATCACGAGGTCGCGGGTTCGGTTCCCGCTCGGGACAATCGTTTGTGTAGTCGTTGTTAATGTAACACATCATGTTTGTTCTGCGTCTGGGTGTTTACTATGTATTATAAGTATGTATGTATTTACAAAAGAAAAGTAGTATATTATGTAGTATATCCGTATTCTGGTACCTACCCATAAATAAGCAGATAAGCTTAGCTTGGGACCAGAGGACGTTGTGTGAAATGTCCGTGAATATTTATATTTATTTATATATAAATATCTTAATATTTTCTAACACTTGCGCGACTCATCTGTTTAAATAAAACTACTTTTTACGGATTTAGACGCGTATATTAGTTTTAAATTTTGGCCCGACGTTTCGGAGACTTTGCAGTCACCATGGTCACGGGTGAGACTAAAGTGCAAAGTCTCCGAAACGTCGGGCCAAAATTTAAAACAAATATACGCGTCTAAATCCGTAAAAAGTAGTTTTATTTTTATAAATATTTTTTAATATATTCCTGGACATACGTATACGTAGGGTTAAAGTTAAGTCATGGTTAAATCCAAGAATAGGGATAATTCTTTTTCATGTTAAATGTAACTATAAAGACAGAAAGTGGACTTTGAACATTAGAAACAGGATGGTGACACGTGTATTCTTAAGCCGTCACTACGCAAAATAATAAATCTATTGTTAAGAGGATACCAAAATAGCTTCGTGCATTTTTCTACGTACGAAGTTTTCATTGTTTCTTTAGATTGAATGGCTAGAGCTCTAATTTTTAAGTATATGTTTTTTCAATATATTATCTAGGATCGCATAAACTCAGAAACGCGATTGAAAAAAGTTTTCTCGATAGAAAATCTTGGCGAAACAACCTCTAAAATGTTTTATTTTTTTCATTTGTCGGTCTATTATCGCGTATTAACTAATGAAATAACTTTAAAAACATAAGTAACTATCATATATAGAAACACGTAAATCAGAATTAAAATATATTTAGTAGATTTTGAGTAAATAGGAAAAGTATCCCTAATTCTTCATTTTCTGTGCCTACTGGCTGTGTTAATATGTACGTGTCGGCGATGATATACGATAATATTGATGTAGGCCCTTAACAACTATTCGTAAATATTTGTTTACTATCAGTTCATGCGCGTGTAAAATAGAAAATAGATTTATATTATGTATCTATGTATTATTTCTGTGAATTACTAGGTATTTACAAAAAAAAATAGAATTTATGTAGTATAAATATATTTGTTCTTAAAAAAAAACTAAAAAATTTAAACCTGTTCTTTTTGAGCGGCAATTAGGCGTGGCAGTTCCTCCGACCAGCCCGCCGCCCACCCGTGGCTTCCTCAGTGAAGAGATGTATGAAATATGCTATAATATTTAAAAATTATCATAAATTATCATCAATTATTTGTTCGTTGAGAAGGTTGCTTATATATTTTTATGACTCATAAAGCTCTTTCCGATAACCACATATTTCAGTCGATAATACGATATCTAGAAAAAAATACACTTAACAAACTACATTTCAAAGATTGCTATCTTGTCACAGTGAAAGAACTGCATTGCAAATGATTACCTAATACACTATCACCATTATGAAGTGAATTTTGACTTCGTGGCGATTCAGAATTCGCTAAAAACTTTAGAATTTCGTAAACCAAAAAACATAATATTATTGCTACATCTATCGGTATATTAGTAACATACTAATATTCTCCAAACATGCGCGACTCGTTTATACAAATAAAACTAGATGCGTTCCTTTTTCCTTTGTCCTTTTGTGATTTTTTTAACATACTAATAGATAGGTCTCACTGTCACTCTGTTTGTCTGTCTGTCAAATATTTTCTTCATCTATTATGAAATTCAATCAGGAAATTCTATTAAAATAAACCTAGTACAGTAGCGTACGCGTTAGTTACCTACATCTGAACTAAAGCTGTAGGTAACACTCCTACCCATTCATCAACATAACTGCTAATTGTGTTCTCAAAATGCTAATTTCCGTTTTTGTGACTTGAATTTAAACTATTTAAACCACAGATCTACTGGATAGTAGATACGCGTTCAGTCTTCAAGACATGTAAATTTTGCCTGGCTAAATCGTACTTATATGTTTTATGTATATTATGGTAGGGCAATAAATATGGTATTCAAGTAACCTGTCGTTTTCACCAACGACAAACGTCACTTTTACAAGCAATGAAACAAGTTATGGCATTGGGTTGAGAAGACCTGTTTTATTAATTTAGGGTTCAATTGAACGTGTGGTGTGTATCTGAGACACACATAGAGCGACTTTCACGCACACAAAGATATTTATGTGGCTTCATGTTGGGTGACTTTCGTAGCCATAGATAGCTATACTATCTGGTAAATTTGTAAATCAAAGAACAAAGACAATGTCTTTGATTCAACTATAGTTTTATTTATTAAACGAATAAAGAAGGTAGGTAGCTTCCCAATTTGCTATAACTGCTTATGCTGGTATACATTAGGTACCTATACTAAACAAATCGTACACAAAGAGTATTTTATGAATTAGAAATCTTATAAAGCAGATCAGAATCACCTCTCTATTGTAAAACAGAATATTCAGGATGAAAGCTGTAATGAGGTTATTCTACTTGGTCTGGAACCTAGAAGTTTAAAATGCTCCTCCCTCCTTCTTCCTCCCAGCCCATTAACGACCAACTGTTGGGCACAAACCTCTTCTATTTTGGTAGGGTTTTGGTCTACCATGCCGCGCTATCCAGGCGTGTTGGTATAGAATTTAGTTTCGAGCTTTCCTCCTCTCAAAGCTAGGGTGTTACCTGCTTATGATATCCCTTAAGTGACCCTTAAAGACCATAAACGCCCTACCATTGTGATAAAGAATATTCAGGATGTAAGCTAAATGAGGTTATTTTACTCGGTTTTAGCAAAAACTTTCCATGAACCTTGAAGTACAAAGGGCTAATCATCCATAACCAATTATCATGTCCATAGCAACCAGAGCAGAAACGAATAACAAAGGCAAAACCAATCAGATTTACTTTTGTACAATCACAAAGCTTTAGTTTTCTATTTATAATATGAATTGTATGATGCAATTATAGTATTGTATGAAATTGTTGTTTATATTTAGGATAATATTTAGCTAGGCAAAAACAGAACAATAGTGATTTCATCCACAATCGCGCTCCTCGTTCCACAGGAAGAAGTGAAGTGAATGCAACTACCAGACCGGAAGAAAAAACCTGGCTATTGTTTATTCAAAATCAAAGTCAAATATTTTTATTTCAAGTCGGCAAGGTTAACAAGTTCTTTTAAAACGTCAGAAGCTAGGTTAACAAGTTCTTTTAAAACGTCTGTTCCAAAAGTGAATCTTATGAAGAAGAACAGACACGAAACTCCATGGACTTTTTCTTTTCGTTTACCGAAAAGTTGTCAAGAAACTATGAATACGGCAATGAAAAATTTTTAATCAATCAAATTCAAGTCTCATTTGATTTAGCAACTTATTCTGCTTCATTTAAATAATAAAAAAAACCACCAATTTATTTTACAGGACGCTGAATTCGCAGATCGCAATTAACAGAAACTGCTACTCCCCCAAAAAGCTGATGGAAAATTATGCGTAGAATATGTTTTGATAGAAACGGAAATTTTCAGACGAAACTTCATATCGGGTCACCCGAGTACGCAATTTCCACTTCTCCATCTCTTTCTGCTCTCCATAAAAATGCCCTTAAATTTAATACCAAAGCATAAAAGATTACACGAATATCTCGGAATCAACTACTATACGAATTATTGTTAATCGACTTTACATAAAATAAGCATGTTCTATGTTCGACTGTTTACTTTTGTTCTAAGGATGTTCACCGATTTTACGTTCTACACGATTAGGTAGGTACTTTAAAAGCAATAAATACTTTTTCAAATCACACTTCTACAACTTATAATTACTATCACATTATTTTAATCTAGTTTATACAAACAATTCTTGAAATCTATCTTTAACAATAAGTACGAGTAAATCCCCGTTTAATGTACCTACTTAAAGTGGTACCTAAATAAATATTGTTATCTTAAATGGCATTGTGTTCCGCTATGATATTGCCGTGTTTCGAGCTAATATATTGAGTGGCGTGGAATATTTTTCATTAGTAAGAAAGAAGCTTTTATCGTTGTAAGTTCAGACATTAAATACTTAAAAACAGATTTATATATACCATATTCATACAGCAATAACAGTATGTTATTTGTTCTCTTTTTTCAAACCACAAATTTATCAAAACTGGTCTCTATTTGAGCCGTGCGTTCTTCAGTATGAAAGAATAGGTAGCCTCTCCCTGCCAAGAAGTCGTTGGCTTTCTTAGTGTTATAAATATAGTAATGGATTACGGATACACTTATCCGTAATCCATTAATAAAGGATAACATTCAAGATTTCACGCAAACTGATTATAAAAATTCGAAAATCTGGTTGTATTTCTCGCAGTTTAGCACTAAGAAAATTACACAAAACTATTCATAACAGTACCTTACCTATACCTGATTCTTATTATATACTAGCTGTTGCCCTCAACTCCGTCCGCGTAGAATTTAGGAAATTTTCCCCGTTTTTGCAACATTTTTAACTACTGCTTGAGTGAGAGTATTATAAACGTAAGAGTAAACAAATATAATCAGAATGAACGAACTGCTAAGCTATCAGGAGTTACACGTGTTGTTGTGGGTCAACCATAAAATATAGATATGTGCTGTTTCGGGATATTTTTTAGACAATTTTATGTAGAATATTTCCGTCATACATGATTTCTATGTAACTTTACCCATTAAGGCTGCACACGCGACGGAAGCTTAAAAAATGGAGCACCTTTTCCCGTTTTCCCAACATTTCCCTTCACTAATCTGCTCCTATTGATTGTAGCGTGATGAAAAGTATATTATAACCTGCCCAGGAGTATGAAGAATAATTGTACCAAGTTTCGTTAAAATCCGTCGAGTAGTTTTTGTTTCTATAAGGAACATACAGACGGACAGCAGACAGACAGACAGACAAAAATTTTACTGATTGCATTTTTGGCATCAGTATCGATCACTAATCACCCCCTGATAGTTATTTTGAAAATATATTTCATGTACAGAATTGATCTCTCTACAGATTTATTATAAGTATAGATTGTTTAGACCCAAACAAACGACAACTCACATTATCTTCTCTATTTCTGTTTTGTTTTATTATTTATAATTTATTTACCATTGAAAGACATAAAACTTACAATTGATAGCTCGAAACATTGTTTACATGTGTAAGTGTAGGTATATTCAATTTAGAACCTTAGCTTCTAAATTAGACGACAGCCACTCTGTTGAAAACTATTCTCTGAATAACAGATACTCCGTGATTAATATGCTTATGAATGAGGTAATTTCTTATTAAAAGCATATTGATTGATAGCTAATCAATGCAGATCACCGTGTGTTACCAGCGATGGAATCTTTGAACGCGATGTTCACCCTCTTGCAATAGTCGGACTGATTTGAAATTTTGCATACACATCAAGGACCGATGACAATGCAATTATTTAAAAATATATTCAAGATTTTTAAGCGTGTTTTTTAGTTTTTGAACTTAGCAAATAAGCTCAAGGTTAAAATACGAAATACCGAGACCCGTAGGAGAACGGGCGTATCCGACATAGGCCGAAGGTTGAGCACGCTGAAGTGGCAATTGGCAGGCCACATCGGTCGTAGACTGTCGATCGTTAGGGAAGAAAATTAGCAATTATGATGACAATGCTTACCCTTTCTTCCAATAAGTTGGGGTCGTCGCAGCGTATCTTCTAACTTAAGAGAAAATCACAAGGGCAGTTTTTCCATACAAACGTAGTCCGCTATTTCCTCCCTGGATAATTTCCGCAGAACAATATTATAACTTATTATTTTTGGATAGAACACTAGCTCGCCTCAAAAGGCGGCAGGATGCACTCCGACGAGGTTGGCAACAGTCGCCCGGAGTGGTGGAGCCTAATGGGAGAGAAACCGACGAACTTACTTATTATCATGATCATTTTTACTCTTCTAGTAAACTTCATCTGTGAATTTACATCCATCTCCTCCGTATCAAAATTAACAAATATAGCATAGCATTCATTTATTTACAAAAATATTATAATGTGTATTTTATAGTTCAAGCTAATAATTTGTATAATTAGCCATTGTTTTAATCTTGGTGCACCTCTAAAACTAAAGCTAAACTGGTCTTTATGTGAACAATGTACTTAGTTTACATTAAGCAACACATCATTACACCAAAGATAGTTTATTCCACTTATGTTTTGTAAACTTTAATTCGTTGCAAATCGTCGAGAGCCTGCTGGGTGTACGTTATTACTCAATTGACGCAACTCCAAATTATTGAATCAGTCTCTTCCTTTAAACTTTCCATACGCTTATTACATACAATTTACTGCTAAGTGGACGATCGACAAAACAACTTTGACGGGCTTCGTGGTGGAGTGGTTTATGTAATGGACTGCCGATCACGAGGTCTCGGGTTCGATTCCCGGTCAGGACAATCATTTGTGTGATATCCATAAATGTCATACAAATGTTTGTCCTGCGTCTGGGTGTTTACTATGTATTATAAGTATGTATTTACAAAAGAAAAGTAGTTTACGTATTATATCCGTATTCTGGTACCCATAACACAAGCATATAAGCTTAGCTTGGGACCAGAGGACGTTGTGTGAAATGTCCATGAACTTAGAAAAATAGCTACTTACTTATAGACATAGCATTATATTAGACCCCTTACGAGGTAGTGATGCATAAGCTTGACAAGATAGCCTCTTGATAACCCAAGAGATCTCTGCTATTTATACTGAAAAAAGATAAAGAATCACTGTTATTGTCAGTTACATTTTAATTCATGAATAACGAAACAATATTTTTGTACATATGTAATCTGTTTTTAATTTCTTGTCAAAAAAATGTGTAAGCCATAAACCTAGATACACCATAGCTAATTTCATTCTTATGGGTGCTCGACAGCAAACTTTGCTGCATACAAAAATATTAAGAACACTGTAGTCCGCTGTTTTCTTAGTGGATATTTACTTCTAGCGCAACAATATTTCTCACAGTATCAAGATTTTATATAATTGTAATGAATATTTATTTTTAATATTATTTATAATTTTTTTTTTTAATAATTCTTTAATAATTCTTATATTGTTTTTTTTTTTCAAAACATGATAGGGTGAGATGTTGATCAATGGGCCAAAGTACACAATTAGCCTCCCCCTATTTCGAAAACGCGACGTACTAGTTCCGTTTCATTTCGTACAGCAATGCGTGATCTATTCCAACACCTTTCACTCCGATTTCCAGCAGGATCCAACAACAAGTGCATGCGCAAGGAGAACTTTTATGTTTTGATACAGAAACGTCATACGTCAGTTTGTTTTTCATTTGATTCTTTTGCTATTACCACTACCATGATGGGTTGTGATTTTAGGTATAAAGTATTTATTGAAGCTGTGTTTACGAGTATTTGTGTAAATATAACGTTATTTTGACATCGCTTATCATTACCTATTTCATTAAAACACCCGAGTGTACATGTTGGGCCCCTTTCGGTTGTGTCTACAATTGGTCACTGACTCTTTGCGTATGACGATTGGCTCATACTTCGTACTTTAACGATTAAGCAAATTATATTATATATTCACTTCTTTTTTTCATGCACCCACACGAAATATTCCCAAAAAAATTATCCAACCTTTGGAACCTGATATCTGGTGGTATGGCTGGTGTAAAAATGAAGTATAAATATTTTTAAAATTTCCAATAAGCTTAGTTTGCGATAATAAAATATTGATTAATTATTATAGGCCGCGATTATAGGCAGTAAGTTTTTCTTTCATTATTTAATTCATCGTCATATTTTATTTCATTGGGATGATAGAAAATATAATTACTAAATGGTAATTGTTAAAAAAAAATAATGTTCCTAATTTTAATAAGCTATACAATTTTAACAGATATTTTAAAATTATTTATCTCCTATTAGTAATTTAATAATTGGGCACACTGCGCACTGGGTTTCTATTTAAAAAAATATTATAAAATACACGGTATTTATTATTTTTAATAACCCTGACCCAATGTTTACATTGCGGCCAATAGTGTACCAACCCCTATTAAAATTTTCCTGCAGAGTTTAAATGAAATAATAATTTAAATCCAGGTACTACATTTCAATCTTAAATAAATTTCCTCTATATAAATACCAAAATTACGGCAATGGTGCTCATAGGTCCATAGATATGACGTTGCAAACTTTTTGTGGCTCATTGATCAACAGTTCACCCTACCCAACTGTTAGAAATATGGCCATCCAAAAAACCCGTTTTTACGGTTGTATTTAGATGAATTTGCAGCGTCTATCACACAAAAGTAAGGATTTTCTAAAAAAAAATAGTATAAGTATAGATATACTTTTCATCTTATATATTGCTTAAAATTTTTGGTGGTGACGGATTAAGAATACAAGTGTCACCACCCCATCTCCTCCCAAGGGTGCTGTAAAAGTCAGCTAAGGGATATTGGACACAGATAACATCTTCTGTGAGAGACGGAAAACTCGAAAATAAACCCTGTGCCAACACGCCTAGTCAGCGCGGCACAGTAGACCATAATCCCTCCAACGTGGAGGAGGCCCGTGCCCAACAGTGGGACGTAAATGGGCTGGAGAGAGAGGGAGAGAGAGATTTCACAAAGATCACATCTTTTTTTCAAAGATTTTATAGGTAAAATCTGGCAACTATATTTGCCCCTTTCAGCGCGGCACTAAGGAATAGGTAATTAAATTGTGAATTCGCTGGCTTTATAGCGGAATATTAATTAAAATTAGTCACTGTCAGAACTTGCAAATTGTTAACAATCATAAGCGAAGTAATTTATTGATTTTGCAATTAACATGCTATGCCTTATTTAACAAATCAAATTATGGTGGAAAAAATTGAATACCGCTGTACGTAATAGTACATTACGATATTAGTGCGTTAAGATGGTTATAAAATGCAAGGTGGAATTTCAGTTATAACCAATACGTACGACGTTTTTAAACACATTTGCGAGGAAACAGAAAAAAAAAACATTCACAATACAAGTACAAAGAAAAGAAAATTTGAGAAAAATGGCGCGAGGATTATTTTTTGCCGTGGCTGCGTGAAAATGTTGGCAAAGACGCTAGAGCATGCAGCCAAGTTTTTAAATTACCGAATAAACTGTTTTTTTTTATTTTAAATAAACTCAATCTGTGAATGCACACTGTTGCTTTCCCGCCATTTTAACCTGCCTACTGACTGGCGCCGCGCGGCGATTAGTTCGAAATTTGAATAGCAACAGCGCGCTGCTCGAGTCGTGCGGCGGCGATCAGTTCCATATTTGAAATGGCAAATAATACTGTTATGAAATTTGTATGGACTATAACTTAACTATTTGCTTTGGTAACACACGTCTTTTTTATGACCCGGATATGGAAAGAGCTTCGGAACGGTATTCCGAGGTCGTGGGTTCAAGTCCCGCTTGCGGCAGTCAATTTTTCCACCGTAATTTGATTTGTTAATCTTAAGCGAACTTATGTAATGTAACATCTTTATTTTTCCATACAAATCACACATAGTATTTAATTATGCTAAAACCATAATTATGAAGTTAGTTTTTTATTTGTATACAGAGATCTATTATGGTTCTATTAGTGACTTATTCACATATAGTCGCCAATTGAGAAGAATCTATTTAGAGTATATGTATTTATAGGTATTAGGTAAAGGTTGGTCCATTTGGTGACGGATTAAGAATATTAGTGTCACCACCTCGTTTCTTTCCCAGTGTGATGTAAGAGTCAGCTTAGGGGCAATATAAGCAGTTATGGTCTTATTCATAACGACTTATCGGAGGTTTAAACGGAGATTTTATCGGTGAGAGCATAAACGTTTTAGCTTAAATAAATAAATAAATAAATATTCAGGACATTTCACACAACGTCCTCTGGTCCCAAAGTAAGCTATATTTCTATGCTTGTATTATGGGTACCAGAATACGGATATACTACATATACTACTTTTCTTTTGTAAATACATACTTATAATACATAGAAAACACCCCGACGCAGTACAAACATTTGTATGACATTTATGGATATGATTGTTCCACAAATGATTGTCCCAATCGGGAATCGAACCCGAGACCTCGTGATCGGCAGTCCATTACATGAACCACTCCACCACGAAGCCCGTCAAAGAAAAAAGACTACTATGAATAACATTTTGACAATTTTCGCGAACCGATTTTAGCGAACTTTTAAACCTCCGATAAGTCATTATGAATAAGACCATTAATGTCTACTGAGAGAGAGTGAAAACACGAAGCTAAACCCTGTCCCAACACGACTGGTCACCGCAGCAAAGTAGACCATAATTCTTCCCAAAGTGGAGGAGGCCCGTACCCAGCAATAAATAAATAAATATTCATGGACATTTCACACAACGTCCTCTGGTCCCAAAATAAGCTATATTTCTATGCTTGTGTTATGGGTACCAGAATACGAATAGACTACATATACCTACTACTTTTCCTTTGTAAATACATACTTATAATACACTAGCTGTTGCCCGCGACTCCGGCCGCGTGGAATTTAGAAAATTTTCCCTGTTTTTGCAAAATTTTTCACTACTGCTTCGCTTCTACTGGTCGTAGCGTGATGTTATTAAACCTTCCTCGATAAATTCCCTATCTAACACTGAAAGATGAAGATTTGAATAATAATCGGCCTAGTGGTTCCTGAGATTAGCGCGTTCAAACAAACAAACAAACTCTTCAACTTTATAATATTAGTATACATATAATACATAGAAACACCGAGACGCAGTACAAACATTTGTATGACAATTGAAGATCACAGAAATAATTGTCCCGAGCGGGAATCGAACCCGATACCTCGTGAACAGCAGTCTGTTTCATGAACCACTCCACCACGAGGCCCGTCAATGGAATGCAATGGAACGTTAATGGGCAAGTAAGAGAGAGAGAGTCGAGATAGACTACATAATAATAATGTACGTAATCGCTCTAATGAGAAATTTATTTGAAAACAATTCCCTTCTAAATGAATTAAGTTTATTCATTTATTTATTTTTTTATTGCGTTCCATAATGTATACAATCATTGCTTAAATTAAATATTTAAAATACAATTATGGACCCTGTCGGGCACAGCAATTTAGATCAGAAGAGAGGAAGAGTGACAGTGCGACAACTTTATCATCTTTTAATGTATTTCTACAATTTGCAATTGTACATAACTATATAGATTATTGATACATAATATGTCTGATTGATTAAATGTCTATTTTATTTTATTTTAATATTAGTTAGTTTTATTTCCAAGTTATATTAATCCTAAGTTCCTATACATCCACATGCACTCACACATAGACACACTTTATTTTTTTTATTATATTTATTTATTTATTATTTTCATTGTAAACATACACACATATACATATAGTTATTATAGAATTACGTATTCATGTTAGTCAGGTTTTTTTTTATTTTTTTATTTATTAGTCAAGTGTTAGTAAAATTTATTATTTATGAGTTCCGTCAACATCGTCAAAGTATTCTTTTACACTGTAGTAGCTTTTATTAATCAAGAACTGTTTTAATTTTTTTACAAAAGGTCCATATCTTTTCTCGTTTCTGATAGGTTCTGGCAACTTGTTGTAAATTTTTATCGACATAACCAAAGGACTTGAAGAGTGTATAGCTAAATACACTCCAAACGAGCAGGGAGATATCGTCAGCAAATAAAACACACGGTTCTTTTATTGTTTTAGGCAGGTCATTGATGTACTCGTAAATTAGGAACAATAGGCATCCCAGTACACTACCTTGAGGGATTGATGCATTTATAGTTATCATGTTGGAATGAACTTTTTCTATATCGTTTGTAGCCTTGTTATGATACTCTATTTCTACCAGTTGTTGCCTATCTGATAAATAGGATGCAAGCCATTTGTAGGCTATTCCGCGAATACCGATACCGTATAATTTTTCTAATAATATTTTAAATTGTACTTTATCGTATGCTTTGGTCATATCGATTAGTATACCAATAGCGTATTGTTTATTATTTATAGTATTATGAGCTTCTTGAATGTATTTATATACTGCCAATGTTGTTGATTTGTTTTTTCGAAAACCATTTTGACATTCGTTGAAGATTTGATATTTTTCACAGAAACTATATATTCGGTTACACATCGCTTTCTCAAAAATTTTAGAGGCCGTGGGCAATAGAGCTATGGGACGATAGTTGCTCGCGTCTGTTTTAGAATTCTTTTTGTGTATGGGTTTTATGACAGCTTGTTTTAATAAATCAGGAAATACGCCTTCTTCGAATGATTGGTTCATAAGTATATATACGGGGGACGTTAATTCGTCAGCACAATATTTAAATAAACTAGGTGGGAACTCGTCGATGCCGTGACTTTTTTTATTTTTGAGATTTTTAAGTAAAGAGTTAACTTCCTGTAATTCAATAGGGCTGAGAAATATTGAATTTTCTGTCGTGTTTTGGACTCCTTTAGGGTTAAAGGTAGGATCTGATTTTTTTTTTTCAATAGTAGAAAAAAAGTCATTAAATTATTTAGCAATTTTATTTGGTTCAGTTGTTAAACCATTCTATATATGTAATATTATATTTTGATAATCTTTTTTCTTTAGTTTATTAGTTCGTTCATTTATAATATTCCACATAGTTCTTATTTTATTGTTAGATGATTTTATTTTATTTTTGTAATGTATTCTTTTTTCGGTTATGACAGTCCTTTTTAGAATTTTTCGTAGTTTCTATAATAATTACGTTTAGCTGCATCCACATCTGAGTCTATGAAGCTACTATACTACTATCTATCTGTATTTAAGTACCTGTATTATATGTATTTATGGTATGTGTAATGTGCGTATATATCTGTGTATGTATGTATGACATGTATGTATCTGTTTAATTGTATTGATTTACGTGTATCTCTATGTATGTGTATGTAATGTACTCTTTATAGGATTTATCTATGTCAATAAGTCTTTAACAACTATAATCTTTGATAATCTAGCTTTATTTGTTACACTTCTACCTTCCCTTTTTCTGCACCACCCTATGGTTGACTGGTAGAAAATGCCTTAGGCATTAAGCCCGCCTTTGCATAGTTTAAGCATAAAGTGTAAATAAATAAATAAATAATTAGTTATTGCCGGGTGTTTAAATTTGAGAGCTAGAATTTTAAGTAGCCTTTTGTTTCTACATGATACTTTGATGCCTACACTTAACCAACAGTTATTACGTCGATGCCTTAACGATTGTTTTCGTATTGGTATGCATTCATTTAAAATTTTTGTTAAGACGCTATGGATTCTTTGGTAATTTAGATTTAAATTGTTGTCAGGGGATAATATGGTTAGCCAATTTATATCGCTAATATTGGATTTAAATTTTTTCATGTTGGATAGGGTATATTTTCTACTTTTGGAGTACCAAGTAATTATGTTTGAGTTTATTGTTAGATTAAGATGTATTATAGTACCTACCGCTATGGTCAGATAGTCCTAATTCGTCGACAATTGTGTAAAATGAATAATCGCTGAAGTTTGTAAATATTAAATCTAGACAAGTTGAAGTTGTTGGTGTGACACGTGTTGGTGCTTTTATGTGTTGTGTGAATTTATGTTCTCTCATAAGGTCTAAAAATTGGTTAGTTTTTAGGTTGTTATCGATTAAATTTATATTGAAATCTCCGCCTATTATCACGTGTGATTTTGAATGTTTGTTATTAATATATTTTAAAATTTGTTTCAGTTGTTTTATAAATATATCCTCCTCTCTTCTATTCCAGTACATTGTTATCAATATAATATTATATAGGGTTAGTTCACATGCGCACACTTCTATTACATATTCTACAGACATATTAGTAATGTGGGGTAACTCGATGTGGTCTATGTGGTCTCGTAGTAGAATGCACACTCCTCCACCTGTTCTGCTGGAGCGGGAGTACGAGCAGGCAATTTTGTAGCCAGATATTTATACTTTGTCCAACTTGTCTGGTGCCAACAAGTTAAACTTATAATGGTTTAAAATCAAAAATAATGGTTAAAATCCAACCTTTTCAAGCACCCTATCTAAGGTTTTGGAGATATAGGCTAACATGAGGACATACATACAAAATAATGACTTTGAATGAATGAAAACTATTGTACGCCAGAAAAAAACTTACAAACATTAATAACAATAAATCTTATATTAGGTACCAAAGGCGTCTTATCAAAAATATTGCAATCTCTTACAAATAACCGTGAAATGGAGTCGATTAATAATGTAAGAGAGGGTATCTTGTTGTGTGGCGTACCTAAAAACCTAAAACTTAAGAACAAACTTAAGGCTAGTTTGTACTAGGCTAATACTTTAGTCGAGTGGAGAGTAATTTAGTGGCTAAATGTGTCTGAACACCAAAAATTTAGTCGAGTAGGTTAGTAAATAATTTAGTCGAGTCAATCCCTTTTGATCTAATTTTGTCGGGCGAGTAGCGCCTCTCACCACGCCTCCGTGTCACTGCTATACCGGCCAAACAAGTCCGAACGTGTTTGATTAGTCGAGTTCATTAGTGGCAGCTCGTTCATCTTGTAAAACACCACTCACTTGTGTACTGTACTGGACCGTAATTAGCCACTAGATTGCTCTCCACCTCTCCACTCAACTAAAACACTAGCCTAGTGCGAACTAGCCTTTATTACAGACCACAGAATAATATTACAGACATACTTTGTTTTACAATGGGCAAAGATTAGTGTACCTTCCAAGCATGACAATATCTAAAAAGCCTCTAGCGCGGTCTAAACTGCCATACCTACATTATTAATATGTAGATTAATAATCTGCAATAAACTTAGCATTATGAGTGATTCATATAGTAGAAATAGGATATAGATGCGTATTTTATGTTATGATTGTTATGTTGATAAACCTGTGAATAATTAGTCACGTAATTTTATTTCTGTGTTATCATAATTATCATTTGAGAGTAGGTGTATGTAAAGCTAATATTTCTAAGTGCATTTATATAAGTACAATAACTACATAAAGTTTAATGTTTTTCGTATTAACTAACTAATGTGTTTCACAAGGCATATCTATATTTCTAATTTTTTTAATTCATTATTCATTTATTCGCAAATATAGGTATAAAAAAGAAGTACATTTACTACATAAAAAAAAAAGATGTGTGGCACTCAGGGACTGCCGCGGTAAAGCTATTGCATAGCATTTTTTTATCAACTTATGTATTTATAATTATTTATTTATTTTATTTATGCTAGAATCTACATACCATAAACTAAAAAAATACCTATACACCTATATACTTTCTCATAAACAGCTGCTTATGTATTCGTCAGATTTCGGTGCGAGCTTCGTAGTGTCGTACAATACGGCTAGTTGCACGCACACAAACACCGTGTCGAAGACTGCCGAAAAGAAACGACTTTAGACAATGCACGGCCTTCAAGCCACACCTCCGTGCCCGTCGGAGTGGGGAGCGTGAGGTTTTTTTCGTTACGGAATTTCTTGATTCGGTCCCCGCGCTCAAGGCCCTCGATAGAAGCTATGCAATAGCTTAAAAGTACACTTAGATACTAATACTAATATTATAAACAGAGGCGTATTTTGAAAATTAGTGCCCTGGGCCATTTGATTTGACGCCCTGAGCAAATTTAATTAACTGCCCTATAAATTAATAGAGCAATACTTTAAGCTTGAAAGCTTTTGCCGCCCTTCTCAGGTTTGCCGCCCCGGGCCATGGCCGCTATGACCCTAGGGTAAATACGCCTCTGATTATAAAGCTGAAGTGTGTCTTTGTCTGAAGGCGCTAATATCATGAACCACTGGTCCGATTTGAAAAATTCTTTACAGCACCCTGGGAAGGAAAGGGGTAACACCTGTATTCTTAAACCGTCACCACACGTACATCCGTCATCTTACATACATTTAAAAAAATACATTTCTTTAAAGAATAAAAGATGTGGTATATATGATAGAAACACGAAAAGGTAAAACCGAGGTAATGCTTTTAGCATTCATTCCGCCTAATGTACAATATACATTATATACACAGCCCGTGTAGTGGCGGATTAAGAACACAAGTGTCACCGCCCTATCTCCTCCCAAGGGTGCTGTGAAAGTCAGCTAAGGGATATTGCAAACAGATAACACCTTCTGTGAGAGACGGAAAACTCGAAAATAAATCCTGTGCCAACACGCCTGGTCAGCGGGGCACAGTAGACCATAATCCCTCCCAAAGTGGAGGAGGCCCGTGTCCAACAGTGGGACGTAAATGAGCTGGAGAAGAAGAGAAGAGAATGTACAATATTGTGCTAAAATTTTTAATCAAATAAATAAACCTCGTAAACCTACATACAATACCATAGACACAGTACTAATAAAGATTATCAATTCCCATACTTTGGCATGTTCGCCATAAAATGCACGCTAAATCTAGGTGGCGCTGTTCACTAGCGTAACAACTTGTATAAAACGGACGTTGCAATAAGATACGTTTAGACAGAAAAAAATTAACTTAAATTAAAAGTCTAATACATATTTAATATGTTACATTCAACGAAAAAATACAATAATAATTATTTTCCACTGATTAGTACATGCAAATAACCTCTTACGATAAAATAACCTCTTGCGATAGATGGCAGATGATTCGCTTCAATGATCGCTTTGTTATTTTTAACACAGTTTTTAACTAGATGGCATTTTAATATATTTAAATCATTGATTGGTGTTACAAAAACTATTATTATTATTTTAGGGTATTAAATATTAGTAAGTTTTAAGAACAATAATATATTTATAGTTTTATAAAAAAAACAAAAAAAGGTTGAAAAGATAAAAAGTTACAAACTAAATTATCTCATAAAAATCATCAAATTGGTTTATTAAAAAACAGGTAGTATTTATTTGGGTTCAAGGTCAAGCTTGTTAAAACAAATAGTGATGCGCCACTTGATTTCGACGTTTTTAGGGTTCCGTACCCAAAGGGTAAAAACGGGACCCTATTACTGAGACTTCGCTGTCCGTCCGTCAATAAAATTGGTCAAGTGCGAGTCGGACTCGCGCACGAAGGGTTCCGTACCATTATCTATGCAACATAAGGCAACGTTATTAGTATCGAGCAAGAAACGGTAAAAAAATCATGTTTGTTGTATGGGAGCCCCCCTTAAATATTTATTTTATTTTATTTTTAGTATTTGTTGTTATAGCGGCAATAGAAATACATCATCTGTGAAAATTTCAACTCTCTAGCTATCACCGTTCTTGAGATACAGCCTGGTGACAGACGGACGGACGGACAGCGAAGTCTCAGTAATAGGGTCCCGTTTTTACCCTTTGGGTACGGAACCCTAAAAACGATGTTGCTTGTTATGACGTTCAAATAGCGAGTGTATTCTTAGAAATTACATTTGTCGTGTGTGTGAGCGTGTGTGTGTGCGTACGTGCGTGTATGTGGCTGTGTGTGCGTGTGCGCAAATAGTATATTAGCTTTGGGCGATGTATGTATGTAAAAAAATTGGTCAAGTGCGAGTCGGACTCGCGCACGAAGGGTTCCGTACCATTATCTATGCAACATTAGGCACGTTATAGAACCAAATATTCTGTGAATAGTTAAAGCGTCTACCTGTCAACGTTATTATTATTGAGCAAGAAACGGTAAAAAATCACGTTTGTTGTATGGGAGCCCCCCTTAAATATTTATATTATTTTATTTTTAGTATTTGTTGCTAGAGCGGCAATAGAAATACATCATCTGTGAAAATTTCAACTGTCTAGCTATCACCGTTCTTGAGATACAACCTGGTGACAGACGGAGGACGGACGGACGGACGGACAGCGAAGTCTCAGTAATAGGGTCCCGTTTTTACCCTTTGGGTACGGAACCCTAATGAACTGTCTCTTTCAGCACATGCCTCAATGTATAGGTCGTCATCGTACCTACTGAAAATATTTAACAAAGCCTACCGCTTTGTTAAATATTTTCAGTATCATGTAACAAGTAAGCGTAATAATTGAATGAGATATTTTGTTGTGATGAAAAGTAAAAAGGATTATTGACGTCACTCACAATATCAAAAGAAACAAAGTACTTTAATATTTATTAACAGGTTGTTATATTATGATACTAAATTTATTATAAAATAAGTTTTATTCTATTATCAGCTCGGTGAAGGTCGATTTAGGTTCGGATCTTAGACTATAAAGTATGTTGTTATGGTTGATATATGATATCGTCGAGGCCTTTGACACAAGCCGCCTTCGCGGTGATCGGTGTTTTTGAGAATGTTAACAAACAGAATGAAAGCAACCTTATGCCTCAATAAAGAAAGTATATTTTTAAATGTTGTTGTTCCGTTCGACGTTCATAGCAAAAGCAGCTTTGCGTGTTTTATTGTTTCGTCTTCAATCGTCTTTAAGAGGGTACTGTACTCCTCATTTAGGTATTTGCCTTAGGTATTGCTATCCCTATTTCCGAGCGCCGCGCTGAAAGGGACAAATATAGATGAAGCGGATTTTACCTACAAATTCTTTGAAAAAAGACGTTTCGTACTTCCGTTTTTTTTTCGCGAAAGTTAAACCGATTTTAATAGTTTTTGCGTCATATTATAGATAAAGAATATATCTATGCTTCTATCACTTTCTTTTGTGGTAAAACTTTACCAAATTTGTGTGATAGACGCTGCAATTTTATCTAAAGAAAACCGAAAAAAAAAGTTTTCCGGATCGTCATATTTCTTTTAGTTATTATGTTTTGAAAAAAAGAAAGTGAAACGTATTTTTAGGTGTGGTACCTTGGGTATATTTAGAAGTAAGAGATATTGCGTGTTCACGTAAACACTGTTTATTCACGACTAAGACCAAACTAAGACTAACATATGTCTAATCTTACATTCTGCAGGACAGGTAACGATCCCGTTATGTTCAAGGGACGCGCTACTTGAAGTTGTCAAACCTATGTCATTAACAGCAATAAATTCTTAACTAATATCGATACAAGTGTGAGAGCGAAATGTTAGGCAAAAACAAAATGTTAAAATGTCTACCATGAGTTGATCTATAAGTGGCTGGGCATACATAAAAATAATATATAATGGTACCAATTCTACATGCACAAGTAAACTAAACTTAACTAAAAAATAAATATTGATTATTTCAATAACACAATTCCGCAATTCGGTACTGTTAACTACACTTTCTTATTAAAAAAACGGTGTATTATATAATAACAATTTAAGTTACTGTGAATGTGTATAAGAAAATAGTCAATTAATCAAAATACAGCATAGTTGCTTTTTTATTTTTGGTTAAGTTTAGTTGTGCACATAGAATTGGTACCAATATCTGCTTGACCGAGCGTAACTCTCGATGGATTTTTGTGAAATTATTCTTAATAAGGTAAGTCTCAGTAATAGGGTTCCATTTTACCTTTTGGTACGGTCAAGTACGTGTTGGACATGCACGCGAACGGTTCCGTGCGGTTATTATGATGATATATTCGTGACACCAACCACAAATAACACCATATAGCGGACCCCCAAACAATGGGATAAGGGCAGGATGATGATGATGGTGAGTCTGAGTAGGTATTTGTGGTTGTAGTATCATCTGATCTAAGCAAACTGAAAATTTCAGCTCTCTAGCTAAATAGAAAATTTTCATAGTACGAAAACACCGACAAAAAGAAATTTTATAAGTATACATAAATCCAAAATCCCATTTATTTAAACACAGGTATTTAATATACGTTATACATAATATGTACATGTTTCGTGATTTTACTTTATATTATAAAGTAAAATCACGAAACATGTAAAATATTACAAGCCGCATAGGTATGTACGATGTATCGTGCTGTCGCTAGTCGCGATGGCGATACTACAATCAACTACAAATGTAGGTACAAGAACCTCACGATGCGATAGGCTAAGGAATTGAATGAAACACAACGCGGTAACGTAACGCGCAACGTTGCCAGTTTGACAAACTTGGTAGGTAAGTACTTGATAAGAAGCTTAAAAAAATGAAGTTTGTAGTTTGCGAAAGATATAAATGTATTTACTAATTAACTAAGATATAAATCTATATACTGTAGTAACTAAATTGCCTTTATTTATGTGTTTAAAAATACAAAAAGTGAAACCACATTATCAAAAATCCACTTTAATTTGAACGCCAGACCTATTAACATTCGTGGCCCTGCTATATATATTTACCCGATACGCCACGGCACTCTTAAAAAATCGTTCGAAATTTATATGTGTATTCTAAGCCGCAAAAGCGTATCTTTACTTTTTATGATAAAAAAATTGTAAATTCTATGATAAACATATTAAACTATTCTATGATAAACAAAATTGTGTTCATTTCAATTTTTCAGATTATCTGAGGTAAATTTAAAACTAGTTACGTAATTGATTTATCAAGATTATGAAATAGTGCCATCTGCCATTTTTTTTTAGTACTACCGCTATACAACGTGACGTACTAAGATTATGAATGATTATTGATTACGATAAATTATGTGATTTGATACGCTTAGTGCCATCTGTAGATTCAGAGTGTAATGATAATTGAGTTTCACAATTTGTTGGGAGGTTATATGTCTTTATTATACTGTGTCTATGACAATACGTAGATACAACTACTATATCGCCGAAATTAAAACAATAAATACGTAGCCGTTATACCTACCTAAATATAACGTTAGTGATAATAATCAATAATGTGTAAAAGATAAGTAAATATAATATCAATTAAAATTTACTAATAATCGATAGGTATAGAACAACATAGAATTTGCGATTAACGAAAATTGATTGATAAACAAAACCCAGTCAACGAGTTGGACTCGCGCACAAAGGGTTCTGTAGTGTTATTTCTCTTTCTTCTCTTCTCCAGCCCATTAACGTCCCACTGTTGGGCACGGGCCTCCTCCACATTGGGAGGGATTATGGGTGTGCCGCGCTGACCAGCTGGTGTATTGGCACAGGGTTTATTTTCGAGTTTTCTGTCTATCACAGAGGATGTTATCTGTGTGCAATATCCCTTAGCTGACTTTTACAGCACCCTTGGGAGTAGATGGGGTGGTGACACTTGTATTCTTAATCCGTCACCACACGGACTACTGTTATTATTAGGTTATAATCGCCAGTGGCATAGCCAGGTAATCTAGGGCTCTTGGATAAATTAAAAAATGGACCCCATTGCTATCCAAACTGACTAAGTTTTATCAAATAAAAATATGAAATATATAAAAAATAACAGGCTAATTCAGTTCGATTGAGATTTCTGGTAAGGATTCGGGGGCCCCCTGAGCTTGAGGGCCCCGGGGCACTGCCCCGCCTAGCTCCTTGGCAGCTACGCCACTGATAATCGTCCTCTATCCATACGTTGTGGACATACCACCTGTCTGTACTAAACTTCTTGGGTCGTCCTTCTTAAGGGCCTACATCAATATCATCGCCGACACGTACATATTAACACAGCCAGTAGGCACAGAAAATGAAGAATTAGGGATACTTTTCCTATTTACTCAAAATCTACTAAATATATTTTAATTCTGATCCACGTGTTTCTATACATAATAGTTACATATGTTTTTAAAGTTATTTCATTAGTTAATACGCGATAATAGACCGACAAATGAAAAAAATAAAACATTAAAGAGGTTGTTTCGCCAAGATTTTCTATCGAGAAAACTTTTTTCAATCGCGTTTCTGAGTTTATGCGATCCTAGATCATGTATTGAAAAAACATATACTTAAAAATTAGAGCTCTAGCCATTCAATATAAAGAAACAATGAAAGCTTCGTACATAGAAAAATGCACGAAGCTATTTTGGTATCCTCTTAACACGAACTGCCAAGGACTGGAATAATTTACCGATGTCTGTGTTCCCCGAGAGTTACAATGTAGACACGTTCAAAAAAAGGGTAAATAGGCTTCTTAAATAGTTGGTACACTTTACCATCAAAGATTCCGTTGTCGCTTACCATCAGGTGGCATGGGATCAAGAGCTAACATCTTTTATTAAAAAAGAAATAGTTTATTTATTTTACAACTTATTGCACACAATAAATAATTCTTTTACAATGACGGACTTAATGCCCACGGAATTTTCTCCCAGTCAATCAGCAAGGAGTGCAGAAATAAGTAAAGGTGGGTGCTATTTAATTTGCATAAAAAAACTTCATTGTAACAAAATATAAAAAGACAGATCTTTATGCATCATTTACTATAAATAAATCAACATAATATTTATAATTAAAATATCACCAAATAACGGCGGGATAGTGTTGATGATGAGGATTAGTTATTGTAGCATCAACAGATATATACGCAAACTGTGAAATTTTCAGTTATCTAGCTATCACTGTTCCAGAGATTCAGAATTTTCAGCTCCCTAGTTATAATTGTTCCAGAGATACAGCCTGTTAATAGAGATACAGCGAAGTCCCAGTAATAGGTTCCCGTTTTACTTTTGTGTACGGAACCCTAAAAAATGATAAGGTTTTATATATATATACGATAGATTATAGATATATCAGTATTTGATTAGTTAAGTTATTGTGTGGACTAGGGGTGCGAAATGATCTCATTATGATGAAATTAAATATATTAATATTTTTGTTGTGTGCTTGCTTAGGTCTATGTGTGGGACAATATGTGCAATTTGGACGATGTGATGATAACATAGCATTAGTTGAAGACTTCAATATTGAGGAGGTAAAGATTTTTTGCAAACTTTATGGGAAAAACGTGTATCAATTTTTAAAAACAGGCAATGCACTAACGAAAAAAACATTGTTAAACAGTTACAGTAAAATAACTGCTAGATATCTTCTTCTTCTTCATATATATAAAATTCACGTGTCACAGTGTTAGTTACCGTACTCCTCCGAAACGGCTTGACCGATTTTTATGAAATTTTACTTGCATATTCAGTAGGTCTGAGAATCGGATAACATCTATTTTTCAAACCCCTCCCCCCACTGGCATTTGTATGGCAAAACAACGTTTGCCGGGTCAGCCATTTTGGGAGGGATTACGGTCTGTGCTGCGTTGACCAGGCATGTTGGCACAGGATTTATTTTCGAGTTTTCCGTATTTCACGGAGGATGTTATCTGTCTTGAATATTCCATAGCTAACCTCTACAGCACCTTAGAAAGAAAAAGGTTTGGTGGCACTTGCATTCTTAATCCGTCACCACACGGATGAAGCTCCAACTCTTATTCTACAAATAATAGGCTGACAAGTTGGGAATACTAATGTTCGCATCGTCTAATAAATGCTTTAATAATTGATAAACTTAGAGGAAGATAAGTAAAAAAAGTATAAGTCAGGCAGTTTGCAGCCGCCCACGGAATTGCCTGGAACATGCAGAATATTTTAAAAGGCTCATAATACGCCTGCAGTGCTCTTGCGATCTTTAAACATACCACCTATTTGCTGATTGTTTTAGACAAAAGAAACTAGTTCTACCACCAAATCGGAACATGTACGGAGTTCATCGTGAAAAAATTCTGGCTAGAAAACCTAATGAAAGTCAAATAATGTTTGTCCGTGTTGTGAGGGATTAAGAATACAAGTACCCCCACCCCTTTTTCTTCCCAGGGAGCTGTAAAAGACAGTTCAGGGATATTGTAATCGGTATTCTCTCTCTTTGTAGCCCATTAACCTCCAACTATTAGGCACGGATCTCCTCCATTTTGGAAGGTATTATGGTCTACTATGAAGAGCCGATCAGGCGTGTTGGCACATCGTTTATTTTCGAGTTTTCCACATCTCACAGAGGATGTTATCTATTTACAGTATCCCTTAGCTGGCTTTTAAAGCTCTCTGGGAAACAAAAAGGGGTGGTAACACGGATAAGCAAACATGAGAATCCAAAATTAATGAAAAGTAATAAAATAGGCTATCGATCGAACCCTAATCAAAGATTTTATCACATTTCATTTTAATACAGAAGTTTATCAGCTTATACGCAACATGTATTTCAAACCTGATGCTATCTCTTTATTTCGCTTCCCATCATTATGTTTAAATCGATCAATTTGCTAAACACAATACGTATATGATAAAATATTTTTTTTTTCTAGAAGTTTTAGGTAATTTATTAATTTTGCAATTGACATGCTATGCTTTTTACTTAATGCGTAAAAATATAATTATAAACTCAATCGAGTGACAAATGTGGTGGTTAATTTGAATGTTGCAGGCACGACCGCAATAAGCTCAGTTGGAAGAGCTTCGGAACGGTATTCCGAGCTTGTGTGTTCAAGTCCCGCTTGCGACAGTCACTTTTTCCACCATAATTTTATTTAGAAGTTTTAATGTTAGGACATAAACCTTTTCAAAATTGTAAACACTTTGTAATTATAATTATTGTTCTCTGAAAGATTTTGACTGTCTTGTTACACTGTTCTTATTGTATTTCATGAAATGGTAATTTGTCCATTATAAATGGTTGTGATATTAAAAATTTAATTCCCAGCATACTTTCTTATTATGTCGCGTAGCACCTAACAATGGTATCGATTCTAAGTGCACAACTAAACTTAACTAAATAATGAAAATTGATAGTGTCAATAACACAATTCGGCAACACAACTTTCTTACTATAAAATGTGTATATTATAGACTAACGAATTTAATTAATGAAAATACGCCATAGTTGTTTTCAGTCATTGGTAAGTTTAGTTGTGCTCGTGGAATTGGTACCAATATGGACGAATAATCTCGGTTTTTTTAAACTAACACGCTTTTAATAGCTCGGCACGTATCTATCAATGTATTAATATCTATGTAACAGAATCTTTGAAAGTGACTTTCACCCACTTAATGTAATCAGATTGATCTGTTGCATACATAATGTATTTAATATTATACGTGTGTATGTGTGTACCAAAGATATATTATTAGATCATTCAAAACTACGATAAACAACTTAAGATTCTTATGATTGTTTTTATGATTTCTGTCCTTATTCCGAAGAAATAACATCAATCTCTTTAGTGTAACATATCATATTTACTGCCTAATTATATAACATATAACCCTCAATTTAAGGATGCTTCAAGTTATTAATACCTTCAGTGAAACAAGGGATTAATCGGAACTGAGCCTTGAATCACACCTGGACCTAAAACGTATAGTAGATAAAATTTCCTGCCGTTCTTGAAGAGGAGGCCCCATACCCAGTTCTGAGTCAGACAAAAGATGAGAAGGACAGAAACTCGCAATATAAAATAATCTTTGTATTTCAGTTTACTGGTGTCTGGTACGAGTTACAACGAACCAGTAGCCAAGAAGAAAATAGTGATTGTGCTTACTTTGAAATCTCCATCGTTAGTAATGACACTGAGAATAATAGCACTAATAGTGATATTGGTTTTACCAATGAACTCGATAACAGAACTATTACCGTCTACCATGCCGGTGTCAACAATAACTTTTTAGAAGAATCTACAGGTTTCGCCACCTTGGAATTTAATACATCGAGGCTTGTTCTGAACACCTCTCTGTTCGATGGACGTGAGTATTTTGTCATAACCTTATTTTTGTCTTAACTATATACAAAGCCATAAAATAAGAAGAAGAAAACTCAATTATAATTTCAAATACCGCAGCAGCCAAAACTTATAAACGGTTAAACTAATTTGAAAACTGTTTCAGAATTCTGAAAGATGTTATTCCAAAAACATTTTTACATATTTTAGCTGATTTGGCCATTGATTTTAATATAAAGGAGATGAAAAAAGTATCATTATACCTATATTTATCAACTGTAGGACGTTCAAACTAAGAACTGTAAATTACAGAAATTCAGTCCAATTGTTTAAAAGTTTCTTATAACGGGGTTTTCTAAAATTATATATATTATCGCCCATTTTATGCGTAAAATTGTCAAAAAGAAACAATATTTTATTTATTGTCGATATAGTCGTTTATTGACGATATAGTTACTTTCAGCTCAAGATTTTTGGATCCTTATGACGGATTATTCTAATTATGCTGTAACATATTCCTGTGAAGATATATCAGCAACACAGAGAAGCGGTATGTATTACTACATGATTGACTTTTGTTGCTACATAACATTTGAATACATATTATTTACATTTTCAAATATATTTTTTTATGTCTAAGAAATTTGCCAAATCTCTAACTGGCTTTTAAAATATATTTACTGTCATCAATTCTTAATTATTTAAGACTAGCTATGTAGCAACAACTTCGTACATGTGGAATTTAGAATCTAAAACTTAGCAAATGATACAAAAGGAGTCATTGTCTTGAACCACTCTATCATTTAAAAAAACCGCATCAAAATCCGTTCATTGTTCTGAAGATATCATGTTTTATAATATGTAAAGATATTATAATAGAATTTTGGCGTTAACCTCAGTTTATCTGATAAGATTATAAAATTATAGCCATTATTTCATCATTTTGGATTGGACACTGCCTAGCTTTGAAAGGCAGCAGGTCACAATAAGATCGGTTTATTAACAGCCAGAGCGTCGGAGTCGATTGGAAGAGGAACCTAATATATCTCTTGTATTTCTAGTTGATTCAAATATGTAATCGACACGAACTAAACTATTTTCTTATATATTTCAGTAAACATATGGGTCTTAGGACGAACAAACGAATATCCAACTGACATGGTAGCACTCTTTATTGAGACTACTTTAGAAGAGTTACTTGATATCGACTTAAATACTATACCCGCTATAGATCATAATGATACAGCTTGTTACATACTCCCAGTTATTCCACCAGGCGAGAGTATTATTTTAAATGGACAATGTGATGAAAATATTCAAGTTGAACAGGAATTCGATGTTGGTGCTGTAAGTATTAGTTTTACTAAACTAAAAATGTTTTCTGTGTCAGTCATCACTCATTTACTTTACACTGAGTGTAATGTAAATAAATATCCGTCAACAGTAATTTTCAGTTTGTTTCATATATTTTCTAATTATTTTTTTGATGTTCGCAGTTCACTGGTGTTTGGCATCAAATCTACAGCTACTACACAGAAAGTTCTATTGGCACGTGCGTCAGAGCCGAATATTCCGTTGGCAATGGTGTGGTCGATGTCCTTAACAGCCAAGTTATTAACCAAACTCTTCTTACCATTACTGGTAATGCATCGGTGGCTAGTACTGACAATAGTGCTAAACTCAACGTCATTTTAAACATAGCACCTGGTGGTAAGTTTCTTTACATTTTAGATAATTTATATATAAATACATAAATGTGCATAAGCACATTTATGTATTTATATATAAATTATCTAAATAATAATATAGAAAATTATTTTCAGTAACTGTGGAACAAGATTTGTGGATTATTTCGACCGATTACTCTGGCTACGCTATTTCTTATAGCTGTGATAATCTTCCTAACAATCAGAGGAGAAGTAAGTATAAAAAAGTAACTACTAGCATTACATTGGCCAGACCGATGACAATAGCGGAAGAATCAACTATGACGTAAAATTAGACAAAATGATTACGCCGCGAACTCTACACTATGTATGACAGTGTTTGGTAGTTCATTCCACTTTGAAGTCGCTAGGAACGCGTTGGTTTGGCCAAAGTCTTAATAAAAGTTAGTGTTTTAATACTAACGCTTTTTTATGTTACAGTTTACAGTTGGATTTTAAGTAGATCACGTGAATTAGGAAACGACTCACAAATACTGGTAGATGAAGTTATTGCCTCAATTATAGAACTGAATCCCAATTATTATTTACCAACTAGTCATTCAGCAGAAGACTGTTTCTTTTACCCTGAGCCAAGCGATCGACCTGTAGTATTTAGAGGACAGTGTGATGAGGACATTCCAGCTATGGTGCCTTTCGACCCTACAGCAGTAAGAAGCTATGCTTTTTTCATTTAAGAATTAGAAATATTCTACCGAGTCATTTTATTGATACATATAATCGTATAATATATCGTAATATAATTGACGTAAAGGTGCTCCCTCACCGGGAGCATTCGCGTGTAATGTAACGTTACAGATTTGAGCATTACATCAGTGAAGGAGGAGAACCGAGCATCACAATGCGCACCTTGTAATGATACAAAACTGGCATACATCAGTGAAGGAGAAGAACCGAGCATTATAATGCGCACCTTCTAATGATACAATGTGTAATATCTTGATACAACTTGTAACATCAATGCGCTCCACTTTCCCCGTATATAACAATGTCGAATTAATATTGCCGCACTCAGCACAACGACCGCTTCGTCTGACATCTTGCTATGTAATGCTCAAAGTCGAATCTATATTATGTTACATTACACGCAAATGCTCGTAAGTCAGGGAGGTATTATTGTAATGTAATGCTCAAAGTAGAATCTATATGTTACAATACACGTGAATGCTACCGGTGAGGGAGCACCTTAATATAATTGTATATAATTGACGGGCCTCGTGATGGAGTGGTTCATATAACGGACTGCTGATCATGAGGTCTCGGGTTCGATTCCCGGTCAGGACAATCATTTGTGTGATGTTTTTAATTGTCATACAAATGTTTGTACTGCGTCTGGGTGTTTACTGTGTATTATAAGTATGTATTTACAAAAGAAAAGTAATTTATGTATTATATCCGTATTCTGATACCCATAACACAAGCATATAAGCTTAGCTTGGGACCAGAGGACGTTGTGTAAAATGTCCATGAATATTTATTTATATCTTCTAATATATAAAATTCACGTGTCACAGTGTTAGTTACCGTACTCCTCCGAAACGGCTAGACCGATTTTTCTGAAATTTTACATGCACATTCAGTAGGTCTGAGAATCGGCTAACATCTATTTTTCAAACCTTTTTTTTTAGTATGGCAAAACAACGTTTGCCGGGTCAGCTAGTTTATTTATAAATAATAGGCCAAAATACACCTGAGATCAAATTATTGTAGTATAATTACCCATATTTATAAAGAATATGCTCATTGACTGACCATCAACACACCAAATGGACAGCCGAAACTACTAAGGCTAGAACGGTTCGTAGTTTCGGCTTCTGGTGGTTGCAGGTTCTGTCTTCAGGAAATCTTTTGATTTCACGCTGGTTACACACAATAAGCAAACACTAAGAAAGAATTATTTAAAATTCAACCTCATTGTCACTTTTTATAATAATACAAGATTTGCTGTTTTTAGGCGAATGCAGTTGTCATCAAAAAGTAAACAGAGGAGAAACAAAGGAATCCCATCTACTTACCTTTTTTAATTTAGATGTTATTTTCAGTACACCGGATTGTGGTACAATATTGAATTATATCCAGCAATCTTCCAAGATGGTACATGCAGCAATGCTGATTACGACTTGATTGATGGTGTAGTCTATGTATATAATACTCAAGTAGTGAATGAGACACTGGATACAATTAGAGGAACGGCTGTTATTGCAAGTGATGATGGCTCAGCTAAACTATTGGTCTCTTTCCCAATTGCTGGCACTAATCGTAAGTTTGTTTTTTATGGCCTGAGATGAGGATGCTAAAATATCACGCTTGCTTATGTTTTTAACGGGTATTTAACACGCCAGCAGTACGATACGCTATCAACAGCATCATGGAGTCTAACGAACAAAGGTTTAGTTTCAAGTTTTTCAACTCTCTCAAGAAATCCTAAAGATCTGTTATCTATTCTGAAAAGTTCCAGTATTATTGTACGGATATGGAATAGTAATTTAAATACAACTCATGATAAATATTGTTTTCGAAATAGATTGATTGAAAACTACGCTGTTCTATTCCCTTCCTTTCCAATGTATTAATGTTTGGTTGGGTAGGGACCTCTTCTACTTTGGGAGGGAATTTAGTCTACTTTGCCACGCTGATCAGGCGAGTTGGGCTTGGTTTCAAGTTTTCCGTCCCCCGCAAAAGATTTTTATTTGCTTAGAATTCCTTAGTTGGCTTAATACAACGCTGTGTTTTTAATCGTATGAATTTTTTACAGTAACTACAAGTACGGACTACTGGGTACTAGATACTGATTATGAAAATTACTCGCTTGTATACTCCTGTGCGAATTTAAATGATGATGAAATGCAAGGTTTGTATACTTTAACTGCTAAAATTTTACTAAATTCTTGTGAAAATTATATTCATCTTTAGGATTCCATTAGGAGTGAGGCGTATTTATCGTAACAGGTAGATTTCACTGTGAATTAAAGATACCAGATACTAGCTGTTGCTGCAATTAAGAAATCACTGTGATCAAAAATAACAGGCAATACCATTCAACCGTCCATACAAATTATTAAAAAAACAGCTGAGAACAGCTCTGCATGAACTGTGAAAAAAGAACAGCTGTTCTTTTTTCACAGTTCATTATTATCCGAAAAATATAGTTGGTAGTTTTTCAAGAAGAAATCATTCTACATATGATACATCCATCTTTGGTCGTGTAATGTGTTATCAGGAACAGCCCGCCAATGCAAGAAATATAGTTGGTCGCTTATCAAGAACAAATCCTTCTTTATAAGTAACTTTCAAACTTGGTCGTTTTATCTGTTATTTGCCCTGTCTCGTTCACGCTTATTGCATTGGCACGTGCTAAAACGAGATGCAAGTTATATAGAGTATATATATAGAGTAGATTAACATGAGTTGCCAGAACGGAATTTTCTTGTAATTCGAACAGAAAATTGATAATAAAAAAAGGATCAATTAATAAATCTAATATATAAAATTCACGTGTCACAGTGTTAGTTACCGTACTCCTCCGAAACGGCTTGACCGATTTTTATGAAATTTGACGTGCATATTCAGTAGGTCTGAGAATCGGTCAACATCTATTTTTCAACCTTTTTTTTTTTAGTATGGCAAAACAACGTTTGCCGGGTCAGCTAGTTTTATATAAAATTATAACAATTCAATATTTTAAACTTTAATTTCTAGACGAAAAATGCGCGATTTAGAACGTTTTTGTTTCTGTTAATCAAATTTTATATTACAAGCAAATGTAACTTTAACAATGGATGATAAAGGCGAATTTGAATTGATACTTGAATTATTACAATTTTTTTTTAATTTCTCCCTATAAAAACTAAACAAAAATACAGTTGTTTGCTGTAATTTCAGTAAAAAATAAATAAAAAAAGTTTTGAGTTTGTGAACTTAATAAAAGGTTTAGTTCTAATAAAGTATGAATGTAATGAAATGATTTATTAATATACATACAATTATAAAATATAGGTACAAGTTTTGTTTAGTTATATCGGCAACATGTCGAGTAAAAAAGTAAGTGCTGCTTGGGACTATTTTGTGGACATAGGTGAGAGTTATGCAACCTGCAACATTTGTAAAATTGTTTTATAAGTCATCAGTGACTAATTTAAAGGTTGTATGTATGTTATTATTAAATTAATAAATAGAAAGACCTGTTTTTATTTATTGAGATAAAATGAAAATGTAGGATTAATTTCAGCTCTTTTTAGTTTTGATTTTCTAGGTTCCATTTCATTTTATTCATTCGACTTGGAAACTTGTGGTCGAAATTCGAAGACGCAACCGGAAGCTGCTTCTATCTAAATATAACAGCCTGTTATTTAATAACAGGTATTGACACCTGTTTTCTTCGTATAACAGTAACAGGAATAACAGATATCACTTTTCTGCTGTTATAACCCATCGCTAGATTCCATACCAAAAGGTATAACTATAATGGGATCCTATTATTAAGAGTCGCGGGCAACAGCTAGTTGATGATAAAACAACAAAGACTCATGGTCATCATTCTCTTATCCTTATCCCGTTATTTGCGGTCAGGAAGATGTCGAATCTATTATGATAACACCGGTACAGAACCCTTTGTGTGCGGTTTCAACTCGTACTTGAGCTATTTCTTTTTTCATTCATTTATTCTATTTGATTTTATAACACAGTAAACAGCTGGAAGCTTAGCAGAACCAAGGCGCTAAGTGCAAATCATAGCAGCATTATCGATAATGTTATGAGCGATATACCAGTGCTAGATCAAAAGTACTACAAAACTGTGAGCCAAACGGAAGAAGACTGCTTCTTTTACCCAACACCAGAACCTGGTGTACCAGTAGTTTTTCCAGGAAGATGTGAAAGTAACATAGCCATGACAGATTTCGATCTATCACGTGTAAGTGTAACAGTTACAGTACATATAATCCAAATTACATTTCCATATTTCCCCTCCTTTTTTTCCTGTTCTTTCTTTCTCCTTCTTTTTCTTTTCTTTTGTCTCTCTTGCTTTCCATCGCGTTACTAAAGTAATTCATACAAAACATTTACGGCCATGATTGCGCAAAAGAAGAACATATTTAAATATTTCCTTAATTACACTTTAAGAAATCTTTTCACTGTTATTTCCTTGAATTAACTAACTTTACTGTTTGTTTCATATTTTTAATCACAGAACCTATCTTTTTAGTTCGTTGGTACTTGGTATGAAGTTGAAGCATATCCTAAAGATGAACAGACAGGACAATGTACCAGACATACATATACTTCAGTCAGCAACACTCAACTAAACTTCGTAACATCAACAGTAGATGATCAATTCCTTAGTGAATCCAATGGTATCTTGACTACAACTAATGTCAACGGTCAACTGACTATCACAATTACTGTCGATGGTCAACGTAAGTGTTCCAAAATTATTAGATCAAATTCTACGAACAAACTATAGAAAATATTTTAAAATCTTCATGACTGCATATTCCATACTATTTCAGTCTGTTGAACTCTGTGTTTTAAGTAAATAATAGTTATACGAATTCCTGTTCGAGACTTATATTTTTGAGGCTTTTCCACATGGTTCTATTTTGATAAAACACTGCTCATTTCAAAAGGTATATGAATGAATGAATGAATGAATGAATGAATGAATGAACTTTATTTCACTTAAAATAGAGTTAACAAAGGTGTTACATAAATTTGTTACAATAGTCCATCTATTTAGCCACTGAAAGGCATGTGAAAAATTGCAACATTTGACATAACCAGTCAAGTCACATAGATACATAAATTGTCATCGTAATACATAGATATATATTATTATAGATGTGGATATAAATTTTATTAATTATTATTTATCAATCAATTTCATTTAATTTAAAATGTCATAGGTACAGAATTCACATTTTTTAACTAAGTCACTCGATCATACATATCTCTTATATTATAATAATAATAATATTTTTTAACTTTTTTGTTGGAAGTGACTTGAGGTAAGCTGGTAACTTATTGTATACATTAATACACATGACGTAGCAATTTTTTAAATACATCGTGGTTCGAGGCTTGAATGTTAGAACCAATCTATCGGAATCTCTAGTGTTACGAGGGTGAATATCCCTTGCTGTACAAAACAATTCATTATTATTCCTAACAAATATACACATCTCATAGATATACATGCCAGCCACTGTTAATATGCTATATTTCCTAAAATATGGTTTGCATGATTGATCCAATACATACTTATAATACATAGAACACCCAGACGCAGTACAAACATTTGTATGGCAATTAGAAAAATCACACAAATGATTGTCCCGAGCGGGAATCGAACCCGAGACCTCGTGATTGGCAGTCCCTTATGTATGAAACCGACGTACTATAATTGATTATACGACAAAACTGCTTTATGTTTTGTCGTCACCTGGCATTATTGCTATAAATATTATTCTCTATTTTGTTTACTTCCTTCTCTTCATGGTTTCTCCATGGGTTCTCCATTACTAACTCGGTATAATTTTACATTATTCATTTTCTGTTTCAGCTATTATAATACCTTTCTGGATAATTGATACGGATTACGGTAATTACGCGTTGGCATACTCTTGCGTTGAACGACCAAACGATTTCAGAGCAGGTAATTTATTTTTGAACAATTTTCATTTCAGTTTTGTTATATTGTTCCAATGAAGCTAGTAGCCCAGGACTCCAAGTCTCCTAATACGATGTAGTCACAATGACAGTTCAATGGCGCCATAATGGTGCCGTAGTGATGCCACTATGGCACCATAATGGCGCCATTGTGACAAAAAATCAAGTTTGGTGTCATAATGACGCCATAATGGTGACATAATGGCGAAATTTTACCAAATTTGGTAGTCTACTTTTGTTTTTTTGTCGTAATGACCCCATCATGGCACCATAATGGCGTCAGTGACTGACCATTGTAACAACATTGTAATATGATTGTAATAGCAGAATTAGCAAACTTGGCCCCCAGAACTCAAATACAGCTTTTGTGACCAACTAAACAGAAATAAGTAATTCTATGCTTAAACCCTGTGCCAACACGCCTGGTCAGTGCAGCACAGTAGACCGAACAAAGCGCTCTATAAAAGAGGACGTCCTGGAGGTCTCTCTATAAAAGGAGGCTTGTCCAACCGTCTGACGTTAGTGGGCTGGAGAGAGAGTTTTTCTCCTTCTGCCCTACCTGGCCATGGTGGTGCCTTGAGCCTTACAAGGGTGGCCCCTTTTCTTCACGGGGGGCCCAACGCGACAGTGGGAGATACTACTTATACTTCACTCCAATTTGTTATGCTTATAATATGTATTTATTATTCTTTTGTCAATAATCCCATAAGACAGACTAATAGAGATATATTTTTTATACTTCAGTATATAGTTGGAAACTAAGTAGAACAACGCAACTATCTCAAGCTGCTCAAACAGCTATAGCAGCAGCCAGTGCAAATATTGTTGTTTTGGATCAACAATATTATGAAGATATAGATCAATCAGATGATGCTTGCTTTTATCTACCTGAAATAGAACCTGGACAACCTATCATCCTTCCAGGCAGTTGTGATGCTAGTATTAGAGGAGTACAAAATTTCAACTCTGGACTGGTAAGTTTTAAGGGTACTCTATATGACTACACTAATTTAGGAACATAGAGGACATACATCATAACGTAATAATAGAAAAATATGAATTTAATTGATTGTTAAAATCCTAATTTTCGTATCGTAATCGGCATTTGAAATAAACAAACTGTTAGCTTATTCCGAGGTTTTTAATTAACTAAATTCCGAGGTTTTTAACTAAGAAACTAAGCAAATCATGTCAAAGAAATCAATTCTCTTTGTATTGTCTAGTCATTACAAGATTTCAGCATCTGAAAAGCTTTGTTTTTAACACGCTTTATATTAGTAGGTATATATCAATCTATCAATGTATTATCTATGTAACGGAATCTTTGAAAGTGATTTTCACCCACTTGCAGTAGTTGGACTGATCTGAACTTTTGCACACCTAACAAGGACGGACGACATTAGAATTTAAAAAAAATATTCAGGATCCTGAAACGTATTTTTTTGTTTTTAAAATAAGTAGATTATTTTTAGGTAATATTCAATGTTACATTTTCCTTTCAGTTTAGTGGACGTTGGAGACTTATTGAGAGCTATCTAGCGGACAGTCAAACGGGCACTTGTAATGATATAAGCTTGTCTTTAATTGATGCCACCACATATTACACTATTGAGACTCAAGTTATTAATCAAACACTAATCACTGTCACTGGAAACGCAACAATCGCTAGTTCTGACGGAAGTGGTGTTCTAGGAATTGCTTCTACTGGTGGTAAGTCAAATTTAAGAATAACATTCATTTGTAAGGTTCCAAGGTCCAAAAGGTAAAATATGATATTGAGACTACGCTATCCGTCTCTCACCTGGCTGTATCTCATGAATGGTGAAAGCTAGAGAGTTGCCTTTTTAACAGATATCGCCGTTACCGCTCTATCAACAAATAAGAACCACAGTTAGAAACCAGAATACAAAAAATAAAATCTTCTTTATCTTTATCTTTACTTCTTATAAAACAAAGTCGTAATTTTTGTATGTATGTCCCTATGTGAGCTTATATCTTCAAAAATACGCAACGGATCTTGGTTCAAGAGGATGGCTTTTTTGCATAACTTATTGGGATTTGCTGTATATTGGATGAGATATAATTAAATTTGCTGCGGAATTCGGAAGGCGCGACCTTGAAATGAAAATGCTGCCTTATCTATGTGAAGTACAACAAAGTAATGTATTGAAGAATTGTTCAATACCTATAGTTCTTCAAAAAAGTCCGAGAGAGCATATGTCTATCTTTTAAGTAAAACCTGCTGTACCCATAATAACGCTAAAAAAATTATCAAATTCAATAGGGTGTTTTCAAACACTATTTATGTGTGTATAGTAATATTTTTATCAATTTAAATACTTTAGTCAGCTTGCGCATTTAATATAGATTATAACTGCTTTTTACAGCATGCAAATTAAATGAATATCTTAGGAGATATGACGAAAAAAGAATAACGTGCGGCAAAATAAAATACTTAAACTGTTGGCTGAGCAACGCGAACGTTTCCTCGGTCTTCTATCCGTACTCCAATGTTTTGATGTTTGGTTAATGTTGGATGTATGAATGTAAGGATGTTTGTGGTTCTTTCACGTAAAGACTGCTGGATGGATTTTCATGAAACTTTCCAATAATATAGCTTACAGGTCGTTACGCCGTAATCCCGAACGTATCGGTATTGAGTTGGTCTTTATAGGCGTCGGCGTCGGCGTATGGTAGTTACACTGCTCAAATCTCGACGCATCTGTGCTGAGGTGGTTTTTATAGGCGTCGGCGTCAGCGTATGGTCGTAAAGCTGCTTAAATTCCGACGTACGTATCGGTGCTGAGTGGGTGTTTATAGGCGTTGGCGTCGGCATCGGCGGCGTCGGCCTCGGCGTCGGCATCGGCGTCGGCATATGGTTGTTAAGCTGCTCAAATCCTGACGTATCGGTGTTGAGTTGGTTTTTATAGGAGTCGGCGTCGGCGTATGGTCATTAAGCTGCTCAAATCCCGACGTATCAGTGTTGAGTTAGTTTTTATAGGCGTCGGCATCGACTTCGGCGTCGGCGTTGGCGTCGGCGTATGGTCGTTACGCTGCTCAAATCCCGACGTATCGGTGCAGAGTTGGTTTTTATAGGCGTCGGCGTCAGCTTCGGCGTTGGCGTCGGCGTCGGCGTCGACGTCGGCGTCGGCGTCGGCGTCGGCGTCGGCGTCGGCGTATGGTCGTTACGCTACTCAAATCCCGACGTATCGGTGATGAGTTGGTTTTTATAGGCGTCGGCGTCGGCTTCGGCGTTGACGTCGGCGTCGGCGTATGGTCGTTACGATGCTCAAATCCCGACGTATCGGTACTGAGTTTGTTTTTATAGGCGTCGGCGTATGGTCGTTACGCTGCTCAAATCGAGACGTATCGGTGCTTAGTTGGTTTTTATAGGAGTCGGCGTCGGCATATGCGTCGGCGTCAGCCAAAAATTTAAAAAAATTCTTATTTATATACGCTATAATATAATCAAGTATTTTTCTTTATTAATTTTGCGATTAACTTACTTAATTAATTGAAAGAAGAACAGAACGTTATTCCCAGGTCGTGGGTTTAAGTCCTGTTTATGGTAATCCTTATTTTGACAATAATTTCAATCAAGTGTTATTTGCCATAGCATATAGCAACTCACCAACTTAACTTTGTAGCTGCAATAAAAGGAATCGCCTACATTTCAGCTACTTCATAAGTTCGTATTATTTTTAGCAAATCTTTCATGTGATGTGGTAACAAATTACAAGTTTTTTGGATTTTTATCAGCACTATGTAGGCTTGGTCATGCCAAATTTCAAGTCTCTGGGATAGTGGGAAGTAACCTGTAAATTTTGATTCCCTAGCGAAAGTATGAATACTCAAAAATGCCTGTAATTCGGTTATATCTTCTGAATGCGTAGATCTAAATTATTGATTGTATCTTTTGCAGCAAGGGACCGCATAGATCGTTTTAAATTGATACCGTCAGCCGTTGCCGAGTAAAAAAAAGTTTAACGGGCGGATAGACAGACAGACGGACACCGTAGCGCGACTATAAGGGTTTTTACGAAGCCCTAAAAAGATAAAACTCTGAGATATCATTTACTAAAATGACATTGGGGCCATGTGTGTTACTTCTTTAGAATTGTGCAATAAAAGAAAACCAAACTGACGAGTTATTAATTAGCTGTAAAATGGCGTTATTGTTAGTTCATTTAATTTTTCGTTTCTAAATTCCACGCGTACGAAGTCGCGGGTACTGCTAGTTATTAATATAACATAAATTTACAGTTTAACTTGATAATAGGTACGCCTTCTCCGTGTGGTGACGGATTAAGAATACAAGTGTCACCACCCCATCTCCTCCCAAAGGTGCTGTAAAAGTCAGCTAAGGGATATTGCACACAGATCACATCCTCTGTGAGAGACGGAAAACTCGAAAATAAACCTTGTGCCAACACGCCTGGTCAGCGTGGTATAGTAGACCATAATCCCTCCCAAAGTGGAGGAGGCCCGTGCCCAACAGTGGGACGTAAATGGGCTGGCTTCCTATCCAGCGAGACAGAGAGAGGTACGCTTAGTTGACGAAATTATTTATTTATTTACACATTTTATGCTTTGCAAATATCACACAGGCTTAAGGCCTTAGACGTTATGACGGAATAATATTATGATTCTGATGATACGATATCTTTCATGGGCGAATCCGATTCTTACTTTGGCAGCTGTTTTCTTCTACTCCATTTGTTTAAAATCTAAAATTACCTATACATTTTATTTTCAGATAACCAACCATCAGAGTTACTCATATTGGACACGGATTATACTTCTTATGCCCTGGTCTACGCCTGTGAAAATGTTCCCAACAACCAGAGAAGAGGTGATTTCTATATGTTATTTTTATTTTTTATAAAAATAAACTCTAATTATTGATATAGACATAAAATTGACGTGCTTTAAACATGTTAAGCTACAGATTCACATCGCAAAGAAAAAACCAGGGCCCATGGTATGTGCCTTGAGCCAGACCATGATTCTGTAAGAAATGGCCCCATTACGTGGGGCTCCACCTATTGGTGGGACATTTGACTTCCCTATTGCGTGTGCCTTTCCCTAGAACATATAGAAAGGGAAACTTCCATCACAATCTTACAGTAGCAGATCCATTAATCGAATTTAGAACTTACTATTAAAAGTACTGATTCGTTTTATTTACTTTAAGATAAGTAGATTAAGTTAACTACTTCTTTTTCTCATTTAGTTTGGAGCTGGAAATTAAGCCAAGAGAACACCCTCAGTGGAATTGCTAATAATGCTATCAACCAGATCATCAACAACGTTCAAGTCCTTAATAACCGTTACTTTAATGCTGTGAGCCGTACTGAAGCAAGTTGTTTCTACTTCCCTGAACCTAGTGATAATGTAGTTGTGCGGTTCCGTGGTCAATGTAGTGACAATATCACTGCTGTGCCTAACTTTAACGTAACAGGGGTAAGTCGGAATATTTTCACTATAGATTTCAAATTATGACTGAAAGACATAATATTTTCTAATACTTTCTTGATACAT
The DNA here is from genome assembly GCA_916999025.1 of Orgyia antiqua. Lineage (NCBI taxonomy): Eukaryota > Metazoa > Arthropoda > Insecta > Lepidoptera > Erebidae > Orgyia > Orgyia antiqua. The sequence goes on from OU779870.1 coordinate 19,438,266, forward strand.
TTATTCAAATAAAACCACATTTTATGGATTTTCGCGTTAAAGGAAGAAACCAATGAAGACAAAATATATAGATGCTCTAAAGCCATGAAACCAGTTATACAAATAAAACCGTTATTGGTTTATCTGGTTAATTTACATGATAATTAATAATAATGCAACAAGCAATTAAAGGAAAACAACCATATTCACTGAGACATCGCTGTCCGTCTATCACCAAGCTGTATCTTTGGAGCTGTAATAGCTAGATAGCTGCTTTGTGTTACAAAAACAAATGCTCTCATGGTCATTACTTTCCTGCCTTTATCCCGTTATTTGGGGTCAGTAAAGTCAAAATATTTTGATAATAACATTACGGAACCCATCATGTTCGAGTCCAACTCGTAGTTGACCAATTTTTACAATTTGAAAATAGAATTAATATTCAAAATTTTATATTTTGTTTTACAGTATTTGGGCCTGTGGCATGACATTTCATCTTATCCAATGCTAAATCAATTTGGTAGTTGCCCTAATGCGTACTACTCATTGGGTGATGATGTGGTCGATGTATTCAACACACAAGTTGTGGGTCAAAGACTCGATACCATTAGTGGATTCGCTGAATTAGCGAGCACAGATGAATCTGGAGTACTTAGTGTAACCTTCAATATATTTGGACAAAATGGTAAGTATTTAAATTATAATATCCTTAATATTCTTGGGCACTTGTGAGACTTATTTATTTAAATAAAGCTACATATTATGAAATACTAGAAAAGTAGTATCTTTTATTTAATAAAGAAAAAACAGACTTGTAAAAAAGTCGCATTAGATGGAAACTACCTTTACGCATAAAAATCTAATTATAATTTATCATTAGCGGCTCATCCACTAACGTTCATTTCTTCCGACTTATCCCGTCGTGCAAACTGTACAGAAAAGCGACGGGATAAAATAAAACCGTTGAAGCTACTAATTAACCTCAATCCTACGTTCTTTCCCTTGACTTTATCACCACACGCCACCGCACGCGGAAAAACAATCACCACCGTACACACGTTTAGGTACATTCCTGTCAGTTTGCGTCTTGTCAGTCATACCGAGGGATTGCGTGTCTGTGGATGGTTATAATCCTAACATTTTATGAAGATTGTTGTCATTTAAAAGGAATGCGCGTCATTTTGAATTATCTTTATGGATTTAATCATTTTGCAACGACATGTGTACCCGTAAGCAACAGATTGCTATTGCTTTGAGTTTTATTGCGAGTGAATATCTATTTAAACCTAAAAGATACATTGACCAAAGCTGGATGCCCTTTGTACTTTAAATTCCTGTTGCCGTACAAATCTTTAATTTTAATTTGCCTTAAGGCAGGGTGAGATTTGTAGGTACATATTATTTCTTTTATTACCTATGTTCTTGGGCACATTTCTAATGTCAGCTTTATCGTCGATTTCATGTTGGGAATCCATTTTCCTTTTGGAGACGACAGACACAAACAAAATGATTACAAACACGCGCTCAATCACGCCGGACAAATGAACAGGCACTAACTTGATCACAGAGCGCGTCGCGTCCTTCACGACGGGAGGGGTCGCAGGGTTATAATACCGTCATACTTTCTCGCTCTTGCAAATCCACTGGCGTTCATTCCGTAAGGATTGTAGATTCCGGCAGGAATGAGCTTTAGTGGATGGGCCGCTAATATCTGACCATAACTCTTTCTATTTCTCCCTGTCTTTCTATTTTCTTTTGATCTAAACAGAAAGGAAAGAAGGTTAAGAGGAAATACACCGGGAGTTTTTCCATACAAACGTATATTCCCCTATTTCTTGAAAAATTATATGCCTGACGTAATTTGAAAGACTATTTTTTTAAACACAAGGAATTTGTTATATTTATTTCCTTATTTGTTACAGTTACCACCAACTACTACGTGTTGGCCACAGACTATGAGAACTATGCATTCGTATATTCTTGTGAGAATAGTGGCGAGGAGTACATGAATGGTGAGTAATACATTTTTTTTGGATTTATCGCAAACTGGGCGTGTGTGTTTTGTATTTATAAATATTCTAGCTGTTCCCCAAAACTTCCACCGCTTGAAACTTAAAACCAAAATACGAAAAAGTGAAGCAATATAAAAAAAAAAACTCATTAAAATCCGTTGCGTAGTTTTGAAGATATAAGCTTACATTGGGACATACACTCAAAAATTATGATTTTTTTTTATATCCCAAGCTAAGCTTATATGCTTGTGTTATGGGTACCAGAATACAATTTTTTTTGTAATTATACCTATACTTATAATACAGAAACACCCAGACGCAGAACAAACATTTGTATGACATTTGTAAACATCACACAAATGATTGTCGATCGACCCGACCTTATGATCGGCAGTCCGTTATACGAACCACTAGATAATAAGGAATAATAATAATAAGTAAAATAAGAAGATATTTCTGTCATTTCACTAACAATGTTAACTTACTGTTTTTTTTACAGTTTACAGTTGGAAGTTGAGCAGAACTAAAGAGTTGAGGAATGCTGATAATGATAGAATCAATGAAGTTATAAGTACACTGGATATATTGGACCCAATGTACTATATAGACAGAGATCAGAGCGATACTGGTTGTTTTTACTTCCCTGAACCAGAACCAAACACTCCAGTTATATTCCCAGGACAATGTGACAATAATATTCAAGCTGTACCTGGTTTCAGCAATACAAGAGTAAGCATTGATATTACAATATTAAAAAACATTTCAATCTACGTTCACTTAAGCACTCTCTCCAGCCCATTTACGTCCCACTATTGGGCACGGACCTCCTCCACTTTGGGAGGGATTATGGTCTACTGTGCCGCGCTGATCAAGTGTGTCAGCACAGGGTTTATTTTCGAGTTTTCCATGTCTCACAGAGGATATTATCTATGTGCAATATACCTTAACTGACTTTATAGCACCTTTGGGAGGAGATGGGGTGATGACACTTGTATTCTTTATCTGTCACCACACGGAGAACCACCACTTAGGCTAAGTTTAGCTGATTTGCTTGGCAAGTTTGATCCAGCGTTGGGCGGCCTACAAAGTAGAGCGGCAATATCGTCTAGGTCACAGGAAGCCCTAGATGCAAGCTACGCAAGATCGCGTATTGTGGTGTTCTATGGGGGAGGCTTTTATTCAACAGCGGATGATACCAGAAAGCAGATGTACATATTGTACTCGAATCATTGTTTGCTTACTTAGGCATAAAGTTGTTAATATAGATAAAAAAATATTATGATTTCAGTTTACCGGCGTGTGGCACGAAACTGCATCGTACGCTTACTCAAATGAAATAACTGGACAGTGCGTTAGTCATCAATTTAACACTGGCACGACATCTGCTTTTACGATGGAGTCTTTCAATGTGCGTGACCAATCATTGTTTTCAACAAATAGCTTGGTACAATCTGCTACTAATGATGGCAGTGGAAGATTTACCATAAACCTGAACATCGATGGAGAAGGTAAGATTATTTTTTTCGTTTTCTCTCAACGTCCGTACTGAGCCATGGTGGAGCCTAGAGCCTTACCATGGCCCAGCAAGTGTGAACCCTTTATCTTGGGCCCAAATCGACTAGAAAAACAGTAGGTCCCCCGGAAGCAAACTGTGATTGCAACGAATGGAATGCTTTTCTTTATAACTAAGGTTGACCATTGAAATTCCGATGTTCTAAATTTGACTGGCTGTCGATGAAAATATTACGGTGGTAACAAGGCGAATGGATTTCACATAAATAGAAACTTCTTGGATTTTCCAGTAGGTTTATTAGAAAACCAATAAAAAAATTATGACTTAATTTTCTTTTACAGTTCGCACAGTACCTTACTGGATTCTAGCAACAGATTACGAGGACTATGCTTTAGCTTACGGCTGTGTTAACATCGACCCCTCGTACAGACAAAGTGAGTGTTCACAATTTGCAAGTATTTTTGTATATAATTATTTTGATTTTATCCCTTAGATATATAACTTAAAAATTATAATAGTGATTGCATCAGTTTATTTATCGAATGAAAGCAAAAAATATGATTACTATGAGCTCACGAACCTGGGTTATCGTGATATTATTCTGTCGATATTAACTTCTCTGCTATGTATGTATATCTTTTATAGTATTAAATTGTATTAATTTTTATATTTTTACAACGTATCGAACTTACTACATGATTTGTAAATAAAATATAAGTAATTTGTTATGTAACTAAAAATAAATTAATGCTAAATTTAAAAAAAGAACGATGAAAAATTTAATATTCCTCATTTTAAACATTAAAATACTTTCTCTTTTAGTTTTCAGCTGGAAATTAAGCAGATCAAAGACACCTACATCTGTTGGCAATACTGCTATCAATAATGCTATGCAAAGTATCGATGTAATAGATGACAGATATTTCACAACTATACAGCAAACAGATGACGATTGTTTCTATTTACCGGAGTTATCACCTACCGATCCTGCTATCTTCCCTGGACAATGTGACCAGAATATTACAGGCATTGCAAACTTCAATGCTGGAAGAGTAAGTTATATAAATGATTATTATTATGTACATAATACAGTGCCTTTTACCATGGATGTAGACAGATAGTATAGACTGTAGCGTATGGGCGTAACGGGAGGGGGTTGTAAGGGTGCAAACCTCAACAAAATGCAAAAATTGTGCCAATAAACTAAGACTTGATACTATTTCCGATATGTTTTTTGTCTCATCATCAATATCGGAAACTCTTTCTGAAACTAAATACTACTTACACCAATGCTTGTAGAATGTCATCTGCTACATTATGAAGTGATTCTTAACATGTTTCCTTGTCTTAATCTACACTCAATAACAGTTTCCCCCTTTTAAACAACATTATTTCAAAACTTATATAGAGGTCTTTTAACTCGTGTTTTGGTGGATAGTAAGACCGTTTATGAAAGCGATAAAAGATAAAGTCTTTATCGCCTATTGGCATTCGTTATACATAGCAAACTTTCTATTTCACAGTATCTGGGACGTTGGAAACTAATCGAGACATATTACACTGAATTCCAAAATGGAACTTGCAGCGATGCCACATATTCAGAGGCTGAAGACGGCTCCGTAATTGTTTACAATACTGAAGTTGTTAATCGAGAACTGGAATCGATTACTGGATCAGCTGTGTTAGCAACTACTGACGGAACTGGGAAACTGCTCGTTACATTCCCAACAAGTAAGTTGCTCCTTTTGCTTATATTACAAAAAGCAACCCCCACTGCATGTCAGATGTCTGCTGAAATAAAATGTTGATGTTAAAGAAAGCAATCAATAGTTAAGAAGGAAGATTTATGTGTATGTGTATCTCACCAAAAAGGTATAAAATTGTATGCCTTTTTTATTATTTTTTTATTTTATTTTTTTATTTGATATAACAAAATGTACTATGGGATTGTTTCACATTTCTATTTCTTTCCGCTATTTCTCTCTAGCTCAATAACGTCCCACTGTTGAGCACTGGCCTCCTCTACTTTGGAAGGAATCATGGTCTATTGTGCCGTGCTGACCAAGCGTGTTGCACAGGGTTAATTTTTGAGTTTTATGTCTCTCACAGAGGATGTTATCTGTGTAAAATATCATTTAGCTAACTAACACTCACTTCATTCGTCACCACACGGAGAGATTTACATTTCTAGATCCACAAAAATGTCAGTGATAGTATCTAATTATACTTAAAGAAAATCTTGGTATTATTATTATAATTATTGGCAGAACAACTTCGATCTGCCGCAATTCCACGTTTCACTATGGCACATTATAATTTCTTCGAAACTTAGCTTGTAAATGACTAAGGAGATATAAATAAAAAATGCCTAGGTCAACGTGAAAAAAGGTTCAAAGCATAATTATTTATTGATTTTTATTTATTTATTTAAAACTTCAGCACAATTAAGTACATAGGCGGACTTAATGCTAAAAGCATTATCTACCAGTCAACCTTGGGTGATGCAGAGATATTTGTAGTAGGTGCTTTACTAACTTAAAAGAAACATGGAAACATTATTACTAAAATGTATCATTATTTTTAGCTAACATAACATCAGAATATTGGATATTAGATACAGATTACGCATCTTACGCACTTGTTTATAGTTGTGCAAACATCGATGACGATCGCAGAAGAGGTGAGTTTTTATTAGCATACTTTTTAATTCATAAAATAAAAAATTGATAGCGTCAATAACACAATTCGGCAATGTTATCGGAACTTTCTTATTAGGAAATCTCTTTATGATGATTATTGACTAATGATTTTAATTGATTATTGACTAATGATTTTAATTTTTAAATATGTGAACAATGAAATAGCTAATTAATCGAAATACGGCATAGTTGTTTTAAATTTTTAGTTAGGTTTAGTTTTGTTGCGCACGTAGAATTGGCATTGTTCATTTTTTTTTAAACTCTTATTTCGAAAACCGTTTAGTGGAATAGAGTTTCTGATCATGATCCATTAATTTTTTTCGGAAAATTTGCTATGTTAGCGATTATTTTTCCAAAAAAGCAAATGATCTCAATTTGCCCTTGAAATGAAGGGCTTAAAATATTAAGGCATTCTTAGGGATATACTACTGCGGTGGAGTTGAAATTGGTCTATTATATCAACTTGGCACCTTTGAAAAGATGTATTGCAATCTGTCATAAGTCTTTCAGGAAAAGGCAATACACAGATTGTGTAAAACGATGACGTCACGATATTTAAAGTAATATCTTTAAGTATTTTTAAATAAATCTATGTAGTGAATATTCCAATAATATTGAAATTAGTTACTTAAAATAATATATACTTTAAAAAAAAATCAAAATAAAACAGCAGGTCAAAAATTATGAACAATGCCAATTGGCACCAATGCTAATATATCAAAAATTGTATTATTTCTTTTAGTTTGGAGTTGGAAAATGAGTCGTGAAAATGAATTATCAGATGACGCGAATATTGCAATAGATCGTGTTGTGAACAGTATCGATGTATTAAATCAACGCTATTATCAAACTGTTGATCGTTCCCCTGCTGCATGTTTCTACTTCCCTGAACCTGATAGCAGCAGAAATGTATTGTTCCGCGGTCAATGCGATGAAAATATCACTGTTGTCACTGGTTTCCAAGCAGATAGAGTAAGTTAGAAGTTTTTATTTTTATTTTATATCAATATTCTTTTGCCAGCTACTTCATGCTCCTCGAATTTAGACATTAAAAAATACGTTAGCAAATTATACAAAAAAAAACTTGAGAGGTGTCAAGGGACACCCGGATGGAACGAAGTTCCTTTCGATTAATTAGTGAAGGAATTGTAATAAAATTTTATTTTTTTTAAGTTATAATAGGTTTTTTTTTATTATTTATTATTTACAAAAAACCTGTATACACTCAACAAAAATAATCGTCGCGACACCACACTGTTCAATGCGAAATAGAAATGAAAATATCTGGCTTGCTTTCTATAAGAGAGAGAGAGACAGACAGAGAAACATGCGACGCCGCACAGCTTACAATAGCTTACTATAGCAAAAAGTGTCGTGACAACTTTTCGTAAGAATTTTTTCCGTCTAGCCCCCTTTCACAACGCGCGATAAGGAACTTCGTTCCAAAACGATCCTCTTGAACTACTCTTTTTTCAGATCTAACAGCCGTATTTACAAACGTTACTGTGAGGTCTCATAGTAGGCATGGACGCACAGTGGTAGCAAAATCATTTCACAAACAATACTTAAGTGGTGAAGCGCACTATGCGTTTGTTAAACTGAACGTATACCTAAGTTTTGTCTATAAATACAAAGGCTCGATGAACGAAACCCACTGAGAAGTGTTACCCTTTGCACAGTGCATCAACACTTAAGTACTTACTTAAGTAAATATTGTTTGTGAATACGGGTGTTACTCTATTATAATACAAAAGCCGTTGTCCGCGACGTCGTACGCATGAAATTAAGAAAATTTCCCCCGATTTTGTAACATTTTTCACTAATGATTCGCCCCTATTACTCGCAACGTGATAAATGTACAATCCAACACTGAAAGAATATTTTAAATCAGACCTGTGTTTCCTGAGATTAGCGCGTTCTGACAAACAGACAAACATTAGTTTATGAATTTTTGCAATTGACTTGCCATGCTTTTGCTAAATAAACTAAATTATAGTGATCGAGTTGGTGCAAACCGCTCAATAGATGGCGTTGTACACAAAACATCGCACGATGTTGAACTCACATTGAGAAGGTTGTAGTGGAAGATTTGGTAAAACATATGCGGGAACCATGATAGCTCAGATGGGAGAGCAACGGAACGGTATTCCGAGGTCGTGGGTTCAAGTCCCGCTCATGGTTATCATTTTTTCCACTATAATTTAGTTTATTTAAACAGACAAACATTTGAGCTTTATAATATTATGTATAAAAAATATAATTTAACAAAATCATAGTTATTAATTATGTTTTTTATTACAGTATCTAGGTCTGTGGTATGACCTAGAGTCGTATCCAATGCCGTTCCAGTTTGGTACTTGCCCTAATGCATTCTACTCTTTGGGAGCTGGAGTTGTTGATGTATACAATACACAAGTTGTTGATCAAAGACTTGATGTTATTCATGGAGTTGCTGAAGTCGTGGGTGATGCTAAACTTAATGTGACTTTTAACGTACAAGGAGTTTATGGTAAGTAATTAACGAACTCCTTAAAAACTATAGACTGGTTCTAATTCTACACGCACAACTTAAGACTCTGCTGAAAACCAGCGTTGTGGGGCCAACTCACAACAAAGCTGAGCAGATGTCCCTTTCTACTTGCGGATGGGATACACAATCAATTTTTGTTTTCTTTAGTGTTTATTTTTTATTTCTTTTTTTTTGTGTTTTTAATGACGTTACACCAATGAATGTTCAAATTTATTTTTTTATGTGTTCGGGTTGAAATTGTTTTTGTCTTCTCTATTATAACCTTGTATCTATCTATGTAACCTTATGCGCAAGCAAGAAATAAACGTTTTTCTTTCTTTCTTTCTTAACCGCCTTTTGTACCTAATATAAGATTTATTGTTATTAATATTTGTAAGTTATTTTCTGGCGTACAACAAAGGGTTTTCATTCATTCATTCATTCATTAAACTTAACTAAAAAACAAAAACAACTATGCTGTGTTTTAATTAATTGATACACATTCACAATAATTAAAAATGTTATTCTATATTACACAGTTTTTTTGATAAGGTAACTCAGTTAACATTGCCGAACTGTATTATTGGCACAATCAACTTTCATTTTTTAGTTTAGTTTAATTGTGCACATTAAATTGGTACCTATAGCTAAGAATTCAAATCATAAATGTTATTAGCCTGTTTTATTTCATGGGTGTTGTAAGATATTTAGATTAAAATAACGGAAAGCGACTCTCATAGAGCAATCTACGACGTGTACACATTAGCGAGACTGCTCTAGCTAGAGTTTCACTATAGTATTCGTAGACAAGCTCCCCTAAGATTAGCGATAGAGCGATCTCGCTCTAATGATCTCTACATATGTCTATATAGAAATAAGAGTACAAATTAGAGTAGTATTCAGGCTGTCTAGCTTTAGTCTTTATTTATTTATTTACAAAAGACAAGTAATATATATGTATTCCATCCGTATACTAGTACCCATAACACAAGCATATAAGTTTAGCTTGGGACCAGAAGACGTTGTACATAAGTATTTATTGGAACGAAGTTCCTTACGGCAGGCTTGGAGGAGATAGGGATATTACTGCGCGACCGAACTGAAAAAAATGTGATAGTAAAACCGTAAGAAAATACCGTGGAATAGAACCGTTAAATGAGACGTGCGCAGGCACGACAGTCGTATACACAACCGAGTCGTGTATAATACCTTTCTCTTTCTTTCTTTTTTTGCGTGTTAATTCTACATTAGCCGAAGGAACTTCGTTCCTACCTGGTGTCCCACGACACCACATTCTTTTTTTATTATTTATTTATTATTAATTATCTCTACATGGACGAGGGTTTTATCTGTCTGTAAATTACAGCGTGTATGTTTTTAATAAAACGTTGTATATTATTTATGTATTACAGTATCGACAAACTACTGGGTGTTGGCTACAGATTATGACAATTTTGCATACGTTTATTCATGCGAAAATTATGATGAAGAATATATGTCTGGTAAGTAAAAAGCTTTTGAAATTTTGTAATATATCAAGAGAACATAGAAAAGATCCATGAATTTTTTGTTTGTTAGTTGCTTAAAAAGTGCTTTGAGTTAAAAATATCTCATGGAAAATATCCATGAGATATTTTTAACTATTTATTATTTATCAATACTTCTTATATATAAAAATCACGTGTGTGTGTGTCTGTGAATCGGACAACATCTATTTTTCAAACCTCTCCCCCCCTCCCACTGACATTTGTATGGCAAAACAACGTTTGCCGGGTCAGCTAGTAATATTATAAAGCTGAACAGTTTATTAGTTTGCTTGTTTTAACGCGATAACCTCAGGAACTACTGGTGCGAATTGAAAAATTATTTTTGTATTTGATAGTTCATTTATCGGGGAAGGCTATAGGTTACATAACATCACGCTGCGACTAATAGGAGTGAAGCATTAGCGAAAAATGTTGCAAAAGCAGGGAATTCTCGCGTCTCTCCACTTGGAATTCCCAGCTAGTCTTTTTTAACGTATTTTCAATCATTTGTGACTCAAATTTCTAAAACTCTTCTTTTAAAAAAAACTTACTTTTCTTTCAAATCTTTAATTTACTTAATTAATGAATGTTTTTTTTATTGCAGTATTCAGTTGGAAACTAAGCAGATTTAAAACTTTATCAGGCCCTTCTATAACAGCCATAAACAATATAAAGAACTCCTTAGATATTTTAGACGATAGATATTACGTTGATCGTGATCAAACGGTTGATGGTTGTTTCTACTACCCTACACCTGAACCAGATACCCCCGTTATATTCCCAGGACAATGTGACAATAATATCCAAGCTGTACCTGCTTTTAACCCAGGACAGGTAAGAATATCTAACTATTTCTTGGTCTGATTGAAATTATTCAGATGCATCGGTTTGCTAAAAAATCCGGTCAAGTTCTAGTCAGACTCGTACACGAAGGGTTAATATTGATATCAATAATTTCATATTTATAATTGTCATTATAAATATTTGTACTGCATCAGAATGTTTACTATAATAAGTATGTGTTTACAAAAGAGAAGTATTATTTATTAGAAGATTGATTGATTGATTGATTGAAGTAGTTAATGTTTTCTATCTGTATTCTAGTACCCATAATACAAGCATATAAGCTTAGCTTGAGACCAGAGGACGTTGTGTGAAATGTTTATTCATATTTATTTATTCTTCACGTGTTGTTTAGACTCGAAAATGTTCGTAGATAAAATTAACATATATCTGTTTGATAAGAATTATTAGAGATTTTTGAACGAAGATTAAATTTCTATATTTTTATTTTAGTTTGCAGCAGGACTATGGCATGAAGTAGCGTCTTACCCTTATATGGGTACGGGCGATTGTATCAATCACCAGTTCGCATTCGGAACATCAACTTTGTTAACAGTAGAATCAAGTAACGTTGTTAACCAAACGTTATCTTCAGTTACAAATCCAGTAACACTTGCGACAACTGATGGTACTGGTAGATTAAATATACAAGTAACAGTTAATGGACAAGGTAATTTTATTTTAAATTTTTTTATAATTCGAAATTCAAACTCATTTTTTTTTTATTTTAAATCATAGAATAATAAAAGATATTATAAAAGTAAATCCTATGTAGAAGAACAGATTAGAATCGTTATGGAAGTTTATACTTTTTGTTTAAAAAAAAGTAAAGATCAATAAAGTTTACTATTTCGACAAAGATTAATTATTTTTTGATGTGAAAGAAGTCTTAATAACATACTTGAAAAATATATTTTACGCACGTCTTTATCAACTTTATTCGTATCTAAGTATGTGTAATTCAATAACTACAAAAGATCCAGAAAATGAATATGTAATTATATTTGTTTAGGAATAATATAGATAATTATGTAAAAATTAAGTTTGCATTACATAATTATAATTATCTTTTTACAGTTGAAACAATTCCGTTCTGGATACTGGCTGTGGATTACACCGACTATGCACTGGCTTATGGATGCACTAACGTCAACTCGACTTTCAGACAAGGTTAGCCCCAAGTTAATTATTTGTAAACATTTTTGTTAGTACTAGGTGATATATTTTAAATTCTACTTATGTAAAAGTACGTCTTAAATCAGGGCTGTCCAAACAAAGGCCCGCGGGCCGCATGCGGCCCGCGACACACATTTTAAAGACTACGATACTATTGTTAAAGATAAATTAACGAAAAATCAATAAACATAGAAAGACAAAATTACCCTGTATTATATTTACTTGACAACTGAAAATATTTTTCTGGCCCTCCAGCTTTTGTATGAAATTTAATTAGCCCGCGAAGTTGTATAGTTTGGACAGCCCTGTCTTAAATAATCAAATGATGATACTCAATACTCATTTATTAGTAAATGTAGGTACTTACATAAGTAGTTTACACGTCATAGTAGATAATAATTTATGTCTTTATATACATATATAAATCTTCTGTACGTGTGTTTGTAATTAAACTCCTCCTAAACGGCTGGACCGATTTTGATGAAATTTTTTGTTGTTGATTTTGACACAGAATTGTATGGCAAAACAACGTTTTCCGGGACAGCTAGTTATTACATATTATTATACACAAATGCATATATATACATGAGTAGGTAACTAATAGACTTTTCATTGCATTTAAAGTCATTAGGTAATTAAATAACAAACAATAATAAGATACAATAAAATAATAAAATTTCAAACAATAATAAATAATAAACCAAAAAATAAATAATTAAAGGGTAAAATTTAACAATTAATTAGTAAAAACGAAAACATAATAAATCGATAAATGAAAATAATAATATGTCCGTGTGGTGACGGATCTTTCTCAGGGTGCTGTAAAAGTCAGCTAAAGAATATTTTACACAGATAACATCCTCTGTGTACAGACGAGACGGAAAATAAACCCTGTGCCAACACACCTGGTCAGTGCGGCACACTAGACCTTAATCCCTCTCAAAGTGGAGGAGGCCCGTGCCCAGTTTTTGAACGTAAATAGGCTGAAAAGAGAAATAATGAAATAATATTTTTTTTGTTTAATATTCTCTTGCACTTGGGTGACTTATTAAGACGGCACGATACCAAATTATGCACCATACAAAAGTATGGGTATCGTACTTCCGTTTTTTCTTCGCGAAAGTTAAACCGATTTTAATAGTTTTTGCGTTATATTATAGATAAAGAGTATATCTATGCTGCTATTACTTTCTTTGTTTCAAAACATAATAACTAAAAGAAATACGACGATCCGAAAAACCCACCTTTTTCGGTTTTCTTTAGATAAAGTTGCAGCGTCTATCACATAAATTTGGTAAAATTTTACCACAAAAGAAAGTGATAGAAGCATAGATATACTCTTTATCTATAATATAGCGTAAAAAATATTATAATCGGTTTAACTATCGCGAAAAAAAAACCGGAGGTACGAAACGTCTTTTTTCAAAGAATTTGTAGGTAAAATCCGCTTCATCTATATTTGTCCCTTTCAGCGCGGCGCTCTGAAATAGGGATAGCAATACCTAAGGCAAATACCTAAATGAGTAGTACAGTACCCTCTTAATTCGAATAAAACAACTTTTATACAATTTTTATCCTCCATAAAATCCTTCCAAGATGACAAAATGTAGATACTTTAAACTTCGTTGATAATAAATAGTGTTTTTCTTAAAAAATGGTTATGTAAATTGCTTTTTTTACAGTTTACAGCTGGAAACTGAGCAGAACAAGAGAATTATCGACAGCTGGTAACAATGCAATTAACAGTGCTATGACTAATATCGATGTATTAGGAAACGACTATTACCAGACTGTAGGACAAACAGATGATAATTGCTTCTACTTACCTGAGTTATCACCTACTGATCCTGTTACATTCCCTGGTCAATGTGATCCGAATATTCAGGCAATGAGAGACTTCGATGCTGGTCGAGTAAGTATTTCATACTTCTAAGTAGTTCTGAGTATTCCATTACAGCAAAACAATAGGGGTTGGTATTATAAGGCGACTCCAGTTAAAAAAGGTACGAGAGCAATGCTCATACTCATTGTGTACAAACACGCACGGCACTTTGTATAATTATGTAGAGCTATTTTGACGATGTGTACAGACATTACAAGGCAACTCCCGCTGAAAATTGTACGAGAGCAATGCTCATTCCCTTTGTGTACGGAATGTGCCTAATGACCAAAGAAATTACGTGATAGTGTTGTGTGTCATTATCTCAACACCTGGTCGACGGGCAGTATATTTTTCAAAGAAAGCAGTGTGTGTGAATGCTTCTATTGTTTTGTCTTTTAAAATTACAAATGTAATTCATTATTTTCCCTGAATGTGCTATATAAGCCAGCTAGCTATTAGTAGTGATTATCAACAGCAAGAGAACTTGAAAATAAACTGTATGCCAACACGTCTTGGCAGCGTGGCACAGTAGACCAAACACCCAAGTAGAGGAGACCGGTGCCCAATAGTGAGATATTAACAGGCTGAAGAGGAGAGGAAAAATGAAATTTTAGCAGAAATAGTGATTATAGCGGGTGGGATAATGCTATTTAAAATAGCATTGCAAATCAATTAGTAAGTAACTGAAACATAGATCATCCTATACATAATACATACCGCGCGCGTAGCGATCAACGCATTTCGAATTTATATATTTCATGTATCGTATAGGTAATGTATGAGAACACGGCATGTTATTTTCCTATGATCAATGAAAATGTATTATTCTATACTCCACAACTCGCGCCTTCCTCCAGTGCGCTATGTCGCTAACGGATTTTTAAAGGAAAATTTTATTCAATTTTTAGTACCTAGGACGTTGGAGACTTATAGAAACTTACTACGCTGACTTCCAACTAGGAACTTGTAGTGAAGCCACATATTCAGAAGGCGATGATGGTTCTGTTATAGTTTATAACACAGAAGTTGTGAATCAGCAACTAGAGTCTATCACTGGATCAGCTGTATTAGCAAGTACTGATGGTACTGGAAAACTACTGGTTACATTCCCGACAAGTAAGTTATTTATAAAGAAAAGCTTTCTTTCTATTTATATAGGTACTAAGTTTCATTGTTTAATCTACAACATTCTAAATACGACATATAAGTAGCCCTAAAATATGTTTTCTTCAAAAATAAGGTAATATTTTAACCTAATATTTTTGATAAAGGTGTTTCGAAGATCTATCGATGACTAACTGTTGCCCGCGACTTCATACGCGTGGAATTTAATGAATTTTGCCAGTTTTTGCAACATTTTTTATTGCTGCTTCACTCCTATCGGTCGCAGCGTGATGTTATATAACCTACAGCATTTCTCAATAAATTAAAGAATTTTTCAAATCGGACCAGTGATTCCTGAGTTTAGTGCGTTCACACGAACAAACTCTTCAGCTTTATAATATTGATATAATGTTGAACATAATATTTTTGATAGACGTGTTTTGAAGATTTTTCTATGATTGATTTGTAAATAGAATCTATGCTTTTATGTGGACCGTGCGTTACCACACAAAGTGGGACAATGCTCCATTATAGACATTCAAATATAATAATTTCAGGTTTTAAAATGATTAAGTTGTCTAATTTTTATTTACTTTTAGCTAATGTTCAATCGGAATATTGGATTTTGGATACCGACTATGAATCTTATGCTCTTGTATACAGCTGTCAAAATATTGACCCGAATCGCAGGAGAGGTATGTATACTTTTTATTTCAATCCTCATTATCTGTATTTCTAGCTAATAAGGTAAAGTTGAAAGGGTCACCAGGCGGGCCGTAAGCTTGTTCGCCACATACATACATAACATCACGCCTTTTTCCCATGGAGGTAGGCAGAGACTATTGAGCGCCATCTACTACGATCCAATCATACTTCCTTGGTTTCATCCACACCCATATATCTGGTCATACATGCCCGACGGTACGCTTATTCCCCACCTGGGTGGTATAAAAAAGAGATACATATTATATTTATTTTATTATAATTTTAGTATGGAGTTGGAAAATGAGTCGTTTTAACACTCTAAATGACACTGCAAATGCTGCAATCAATCAAGTAGTGGACAGTATTAATGTTCTTAATGATCGATACTATCAGGAAGTAGACCGAACTGATGATGGATGCTTCTACTACCCTACACCTGATCAGAATACACCTGTTGTTTTCCGTGGACAATGTAATATGTCTATTCCTGCACACCCTGACTTTGATGCTGGAAGGGTAAGTTGAAATATACTTCACATTTTAAAAGTGGGAGGGTAAACCGTTTCGTTACGTAACACGTTAGTGAACTAGCTGTTACCCGCAACATCGTACGCGTGGAATATAAAAAAGGTACCCCGTTTTTGCAACATTTTTCACTGATGCTGCGTTACTATTGGTCACAGCGTGATGTTATATAGTATATACCTATAGCCTTTCTCGTTGAATGTACTATCGAACACTGAAAGAATTTCTTAAATCGGACCAGTAGTTCCTGAGATTAACGCGTTCAAACAAACTAACTCTTTAGCTTTATGAAATGTTCGTTCCCTCCCTCCTCCGAAACGGCTGGACCGATTCTTATGAATTTTTATGCATATTCAGTACGTCTGAGAATCGGCAACTGTCTATTTTTCAAACCTCTAAATGATAAAGGGTGTCCACCCCTGACTGTTGCATGGCAAAACAATGTTTACCGAGTCAGCTAGTATTAAGTAGTATAGATTATGTTGTTTATTACTTACTAGTTCATTAGTTATTCATTAGTCGGGTATCTTTTTATATTAATATCGAATAATCTAAGATGGTTTTGGTAATTAATAATTTTTAAAATAAATAAAATAAATTAAATATAATAAATTAATAATTTTGATTATATTAAATTAAACTATAATTGTAACTTTTTTCATTATGTTATTGGTCAAACAGCTAAAATCTAGCATATAGCTATTTTAACACTTATATTAGTTCGGTACGTATCTATGTAACGGAATCTTTTTAAAGTGATGTTCACCTACTTACAGTATTAAGCTCTGAATTTTTGCACTCGTATTAAGGACCGATGACAATGCTATAATTTATAAAAATATTCAGGATTTATAAGCGTGTTTTTAGGGTTCCGTACCCAAAGGGTAAAAACGGGACCCTATTACTGAGACTTCGCTGTCCGTCCGTCCGTCCGTCCGTGTGTCACCAGGCTGTATCTCAAGAACGGTGATAGCTAGACAGTTGAAATTTTCACAGATGATGTATTTCTATTGCCGCTATAACAACAAATACTAAAAATAAAATAAAATAAATATACCGTTTCTTGCTTGATACTAATAACGTTGCCTTATGTTGCATAGATAATGGTACGGAACCCTTCGTGCGCGAGTCCGACTCGCACTTGACCATTTTTTTTAGTTTTTTAACTAAGTAAATTATTACAATATATACAATCAGAGCACCTATGTACAATTTTGTCCTCTCCAGCCCATTTACGTCCCACTGTTGGGCACGGGCCTCCTCCACTTTGGAGGGATTATGGTCTACTGTGCCGCGCTGACCAGGCGTGTTGGCACAGGGTTTATTTTCGAGTTTTCCGTCTCTCACAGAGGTTATCATCTGCACGCAGTATCCCGTAGCTGACTTTTACAGCACCCTTGGAAGGAGATGGGGTGGTGACACTTGTATTCTTAATCCGTCACCACACGGAGGTTACAATTTTGTAATTAATGTTGTATTTTCCTTCCAGTACCTCGGTTTCTGGTACGATATCCAATCATATCCAGCACCGTTCCAGACTGGTACTTGTAATAACGCCAACTATACACTAAATGATGATGGGTCAGTTGGTGTGGAGAATACCCAAGTTGTTGATCAGCTTTTGGAGGTTTGGATAGGAAGAGCTGTTGTTGATACTGATGACGGAAGTGCCAAATTAAGCGTTACTTTCAATGTTAATGGAATAGATGGTAATATACTACACACTTATATCTATATTTCTCGTTGATCTGACGGGCTTCGTGGCTTCGTAGTCTAAGGGTTCATGTAACGGACTGTCGTTCATGAGATCGCGGGTTTTAATCATTTGTGTGATGTTTATTATATGTCATACAAATGTTTGTACTGCGTCTGGGTGTTTTATATGTATTATAAGTATGTATTTACAAAAGAAAAGTAGTAATATGTATTCTATCCTGGTACTCATAAGAAATATATAAGTTTAGCTTGGGACTAGAGGACGTTGTGTGAAATGTCCTTAAATATTTTTTTTTTTTATAAAAAGTATACAAAAAAGAAATAAAATATCAAAAACTTATAAGTATCAGTCAGATTTCACGCTGCAAACCAAGTGAAAATACGCTGCAAATTGATCTTCTTCTTATTCTCCAGCCCATTTACGGCCCACTGTTGGGCACGGGCCTCCTCCAGTTTGGGAGGGATTATGGTCTACTGTGCCGCGCTGAGCAGGTGTGTTGGCACAGGGTTTATTTTCAAGTTTTCCGTCTCTCACAGAGGATGTTATCTGTGTGCAATATCCCTTAGCTGACTTTTACAGTACCCTTGGGAGGAGATGGGGTGGTGACATTTGTATTCTCAATCCGTCACCACACGGAGTTTGGAGTCACACGAAATTGATCTAAAGTCATCATAATTTCTTTTACTTATAATTTTTGGAAAAAAGAAGCAAGGTATTAGAAGCGTCGATATATTATTATAAGTCCTAGATACTGTGTAAGGCATTATTCGCGTAGAAAATAGCAAAGTACGATGTCCATATTTGTCTAAGGAGCTTCGTTTACTGTCGTGCCCTCTTAAAAACATTAATTTGTAACTAATTCTTGTAACGGACTGCTCTTCACCGGGTCGCAAGTTCGATATGCACACATAACAATCATTTGTGTGATATTTGTTTAACGTCATACGTTGGCGTATATAGCAAAATTTCGAACCAAAGGATATGGTGTGAATTTTTCAGTCCATAAAGTAACACTAAGCATAAATCACATTAGAATACGTTTTATTCTTCTTTTCTTTTGTAGAGAAAATATTTTGTTCAACTATTCCGCTATTTAAAAATTCATTTTAAGATTTCGTTCGAATATTTATATAAATGTTTGCTATGTTCTTATTTTAGTGACTTCTAAGTACTGGGTATTGGATACAGATTATGACAATTACGCTTTGGTCTACTCTTGCCAAAATATTGATGACGAAACAAGATCAGGTATGTTACAACTAAATCTTGTAAATTCGTATTCCGTTACGTTAACTAGAAACCATAGCTCTATCGACTAATAGAACAAAATCAAATAATAATCGATAAAATGTTTAAAAGATTAATCGATCGCAAATAAATTGCTTTTGATTTGTGCACTTTATAATTAGAAAAAAAAACAGTTAACTAATAACATCACGATTGTTCCCTTGAATGGGAATAGGCAGAGGCTTTAGTGCGGCATCGGCTACGATCCAAACATACTTCAAATTCAAATATTTTTATTGTGGATCATAGGTACAAAATGTTGTTATACAGAGATAAATTTGATCAGCCATGTCCCGCCTCATGGGCATACAATATACTATACAATATACTTCCTAATACATAGTTTACTAATTTCACAGTATTCAGTTGGAAACTAAGCAGATCTCCATCCTTAAGTAATCAACAGCTTGCTGTTATCGATGCTACAATGGCTACTGTTCAAGTCTTAGACCAGCAATACTTCGTAACAAGAGGACATACAGAAGACGATTGTTTCTATTATCCTGATAACAATGGAGGCGATGTTCTATTACGTGGTCAATGTATTGATGACGCATCAGTTCCTGTTGTTGATAACTTTAATGCTAATTTGGTTAGTATATCTCTTTCTCTGTTTTTCTTCCTCTCTCTTTCTTTCCAGCCCATTAAAATCCCTCTCTTTGCCACGACCCTCTTCTATGTTAGAAGGGTTTATGGTCTAAGTGCCGCGCTGACCATTTTATTTGTGACTTTTCCATCCCTCGCCTCGCAATGGATGTTATTTGTGTAATATCTTTTAGTGGTTTTTAAAGCACCATGGTAAGGAAATGGAGTGGTGACACTTGCATTCTTATTCCATCACAACAGAAACTGTTAATACCTGCAAAAGAAGGAACTTTCATAATCACACCAGGATATTATAAAAGCCTGTGTGAGAGATAGAAAAATCGAAAATAAACCCTATGCTAACACGTCTGTTCAGCGCCCTCCCAAAGTGTAGGAGGCCCGTGCCCGGCAGTGGGCAAGTTAATGAAAGTTAATGGGATGGAAAAAGAAGAAAAAACTGTGTATTTTCTCATTTTTTGTGTTTTCCTATTTCTCTTGTTATGGAATTGGAACGTCATAATAACGTTATTAATTATTGTGGTAATTTCCTAATATATTATTTTTCAGTTTGCCGGTACCTGGCATGAAGTATCCAGATTCCCATCAGATCTTCAAAATGGTGAATGTGTTGCAACTGAATATTCTGTAAGCGGCGCTAATACCTTCAGTATTACCCAAACGGATGTTGTGAATGAAAGACTTGTCACTACCACCTCACAAGCAACAGTCGCTGATAATAGAGGAGTTATTAGTCTTAATATTGATGGAGGTATGTTGGAATAAATAAATAAATACATATTCATGGACATTTCACACAACGTCCTCTGGTCCCAAGCTAAGCTTATATGCTTGTGTTATGGTTACCAGAATACGGATATAATACATACACTACTTTTCTTTTGGAAATACATACTTATAATACATAGTAAACACCCAGACGCAGTACGTTAGTACTGCGTCTGGGTGTTTAATTTGTATGACAATTAATGTTAATTTACATGATGTTAATTTACATGACAAATGTTAATTTGTATGACAATTAGAAAAACCACACAAATGATTGTCCTGAGCGGGAATCGAACCCGCGACCTCTTGATCGGCAGTCCGATACATGAACTACTCAACCACGAACACGTCGATCTTCGAAATTCTTTTAAAAAGTTAACGTTACTTTAGTCACACGAAATCAGGACACGGATTAACTTCTTATTGTTGGGCGCGGGTCTCCTCTAGTTTAGGAGGGAT
The DNA here is from genome assembly GCA_916999025.1 of Orgyia antiqua. Classification (NCBI taxonomy): domain Eukaryota; kingdom Metazoa; phylum Arthropoda; class Insecta; order Lepidoptera; family Erebidae; genus Orgyia; species Orgyia antiqua. Next base: position 19,459,573 of record OU779870.1, read on the forward strand.
TATGGTCTACTGTGCCACAGTGACCAGACGTAATGGCACAGGGTTTATTTTCGAGTTTTCCGTCTCTCACAGAGGATGTTATCTGTGTGCAATATCCCTTAGTTGACTTTTACAGCACCCTTGGTAGGAGATGGGGTGATGACACTTGTATTCTTTTCCGTCACCACCGTCACGGATAAAAGGTTCTTACAACTCCACAAAAGAAAATGTGTTGACGACACTTATTTCCTAGATCGCTACATGCCTGTATATAAATATTCATGGACATTTCACACAACGTCTTCTGGTCCCAAGCTAAGCTTATCATGCTTGTTTGGGTTTATGGTCTACTGTGCCACAGTGACCAGGCGTGTTGGCACAGGGTTTATTTTCGGGGTTTCCGTCTCTCACAGTGGTTGTTTTCTATGTTATAAGGGTTAGTGACGTTTTTTGTATTCTTAAACCGTCACCACACGGACAATTATATGATTAACATATCTTTACTGAACTCGTTATATTTTCCTCCTCTTACTTTTTTTGTACAACAACGAAGAAGTGTTATCAATATTTTTGCTTGCTTCCCTCTCCAACCCATTTACGTCCCAATGTTGGGCACGAGCCTCCTCCACTTTGGAGTATGGTCTACTGTGCCGCGCTGACCAGGCGTGTTGGCACAAGGTTTAGTTTCGAGTTTTCCGTCTCTCAGAGAATGTTATTTGTGTGCAATATCCCTTAGTTGACTTTTACAGCACCCTTGGAAGGTAATGGGGTGGTGACACTTGTATTCTTAATGCGTAACCACACGGAGAGCTTGCTTGCTTATGATATTTTATTAACTGTTTATGTTCATATTTTACAGTGCCATTCGACAATGTTTATATTTTGGGCATCGACTACGACGAATATGCCTTGGCCTACACCTGTAGAAATGTCAATAATGATTGGAAGCAAAGTAAGAAAATGTATTTACTAAGTCAAAAGAACATTAAAATCATCATGATTAAAAGAATTTTTACTATAGTATGATAAAGCTGAAGAATGTGTTTGTTTAAACGCGCTAATCTCAGGAAACACGGGTCCGATTTGCGATTTTGGATAGTACGTTTGTCGAAGAAGGCTTTAGGCTATATAACATCACGCTGGGGCTAATCGGAGCGAAGTATCAAAATGTTGTGAAAACGGGGAAAATTTTCTTAATTCCACGCATACGTAGATGCGGGGAACAGCATTTTATAATAATGTCAAAAAATGTGTTTAAAATCTATAGCGGCAGTTAGTGCTGCCGTATACAAAAAGCAAAAAATTAAAACTAAACCTTATATCTTCTAATATATAAAACTAGCTGACCCGGCAAACGTTGTTTTGCCATACAAAAAAAAACGAAAAGGTTTGAAAAATAGATGTTGAACTAACACTGTGACACGTGAATTTTATATATTAGATTCACGTGTCACAGTGTTAGTTACCGTACTCCTCCGAAACGGCTTGACCGATTCTTCTCAAATTTTACATACATATTCAGTAGGTCTGAGAATCGGACAACATCTATTTTTCAAACTTTTTTTTAGTATGGCAAAACAACGTTTGCCGGGTCAGCTAGTTTATATATAAAAATCAATCGCTGTTTCTTAGTCTCGCTAAAATTCGAGAAAGGCTGGGCCGATCTTGGTGATTTTGGTCTTGAAATATTTATGAAAGTCTAGGGAAGGTTTAATTGGTGACAAAATATATGGGCATCTAAAATTCCTTGCTTACGGAGCAACTTAAAAAAGGATGTTTATTATTTATTACACAATAAAATTCTCCTAAATTTAAATGATATTTTGAATAGCAATATAGCATTTAGCGCATTTATGAACACATTTTTTGACATTTAGCAATTAATTGATATAATTAGACAAGAGAAGAAATATTTTTTAATCATTTGGTTGAATCGATATTATAACAAGAATAAAATTCCAGTTTACAGTTGGAAGTTGAGCAGATCTAGGTCTGGTCTTTCAAATGCCGCCAACAACGCTATCAACCAGCTCGTTAGTGACAACATTGATTTATGGGAAGGATACTACCGATCAACAGGACAAGATAACAACGCTTGCTTCTACTACCCGATATTCGATACTCTTCCAAGCTTTATTGAACTGCCAGGATATTGTCCAGATATTCGTGGTGTACCTAGCTTCGATGCTGAAGCTGTAAGTATCAAAAGTCTTAATAGTAATAATATCTTTTTGTCCATCGTTTTATCGCCAATTACGGCATTCGTGACACAGGGTATCCCAGTACTAATGCCAACGCACTCCTTAGGTTAATGTACCAACAAGAAAAGAAAAAAAAACTATTTTTTCAGATCATCATTATCTGATTAAGTTGTGGCAAATAAATTATTATTATGAAATGAAAATTAAAATCATTTAAACACATCGGCACAAATTTATTTGCCAAAATTAAAAGTGCACTTATAATACCTGCGTCCAACTATTTATCCCTACCACCGGTTCAGGACATTTAATCCGCTAAGAAGAACCGGCGCGGTGTAAGAAACTCAGCAGAGAACGTTATCTTATATTATTTTTTTAAAGTCATGAATACTAATAGTCCTTACATCATAATCTATACAATATAACAAATTACAAATACTATATGTGTTACTTGGGAACAATTTACTCCCAAGCTTTATTATCATTAACATTATTTATTTCAGTACTTAGGCAGATGGTTTGAAACAGCAAGATACCCAGTGACAGCACAAATTGGCCAATGTAACCGAGCTGAATATTCTTTGAGTTCAGAACGAGTTTTTGTCTCTAATACCGAAGTCAATGAAGAAACTTTGTTTACACAAATTGGTTATGCCGATGTAGCATCTACTGACGGTAGCGGAGAGCTGAGCGTCGAATTTGTGGTAGATGGAGGTAAGAAGATTTATTTAAACATCTTTACTTATTATAAAATATATTTAGTGTTTTGCTGGTTGTGTTCTCTCTCTCTCTCTCTCTTCAGACCATATGCGTTCCACTGTTGGGCACGGGCCTCCTCCACTTTAGGAGGAATTATGGTCTACTTTGTCGCGCTGACCATGCGTATTGGCACAGGGTTTATTTTCGAGGTGTCCCTCTCTCACAGAGGATGTTATCTGTGTGCAATATCCCTTAGCTGACTTTTACAGCACCCTTGGGAGGAAATGGGGTGATGGCACTTGTATTCTTAATCCGTCACCAAAAGGAGAATCATTGACATAAACTGATATAATTGTAATGTATTATTCTTGTTTCAGTACTCTTAACGGCAAATTACTACATCATCGATACGGATTATATAAACTATTCTCTGGTGTACAGTTGTGTAAACTTGGCGAATGGTAACAGTGCAGGTATTAGTTTAACTTTTTTATTTTGTTTTAATTTAGATCGAAATAATGCCGCTGCCTATGTTTCGATCAATTTGGTGGCATAATAAATTTGCTAAGCGGAATCAATTAATTGATTTATGATTGATTGGTGATTGATTGATTGATTTAATTGTGTTTTAATTTCGCAAATTTTCTTCTTACAAATTCAGTTAATCACTTGACATTATTAGCACAGGTTTAGAAAATTTATTCACAAGTGTTAAAACACAGTTTTATTAGTCACCAAGCTAAAAAAACTGTCTTAAAAATATATCCCTGGCTTATCTATATATCCATGCATTACTTGATCCATATTCTATGAATTTTTGAAAGTAATTTTCACCCACTTGCAGTAATTAGATTGATCTAAAAGTTTACACACATAATTATTAAGGTCCGATGACAATGCAATAATTTAAAAAAAACCATCATTTTTAAGCGTGTTAAATTATTACAGTGAGCAGTTGGAAATTGAGCAGATTCCCTACTCTAAGTCTTGAAGCGTCAGCTGCGATCGATACTGCGGTAGCAAACACACAAGGTCTGACTGAAGAATACTACTTGACTACAAGTCAGTCTGATGATGATTGTTTCTATATACCTGACGTTGGTACTGAAGCTCCATTATTCAGAGGACAATGTGAAGATATCTCGGGTGTGGCAGAATTTGATATTAACAGAGTAAGTAGTTTGGGTTTCTTCTGTTACTTAAAAGACTTCTTGTTTTTCGAGACTGTGCGTCTCGGATCCCGAATAATTACATACAGAAATATCTTCGACGGGCTTCGTGGTGGAGTGGTTCGTGTAACGGACTGCCATTCACGAGGTCTTGGGTTCGATTCCCGCTTGGGACAATCATTTGTGTGACTTTTGTAATTGTCATACAAATGTTTGTACTGCGTCTGGGTGTTTCTATGTATTATAAGTATGTATGTATTATATCCGTATTCTGGTACCCATAACTCAAGCATATTATAAGCTTAGCTTGAAACCAGAGGACGTTGAGTGAAATTTCCGTGAATATTATTTACTTATGATTATCTGTATGTGTGGTGACGGATTAAGAATACTAGTGTCACCATTCCCCTTTTCTTCCCAGGATGCTGTAGAAAGCCAAATAAGAGATTTGTACAAAGTAAACATCATCTGTGAGAGACGAAATACTCCGAAAGAAACCCTATATTAGCACACCTGGTCAGCGCGGTATAGTAAATCATGATCCGTTCCAAAGTAGAGGAAATCCGATCCCAACAGTGGGACGTTGATGGGCTTGAGAGGAAGCAGTCTCAGAGATACAGTCTTCAAGATTGGCTCATTATTATATGGCTATTGACTTCCTAAAGGATTTTTTGGACCGTTAGGTACTTGCGGAGATTACACCCTACATCCATACTCCAAACTTTACATCCTCTACTTTGGAAGGGGTTATGGTCTACTGAACTGCACTGCCCAGACGTGTTGGCATAGGGTTTAGTTTTTAGTTTTCCGTCTTAATCCGTCACCATACGGACATTAAAACAAATAAATACGTACATCAAATGAAAATAAATCACAAATGTACATCACAATAATTAGCCTAATTTTTCTTTCCTCTCAGTCCATCCAAAGGAAGAGATCGCATTTTGCGATAAGACCGCCTATTGTACTTATCTATATATTCTAAAATTTTATAATATTATGTACCTACTGTAATATTGTTAAGATGTACAATAAAGAGTATTCTATTCTAAACACGTTTAAATCCTTCAAAAATGGTTTTGTTTGAAATCTAATGTATTTTTTCTACAGTATCTAGGTTGGTGGCATGAAATTGAAAGTTACCCAGTCGACGGTACTGCTGGTGAATGCCGAAGTGCTGATTATAGTCAAGTCGGTAACACATATCAAGTGGTAGACACTTCAGTACTGGACAATGAAGGAACTACTGTTGCTGGAACTATAGTAACTGTTACGGAAAATGGAAGATTAGTTAAGAGAGTTTCTGGTAGAGCAGATCAAGGTAAGTTCTCATAATACCTTTTGGATCTCATTAACAAATAGGATTTCTTAATTATAGGCTATAGTTATAAAATTAGGCTTTGTGGTCTAGTGGTTCAAGTAAGGGACTGCCGTTCACGCGGTCGCGGGTTTGATTCCCAATTATTTGTGTGATATTTATATTTTTCATACAAATGTTTGTACTGTGTCTGGGTGTTTATCTATGTAGGACAAGTACCATTAAGTATTATTAATACATACCAGTAAGTAAATATGCTGGTACCCATATTACAAGCATAGAAATTAAAAATTAAGCTTACTTATGCACAAGAGGATGCTGTAAAAAAAATTAAAAATAAGAATAGTCCTAATGGACACATTCTCAGTTATTATTCTATTTAGCAATTTAAGTTAGACTAAAATTACTTATTAGCATAGTTGGCTAGGTGTAATATTTTTAGTTAATATGGTCTTCAAAGATTGGAGTACCTTGGCGTGGAAAAAATTTCAATTCAATCCTACACTCATTAATAAATAATTACCTACGAGTATATAAGTGTATTAAGTCACTGTTCATAGTCGGCTGTTAGTTGCACTTCAGCTCTGTGTGATCGTAGGTTTGATTTCCACTCCGGTAGTTTATTTGTATGATACATTTAAATATTGGTGCCGATTCTGAGCGCACAACTAAACTTAACTTAACTAAAAAATTAAAAGTGATAGCGTCATTATCACAATTCGGCAATGTTTACTGAAGTTTCATATTATTAAAACTGTGTATTATAGACTAACGATTTTAATTAATATAAACGTGTACAACGAAATAGCAGGTAATAGCTATATTGACACTACCAATTTTCATTTTTTAGTTAAGTTAAGTTTAGTTGTGTATTCAGAATTGGTACCATTGTTTACCAAAAAAACAAAATGAACTGAAAAGTGATATCTATTGCATAGGTTATGTATTTACTAGCACTCATATTAAAAGCATATTCAGTTCTGTAACCATTAGACGCGAAAAAATAAATTAAAAACACCTTTAAAAGTCATAAAATCGACATAAAAAATTTTTTCTTTCAGATATTTGGATACTTGCAACCGATTACGATTCATACGCACTTGTGTACTCTTGTGAGAACGTTGATCAAGAATACAGGAGAAGTAAGTGTTTTTAGATTATCTTCATATCCATCAGCCTTTCTCCGTCCACTGTTGGACATAGGTTAGCATAGAACCCCGGAACGCGCTGTCTTGCGCCGCTTGCATACAATTGCTCTCCGCGACGTTGACGATATTGTCGCTACACCTTGTCGGTGACCGCCCAACGTTGCGCTCGCGCGTTTCGTGATCCTGTACGTGGTCGCCACTCTAGGACTTTTCTCCCCCAACGATCATCAGTCCTACCAGCGATGTGGCCTGCACATTGCCACTTCAGCGTGCTATTCGCTATTCAGCGTATTATTTTCAAAATAAACAATTATTGTTGACTGATTAATATTAGTACAGTATACATACAATTTGTTTTCATCCGTGTTGTGACGGATTAAGAATAAAATTATCACCATCCCAGTAATATTGAATGCAGATGCAGACGGAAAACTTGTAAACAAACCCTGTGCCTACACGCCTGGTCAGCGCGGCATATTAGACCATAACCTTCCTAAGTAGAGATGGCTCGAGCCCAGAAGTGCGGCGATAATGGGCTGCAGAGAGAGATACAATTTTAACACCAACAATAAAAAACTTGGGTATAAAATGAGTAGGTACCATTATAAATGGCAACACTTCAATACCCTCGCGAAGCCAAAGGACGCACATCAATAAAAAATGTTGACACCACAGATTTACTGGATAGTGTGTCTATGGATACATCACTCAGCCATAATTATTTTTAAAATAGAGATTATTATTTTTTAAATGTTGCTTATAATTTTTTTTTACAGTATGGAGTGCCAAACACAGCAGAACTCGTTCACTGAGTGAGGATGATCAGAACGCGATGACGCCCGTGATCAATAACAATAGAGTTTTACACTCCCAGTTCTATCTACCGGTTGATCAATCTGAGGATGTGTGCTTCCACTATCCTAGTATAACTAGTGGACCGGTGATCATTCCTGGACAATGTGACCCAAACATACCGGTTCAACAAAGCTTTGATGTTGATGATGTAAGTTCCTTTTGTCCTTACTCGTTATAATTACTGGCCAAGTACGATACCCCGTAGGTACCATAGTTAGTATAATATTCATCATCCTATTATCATATAAGAGTATCAAAATCAATCTATACTAATATTATGCTGAATCTCAGAAACCACTGGTCTGAAGTGCTAAATTCTTTCAGTGTTGGAAAGTAGATTTATAGAGGAAGACTATAGGTTATATAACATCACGCCGCGACTAATAGGTGCGAAGCATCAGTGAGAAATGTTGCATAAACAGGGTCGCGGGTAATTTAGGTCTTGAACACAAAACTGCGATGCGACGTCGCATCGTAAAAATCTGCGAGTGCGCCGACGCGTCGCAAAAACTTGCGAATTAAAAGTAATAGATGGATGAACCTAAAATCTTCTTTGTTTCCTGTATCTCCTAAGCCAGGGCTGTCCAAACAAAGGCCCGCGGGCCGCATGCGGCCCGCGGCTTGTTTTCATGCGGCCCGCGACACGCATTTTAAAGACTGCGATACTATTGTTAAAGATAAATTAACGAAAAATTAATAAACATAGGAAGACAAAATTACCCTGTATTTTATTTACTTGACAACTGAAAATATTTTTCTGGCCCTCCAGCTTTTGTATGAAATTTAATTAGCCCGCGAAGGTGTATAGTTTGGACAGCCCTGTCCTAAGCAATAACAAAAGTGCACACTTCTTTTTACGACCCGTGTCACGATCTAGTATTGAATTTTAAATACGTTTAGTACGGTTGACGATCGTTGAAGGAATGGTCACCGTTACCCTGGGAGACGCCTTGCCTCACAAAATCGCATCGCAGCAATTCGTGTCGTAATTTTCTGCGTTGCGAATTCGCATCGCATCGCATCGCAGTTTTTTGTACAAACCAAATACACTTCAAATATTTTAATTTTAGTTTGCCGGAACCTGGTATCATATTGCAAGGTATGATGATTTGGGTAGCAATACTTGCTTGGGCTCTACGTACACGGTTAATGAAGATAATGGAGACATCACTGTACTCAACTTCGAAGTAAACAATTCTGAGGAGTTAGAAACCGTAGAAGGATCAGCTGTTGTCCAATCAACAGATGGCAGTGCACGTGCTATTGCTCTAACATTCCCTGAAGGTGATTCCGAAGGTAATTATAAATGTTCTTACTAAGTAACTACCACTATCTTCTTCTTCTTCTTCTTATACACATATAATACTCGCTTGTGTATACGACTGTCGCGCCTGCGCACGTCTCATTTAACGGTTTTATTCCACGCACTTTTTCTTACGGTTTTTTTTTTCAGTTCAGTCGCGCAGCAAAAATCCTCCTAGCTTGCCGTAAGGAACTTCGTTCCAAAAAAATAAATTGCTGTTCGTTAGTCTCGCTAAAACTTGAGAACAGCCGATTTTGGTGATTTTGGTCCTGAAATATTTATGAAAGTCCAGGGATGGTTTAAACGGTGACAAAATATGGGGAATCTTTTTTTTCATAATGACGCCATTATGGCGCCATAATGGCGGCCAAACATTGTAATAATTATTATTATGATTGTAATAGCCGAATTAGCAGACTTTGACTACACGTCACATGAATACCACCATTTATTCAGGCCAACCACGATTTAGCCAGGCAAAAGTTATTTGCCTTCAAGTTTCAACGGTTATTCACTAATGGCCTTATTCATAATGATTTATCGGAGGTTTAAAAGGTGATTTTATCGGAGAGATAATAAACATTTTAGCGTAAAAAGACTGAATAACAGTTTTTGACAATTTTCGCGAACCGATTTTAGCGAACTTTTAAACCTCCGTGTCATTATGAATAAGACCATAAATGTATATCTGGTGTTAGAGATTCACAAATGAGGTGTGAATGAGCTATCGTATACAAACGTTGTTATAAGTATCTTTAACGTTTTCCTTGTTTTATTTCAGATGCTACTGTGACAACAGTTGTTTCCATTGTAGCAACAGACTACTTCAATTATGGTCTAGTGTACAACTGCACTAATGTCAACCCTTATCAACGACAAGGTAATTTTTAGGATTTCGCACAAACCCTTATAGTCTCACTATACGGTGTCCGTCTGTCTGTCTGTTCGTCCGTCTTTTTTTACTCAGCAACGGCTGAAGGTATCAATTTGAAACTCACACCAAATGTAGATCTATCCGGTCCCATGCTGCAAAAAATGCAATCAATATTTTAGATGTACGCATTCAGAAGATATAACCGAATTACGGCCATTTGACGTATTTCGTGCGCCATTTTCGTGATTGAGTGGTTTATGTAACAGACTGCCGATCATATCATGATGTCGCGGGTTCTATCAGTATTCTGGTACCCATAACACAAGGATATAAGCTTAGCTTGGGACCAAAGGACGTTGTGTGAAATGTCCATGAATATTTATTTATTTATTTTTAAGCATTTTCGACTAACGCTAGGGAATTAAAATCTACAGGTTACTTCCCATTGCCCTAGAGACTTTAAATTTGGCATGTACCAAGCCTATATAGGAAAAAAATCCAAAAACTTGTAATTTGATATTACATCACACGAAAGAATTGTTTAAACTAATACCAACTTATGAAGTAGCTGAAATGTAGGCGATTCCCTATATTGCAACTACAAAGTTTAGTTGGTGAGTTGCTTTAAGCTTAATTAACTGTTTATTAAAATTTGTATTTGGTCATTTATGTTTTTCGGACAAGTAGGTACGGAACCTTAAGTGTGCGAGTTTACCTCGTTCTTGGCAGGTTTTTAATAAAATTCTCGTGTTTCGGTTTCAATAGCCTAACTCCGAAACAGGTTAAGCGATTTTTACGATATTTTGTATAGGTACTTATCGAGTTGATTTGATAATCGGTCGTCATATTTATTTTATATATTTCAAGGCCTGAAAATAAGTCGAAGATATTGACCGATCACTTAATACACATACACAGATAGGTATACCAGACAATGTCTACATCACTCAGTCGGCTTAGAGCCACTTACATTACATACTTACATACCTATGTGTGCGTGAAAATAAATAAACATAAATAAATAAATATTCACGGAAATTTCACACAACGTCCTCTGGTCCCAAGCTAAGCTTATATGTTTGTGTTATGGGTACCAGAATACGGATATAATACATAAACTACTTTTCTTTTGTAAATACATACTTATAACGGTTCCCTAATGATTGACCAAAAAATTATTGACAAATGATCATTTGACAAACAATATACTTGACAAAAGTATAATCTTACAAAAACTTACTTAGCAAATAATCCATTAGCAAACACTACACTTGACAAATGTGTTAAGTATTCAAATGTCAATTGACCTTTTTGTCATTTCACCATATGATATATTTCGTAAATTAAGTTGTTTTGTATGTATCATTATCATCGTGAATCATTATTAAAGGGAGAAATGCCAATGCTATGAAAAGTCGTTTCTGGCACTCGCCGGCCGCTGCACGCTTTGCTCGCTCGGCTCGTGCGTTTGGGGTTATAGTTCTAACCTAACCTAACCCAACCTAATAAAAGAAATATATATCTCCAAAGACGAACAGGTTAATAAGTAATTGTTACGCAAATAATGTAAAATATATATATATTTTTATTCTATATAATAAAATATATCAATTAATATTATAGTATTTTCTTTTTAGGAAAATCCAGAGCAGTGGCTTTGCAAAAAAATAAGCAAAAGATGGCCATTTTAACAATAATACCAAATTTTTAGACCAATAGTAGATTTATCTGCTAACTCAGTTGCCAATTGTTAGTTTTGTAAAGTAATAATTTATAAAACGTAAATTTAAGTGTTGATCATTTGGCAAAATGAAACATTTGTAAAATGATCAATAGGCGAATTCATTGTTTTGGCAACGTTGTTTGTCAAGTGTAGTATTTCCAAATGACTTTTGTTCAAACAATCGGACTCCACTTATAACACATAGTAAACACCCAGAGGCAGTATAAACATATTTTGTATGACAATTAAAAACATCACACAAATGATTGTCCTGATCGGGAATCGAACCCGAGACCACGTGATCGGCAGTCCGTTATATGAACCACTCCACCACGAGGCCCGTCGTATAATATAAATTTAATATCCATACACAGTATCCATACTACGGTAATAAAAAGTTTATAAACAGTGTATTTTGTGTAAAAATGGCGGTAAATATTGTTTATATTTAAATCATTTTTGTTTTATTTCTAGTGCGTGCTTGGACGCTGAGCCGAAACAGGACTATGACATCAGTTGGAACTGCAGCTATAAATGCTTTAATTACACAGAGGCAGGAGTTCTATCAATCCTATTTCAAGCAAATTCAACAGAATGAAGATTGTCTAGAGCCTAGTTCTGCTTTCTTAGTGAAGAGCAGCGTTCTATTATTACTTGTAGGCGCCATGTTTCAATGGCTTTTGTAAATAAAATTTTAGTAGACACGTAACTTATCCTTATATGTATTTGAATCTTTATCATAACTGACTTCAATTAAATTATAGTACGTTAATTGCTAAACCTAAGAGATAGTAACTGTAAGTAGAAAAGGTTTCTATCCTCTATTTTTGCATCTAGCTTTATTCCCTGAATTTGAAAAAGGAATGTCAGTTCACTGTAATTAAAAATATATATATACCGGAAATTTAGCCAAGAATGCCAAGAGCTGTCGTGGCCATAAGTTGCTGAAAAGCAATAGAACTCTATGAACAAATGAGAAATTTTTTAAAAAACGAGCTATGACATCTCGTATCTAGCCATTTAACTTGTTATATTGGATTCAGGTGTCCATGAACTCCGGTGATAAATAGTTACAGGATATTACTCTTACCTTAATTATAAGTTTAATTTATATTTATGACGATTATTTTTAATAAATATTATTATTACATACAAAAATTTTTTTTTTTTTAATTTCAACTCTTCTTTGTTTTGGTTTTGGAACTAATATTCATAAATGGCCATAATTATATCGATGGTTCCCATCCCATATATTGACCAGGTCTAGACCAATAATTTTGAGATACTGACTTTTCGATTCAAATAAACATTCTAATAATATAATTTGATCACATTAAAGTACCAAAAAATGTAAGTTTTGGCCTAGTTTTATTTTCCTATTTATTCTCATTTCATAAAGGCCATGTAAGATATATTTAAAAGTACCTACCTATATAATATAGGCCCATGCACAAAATATATACCTACCCATGTGTAGGCCAAAGTACTTATATTACGAGTGCTATACTCTTTGGGCCAAAGTGGTCTAAAGGCACATAAACAATTAGATATTACAAAAAACATTAAATTATAAGTACTTATATAGTTATAGATACATACACACACATACGTACAATTTACACATGTGGACACACACACTGTGCACGGCCTCTCTCTCAACTTTATGTTAAATTTTAATTTCCTATTATGCTGCATGCTAGATTTTAATTTAGGATTAAGTAGGTATGTCTCACGTATAACGGAAGTATAACTTAGGCCCTGTAACACAGCTTTTCCAAAAAGCTAGCACGGAGTCTAATAGCGTCAATTCTGTAAATAATTGGTCAAGTGCGAGTCGGACTCGCGCACGAAGGGTTCCGTACCATTATCTATGCAACATAAGGCAACGTTATTAGTATCGAGCAAGAAACGGTAAAAAAATCATGTTTGTTGTATGGGAGCCCCCCTTAAATATTTATTTTATTTTATTTTTAGTATTTATAGCGGCAATAGAAATACGTCATCTGTGAAAATTTCAACTGTCTAGCTATCACCGTTCTTGAGATACAACCTGGTGACAGACGGACGGACGGACGGACAGCGAAGTCTCAGTAATAGGGTCCCGTTTTTACCCTTTGGGTACGGAACCCTAAAAACTATAGTAGCCAATAATGATAATACTTAAGCTCCTCTTTATTGATAGCATGAATTATAAAAAATACTGTAAATAATAAATTAAATTTTAGTGGAAAAAGTGATCACCGCAAGCCGGACTGGAACCAACGACCTCAGAATACCGTTCTGTAAAATTCCGTCTGTAAAAAGCATAGCAAGTCAATTAAAATTAATAAATTACTATAGAAAACACTAACTATTTAATTTTATATTTGGGTTACTCTTCGAATCACATAATTTTTTTCTCATTACTTTTGCTAATAACGAAGGCCTGTTCTAAATGATCCTAGTCTCTAAGACATTCAAAATGTTATAACCAGAGGTTTTAACTATCATCTCTTCATTCAGTGCCATCATAGATAACACACTAAAACTGCCTCAGCGCATTTCCCTGTTTTGCTTGCGCGTAAATAGGTTGTTTAATGCGGAGATCGAACCCGCAGCCTCGCGAATGGCAATCCGTTACACCACGTTACACGAACCACTCATATCCGTCAAAGAAATAAAAATTGCACACCAGAAAAAATATTGCATGCATTATAAGGCCAGAAAAAAGGCGAATTTTGTTTCGACATTTTTGTGGCGAATAGCATTAATTTTTCAGCGACTTGCGATATGACTTGCACACAGAACATGTACGAGGGAATTTGAATTTGATTTGAATCTTTGAGATGCACTGATGCACATAAGAAATTATGATTACTTATTGTAAATAAGTAAATATAAATTAAAATAACAAAAATATGGATCTCATGACCCTGGATCTCAGGCTATGGAGACTTTAAATCTGGTATGACCTATGGTCTTAAAGTATACAATATTAATGGGTTTTTCTATCAATAGATTATTATTTAAATCATTCCTATTAATAGACGTAATAGTTTAAACTATAAACAAGCAACTATTTTCATTTTTGGTTTCCTTCTTAGTAAAAGAAATAGTCATCTTTTGGGAAATACTTGACCAACTCCAAAGATATTTCAACTTTAACAAGTCCTTGGCTTGTGGTGTTGACTTAAATTTTATTATATTATCTGTGCTTAAATGAATGGAATAATATTAATTCATTCAATATCATAGGCTTAGGATATAGATCTAGACGTAACACTCGGTACAACGAATCCGGCCTGCTGCTTTTTAGGGTTCCGTACCCAAAGGGTAAAAACGGGACCCTATTACTGAGACTTCGCTGTCCATCCGTCCGTCCGTCCGTCCGTCTGTCACCAGGCTGTATCTCAAGAACGGTGATAGCTAGAGAGTTGAAATTTTCACAGATGATGTATTTCTATTGCCGCTATAACAACAAATGCTAAAAATAAAATAAATATTTAAGAGGGGCTCCCATACAACAAACATGATTTTTTTACATGATTTTTTATTTTCTTGCTCTCATACAACAAACGTGATTAAGAGGATACCAAAATAGCTTCGTGCATTTTTCTACGTACGAAGTTTTCATTGTTTCTTTAGATTGAATGGTTAGAGCTCTAATTTTTAAGTATATGTTTTTTCAATATATGATCTAGGATCGCATAAACTCAGAAACACGATTGAAAAAAGTTTTCTCGATAGAAAATCTTAGCGAAACAACCTCTCTCATTTTTTATTTTTTTCATTTGTCGGTCTATTATCGCGTATTAACTAATGAAATAACTTTAAAAACATAAGTAACTATTATATATAGAAACACGTAAATCAGAATTAAAATATATTTAGTAGATTTTGAGTAAATAGGAAAAGTATCCCTAATTCTTCATTTTCTGTGCCTACTGGCTGTGTTAATATGTACGTGTCGGCGACGATATACGATAATATTGATGTAGGCCCTTAAATAAGCATTGTGTGTGTTGTTTGCTCATTTATTAATAACTTGCCTTATGTTGCATAGATAATGGTACGGAACCCTTCGTGCGCGAGTCCGACTCGCACTTGACCAGTTTTTATTTTAGTTGAAAACATTATGAAAAATAAATAACAAATAGGCTATTTAGTAGCTTTTCTAACTCTTTCTTATTGAGCTGGAGTAAAAGAGAAAGCAAGGCTACTATTTACTATTTTACTTTTAAACCATAAACGGGGCGGCCGGCCGTGCCTTGGAACAAATCTATGTTCCCGAGTTGTTACTCCCTATTTATAACCTTCTTGTTTAATATATATAAAGCTGTTCATTCAAGATCATTGTCTGTGATATTTCATTCATAATTTCATTCACAATATTCTGTCTCATTCAATTCATTCACAATTCGTGATCCGTCAATTAATTTTTCATCAATTGCGGATTATCATGATAGATGTTTGTGAAAAATCACATTTTCTTATGATTAACTTATTCGAGTTCTAATTACTTAAGTATACAACTATTGATAACGATTAGCAATGGCAAACAACGAAGAAATTACGGGGCCTGTTTTCCCAGAAGACATACAGGCAGCGGAGAAATTAAAAAACGAAGCTAATGAATATTTCAAAAGTAAGTTTTATATGTAACTATCATTAATATCACTTACATACATACACCACACTGATTAATAAGTTAAAAATGAAATACGAATCTATTGGATATTTATTGCGGCGAGAATAACAAAATTTAACATAACCTATAAACATAATTTTCAGATCAAAGTTACAATAATGCTATTGAGTTATACTCAAAAGCGATAGAAAAAAACCCGAACAATGCAGTGTACTTCGCTAATAGAAGTATAGCTAACCTTAGGTTGGAGAATTTTGGATACGCATTAAGTGATGCCTCGAAGGCTATCGAGCTGGATAAAGCGTACACAAAGGCCTATTACAGAAGAGCTGCGGCGCATATGTCCTTAGGGAAATACAAACAAGCACTTAAAGATTTTGAATATGTGAGTATAAATACATACACTGTTATTATACAAAATCATACATGTTTGCAGGATATATGATAAATTTTTCATGAGATGAAGGGTTAATAATTTAGGTGTCACGAGTACCACCTTCTTTATCCCAGGTTGCTGTTAAAGTCAGATAAGGGATACTATACACTAGGTGTGGCCAACTTTTGTGCACATAAGATCTACTTTTTATTTTAAAATTCAGTCGCGATCGGCCTATTTCTTAGGTAAGAATGGGGACGCTTATTCAATGTGCTTTTATACCGCTGTCCACTCTTGAAAATAGTAGAAAACTACTAAAAGTGGTCACGCTGAATGTCTCCCTACTCGAAGCATGAGCTGTGAACAAAAATAGTCGCGAAAAAAAAACTCACAAATAAACCTTGTGTCAACATGGCTGGTCATAGTAGACCATAATCCTCCCTAAAGGGGATGAGGCCCGTCACTAACAGTGGGACATTAAAGGGCTGAAGAGAGACAGAAACTGAAATTTTTCCTTTTCTGAATACAATCGCCCCACTACCCTTATGGTTCTATTCCATGTGTTATTTTTTTATTCCACTGTAGCCCACCACTTTGTTCTGTGTAATCGTTGTTAAGGTACTTTGATTACCTATCAAAGTACCATAACAACAAATACAAAAAAGCCATGTGGAAAAAATTGCATCAAAATCCGTTCCCTAGTTTTGAAGATATAATATCACATACGGACAATAAGTAAGGGTTCTGAGTTGACTTTAAAGTACCAATACAACTTTTTACTTTTAATAATACTTAAAATACTTGTTATTAAAACCATAATAAAATAATTTTGCAAAAAGTGAACATCCTTCCGTCTTCCACTTAGCTGCGGAAATAATAACAGTTGCCATATTTCATTTTTATATTTCAGGTAACTAAAGTTAGGCCGAATGACCAAGACGCAAAGATGAAATACAATGAGTGTAACAAAATAGTGAGGAAAATAGCTTTTGAGAAGGCTATATCGGTTGATGAGAAAGAAGTGAACATTGCAGACTCTATTAATTTAGATGCTATGAGTAAGTAACTTAGGGGCAGTTCATAAAATACGTCACGCTATAATCAACTTTCTTTCACCCCCACCCCTATTGTCATGCTATGTCACACTTTCTGTGACCCACATGTAAATATTTCGTCACGAAAACTAAGACCGGGGGTCTTAGTTTTCGTGACCCCCTGAATATAATAAATTTCAATGGATAATACACAAATTTTAAGATTTAGAAATATTTATTTAGGTTTTATAATAAAATTTGAATAAATACAAAAAATCTTATATAAAGAACAAATAATAACTCTATTTATCAAAAGTCCAAGGATTCTACAAATGTGTTGAAATATCCATAATTGGTATCCATAAAATTAGGAATTAAAATCAAGTTTTTAATTTTTTTTTACTAAAATTATGTTTTACCGAGTTTTAAATATGTCTTATATTTAAATGAATGACTTTGTATCATGATCAAAATTGAGAAAAAGTATTTATTGAAAAAATAATTTTAAATCTTTTAATGAACGGCGAACATCGCGTTGCCGTAGACCCCGTCCCTCCTTGTCACACTCAGCAAACCCCCTCCCCCCCCCCTGTAGGCGTACGTATTTTATGAACGGCCGGAACGGAGAATGATGATGATGCAATATTTTCATATTATGAAAATATTGCATCATCATCATTCTCCTGTTCTTATCCCGTTTTTCCGACTTCAAAAAAAGGAGGAGGTTCTCAATTCATCTGTATAGTTTTTTTTTATATTTGTTACCACATAACTTTTATCTGGGCGAAGTGATTTTTATGAACCTTTTTAACTGTAAGCTGGTGGTTCCCGTTTGGTCCCATTGGCACCAGGTCAGGATCTGATGGTTATCTCCTGAGAAATCGAGGAAGACCCTCAAATTTCAAAGGCACGTCAAGTTAAATCGGTTAAATTTTTTTTGTTTAAATACTTGTTGATGGTGGCGGAACATGTCTCACAGTTGGTTTCGGCTGATTTATGACTGGCTGTTTCCCTATGTTCCCTTTTCTAATATAGTTATTAAGTAAAGAATGTTCTTACAAAATGAGAATACATTGTCCTAAACATATAGACGAAATAATGAATCAAGGGACATCTTCTGAGGAGTTTCAAATAGTCTTTGAAATATCGAAAATGTTGTACATATTTTGTGTTGTTTCTTTCTTAAACCACGAAAAAAGTATTGAAATAACTACAGACTTCTCAAATTCATCTACTTACATTTTGTATTGTGCAATAGATGCGATAGGCGCCCTCTATGGCGACATAGACACTAAGCAAAACTCAATAGATACTCAAGCTCATTTTTACACGCTTTATATTAGCTTCACTTGTATGTTTGTTTGTATGTTTGTTTGTTTGTATGTTTGTAACCGACTCCTTTGGACGCTATTTTGACCCACTTTAAACGGTCAGATTCTATTCAAATTTTGCACACCTGTCAAAGACCGATGACAATGCAATAATTCGATTAAATAAAGCGTGATTTTTAGTTTTTTTAAACTACATATTATTATTATTGCATTATGTTATTTGTATTTATTTATTCATAAAGAATAAGATTGTATTTGAATAGTAGGTTTAACCGCATTTGTAACAAGCTCTTTTAAAACGTCTAAAAAGTTGTGTGTGAAAAGTGGGAATCCCAAAAGTGCATCCTATAGGCAGACAAGAAACTCCATAGATTTTTTTTTCTTTTTTTTTAATAAAATTTTAGACTAGTGATGGGTGTGAGAATAATTTAAGAAAATTGTAATAATGACAGATATTGTTCTTAATAGCTATTGAAGATGAATATGATGGGCCCGTATTAGAAGATGGCAAAGTCACAATTAAATTTGTTACTGAACTTATGGAATTTTATAAACAACAGAAAAAACTGCATAAGAAATATGCTTACAAGGTAAGTAAATTTCAATGTTTTCTGGTCTCAATGTTCCACCTATGCCAATACTATAATCAAATGTGTGTTGCCCTTTCACGCACTTTCTCTTTATAGCCCATTAATGTCTCGCTATTGGGGACAGTCCCAGGCCTCCTCCACTTTGGAAGGAATTATGGTTTATTGTATCAGGCTGACTGGGTGTCTTCGCACACTGCTTTTTTTTTTCAAGTTTTCCGTCTCTCACAGTGAATGTGTGAACAATATTCCTTAGCTGGCTTTTACAGCAGCATAGGAAGTAATAGGGATGGTGACACTTTTATTCTTAATATGTCACCACGCGTACAGAATGGTGTAAAATCAAATATTTACTTATTCTATTTTGTAGATCCTGATCGACATAAAATCATATCTTCAAAAACAGCCGTCTCTCATAGACATCAAAGTACCGGATGACAAGAAATTCACAGTATGCGGAGACATTCATGGACAGTACTATGATTTGATGAATATCTTCAAACTCAATGGATTACCATCGGAGACTAATCCTTACTTATTTAATGGAGACTTTGTAGATCGAGGTTCCTTCAGTGTGGAATGTATATTTGTATTATTTAGCTTTAAACTGCTATATCCGGATTATTTCTATATGTCAAGAGGTTAGTTTATTAATAAATTATAATATTCTATTATAATATTATAATAAAAAATATAATAAAATATTATAATTATTTTAAGATGTGGTTGCCTTTAAGAAATGAACACCAGAAATGTAACCTTGACTGTACTCTGTTTGAATTGTTAAGTGTATCATTTGTTGGCATCCCTAACAATAAATAAATAAATAATGTATATAAAATATAATATTATTATTATTATAATATTCTATTTTACAAAAAACTTTTAAGGAAAGTTCATATCTGTCGGAACATGCGTTGCGTATTAACGGTTGTGTAACGCCAGAATAGACAAATGTATATAACACTTGACTTTTCACAGTCACTAATTAATCTAACACTAATCACTAACATATCATCGGTTGAGTGTGAACAGTCAAGTGTTATTCTATACATTTGTCTGTTTTGGCGTTACGTGACCGGTAATGAACCTTCCCTTAATCAAATCGATATAAGTTTTTATTTGTACATTGAAAGTAATTAAAAGATAATTAAAAAAAAAATTGAAACTAAAAAATAAAATTTTATAGCAGTTGCTAAGTATACATTGAAAAAACAAAACTGCACACACTTCACAAAATGAATGTGATAATAATAAAATTCTTAGTTTTACCTATTACCATAGCTGAGCTGTCATTTGTTAGTCGTTGTTGTAGTCTGTCGTTAGTTGGCAATTTCCATCAAATTCTTGATTACTTCTAAAACTTTCTATTTAATTTAGTCTATTCATATTCTGGTACCCATGACACAAGCATATATATAAGCTTAGCTTGGGACCAGAGCTGGTTGTGGGAAATATCTATAAATTCTTATTTGTTAAATTTACTTTGCAGGTAACCATGAATCCTTAAACATGAACCGTATGTATGGTTTCCGTGGTGAAGTGACCTCAAAATACACATCACAAATGGCCGACTTATTTACGGAAGTATACAACTGGTTACCGTTAGCTCATTGCATCAATAACAGGGTACTAGTAATGCATGGTGGTTTATTCTCTACCGATGATGTTCTTCTCGATGATATTAGAAAGGTTGATAGAAATAAACAGCCTCCAGAAGAAGGTATGTATTGTTTTTTCTATAGACTGCCGTTAACATGGTCCCGTGTTTGAGTCTCGTTCTATGTTCGAACCTAAGAAAAGATGGATGTATTCTGTAAAGGGGAATATTAAAGAAAAAGGATTTATCCCAGATACTACGTCTGATAGAAGACTAAGGAAGAAAAAGACTTGTTGCGCCCACCCCTAACAATTATCCAAATTATTTGGGTAAGGGAATGATAAATGTATCATTTACTAGTTGTATATTATTCTGATATATAAGCTATGTTATTGTAAAGTTTCTTTAAATCTATTTAGTAGTTTTTGCGTGCAATAGTAACGAACGCCCAAACATCCATACTGACAAACTTTCACATTTATAATATAAGTAGGATATTATTCTGTCAGAACCTCAAACCTATGTATGCAATGATATTGTAAGGACCTTTTATCAAACTTTAAGCCAAATACTTAATAAATTAAATTGTGGTGGAAAAAGTTGATCACCGCAAGCGGGACTTGAACCCACGACCTATGAATACCGTTCCATAGCTCTGTTTGTAACTAAGCTTATTGCGGTCATGCTCACAGTAACCAAATTAGATCACCACAATCGTCACTCGATTGAGTTTACATCGTATTTTGACGTGCAACGCCATCTATCGAGAATGTTTTGCAACAATCTCGATCAGCCACATAGTATTCTTTACAGAATACAATTGGGCTGAAAATAATGACGCGACTGTTATTACTAAAGTAATTTATTAATTTTGCAATTGCAATGGCGTGATCAAATGACGATTGTGGTGGTCTAATTTGATTACTGTTAGCACGACCGCAATAAGCTCAGTTGGCAGAGCTAAGGAACGGTATTCCGAGGTCGTGGGTTCAAGTCCCGCTTGCGGTGATCAACTTTTTCCACCACAATTTGATTTATTAAGTAAAAGCATAGCAAAATTAATAAATTTAAGCCAAATAGTTATGAACAGAATAAGTAAAGAATTTACAATATATTGTTTTTCACAGGTATAATGTGTGAGCTTCTCTGGTCGGATCCTCAACCAATGATGGGTAGAGCCCCATCGAAGCGTGGTGTTGGTTGCCAATTTGGACCAGATGTAACGAACACTTTCCTTCAACTGAATGGCCTTGATTACATCATACGTAGCCATGAAGTGAAGAATGATGGCTATGAAGTAGCCCATGATGGAAAGTGTATTACTGTGTTTTCAGCGCCTAATTATTGGTTAGTATTCTTTACCTTATGTTTGTTCGGGTAAAAAAATTTGTGCTTAATTTTTAAGTTCAAAAACTAGAAAACACGCTTGTAAATCCTGAATATCTTTTTGAATAATTGCATTGTCATCGGTCCTTGATATTTATGCAAAATTTCAAATCAATCCGACTATAGTAAGTGGGTGAAAATCGCGTTGAAAGATACCGTTACATAGATTATACATTGATAGATACATACTGAGCTTATAAAAGAGTGTTAAAAAGCGAAGAGTCAGTCATATTCATATTTCGTTATCATATTTTGAAAAAAGAAAGACAAGCATAGATATACATCTATGAAATAAGACCAATACAGTGAATAAATGTGTTGCTTTAGAGTTCACGAAGCCACATCAAATGTGTTGCTTTAGAGGCACCTCTAAAAAGCAACCCTTTTTTTTTCACTGTATAGGTCTTATTTCATAAATATCTATGCTTGTATTTCTTTTTTTCAAAATATGATAACGAAATATGAATATGACTGATGACTTTGCAGTGTCTATTACACAAATTTGGTAAGGTTTTTTGTAAAATAGAAGCTTTTTAACACTCTTTTATAAGTTCGGTATGTATCTATCAATGTATAATCTATGCGGTATGATCTCAATATTTTTATATGGAGCATGGCCTTCTGTTGTACCCTCTTAATTTGTTATAAAATAATTATCATATTATTAATCCACAGTGATACAATGGGTAACCTTGGTGCTTTCATCACAATGAACGGCAAAGACTTGAAACCACATTATACTACTTATGAAGCTGTGGTAAGTTTATTAACAATTTATATTTTAAATAGATTTTAATAATAATAATCTTATATATAAAATTCACGTGTCACAGTGTTAGTTACCGTACTCCTCCGAAACGGCTTGACCGATTTTTATGAAATTTTACATGCGTATTCAGTAGGTCTGAGAATCGGCCAACATCTATTTTTCAAACCTTTTATTTTTTAGTATGGCAAAACAACGTTTGCCGGGTCAGCTAGTAATAAATAAAAACATTAAAAATAATAATAAAATCATTTATTCAGATAACTAGTGATCCATCATTTGTTAGCATTACATGTTACTTAATATCTATGTTAGTATTACAAGCAAGGACAGTATTTATTTATTTAACTAATACTAAGTACATGTATATTCTCTGGCCTCTTAGATCTGTCATTGTGTCTAGATGTACATGTTTTTTGATACAGTGGTTTATGTATGGACAGTCTAAGCGGCCAGCCATATTTTGCCCACGGCATTACGTCGGTACACTTGGGGACCATGGTTTCCTATTAGTGGATTTCCTTTCAAAATTGGACCATTAGTTTCATGGATCCATAGAAGGGAGCTGAGCTGAACTGAGCCAGATGGGCACAGATTACTGACCATTGATTTTCTATGTATTTTATATAATTTTGCTGCCCTTATTTTATGCTATTTGAGGCTCTTTTCTCCTTCATTTCTTGCGCTATAGAGCGCCTAACGTTCACGCGCTCTAAAGATAGTACCTTGGCTTTATTTGTCTCTCTCTCCCCCCTCTCTTTCTCTCCCTCCCTCTCTGTCTCTCTCTCACCCTCTCCCCTCTCTCTCTCTCTCTCTCCAGCCCATTTACGTCCCACTTTTGGGTGCGAGCCTCCTCCACTTTGGGAGGCATTATGGTCTACTGTACCGCGCTGACCAGGCGTATTAGCACAGGGTTTATTTTCGAGCTTTCCGTCTCTCATAGAGGGTGTTATCTGTGCGCAATATCCCTCGGCTGACTTTTACAGCACCTTTGGGAGGAGATGGAGTGGTGACACTTGTATTCTTAATCCATCACCACACGGAGAGTGGCTTTATTTACAAATGCTTTATTGGGTTAGTTTCGGACGTCTTTTAAGTAATACAATTTTTTTTATTCCAGCCACATCCGGACGTCAAACCAATGGCGTACGCAAACTCTTTCTTCAATATGCTATGCCGGTAAACCACAGGTGCCCAAACAGAATTATTTAAAAAAAAAACATTAATAACTTTTTTATATGCAAGGAGGACTAAGGAGTTATTAGTTTTTTCATAATAACTATGCGTCGTAACGCTTCTCCATTTTAGTGAAATTTGAAATTAATTTTATGGCTATTATCGTATTTAATGGCTATGTAACTAATTTTTTTTAGTACCTAATATATAGGTTTTTTTTTTACGTAGGGAATTCATTTACACACTTTGTGTGGGACTCCCGGGTCAGAAACGGACCCGGACTACCCACTAAACCCCACGGTGTTCCTTCTCGCCCCTTGGCCGGGCCATGGTAGTCACTCTCACGTATTACCATGACTAGGCATAAGACAGATATATCAAAACGAAACTGAAATCGGATTGCAGTCAGAAATTGTATTGCATCGATATTCCAATGTGAGAAAACTGTTTTTAGAAAACGCATTAACAATACCACGATAACGCAAACAATCTGATCCGAACGAAACCGAACCGAATCTATCTAAAGTTTAAGTTTTCGATAGTTTTGATATTCATTCGTTCTCTATCTCTATCACTCTACCGTACGACTACTTAGTTAGAATAAGAGATAGCGAATTTGATTTCCTTTTATTTCTAACTTAGTTATCCGTAGAAAAGGCAAGAGATGAAGCGAATCGTCGCGAAACAAGCGAATCGTTATGGATTTTGAATTGTTGACGGTTTTATGAATTGCACATTGAAAACTAAAAACGAGGCGATAGGCAACAATTTGATATTAATTTTGAAAAATTGAGTTGCAACTACGCTCCAATATTCGCTACTGAAATCGATTTCTAAAAACGGTTTTTGAAATCGATTTCAAAATCTGAAATCGGATTTGTATCGGTTTGTGAAAAAATCCGAAAACGGCCATGCCTAACCATGACCCAACCAGGACCTAATAAGTAGTTACTAGTTTTGGTGTCTTTTATATAACGTTATGGTTTATTGATTAGCAAATTGATTTGTTGCACGCCGTGGGGGATACCGGTGACCTCATCCTTCCTCTGTCATAGCGCCATGGGGGTCACCGGTGACCTCAAGCTATAGACATATACAAACTGTTTTTTCTCGCCGCCGGCCATATCCACGGTGGATTTTCTCGTAATATGTGACCGACACGGCGCTGTAAAACAATACTTCGCATTGGGACAAACGTACCTAGTTAATGGATTAAAAAAATCCAAAGATAGTAAAATAATCGCTAAAATAAAAATTCAGGACATTTAATTCAATTCAGTCTTTATTTTTTAACGAAAATTAACACAAACTATATTATCAGTCTTACTGAAAAATTAAATTAATCTTTAGCAAAAGTAGGAAATGGCTGAGTGTAAAAAAACATCTTACTATCATGTTAATATTAGTGAACATAATTACAAACAAACGTTAGAAATATTATTATTCAGCCTTATTTTTTGACAAAAAGCAATAAAAGATAAGATGTAAGAAAGAAAAACAATATCAAAGCATGCAAACAGTTATACCATCCGCAACCCAAACAAAATAAAATAAGCTAAGCCACCGAGGTACCACCACACAAGGTATCCAAGATGTTGGGTGGACGCTATCTCCTTCTTGGATACCTGCTCTTAATGCGACCTCAAAATTGAAAGTGGTTGATCTAGAGAGCGACACAGTAAGCAGTGTTTGATACTCGC
The DNA here is from genome assembly GCA_916999025.1 of Orgyia antiqua. Taxonomy (NCBI): domain Eukaryota; kingdom Metazoa; phylum Arthropoda; class Insecta; order Lepidoptera; family Erebidae; genus Orgyia; species Orgyia antiqua. The sequence continues at coordinate 19,485,425 of OU779870.1, forward strand.
GCTAACCAGGACGTAGTGATTGCCGACAGCAAGATAATATCACCTTGTGTCATCGACCACTCATCACCTGGGTCGGTGAACATCAGCACTGCAGAAACCTCCCCCCACCTCAAGACCCTCCACCCCCCGCACTGTCGCAGCGGGCTGTACGTGCTGTCGCCCGCAGTGCACGCCGGAAGGTCGCAGACACCGCTGCGCACTCGTCCTGAAGATGTGCATCGGATATGCTCGAAATCTGGGTCGACATCTTCGATCCCAAAACTGTGAGTGTTAGCCGGTAATATAGTATTTCTTCAACTCCAAGTCCAAGAAACTTTTTTATTTCGGTCTTGTCGGTTGGCTTCCATGAATGAGACCTTGATCCGGGTTTTGTTTGTCTGGCTGTGGCGTTTTGATTGGCAAATAAATTTGTCTGTTAGCAATTATTTTAAAAATTTCATCTGACACTAAAAGACCATAATACTTGTCTGGGTGAGCTTCTTTCTTTCTTCTTGAGAATATGGGGGCTTCATACCTTCAAATTCGGTGAAAGGAATCACAGATGGTTGTCGTCTTCTTGGTCTCGACCATTTTGAAGAAAGGCGGGCATTTTGCGATATATTGGCGGCAACAAAATCTTCAGCTGAATCATTGTCACTATCAGTATCACTTACGATAACCAAACGTCTTTTCTTTTTCGGTATTTGCAATTGATCGCTATCAGATTCTGAGTGACAATCATTGTTTCTCGAAGGGTTTGTTGTAAAATAATATTCCAACGCGTCGATTTGTTCGACCATTCGTCCTGTGTAAATGCAAATTCCTCCATAGCTATGCCAATATCTAGGGACTCGTACATAATTTATGCAACAAAAAATCGTGAATACAAACGGGTAACGCACGTGCAATCGTCGCAAGCGCGAGCGCACTACTGACTCGCTCGGACTGGGCAGCAGGTCCGGCGCGGCGTATGGTAACGGAAAATGTCGGGGTGCACCGGTGACCTCAGTTATATATTTAACTATAACTTTGTAACCCAATGTCAGAATTCAATAAAACAAATTTTCTTTAAGTATCATAACATAATAAACAAATTATATCAAAAAGTGTTTTTGACGATTTTTATTTTTTTCTGTCGGCGTTTATCGTGTTAAAAATATTTACAGAAATTTTTAGTTTTCACAGCTAAAGTAGGCCATAATTGTATATTACGATTTCTTCGGAGATACCATAATCTTGTCTTTATCCCATGTTGTTAGGGTCTGTGCTGCTGTATTTTTTTTCATCCATATTCTATCATTACTGATTTTCTACCATTTTTTAGGGTTCCGTACCCAAAGGGTAAAAACGGGACCCTATTACTGAGACTTCGCTGTCCGTCCGTCCGTCCGTCTGTCACCAGGCTGTATCTCAAGAACGGTGATAGCTATAGTCTAACTTTTTATTCGCTGCAGTAAAATGACGTTTTGTGGGTTGCCGGTTTTTGAAGAAAAATAAATAGGGATGTAGCTAAATGAGTGAATCATAAATGAATAATCAGTTTGGTTATTTTTTTGAGATTTAATAATAAGTTGTAATGTATTTTTTTAACCTATTATTATTACTATACTAGAGGATGGATCTTTTTTAGTGGAAGTATAGGGAGGTACATTCAAAATGAAACAAAAACGTCATAATAATGTTATTTAATTAATCTTTTTCGAAATCACTGTCGCTGTCGCTTTCGGTCACACTAATAACAAATCTATCTGTCACTTCATCTATAATATGATCGAGGTGGCACATTTTATCTTCCTCTTTAATAGTGTGAGACACACAGTCACTCCACTTAGCCGGTGTCACTTTCTTGATTCCTTCTTGGAATAAAGTTTTCACTTCTTGCATTTTATACGTCTTATTATTGTTTGCGACGTGACTCTTTACCTGCGCCCGGGGGCAGTCTTAAAAGTGTGATACCTTTTTGTGCAGCCATCTCGTCTACGACATATTTCTCAGTATGATTTTGTTGTTTCACAATATCTATGAGAGTGGCCTTGACCATATTTGGAACAAACGCAATATTTTTAGTAGTCAGCCACTCTTGATTTCGTATTTCGTTTTCGTTCTTTCGTTCTTGAGCGAATGACAACCGAAACAAAATGGCGGTCAAGCGTCATCGTAGCACCGTAACCAAAAACCAGTACTACCAACTTGAGAGAGCGTTTTCTTGAGTGTTACCTTGTATATGTCTAAAAGGATCAACGTTTATACAGCCTTTTATTTACATTAATATTAAATAGAATTTAGTATGATCATTATGAGTCAGCTATGGAACGATTAGATATTCTGTAAACTTTTGTGAACTGAATCACATCCCTATTGAGATTAGGCTGTCAACATTATTTTACGGAATGACATTTAGAAACGTCATTTTACTGCAGCTAGTAAAAAGTTAGACTTTAGAGAGTTGAAATTTTCACAGATGATGTATTTCTATTGCCGCTATTACAACAAATACTAAAAATAAAATAAAATAAATATTTAAGGGGGGCTCCCATACAACAAACATGATTTTTTTACCGTTTCTTGCTCGATACTAATAACGTTGCCTTATGTTGCATAGATAATTGTACGGAACCCTTCGTGCGCGAGTCCGACTCGCACTTGACCAATTTTTTTTTAATATACCTAACCATTTTTTGCGATACTTATTACAATGGTTTTATATTTTAATCCCCAACAAGAAACAGTTTTTAATAAAGCTTCAAATGTCCTGATTTTTGCCCATATTTTAATTAACAAATTATACAAAAATGCTTTTTACAAATCAAAGTTTAAACCATTTTTTTATATTCGACTTTGACTTTATTCATTTTTAATAATACATATATCCTTTTAACTTTCTTAAGGAATCACTATCTATTTGTGAAAACAACATAAAAATCTATTTCATAGTGATTTTTGTTGCTCACGGACGCGGCAATTGAATACTATTTTATCAAATTATGTTTTTAATGGAGAAGCGTTGACATGTAGTAATTCTTCAAGACAATATTAAGTGTATATTTGAGGAAATGAGCTTATTAATCCCTAGATATTTTTAAGGTTTTTAATTGTTTTAGTCTTATTTCCTCGAAGGTACTGAAGTTGCAACACAATGCAATCATTTTTTTTAATGTTGCAACACCAATTGTACATTCTAATGTAAGTCTCATTGCCCGTTTCAGTTAGAGTTTAATTTCTGAATGAAGAGGGCACTACTAGTTAAAAAGTAAAGACTTAACTAAAGATTTAACTACCTGTTTGTGGCGCCCTCTGGTAGTAATTATGTCAACTGTCATCATTTAATAAATTAGTTCATTTCGATATTCGAAACTCCAATTCTTTCACTTTATTGGACAAGATTTTAACTTGTTAATTCTGAAGTTTTCGTTATGTAACTCGTTATAGTGCCAGTCTGTCGTATAATATTTTTTTTTGTTATGAATATAGATAATAATATAATCATAATATTATTCTACCTACATAATTAAAATTTAGTCAATTTTGATTGTTTGGGCTGAAACTGGGCCTTAGGTAAAAAACTAATAATTCTATGCGCTGTTGTGAATATTTAAGTACCTACGCGTATTTTCACCTGTTTTTTATGATATTTAATGTCAAATTAAGGTTGTATTATACCGGTTAATGTATGCTAATAATTAGTGGCCTTCCTTCCTAACTGTAGTTTAAGTGAACACCTAAGTCACAATAAGTTAAATTAGATACAAATATTAATAAAAAAGTAAACAATCTTGAACTTAATTCCAACAGCGCGCAAGATTTGTTTTATTATTTTATTTGAAAAATATATATTATTTCCCGCCATTTTATATATCACCGAATGATGTCAAAGAATTATTATTATTTAATAATAGAAATGTATATATTTGATATTTTTAATTATATAAAGTTCTATTTGAACAATTACGAATAAATAGATTTTGCATTTAGAATAATGGCTTTTATTGATTTGAGAACAGAGCTGACTAACTGTATGTGCAGCATGCTATGTAAATTGTAGGATTTTTTTGAACTGATACATTGAGGAATCTAAATGGAATAACTTGAAAAATATTTCATCAAGTTCAAACGTTAAATCAGCTGTAGATAACATTTCGCGCGGCCAACATGTAGTCGCAAGGATATTCGTAGTACTTACGTGTTTCGTTCATTACAGTATAGCTACTTATCGATCTTATAGATTACGCATGCGTGCAAAGTACGTATGCGCTACTACATAGGCGATTTAACCAAGTAACAAATGCTACAAGCCCCTAGTTTCTAGATGCCTACGCTACAACGGTAGTTCATATTGCAGAAAATTCAAAGTAAAAAAATTCCTTTGTCTATGCCTCTCTCTCCAGCCAGCCCATTAACGTCTTACACTTGCCTCTTACACTTTGGGTGTGATTATATTCTACTGTGCCGCGCTGACCAGGCGTGTTGGCACAGTTGCCTATGATAATCCAATTATGTGTCTGTCATCGGATTTGCTCCAGGCCTCGCTGAATCCGGAACTTTATAGCTACGTGTTGCACATTCAGTTTTGCCGCGCTTTCTTTGAAGGCATTCGTATACCAATGAAATTATAATTACTGTTTTCAAACTAGATACTCAATTACTATTTTTTTTTAATTATTTGTTAACAATTCCAAGCTATAAAGTCATTGTATGACCGTAGGTGGCGGTACTAACTTGATAACTAAGATGGCGCCACTTATAGTCGTCATTGTTGTCATCGTTATACGTTCATCCTATACCTGTCTTTATACGTACGTCATAATCTTGTTTAGTAAAAAATAACTAATTTTCTGTTTCATACACCAAAGGACGACATTCCATTCCTTACTCACTCTTCCAGTCAATTCCTTTTTACCGCCAAAACTTACTAAGGAGAAGAAATAGCAAACACATTAGTTACGTATTTAATACTCTAAACTAAATTAATGGCGATTAATGCATTTAAATAATGTATTTATAAAACATTATGTATTTTTAAGTTTGTAACTTTTATTTACGTTACTCTGAATTTTGTTTCTACGAATGTCTATGGATCATGAGAACGTATGATGCAATTAGTTACCACATAATTATCTACATATCTGATGCATATTTTTCTGGTAGTAGCACTAATATTTTTCCATACTGAAAAGTATTCTCAAGCAATAAGTACTGATGATTTTTATAATCAAAATCGGTACCTAATAAAAATAATTCTCTCAAATTTAATACAAATATATAAAAGAATTTGTATCGTATTAAAAGATATTAATTATTTTATCGATTAGTTATTCACTGATTATTAAAAATATCCATCTTTAAATATCAAAATGCCATAATCAGATGGGGTAATTAATTATTTCTTTTAAAATATCAATAAATTTATTAAGTAATAAGAATCGTACTAGTTTTGAAAGATTTTTAATCAAAACTTAATATTTAATTAGAATAATATTATATTAATGCCGAAATATAATGACCAACATTTACTAAAAGTTAACCAGACCACAGACTAACCGCAAAAAGACTAGCCTGTATGTGCTAGTTCTATTGCCCTAGGAGTTTTACTTTAAAAAAACTATGTGGTCAGTCAACTGTTTTGTCTAGTAATTTCAGTTTATTATTATGTTAAAGTTCCTAATAGGAAATAATATGGCTTTCCTAATAGGAGTATATATACACAGTCATAAAAAAGACTTATCGTTTTTCAAATATCTCACACAAAAAAGCGACTCGCTTTAAATTAAAAAAGAAATGTAATGCCTATAAGAAATAGTGAGACAAAATTGTAATTCTTAGATGATATGAGAGCTTGTGAATTCACTGCCTCACTGGCTTAATGCAATGTGAATTAAATAACCGACTATGCACATGACTTAACTCCTGCTATAGTGGCTGTTATCTAATTTAAAAAAAATACTCCGAAGTTAAAAAAACACCATGAAAAATTTAAAAAACGAATCTTACTTTTTTTTTCTCCTGTGTCGCTAATCCTTTATAGTGACATCATAACTGTCATATTATGGCAGATGCAGAGGTAATAGGCATTCAGCCACTAAAACAAGAGCTGGGTAAAAATGCTCAAAAGCATACGTTTTATATTTAGACTATAGATAATAAATTATGTTATATTGTATGTATAGTGTAACAGTCAGGGATTGAATACGGTAAAAAGACTAGGTTGGTGCGATTTTGTAGGTACGTTCAGGATTGCGTTGCCAGCATATCAGATGATGTAGATAGGTTTTGGTGTTGACTTTAATAAAATTGTTAAATTTGTATCTAATTGTTTTTTATTTCTTGTCCTAACACTCCTGTTTTAGTCAATCTTTTATATTGTTTAGGTTTCCGTATATTTTACCTATACTAATATGAAAGCTGAAGAGTTTGTTTGTTTGAACGCGATAATCTCCGAAACTACTGGTTCGAATAGAATTTTTTTTGTGTTGGATAGTCCATTTATCGAGATAAGCTATAATATCATGTTGCGACCAATAGAAGCGAAGCATAAGTGATAAATATGTATTTGTGTACGATACTAATTAACTAGAATATATGCAAAGTAAAAATACAATTTAGAACTTATTTTTTTTTAGTTAACAAAATATATTTCTACAAAATTAAACTTATGGTACAAGTTGTGTAAGCATCTTGACTACAGTTTTCTTATCAAGTTTGCACTTAGTGTAGAGGGCGTTACAATCGGAGTCCAGAGATCGGCCGGCTGATACAGCGTCATATACCGGAGTGCCTTCCAACATACGGTGGACTAGAGTATTACTAAAACAGGAGAAAATATTAGTTATTTAAGTATATTTGTTGATGGGTTAAGAATACAAGTGTCACCACCCCATCTCCCAAAAGTGCTGTAAAAGTCAGCTAAGGGATATCTCTCTCCAGCCTATTTACGTCTCACTGTTGGGCACGGGTCTCCTCCACTTTGGAGTGATTATGGTCTACTGTGCCACACTGACCAGACGTAATGGCACAGGGTTTATTTTCGAGTTTTCCGTCTCTCACAGAGGATGTTATCTGTGTGCAATATCCCTTAGTTGACTTTTACAGCACCCTTGGTAGTAGATGGGGTGATGACACTTGTATTCTTTTCCGTCACCACCGTCACGGATAAAAGGTTCTTACAACTCCACAAAAGAAGATGTGTTGACGACACTTATTTCCTAGATCGCTACATGCCTGTATATAAATATTCATGGACATTTCACACAACGTCCTCTGGTCCCAAGCTAAGCTTATCATGCTTGTGTTATGGGTATCAGAATACGGATATAATACATAAACTATTTTTCTTTTGTAATTACATACTTATAATAGATAGAAAATACCCAGACGCAGTACAAACATAAAATCTATACAACATGTTTCAGAAAGGTGTAGTCATATTTGACCATCGTTACACATGGCCGGTGACTAGGCACTAGGCATGGATGAAATTACAAATACTATATAGTTATATTATGACTTTTATGTGTTCATTAAAGTTTAATTAATTTTTTTAAATTAATCGATCTTCTTTAAATACAACACTAGTATGAGGTCATCTTTTATCGCAAGGTTTAATCTCATTCAATAAACTGTAAACATCTCATAATTGATGCGTTTCTGGTTGTTATTTAATAGTAGGCAATAAACAAAAAAAAAACTTACCAACTGTATTTATCTATGTGCAACTGTAATATTTCTAATATTTAAGGCCTATCTAAAGCAACTTTAAATTATGACTACACCATTCTGCAACACGTTGTATAAATACTTACTTCGACAAAGAAGACAATAAAGCATCAAATTCAGTTCCATTTCCCGTGATAGTGTTCTCATTAGCCAACTGGATGTAGGAGCAGGCTAGGCGCTGCATACATGCGGTAGAGTCCACATTGTACCGACTGAGCATCTCATCGATTTTACCAAACATATCTGATACTTGACTGAAGTCTGTGTCCAAACCTTTAAATAAGTAAAACATTAAATTTATTATTAATTTCTCAAAAGCCTTTTCGTAAGTTTTCCGAATATCTTGAAAGAACAATTGGTAGTCCCTCCAAACGTAGCCAACGGGGATGGGCAGAGGCTACAGACCGCCATCTGTGTTAATACACTTCCTTGGCTTGTTGGTTTACACTCATACATTTGGTACAGTTCTTAATCTTGCTAGCTTTTGTCAGCATTATAATTGGCCTTTGCATATCAGGAATTCCTTATTTTAAATATTCTTTTCAAGAACAATATACATTGATTTTTTTTTTTTAAAAACAGCTAAGCAATGTTGTACATAGATATCATCCTCTGTAAGAGACGGATAACTCGAAAATAAATCCTGTGACAACACGCCTGGTCAGCGCGGCACAGTAGACCATAATCCCTACCAAAATGGAAGAGGCGCGCCGTGCCCAATCGTGGGACGGTAGTGGCCAAGAGGGAGATTTATTTTTTATAAGTACATTATTTAATATTTTCTAACACTTGCGCGACTCATCTGTTTAAATAAAACTACTTTTTACGGATTTAGACGACGTGAGACTTTCAGTCTCACCCGTGACCATGGTGACTGCAGTCTCCGAAACGTCGGGCCAAAATTTAAAACAAATATACGAGTCTAAATCCGTAAAAAGTACATTATTACTTACTTCGCCCATATCCTCCGCCGTAACTATAGGATAGAGCGTGTATTATCTTTGGCAAGATGATAACAGCACCGAAACCCAGTATAGATCCTATCAACACTCCACCAAGATCTATTTTCACCGGTCCATAGAGTCCTGGGGCAGTACTACCGTATCCCCCCTGAAATAACAAAAAATTATTTATTTAAACGTTATTTTTATCATTTTAATAACTGGATATTGGTTGACATCTTCAAAATTCTATTGATTCAAATATTTTTAAACTTCTGTGACTTGTATAGGTATATGCAGGCATTAAGCATAAATTTAAGTGTGGATCATTTTTGTACTAAAATTTCTACAAACAACGATTAATGCAATTCGATTGAAACTTCGAGAGAATATTTGAAGAAAACAATGTCTATAAAAATACAAAAAGAAAAGTTTAAAGGAGCGGGATTCGAAACCAAGTTTAATAAATATTTTTCTATAATAATTGAACAACTGAAATGCGAAATGGCCATAAATATTTATTTATACATATAACTTACCCCGGTGCTTCCAAAAGAAGAAACTCCAAATCTCTGTGTTCTGTCCGCTTGATTATCTCTCTCTTTTTCAATTCTGGCAGAAGGTTCTGCTAACTGGTCTTCAGTACGTTGAAAACTGGGCCTGAAGCCACTAAAATCAAAACTATAAAACGTCACAATTATGAGAAAACTAAATAATGCCCGTGTTAGTAATTACTGGGCGGCTCCTTAGCTTTTAGCGCGATGATATAACCTATGTGTGCCTGACGGGCTTCGTGGGGGAGTGGTTCATGTAATGGACTACCAGTCACAAGGTCGCGGGTTCGATTCCCGCTTGGGACAATCATTTGTGAGATATCCATAAATGTCATACAAATGTTTGTACTGCTTCTGGGTGTTTTATAAGTATCATAAGTATGTATTTACAAAATAAAAGTAGTTTATGTAGTATATCCGTATTCTGATACCCATAACACAAGCATAATAAGTTTGGCTTGGGACCAGAGGGCGTTATGTGAAATGTTTATAAATATAAATATTGATGGACTTTTCACACAACGTTTATGAACAATTTACGTGTTATTCACATCTATAAACTATACAGCTGTCAAGTTGCAGTAAAATCCATACAGTAGTTTTTACATGAAAAAGCAATTAGCATCCATATTACGTTATTTCTACAAATCCTTATGTTTATAATTTATAACATTAGCAGGATTCATAAATTAAATTTGTTTGCAAAATATCATTCTTTCCGATTACTGCCGGACATAGGTAGTTAAAGAATTCCACTGTCACAACGATAGCACGTGTGCTGTTTCCATCCAACGACGACCTCCTGGTAAAATGCTGTTATCCTGTTTGTAACCGTAAATTAAGAACCATCATTCTTCAACAGGTGTTTCTTTGGGCTTAATTTCCATTTGGGACATTTCTAACCAATCAATTTCAACACGAAAAATATAAAATTAAGATCAGTATTCTTACCCATCATCGTATTCAGCTACTACCAACCCGAAACACAACAAAACTACAAAAGAAATCTGAGTACCCATCATGACAAACTCTTGAAATTGACTGAGAACTTCCCATTCCGCATACATCTATATACAGGGCGTTCCGAAGTGTGCTTTAAGACAATAACATGGAGAAACACCATTGTCATATATATCGTTGCATAATAATTTTACTACACGTTACGGTTTCAGAACAATTCTATCAAAGTAGGAAACTGATGCGATAATTTTCTACTGACTTACATATTATAATACTTGAATACCATTTAAGTTATTTTGTAAAGTAGTAATAGATTCAAGGAGCTTAGAATAGAAGATACGTAAGTAAATAATAAATATTCATGGACATTTCACACAACGTCCTCTGGTCCCAAGCTAAGCTTATTAAGCTTGTGTTATGGGTACCAGAATACGGATATAATACATAAACTACTTTTCTTTTAAAAATACATACATAAAATACATAGAAAACACCCAGACGTAGTACAAACATTTGTATGACATTTATGAATATCACACAAATGATTGTCCCAAGCGGGAATCGAACCCGCGACCTTGTGAACGGCAGTTCAGTATATGAACCACTACGCCATGAAGCCCGTCAAAAGTATAAGTAAGTATCCTAATAATGTTTGGATGTTTGTTACTCTTTCACGCAAAAACTACTGAATGGATTTCAATGAAACTTTACAATAATGTAGCTTGTACATCAGAATAACAATTAATTTTTTATCGAAAGGATGCAAGATTCCAGACAGAAGTGGTGTCCTAAAAGCACCTTTTACTGCCTGAGTTTTATCCCTTTCTCAGTGCAGTAATGAATATAGCAGTGACCAAACCATATTTTTTATTAACAGGCGTATAATATTAGTTTGGAACGTATTCGATAACGATCAATGTATTAATCTATGTAACGTAATATTTGAAAGTGATTTTCACCCCCTTACTGTAGTCGGATCGATCTGAAATTTTGCACACATATTAAGTACCGATGACAATGCAATAATTAATAGAAATATTCAGGAAGGATATTCAAGGGTGTTCTTTAGTTTTTGCTGAGTAGATTATTAAGATTCCTCCTAATTTGTTTTCTAAGTGATTCTACGCAATGTATGCATAGTACTTGCTTAGAAATTCATTTAAATCTATTTTGTTTATTCAGAGCGTGAAAACCATACATTGTTGTCACTGGTGCGCGCGCATTCAAGATCAACAAACGAACAAACGCTTCTGTCTCACAACTATAAGGTTGCGAAATGTTTGCGACAATATTGTGATGAAATTATACATACAATATCTTCATCGCACTCCATAGATGGCTCACTATTGGTCACGAAATGCTATATAGTAGATGGCGATAACCATAACTTAGTACATTGATCAAATATACGCATATCACCATATACTCATATAGGACCTCCAACAGTCAAGTATTAATATTTTAAGGAGTAATAATCAAAGTACTTAGAAAAAATTTTTCATCATTCCGAGGCCGAAAGTTTGAATTTCTTCTTTTGTTTGCGGGAAGAAAGATGCATATTTCAGACTGGTCACAATTAGTGACAGTTTAAAATTTAGTCTATTTTTGTTTTAATTTTCTTCCCGTTATCTATTTGAAATAACTCATTACCATGGTAACCGTGCAGTTGTTATTTCAAACCCATATTATTATACACGCGGCATTAACTTATCATTTAATAATAATAAAATAAAATAATATTGATCTAAGAGTCAAATTTTCTGATTCTGACATTTACTGTTTTAATTACTTATTTTATGTACATACCTATTGTTATTTCCTATTCAATATTCAATGTTTTTTGCGTTCGATAATAAATACTAATTTTCTCACTAAAAAAAATTCAATATTTAATCATCTCGAATATTATCTCGAATAATATTGTTTTTTGGGCTTCGCCCCGAACCCCGTCGCTGCATAATTTGAACTACATTCGTTTTTCTTATATACAATGTCATTAAACTTTCGGTCCTGGTATCATGAAAAATAGTATACGCGCCACGGGAGGATACAAATACAAAACCGAAGCATTCGTTTCCGAGAGCAAAATATTCAAACACGGGCTTTAGACCAACCTGCTTTTCAATACTAGAAGTATCGCACTGAGCTGAAAGTTGAATCTAACATAATTTTATATGTCGGCTAAATGATCATTAACACGGTGAAATTCGAAAGTACCTAAAAGCAATAATCAACGTTTGTGTTATTAAGCGTTATTATTTTTACTTAATGCATAGGATTTAACAGTCCATTCTTAGATGAGACATTAACTTATTCATATGCGTGAAAAGTGTACAAATTGGCATACAAGATAGACTTAGTAATGTTTAGAATAAACAATTTGTGAAAAACATTTTAGTTGTGATCACAAAAGTTGAACCGTGACTGCAGCTGGTAGAGTCAGATAGCAATGCCCAGTGTTCTATTTGACATGTGGATAGCTAACTTTAATGAGGTTGCTCAATGCTGAATATTTTCTAATGATACAATACCCAAGTCGTGGGATAGTATCTGGTTTTGATAGTATTCTATAATCTGTCGAAATAGAGCGATGGCAGCGATAGGACTTAATGGGAAAGAAAACTACCGCGTTTGCCGAGAGTGTCCTTTGCATCTGGGCTGTCACCGACTAACACTGGCGCCGAGACTATTAAAGTATCGTAGGAGACTCTTTGGCTGAAAGGATTATTTAATTGACACCAAAAAACCTAACTTTAAAGTTAGTTAAGCTCGGTTTAAGTTAAATCGTGCCATATCTATCTCTTCGATGTTTTTTCACTTGCAATTTGGCAAGACAACTTGTGAAGCGGCAGTTTATTGTGTTTAACAATACACGGAAAATTTATTTCTGTCATGCACATTGAGTTCCTTCACTACATTACCGTGCGTAAGGTACAAATGGCGACAAACCATCACAGGTTTTCGCCCGCAAACTACAACTAATTGCCTCAAATTAAAAATGTGAATATTCAAAATGTTAAAAGTGTTGATATTAATTTATTTTATGGCAATATTCGTGAAAAGTGATAATGGAAGGAAAAAAAGGGGATTTGAAGCGAGACAAGGGAGGTTGTTCTCTTTTAATGTTGTAGAAGAAGATATTAATGTAAGTTGCTTAATTTTCTATAATGTTTAGATGTCAAAATTTTTATCTTTAATTATTAGAATCTTCTTTCACAAGACATAAAAAAAATCTTGTAATTTCATTAAAATAGAGAAATTCGTTCTTTATTGCGACTATTTCATTCCAGGTGGTTTTAAGATTCTCAATACCTATAATAAAAATACCGCTAAAGAAAAAACTGAACGAGGCCACCGGACTAATGGTAGGTCTATATTTATTTTTAAATATTTTTTTACTGTTTGAAATTGAATTTTAGATATAATTTGAAAAGTGAACGGAGGTAATTTTTTAAAATATTTTTACTGTTAAATTGATTCATAAGTTTTTTTTTCAACCCCTTTCAGTATATTTGTCGACGAAACTGACTAATTAAAAAGCTATCTCCAATCTTTGATATTAAGAATCTCTCAATAAATATTTGAATCGCTTGCACAATGATAAGCACTAAAATTAATTTACTTACAGTCATACCGTCGGCTTCGTTCATGGTTTTCTTTATCGGTATTTTGAAAGGTATTGGGTAAGTGGTTTAAATTTCATAAAGATTCAAAACATATAATGTGTTTACCTATACATTTTATGAATATATCAACAAATTTTATAAAAAAAATCACCTAATCGGCGATACCTAATTTGCTCACACATGTCTAGAAAGTGTAGCAATATATTTTGCTTCTACATAATGTACATTCACATTCGTTTATTTAAATTAAAAAAATATTAGGGGTTAAATGGTTTAGGTACATCTAAGATTTTAAACTTAGAAGGCCCACGTGTTTGAAGTTGGTTTTTAGGTTGGTTGGTTGGGCGTTAAGTTTATCTTGTTTGCATATTAATGTTAGAATGCGAGGTTACAAATTGTTTTTCTTTTCTTTCCTTTCGTCCCATTATGGTGTACGATGCAGTAGGTACTAATAATCACCTTGAATAACAACTTGTAGATATTATTTGATACACTTATCGGTCATATTTTTTGACTACTAATAATACGCAGTTACAGTTTTTGCCAATACAAGTATTTATACTATAAACTACACAGAAATATTGCTTCCAGATAAGCCTCGACCTGTCAATACCTTTCATAAAAATACCAGTAAAGAAAACTATGAACTCCGTGTACGGAATGACGGTAAGTTAATTTTAAGTTAATTTAAATTAATATAATAATTTAAATTAAGGGCCTACATCAATATTATCGTATATCATCGCCGACACGTACATATTAACACAGCCAGTAGGCACAGAAAATGAAGAATTAGGGATACTTTTCCTATTTACTCAAAATCTACTAAATATATTTTAATTCTGATCCACGTGTTTCTATACATAATAGTTACCTATGTTTTTAAAGTTATTTCATTAGTTAATACGCGATAATAGACCGACAAATGAAAAAAATAAAAAATTTGAGAGGTTGTTTCGCCAAGATTTTCTATTGAGAAAACTTTTTTCAATCGCGTTTCTGAGTTCATGCGATCCTAGATCATATATTGAAAAAACATATACTTAAAAATTAGAGCTCTAGCCATTCAATTTAAAGAAACAATGAAAACTTCGTACATAGAAAAATGCACGAAGCTATTTTGGTATCCTCTTAAGTTAATTTAAATTAAATTATACTGTACATTTTTCTTTTCTTCTTGGTACAGATCAGTGGCGTAGCTACCTAGGGGCTAGGGCGGGGCAGTGCCTCGGGGCCCTCGAATCCGTATTCATACGGCAAACCACATTTTATTAGACTCTAAACTAACTTTAGCCTGAACACCTATTTACTATCTGGTATATTTGTGGCTTTTTTAAGGATTGGCTATTTCATATTTTTTCAGTTTACATAGAAAGGCCCCATTTTTTAAATTTGCCCCAGGGCCCTTTGTTGCCTAGCTACGCCACTGGTACAGATTAAATTGAGATTTAATTGGGCGGGACAGTTGCATACTTGCGTAATTTAATTAGCATACTATGCTGAACATGCGGTTTATTATTCAGATTTATTTCAAGTTTTTGATACAATATTTACGCTGATGTCTTTTTAACTTGCGCTTAAGAAAACATTATTTCTTGAAGATTTTATGTCACAGGAATTCCCGTCAATAAACATAAATCCTGCTTCTCTGGCGCTCGGTGGAGCAGTCTTGTTGGGAACAACTATCTTCATTCCATTTCTTCTAAAGAATTACGTAAAACAGCAAGAATACTACCGGTATTCCAGATGTGAGTAAATAATATTATTAACATATTTTTATTAGCTTCGTAATTATCTATCTACGTATCAATTTATTTATCAGAATCTTGGAAAGTTATTATTACCCACTGGTGATTCACCTGAAATTTTGCAGTAATACAATAATTACAAAATATACAATAGATATATTACTGCGTTGTTTTGGAAATTGCTGAATATGTTCTTGAGATAGATTCATGTAAAACTTAAATTCCTAAAATTAGTTATAATTAGCTTCTATTATGACGCAAAAAATGATGTATCCTAATGATACAATATATCATCATTAGGCTAAAATCAATCACGCGTTGCATAACATTACTGAAAATTTTTGTTTAATAAGTAGGTATACCAACACTTTAAATAACATTTTACCAAAATTAAAAACAATACAAGATTATTATGATCATATTTATTACTACAACAAAAAATTCGTTAAGCACAGCGGCCGCAACAGCCTGGTTTTAGTTTTTTATGTTTAAAAGGTTTTAAAGACGTACAAGATGGTTTTCTACACTTGAGTTTTTGAGGTTCCACGATCCCTGTATCTGCAGGCAAATATTGCGTCTCGACGTGAATGAAATTTTTCCTTTTCCTTGGTGCTAGATCAAAGCAACCAAAAGGAGGCGTATATTCAATATCCCATGACGCATTACTGGACAAAGAACTCAATGATTCTTCCTGACAAATACACCCTGGTTCTTTGAACGCTGGACAGCTATCAATAACCCTATCTATTGCAGATAGATCGTTACAGAAGACATCCATATATGCACATTTGCAAATATCCTCCACAGCTTCAGCCAAAGCTTTCCTGATCTCTGCATCTCTTTGCTTCTTCAGTTTGACCATTTTTCTTGCCTCGACCTTCGCTTGTTCCTCTGGACTTCGTTTCTTTATAATTTTAAAGACCATTGGATCACAATCTACGTACGGATCTTCATTCGATGCTATTTCTGTCAGATCTTTCAATGGATTTACCTGGAAATAGAACCTTTATGAAGCGTATTTATCTGTGTCAAGAAATATTCTTAGTGTATTATGTAGTGATGGAAAATTCGAAAGTAAATATTGATGAAATTGGACAGGATTGAGTAACTATTTAATTATTATCAGCATTTGATTGTATACCTGTATAGTAAATACGTCGCCTTTCCTTTGAACTCTGAGTGCAGGTTTAGGGTCTAGTGGATCTTCAGGTTCAGAATCACCTCCACCGAGATCAGTGCCTGGCCGGCGACCTTTCTTTTTCTTCTTTTTATTTTTGTCCTTTTCAGTACCACCACGGGGACATTTGAACGTCATCAGTTTAGCTACACTCTTGCCAATACCTCCTGGAGTCCAACCACGTCGAGGCTACATTAAAAATAATAATTAAGTAGCTACATAATAATTCTCATGAAAACTTTTTTAGTAATAGAGCTTAACTAACTTAAAGGTGCCGACAAATTGCAACTTGATCACAATACTTTGTAAGCATTTTAGAGTCAAAGTCAAAGTCAAAGTCAAAATATTTTATTTCAAGTTGGCATGTTTTACAAGCTCTTTTGAAACGTCAGAAACTAGGTGTCTGTTCCAAACGCGGATCCTATGGAGAAGAACAGACAAGAAACTCCATGGATTTTTTTTTTCCATTTCCTTTCATTTTTTTTTTTTCAACAATATTATACATAATTGTATCAGGGGTGTGAGAATGATGCCGATCAGTACTATCACGACTAACTAAAACTAACTTTTTTTTAAAACTAAAACTAACTTAATAATAAAATAGCCTTGTTGGAGCAAATCGACCAGTCCCAGCAGAAGGCACCCGTTCACGAGTATAACGCACACATCAACCCCGCACAGCTCGACCATTTTGTAGGGAACCGTGCGACCCGACGTGCAACGCTACCAACTTCGAGACATTTGAGTGAGCATGACGAAGTCGCTCCGTTGGACAGTACACAAAGCATTTAGTTTCCATTTTTTTGTCGACGACGTTATTCAGTTAAACTTGCTAGCTATTTTATTTGTAATATTATATGTATAGATTACTAGCTGACCCGGCAAACGTTGTTTTGCCATACTAAAAAAAAAGTTTTGAAAAATAGATGTTGGCCGATTCTCAGACCTAGAGGATATGTACACAAAATTTCAGGAAAATCGGTCGAGCCGTTTCGGAGGAGTACGGTAACTAACACTGTGACACGGGAATTTTATATATTAGATGTTGCATATTTATGATAGAAACATATTTCTTTCAAGTGATTACCATTAAATAAAAACATTATGACTACATACCTTCATCCCGGGTACATCGGTAGCGTTCCACAACCATCCCATATTAGATGGTACTGGGAACCCAGGCTTGAGATACATACATGGTTTATGACCAATTTGTACACCTAGATTGAGAGATAAAGAATACATTAAGGGAATTATATTCTCAACGAAAAATAATTCATTACCACCACTAATAGAAACTGACTCTGAACTAAAAGATTTACTTCTCACTTGAATATTAAAAGCTCGAATCTTATATTATTAGGATAAATACATTAAAACATAGATGAAACTTACCTGGATGTACATCACCAAAGCTATAGTTATATTTTGAAGAATTCTTCTTTTTTTTCTTCTTATCTCCATCTTCTTCGTCTGCCATCTTGAAATATTACAATTTGCACCTATATAAAATGCAAAATATAGAAGCAGGTGAGTAGAACAGTTCTATCTTCCATATAATTAAAAATTGGTCAAGTGCGAGTCGGACTCGCTCACGAAGTGTTCCGTACCATTATCTATGCAACATAAGGCAACATTATTAGTATCGAGCAAGAAACGGTAAAAAAATCATGTTTGTTGTATGGGAGCCCCCCTTAAATATTTATTTTATTTTATTTTTAGTATTTGTTGTTATAGCGGCAATAGAAATACATCATCTGTGAAAATTTCAACTGTCTAGCTATCACCGTTCTTGAGATACAGCCTGGTGACAGACGGACGGACGGACAGCGAAGTCTCAGTAATAGGGTCCCGTTTTTACCCTTTGGGTACGGAACCCTAAAAATGGTTATTTCTTACTATATATCCTTAGGTTGTCCGTTCTTTAACGGTTCTCGTGGTCGAGTGATTCATGTAACCGACTGCCGTTCACGAGGTCGCGGGTTCAATTCCCGCAGGGGGCAATTATTTGTGTGATATTTATAAATGTCATACAAATGTATCATAAATATGTATTTACAAAAGAAAAGTAATTGATGTAGTCTATCCGTATTTGGGTACACATGACACAAGCGTATAAACTTAGCTTGGACGGACCAGAGGACGTTATGTGAAATGTTCGTAAATTTTTATATTTTTAGAAAATGTTAATAAACGTGAAAGTATGCGAGATGATACGGGTGGATGAAAGTAAGGATGATTATTGCTCTTTCGCACAAAAACTTATGAATGGATTTTTATAACATTATACAATTATCTAACTAGATAATTGTATAATGTTATAAAAATCCATTATTAACTAATAATCACTATAACACAGAGGCTAAATGATAAAATCATACTGAATGCCAAAAAGCGAGCAGTAAATAAAAGGGCATGCGAAACCGCAGACATTAGCCTGCCTGTTTAGATAAAAGTACATTATAGAAGTAGATTGAAACAAGAAATGTATGATGGTATTGTATATAATGACAGTTGCTCAAATTAATGGGTTACAAAGTAAAATATCAATGAATTCGTAATATTATTTCTTATCTTCTCTCTTGCCTTTTTCTTGAATTGCTAATTTGTGTAAACCACAACACTCCCTACCCATCAAAGACATTAACACCTGTTCTTTATCACAGCATCTTCTCTCAGTATCAACATTAAACTTATTAACACAACGCAAATCATTATCTTTTTGATACTTCATATATTCTTTTAAAGCTCTTTTTATTCTTTCGTATTCTTTAGAGCAACAGACTTTGCCAGCATCACTGTAGCTAGGTGGTTCGACAGGTAAAGCTGCGTTCTTGTACATTCTAGCGAAACCATCAGGTACAGAGCAAGGTCTGCCTAGAACAGGACATGGGCCAAGTTTTATTGGTGGTAATCCATACGGCAAAGGTTCTGATTCATCTTCATCGTCTTCTTTTTTATTCTCTTCTTCTTCATTCTTCATCATCGTCACTGGACAGGTACTTTTATGTTTATAAAGTGGACAATAAGGTTTATGAGCTTTTCTTGACGCTATATTCGTCGTTTCAGTTATACAATTACAATCAAATGTCTTGCACGGTGGAGAGGGTTTCACAGGGTTACAACTACAATCCTTTTCATCTTTAGATTCTACGTTTACGTTATATACTTGCTGTGTTCTACTATTTCTTGGCATTTCTGCATTATATATCCACGGATTGTTCATATTACCCATGTTGCGTGATGAATCTTTACCTACTGAAGAATGAGCTGTACCATCGCACGTGTATGCTTGTGAATGACAAACACCACAAACATTGTTATTCTGACTATCCTGAATTCTATTTCTTGTATCCTCACAATTCCTGTCATTTTGTCCGCCATAAGATGCATTAAAACAATCTTCTACAATATAATCTCTTCTAAATACAGCATCTTTATAATTTGAAACTTTTGTGACATATTGGATTTGGGTTTTACTAGATTTTGGAGTAGCTCCAGTTTCGAAATGTTTTTTTGTCTTATCCTCACAGGTGTCACCAGGCTCAGTGAATCCACCACAGCCAGAGCATTTCGCTTTATCTGTCGCGTCATACGTATCTTTGGTGTTATTTTGAAGACAATCCTCTCTATGCCAACGATCATCCTTGCAACTACATGTGCCACAAATCTTTTTAGTACTTTCCCCTTTATTGTCAGTAATATTTCCAGCTTTTGATTTGTAAGTTTCCAAAGTTCTTATGTAAGTTCTCACTTTATGAGCCAAGGCACAACTAGCATTACCGCATGGTCCTTTTATGTCGCCCATTCTAATTTTATTTATAGGATATTTCTTTTCAGGAGATTTAGTTTCGCTACTATGCTGACAAGGATATTTATCTGCCGCTGCAGCAGCACAGCTTTGTAATTCTGTGCATACTTCAATTTTTGTTTGTGCACTATCGAGTGCTGTTGGATCTTCTAGAGTAGCTGTTTCGTAAAGAGTACCCGCCATACAGAAATTAGGATCATCACCTTCTATCCTTTTGCATTCAAAGGTGCTAGGCGTTTTATCAGTTCTAAAACAAAACTTATCAGGATCTTTTAGCATTTGCTGAAAATCAGTAGTAATTGCAGCCCCTAAAGCACTCATCCGCAATATGAAAATAACCTCGCCAGCTTGATTACAACAGCATTCATGGTACAATGTCAGAACTTCTTTGAGTGTTATAGGAACATGCTTCTTAGTAACATCTGCGGTTTCTTTCAAATAGTGGAAGAATTTTGTATGCCAATACATAGTACCTATTCCAACGTATATTTTATTTGGGAGTTCCTTTTCATCATCGTTCCATACTTCTACTTCGAGTGGAAACTTGCTAAGTAACGTGAGTACAGTATCAGGATATGAAGGAAATAAATAAGATTTACCAACTCGAATTGTTCTTGACCATTGTTTGCGACCTGTTTCAGTAGTTTCTATTATATCTTTTCTTTCTACATCATTAACTACCATTTGTGATTCTTTCACAATAAACTCGATAGTTGGTCCAAACTTTAGTTTGACTATGAGATTCTTATCGTCTGTGCTCTCTTCACTGTCTGCATGTGTGAACACGACGACTTTGTCTATGAAAATCTCGAGCATGTACATTTGTTCCATGACCTGCAGATTTCAATATTTTCTGGTAAGACTACTCCATTTCTATATTTAGATACGATTTCTTCGAAAAATTTAAGAACAATGTCTTGCGATTTCTTGTAAAATGATCATTATTTATATTATAAAAAAACCGCAAAAATCGAACAACGCAAAGAAAAATGTATGTTTTTCGTCCATCAACTATGTATCTCGAAAACATAACAAGGAGTAATTTTACATTATTTATTTATTAATTTTTGCAATTGACTTGCTATATGGTGCAAACCGCTCAATAGATGGCAGAAGGCATAGTACAAAAACATCAATGCGATGTTTATCTTACATTGAGAAGAATATAGTGGAAGACTTGGTAAACGTGTCATTGTGCGGGAACAATGATAGCTCAGGTGGAATAGCAACGAAACGGTATTCCGAGGTAATAGGTTTGAGTCCCGCTCATGGTTATCATTTTTCCCACTATAATTTAGTTTATTAAGGGGTAATTTAGTGAAAATATATACTTACGGTAATCTAAAGCTGTTGTTCTCTTCTCAGATCATGAATTCATATTTGTAGACACTGATAATTTTATTTTGTAACCCAAAATATGTGTATTATTTGATGTTATTCGGTTATGCAACTGACATTTCTTGATGTTAGAGATTTCTTGAAATTGGAATCATGGCCTCCTGTTTTTACTTTTATTTATTGTTGTTTATTTTTTATTGTAGAGTATGCATGAAATTTCTAAAAGTCTATGGTTTGTTTAAAGTAAAACTGAATTGGTTATCAGATAAAAACGTTTTTCACATTTAACTGTGGATCGATATATCGATAAAGGTATGTTTGGTGGGCCAAATATGTTACAATTACCTGTGTTTTTCTCACAAACAATTGTCCTGTGTAGAAATCGTACCCGCTACCTCGTATTCGTAAGTCGGTTACACTTCTATTGAACCATGAGGTTTGCTAAAGACATTGAATGAAACATCCGTGAACATTTTATTTGTTAACATAATACTTATTCCTCATTCCATTTATATGAATTACAGTGCTAGATAATGCAGAGTTTGGTGCTGAAGCAATGTTAGACTTTGCCCAGCAGATGTTCATGAATAACCATGGTATTAGAGGTTGTCCATTGAGGTTAGCCTGCTGGGCAGCACAGAAGCAAGTTACAGATCCTCGAGCAATACTTAGTCAAATTGTTAGGTAAGACATCTTCCCTTCACAACCCACTGTTGGGCTCGGGCCTCTTCTACATCGAAAGGGTATTTGGTCTACTGTGCAGCGCTGACACACACACCTGGTGTTGGTATAAGGTTTATTTTTCTAGATTTCCGTCTCTTACAGAATATGTTTATCTGACAGGCCTCGGTTCAGGTAACTGACTGCCGTTCACGAGGTCGCGGCTTCGATTCCCGTTTGGGACAATCATTTGTGTGTCATATAAATGTTTGTTCTGCGTCTGGGTGTTTCTATGTATTATAAGTATGTATTTACAAAAGAAAAGTAGTTTATGTAGTATATCCGTATTGTGGTTACCAAATGTACCCATAACACAAGCATAGAAGCTTAGGTTGGGACCAGAGGACTTTGTGTGAAATGTCCATGAATATTTATTTATTTACTAGCTGCCCCGGCAAACGTTGTTTTGCCATACAATTCTGTATAAAATAAAATTTCATCAAAATCGGTCCAGCCAATTTGTAGCCTATGTGTTATGCTGATGTATAAGCTATATTGTGGTAAAGTTTCATTCAAATCCATTCAGTAGTTTTTACGTGAAAGAGTAACAAACATCCATACATACAAACTTTCGCCTTTATAATATTAGTAGGATTATCTCTTTGCTGACTTTTGCACGTCATGAAATGGGGTGTTGACACTTGTATTCTTAATCATAACCACACGGATTACGTAAGACATCTTGCTATCGATATCTATCTATACACGTAATAAAATTAGCTGACAGGTAATTTGTTCTCGTTAATCACAAGAACTATTGGTTGGGATTGAAAAATTCCTTTCATTTTGATTACTCCATTTATCGAGGATTATTATAGGTCATTTAATATGACACTGAATTAGACACAAATGAAATCGCTACCGAAATCGAACTTATACTTAAAAATGGCTTTTATAAACTTTATGAAACCTTGGATATGTTTGGAATTTTACACTTTCTTGTGCTGTCACTTTATCCTTAACTATGATCCTTAATAAGATTTCCAAAGTTATTTGTTTTAGTCTAGTGCCAAATATGAATATTATTTAATATTTTCCAGTAACAAACTCCTGTCAACAATGGTAAACTCTTCAGCGGTGGAAGACGCCATGATCTCTGGCATACATGGACGAAGTTGCAACAGTTATGGGCCTTGTCCACTACAAGAACATCACGTACCCTTGATAATAAACAACTTAGCATTATTTACCAACAACCCCTTCATTCTTAGCCCTTAAACAAGGAATTTTCTGTCAACGTTATAATGGCAGGATCTCGCGAACTTTTACCATTAGCAAAATATTGATACTTTTTTTAAAAATAATATAATTCTGTTACAATCTTCCAAATTATCTAAAGAAAAGGTGGTCCCGCGGCTATGACGTTGACAATTTTTGGGGTAATCATCACAATGGCGAAACCACATAAACGTCTTAATTGCACTTAATGGCACCAAGCTATCATTCTCCACTCCAATATCACGCGAATAGAAGT
Source organism: Orgyia antiqua (assembly GCA_916999025.1). Lineage (NCBI taxonomy): Eukaryota > Metazoa > Arthropoda > Insecta > Lepidoptera > Erebidae > Orgyia > Orgyia antiqua. The sequence goes on from OU779870.1 coordinate 19,509,463, forward strand.
CATTTAATAAAACAAGATACTTTTTTCTTAACCTTTATTATCATTTAGGTACAATACCTTAAGTTACATTTTAAATATTTTACGTAGGTTACATTTATTAAAAAAAAAAATCTGTAAATAAAATTACATGTTAGCAAAGCATGTGCATAGCCATGTAGGTATATATTTTAGGACTATTTGCGATAAAATTTTCGGTATTTCAGAAGAGAGGATAATTTAACCCGACGACGTTTCCCAATCGCGTCCATTGTGACTGAAAATACTCTGAAACTACGGACTAAAATTTAAACCAATATTTAAATCCTCAAAAAGTGGTTAAATTTGAACTATTACATTCGTCATATACCTACAATAACCTCTTCCTCTTTTTTGCAAGTCAGTTAAAAAAGGAGTGTTATTCTATCATCACATGTATGTAACTTTATGGGCGTCACAAACTGCATATTAATATATATTACTATAACAAGACAGAGACAGATGTATATAGAAAAGAGCCGAAGGGAGAGATATATCTGTCCGCGAAATAATAAGTACAGAATATCTCGGTATATTCATGTAATATATCTGTCTCTTTCACGCTATATTAATATATCGTAATAATATGTCGTATGTTTTATGTGCCTGCCGCTAAAATCTGCAATACGGAATAATTTAATGATAATAAATAAGATTTACTAAAAGAAATTGTAATTTATTTATTGATGTAAATTATTTTATTAGATTCGAAATAATAAAGAGAATAAATTAATTAATCTTAGATTTTATTTATTACCTACTGAAATAACCTTACTTCTTTTGGAGATTACCGATTTAATTTTAAACGCTATTTTTATAAAATTAAAGTGTGCACCGGCCCTTATTTATCATTTATTTAAAACAATAGTTAGGTTTAATCACAGTCAACAGTACTACAACCAACAGTAAGTAAAGTATTTTTAAATACAGATCTACCAGATAGAGCGTCTATGGCTACTTTACTCATTCGACTTGAAACCAAGTAAAGGTCATTCTGTGCTTGAAATACGGGCCACAGATTATATTTAACCATATACTAATAAAACAGGTTTTCTCTTTCCAACGGAATACTTGTTTTTTTGTGCGTAAAAGTGAGTTTTGTAGTTTGCAAGAACTACGTCATGTCACATAAAATAAATACCATATTTATAACACAAGCATATAAGCTTAGCTTGGGACCAGAGGACTTTGTGTGAAATGTCCATGAATTTATCTATTACTATCTGACCCGGCAAACGTTGTTTTGCCATACAAATGTCAGTTATTTGAAAAATAGATGTTGTCCGATTCTCAGACCTACTGAATAGGCACGTAAAATTTCATAAAAATCGGTCAAGCCGTTTCGGAGGAGTACGGTAACTGACACGTGAATTTTTTAAACAAGATTTATTTATTTATAAATTTTTTTTAGACCCTGATGATACAGCCAGACTAAAGTTACGCAAAAGCTCTATCCGTTAAATCTGTGTTTCTAAACATAACTATTAAGAACTGATAGAGCCGTTCATAATAGAAGCCATACTTGTTCTATGTAGTTTCGTTGCGTAGTCGAATGGTGTATGTCCTAGAATATCTTTTATATCAAGCCGGGCGCCTTGCTTGATTAAATATTCAACTGCACTTTGACAGTTACATAGTACAGCCTGAAATAAAAACATATAAAATGACTCTCTCTCTCTCTCTCTCTTTCTATCTCTCTATCTCTCTCTCTCCAGCCCATTAACGTTCTATGGTCACAAGTGTCACGACCCCATCTCCTCCAATGGATGCAATAAAAGTCAGCTAAGGGATATTGCATACAAATAACGTTCTCTGTGAGAGACTACTCGAAAATAGACCCTGTGCCAACACGTCTGGTAAGCGCGGCACAGTAGACCATAATTCCTCCTAAAGTTGAGGAGGCCCGTGCCCAACCGTGGGACGTAAATAGGCTGGATAGAGGTGAGGAAACAGGGGTAAGAGAATGATGATCGGTGATTGTAGCATCAACTGATATACCTAAACTATGAAATTTTCAGCACTCTAGATGTCACTGTTCCTAAGATACAGCTGGTCACGGATAGGCAGCGAGGCCTTAATAATAGGGTTCCATTTTAAGTGTTATTATACTAACCTTATGCAACGGCGTCTGGTACAATTCATCTCTTACATCAAAATCAGCACCAGCTAGTTTCAATGATTGCAACTTGCTAACAGCACCGCTCTTAATGGCTGACGTCATGATCTCAGTAACAGGAGCAATATCTGAACTACCGAGATGAGCACCGCATTTTAGGAGGATATTAATGATATGTGGATCGTCGCAGAGCACAGCTGTGATTAGTGGACCTTCGCCGTTTCTGAAAGTAGTAAGTTTTTCAATCTAATGCAAAAACTTAGGTATTAAAAACACTTCACACAACGTTCCCACGTCCCAAAATAATCTACATTTCTATGGTTGTATTATAGGTACCACCATACAGATATGTAAAATAAATATCGCCACTCCATTTCTTTTTCAGTGCTGTAAGAAGCGAAGGGACTAACACCAGTTAACATCAACTGTGAAAATTGGAAAACTCGAAACTAGACCCTATGCCAACACACCTGATCAGTACGGCATAATGGATCAAAAACCCTCCTGAAGTGAAAGAAGACTATCTCCAACAGAGGGACGTAAATGGGCTAGAAAGAAAGCAGCATCATAACTGATTTTCTTAATCAGTTATGACATTAAAATGTCTTAAAGCTATGAAAAATATGTAGGTACTAACTTCGTTTTAATGTGTACATTGGCACCGTTTTTTAACAGAAACTCAACAATTTGCGGATTCCCATGCAATATGGCTTCGTGAAGTGGCGTTTTGCCTTCAGTGTCTACTGCATTTACATCAGCACCCATATCTAAAAGCAATACAGTATACCTATAAATACCCATCGAGTTCGCGTTTACAAGTAAGAACTCGAACTCAAATTTGTATTGCAAAATAAGTGTGTTTCTCTTTCCAGCCCATTTACGTCCCACTGTTGGGCACGGGCCTCCTCCACTTTGGGAGGGATTATGGTCTACTGTGTGACGCTGACCAGGCGTGTTGGCACAGGATTTATTTTCGAGTTTTCCATCTCAGAGTATGTTATCTGTGTGCAATATCCCTTAGCTGACTTTTACAGCACCCTGCGGAGGAGATGAGGTGGTGACACTTGTGTTCTTAATCCGTCACCACACGGAGAGTGTACTTTAGGATGATAAAATACATAAAAAGTGCTTTTGACTTAAGACTTTTACAGGCATAGCAATGTTAGTTTATGTTAGTAGGTTATTAGTGCTAAAATATAAGTATATAAATACAAGTGAGAACAAAACATATGTATTTCTACGTAAGCAAAACACATAAACGTAATTACGGGGTAGGGGAAGTGTTTTTAAGGATTTAACCCTCCCGAATAGTTGAAAATGACCTACATAAAAATTTGAGATTTTTCTCAAATAACGCGCTAAAACGAATCACTTACCTAAAAGTTTCTTAACCACAGCCTCATCACCTTGCTTAATACCGTACAGAAGTAGAGAAGTAAACACATTGTCAGTCACTTCATCAAGTATCTTCGTCGACTGAATGTTGAGACTAGAGGCCAAAGCTTCTTTCAATGTTTGATCCTGAATTTAACATTTGCATTTTATTTTAACAATTTAAAAAACTGTTAACAGTTTTTTAAATTGTTAAAATAAAATGCAGTAGGTTAGACTTTAAAGTCTGCATTGAATTATATATAAGTATAGTACATATAAGGCCAATTATAAGTTTTCACATCTATATTGCAATTGTTAAATAGATTTTGTCGAATAATGACACAACTCAAATAATTTTATATTGGGCTTGCTATCCAGATTAAACATTTTAAAATAAACTAAACCAATGAAATAACATTGGACCGACTTTCAGGCTAAGACTGATGTAAGATTTTTCGCACAAATAAATTTTTTTTAAACATATACACAAACTTAAACAGCTTAAGCAGCTAAACAGCTTAAAAGTATTTCTTAACTATTAAACAATTCAATGGAAACACACACATTGTTTATTCAGTTTTATCAGCTGAATATCACGTCTCCTATCAGAACAGAAATTAATCTAAATAAAAGTAAAAGCATAGCGAGTCAATCGCAAAATATTAATAAACTAAATAAAAGTGTTCAATAGAATAGCGACTAGGTTGCAATAAAGCAAAATTTGTGTCGTTTAAACTTCTCTGCAGAATGTACTACCTAAAACTACAGCAGTAATTCGAACTAAATCGTTTATGAATCGTGTAATATGTAACACAGGAATAATTACATACCTGTAGATCCATAGATGTTACATTGGTCAATTCACCTCTGATATTTTGTCCCATCATCTGCAAGCAAATACAATCCTTATTATGGAAGCGAAAGTTGGTATAGATATTTATTACTCTTTCATACAAAAACCAGTATTATTTTTTATGAAAATTTACAATTATACCTAAAAGCCAAGGAACAGCCTATAAATGTGGATGTTTGCTAGTAAAATAACAATAAAGTAGTTGGTAGTGGATTTGACTTTCATTTTAAATGTATTGTATATTTATTTATGGTCTTATTCATAACTAGATGTTACCCGCGACTCCGTCCGCGTGGAATTTGGAAAATTTTTTTTCGCAATAGAAGGTAGCCTATGTCCTTTCTCAGGGTCTAAAGATTGTCTGTGCCAAATTTCATCAAAATCGGTTGAGAGGTTTAAGCGGGAAAGCGTAACAAACAGACAGAGTTACTTTCGCATTTATAATATTAGTAGGGATGACTTATCGGAGGTTTACAAGTTCGCTAAAATCGGTTCGCAAGAATTGTCAAAAATTGTTATTCATAATAGTCTTTTTACGCTAAAACGTTTATTAGCTCTCCGATAAAATCTCCGTTTAAACCTCCGATAAGTCATTATGAATAAGACCATTAGTATTTAGGATGACTAATCGTTAATAGACAAGCCACAAAGTCCTACTTTATTTATCAACTAGCTGTTGCCCGCGACTTCAAAACCGAATCAAACCTTAACAAACAGAAGTTAACTACTTCACTCGATAGATGGCGTTGCACAGTTTTTAAATCGCGCTATGGTTTCGTTCCACACATTAACACTTAAACTCGTTAATATTTTTACTGTATCTTGAACTCGTTTTCACATTTATAAATTAGTAAGGATATGAACAAAATTCATCATTTTGATTTGTCCTAAACAACGAGAGTAGAATGAGAAGCTATTTGTTAGTTCCATAAGATAAACAACGTGTTTGTTTAATGTTTTCTTATCAAACACAGAAATATCACAAATAATAATAACCATTAACCATATGAATAGTTGTGTTTACACATTATTGTTTGTAACTGGTTAGGAATCGAGGTAACTGTCGAGTAAATAGAATCATTACTACCTATTAAGCTTCAAGGCTAGTACACAACGATAATTTATTATTCTATTAAGAGGGCGCGTGCCCGATATAAATTTTCCTTAGGAATGGATAAACAACATCTATAGGTATAATAAAATTGAAACAGACAAATGTTTGATCACGCTAAACTTCTGGCTTCTGGTTGGAATAAAAAAGAATCTCTTTGGGTTGGATATTCCATTCATGCTACATTTAGTAACTGACTGTAGTACATTACAACAAACTAGTAGTACATTACAATAAGAGCGGAGAAGAAACCAAAATGCTACCCAAGCCCAAAGATATTATCATTACGTGGTTAAAGTCGCGGACACAGCAAGCATTTTAATAAAAATGTATTTGCTTCAGTCCAATCTTTTTTAAAAATTAATAAATCGAATTATGGTAGAAAAAATTATTACCGCAAGCATTCAAAGCAAGCAAATGCAAAATTAATAAATTAGTTTAACATCACGCCATTTTCCAATGGGGGGTAGGCAGAGACAGGGCAGGATAGTCTCTGCCTATAGTCTCATATTCTTATATGTTATTAATATTAAAAAAATCAGTCTTGGCATAAATATTTATTTAATGGCCGTTGCAATAACAATAAAACCTTCGTCACGTACATAGTTTTATAGCGTATTTTAGTTTCAGTACAGAACTTGATTATATTATGAAGTAAATAAAAACTTAATGGATAATGTAAAATTATCTCTTCCGTGAAACTGAGCTAAGTTTTGTATAATAATTGGCAATTGAATGTTATTTACAGTAATGTAAAACTATGTTATTACGAAATTTTGGCTAATATCATAACCATCATCATGGTATATTAAAACACATGTCAAAACCTCCTATTATTGACTACTGTGTTTAATGTTGTGACCCCAATGATTGAAATAAAAATATACAGTGGTTTATATAAACAAAATATAGGTAAACGTAAAGCATGGGCATCATCAGAATTTAGTTTCGGGATTTTAAGCTGAAAACGCACTAAACTTAAAGGGGGAATTCACCCTCAAACGCTCTCCCCTGAAGATTCAAGATATAAAGATACTCACCTCAATTTTCTCCTGGTACGTAAGTTCAGTCTTAGATAGGACATAGGAGAGTTTGGTAAGAGCGGCCTCTGGCGTCATATCGTAGCCAGATATTACACCAGCTTTTGCTATTGCCTGGAAATAAACCAGATACACAAAGACCATAACCTAAATAATATCATAAACGTATATAAATAACACAGAATAATAAAATCATTGCATCATTTCATAATCTAAGTACCTACTTATAATGTTTAAAATAAAGTCGTGATATTACATAATTTTTTAACTCGAAAACAGCTGCTCAGTTTTGCTGTCAGATTCATTTACTAGATTCTTAGCACTCAATAAAAATCTGATAAAAATTTTAACACCTTAAAAGTGATCTTGGAATGTATTATCAGTTTTATCATCTTCCCATATTGGGTTATCGGTAAGAACATTATAAGGTCATACAGCTTAAGGAATCACCCAAGCAGACTCAACTTGTAGCGATATTACGTCATGATAGCCGATCTTATTATTATCTTATTCAAATAACTAATAAATATAAGTAAATGTTCATGAACATTTCACTCAACGCCCCTTGGTCCCAAGCTAAGCTTATATGCTTGACCAGAATACAGATATAATACATAAACTACTTTTTTTTGGTAAATACATACTTATAATACATAGACACACCCAGACACAGAACAGACATTTGTATGAAAATTATAAATATCACACAAATTAATGTCCCGAGTGGGAATCGAACCCGTGACCTCGTGAACTGCATTCCGTTACATAAACCACTATACCACGAGGCCCGTCAAATAATAATAACTAAATGCCTGCTATTTATTATACTTACACAGTGCTAAAACTAATAATGAATTTGATTTGAATCTCTCGAATTATTTATCTATCCTACTAGAGGGATAACTCTAAAATAAGCATATTATTATAACAATTGATTTGCTAAATTACATTAAACCAGGACGCAGACTTTTTAATAGTAATAATTTATTAGTAAACAGGCACAAAACAAAAAGTGTTTTACCTGTCCAGTAGCATATAGCGCTGCCACAGACCCAGTATGACATTGCGTGATGTTCACAATAATGACTCCTCTGCTGACAGCATTCTGCAGCACCTCCAGGATATCGTGACGATTCGAGGGAATGTTACCAGCACCGTACGTTTCAATCACTAGACCTGTAGTTATATAATCGGAGTTTTTGTAATAAAGTGGCATAACTCAAAAATAAATCCAGGTTTTAGTAAAAACTATTGCATTTGTCAGTAATTATTTCATGATCAGTCTACAGTTTATTGTCATCGATCATGCAATTTTGTTATAATAAATTGTATTATTTTAAGCCACACGTGAATTCACGCCCATTCATATTGAAATGGCTGTACTATAAAAAATACTTATATCATCATGATTTTATCCACGTATCCACGCTTCAATAGTAGCCAGTATATGGATACTTCGCACAATATCTTCTGGTCCGTTACATGAACTACTAGAAAAGAAAAGCCCATCAAATTCAGTAAATAAGGTGTTAATAATTATTTTAATAAGTTAATATAAACTAATATTACAGAGCTGAAGAGTTTGATTGTTTGTTGTTTGATCTGACGCGCTGATTTCCGGAACCACACTGGTCTAATTCCAAAAATTATTTTAGTGTTGGATAGTACAATAAATTTTTATTTTAATAATTAAAATTAGTAAATTTTTCTTTCCTCTCAGTCTATCCAAATGAAGAGATCGCAACTTGCGATAAGACCGCCTATTGTACTTCTAATATATAAAATTCACGTGTCACAGTGTTAGTTACCGTACTCCTCCGAAACGGCTTGACCGATTTTTATGAAATTTTACATGCATATTCAGTAGGTCTGAGAATCGGCCAACATCTATTTTTCAACCCTTTTTTTGTTTAGTATGGCAAAACAACGTTTGCCGCGTCAGCTAGTATCTAGATAAATTCTAAAATTGTATAATATTAATTACCTACTTACTGTATTATATAATATAAATAAATATAAATATTCATGGACATTTCACACATCGTCCTCTGGTCCCAAGCTAAGCTTATTATGCTTGTGTTATGGGTACCAGAATACGGATATAATACATATACTACTTTTCTTTTGTAAATACATACTTATAATACATAGAAAACACCCAGACGTAGTACAAACATTTGTATGACATTTATGAATATCACACAAATAATTGTCCCAAGCGGGAATCGAACCCGCGACCTTGTGAACGGCAGTCCAGTACATGAACCACTACGCCACGAAGCCCGTCAAATATATATACCTATATATATATACCTACTGTATTATATTACTGTATTATATTATACTATATTATATATACCTACTGTATTATACTTATTAAGATGTACAATAAAGAGTATTCTATTCTATTCTTCTATCGCTGCGATCAATAAGAACAAAGCATTAGCGAAAAATGTCACAAGAACGGGGAATTTTTATCTAAATTCCACGCCTACGAAGTCGCGAGCAACAGCTAGATTGTTAATAATATACCTTGGAGTGGTGGCTGACAAGCTGATCTTACAGCTTCTACTCCTATACTAGGAAACATTCGCAACAACCCCACGTTTCTTGACATCTTGGCGTGGAGACGAAACTTCTCGATCACCGTTGGTTTAAAGATGGCTGACTTATTCACTTCCATATCAAGTCCAACTTTAACAATCGGCTCAGCATTTGGTGAATTAAATGCGAACAGATTGTTCACTGAGATCTTACGAGTTCTGAAACAAATTGTGTCATAATTATTTTATTTCATACTAGCTGTTGCCCGCGACTCCATCCGCGTGGAATTTAGAAAATTTTCCCCCTTTTTGCAACATTTTTACTACTACTTCGCTTCTACTGGTCGTAGCGTGATATAGCCTAAAGCCTTCCTCGATAAATGCCCTATCTAACACTGAAAGAATTTTTCAAATCGGCCCAGTGGTTCCTGAGATTACCGCGATCAAACAAACAAACAAACTTTTCAGCTTTATAATATTAGTATAGAATAGATAGAGATTAGTGGTCTTATTTAAAAATGACTTATCGGAGGTTTAAAATTTCGCAAAAATGGGTTCGCGAAAATTGTCAAAACTTTTTATTCATAATAGTCTTTTTACGATAAAACGTTTATTATAAAATCTCCGTTTAAATAAAATAATAAATAATAATAAATATTCATGGACATTTCACACAACGTCCTCTGGTCCCAAGCTAAGCTTTATATGCTTGTGTTATGGGTACCAGAATACGGATATAATACATATACTACTTTTCTTTTGTAAATACTTACTTATAATACATATTAAACACCCAGACGCAGTACAAACATTTGTATGACAATTAAAAACATCACACAAATATTTGTCCTGACCGGGAATCGAACCCGAGACCTCGTGATCGGCAGTCCGTTATATGAACCACTAGACCACGAGGCCCGTCAACCTCCGATAAGTCATTATGAATAAGACCATAAGTCTTCTTAAACTTTTAGGAGAGTTCTTAGGAATTCTCACCATCATATCATATCTACAATATCAATAGTATAAACACTATCCTACAATTATCATTATCTTATTGTGAAGTGGTTTTGATAACAGTCAGGAAGAGGAAAAATGTAATTTACTATTTTAAGAACGACAATTGTACTAAGCCATCATATTATGTTATCCTGTCTGTACATCCAAAACAATAGTTATTTTCCTACTTATTTGAGTTACGACTCTATATTGTGGACGTTTTCATTGGGTAATAATTTTTTTGACAAATGACAGAGACGCAAGTTCAGTATATCGTAAATACAACTATAGCTCTCTCTCTCTCCAGCCCATTAACGTCCCTCTCGTGGGCACGGGTCTCCTCCACTGTGGGAAGGTTCGTGGTCTATTGTGCTGCGCCGATCAGACGTGTTGGGATATGGTTTCGTTTCTAGTTTTCTGTCTCTCACAGTAGATGTTAACTACTTATAATATCTTAGCTGACTGGCGAAAAAATGGGGTGGTGACACTTGTATTCTTAATACGTCACCACATGGATCGAAATAAACTAAAGTTAAGAGTGAAATACCTATGGTAAACTTACCTGTTACCACGAAATAATTTTCCATAAAAGAATATTGTCACTTCCGGAATGTTGAATCCCCCAGCGATAATTAATGAAGACACAAAGTTATCCACTCCGTCACTTCTGGGCTCGAAGATAGGGATCTGAAACAATCGAGTAAATTCTAGAGTTACATACAAAAAAGCCTTATAATATACAGGGTGTCCCAGAAAGAATGGATAACCTTGACACACCTCATAGCCGAGCTCATGGGTACTCAAAATATAAAATTAAAAAAAATAGTACACGTGTAGTACTCGAGTTATGGGCATTTTTTTAAAATAATGTTTTTTTTTTCACACTTCTGTGTCTCATTGTACACTGTGGCTACAAATAAACAAAATCTATGGGGTTTTTGGTGCTATAATATTCTCCATAGACTGTACCAATGGATACATTATAAATCACATGAGTAACTGATGTATTATAATTTTTTTAATAATTTTAATTTCTTTTTTAATTAGAAAATTTGTAATATTTTTATTTTTGTTTAAGATTGTGTGCCCTTGGTGAAAAAAAAAATGTATGAAAGTGTAAGTGGCCAACTGTTTAAAAAATATGCGCATTTTATACACATTTTAAAATGGTTTAATACATACCTATTGCTCGTTGTAAATATGAGGTTTATTAACATTATTTTAAAAAAATGCCCATAACTCGAGTACTACATGTGTACTATTTTTTTTAATTTTATATTTTGAGTACCCATGAGTTCGGCTATGAGGTATGTCAAGGTTATCCATTCTTTCTGGGACATCCTGTATGTTATGATGATGGCTTTTGATTATAGGCATACTTTTTTAGGCGCTTACTTTTTTTGGTCAGAAATGTTTCAAGGTATCTATTTAAAATTCATACCATATGCAGATCTATGCAGTTCCATACTGTAAAAATTACAATTAAGCTATGTATGTAATGATAAAATATGACCCAAATTTGAAACACAAAGTTAATTGTCCTGTATGGAAAGCAATTATTATTTGTATTTCATCACCATGAAATAGCTCATCACCATTCTGGTTTAGGATGATGCAATATACATATAAAAAATATTATTCTATTGTCACAAATACCACAGTATAGTTAAGTTGAAATTAGTAGAAAACAAGAATAAAGGTCGTTTGAGATGGTAGTTATTATTCTGTCCTATCGGAATATGGCGTGATAGATAGATATCTATAGAAGTCTGCTAAATTAACTTGCCCTTCGTCAGCTCGTTAGATTTTTTTTTATTTTATCTTTGCAGAACTCAATGCTGTAAATTCTTTAGAAAACCTCGGCAGATAGTTTCATTCCACAATCTAATTGTATGTGGGTTAAAGTTACGCTGGAATAATATTGTACAACCAAATAAATATTATAATAGAATGTCGTTACTTGTGATCCAGTGAGAACAACGCTTTTTCCAATGTTTTCAAACATAAATGAAAGAGCTGAAGCTGTGTAACTCAGGGTGTCAGTGCCATGGAGTATAACAAAGCCATCGTACTCTTCATAGTAAGTCTGTAACAAAAGATTAATTGAAGAAATATCTCATCCATCATCCTTATACTAGCAGTGCTCTGCATAATTTCTATTTCCGCAAAATTTCTATAGAATAATGAAGTTGTTGTTTTTACTATCTTCTTTTCTATTTTTAATATTTTCTCTTCGTTTAAACCTTCCCTAGACTACGACAAACAAAACCAAAACCAACTAAATCAGTCCAGCCCTTCTCTAGTTTAAGAGCTGTTAACTACTAGTAATCAATTTTTACGGTTCAATATGTACCAAAATGTAGAACGGAGCTTTTTCTTCCGAGCTCATTTACACCTCACTATCGGGAGGATATTTAGTCTGCTTGTGTCACGCTGACTTGGCCAATACAATACAATGTTGTCACAATGACAGCTCAATGGCACCATTATGGCGCCATAGTGGCATCATCTGTGACAAAAAATCTAGTTTGGTGTCATTATGACAGCAAAAGGGTTTGCTGTAAGAAAACTCAGTTTGAGTTAAGCTCGCCTTTGTACATTTTTAGTTCTGATGTCTTTATTTCTGTTATTATTTTCTCTTGTGTACAATAAAGCATAAATAAATAAATAATGGTGCCATTATGGCGGAATTTTGTCAAATTTGGTAGTCTACTATTACTTTTCGTCATAATGACGCCATAATGGCATCAGTGACTAACCATTATAACAACATTGTAATATGATTGTAATAGCAGAATTAGCAGACTTGGGGCCCAGATTTGTTGACATAGGTACCAATTCTACCTGCACAACTAAACTTAACTATTGAAAAACTAATGAAAACGATGAAAGATAAATAATGAAAACAAAACTATTGCTGTATCTTGATTACTTGGCTATTTAATAGTGCAATTTTATATTAATTGCTAGCTGACCCGGCAAACGTTGTTTTGCCATACAAAAAAAAAACCAAAAAGATTTGAAAAATAGATGTTGGCCGATTTTCAGACCTACTGAATATGTATGTAAAATTTGGGAAGAATCGGTCAAGCCGTTTCGGAGGAGTACGGTAACTAACACTGTGACACGTGAATTTTATATATTAGTATTAATTATAATAGTTGCACGTGGAATCGGCACCATAGAGTTTAATTACTTTTTTTTTACTTAAAATATGTTTTTTTTTTATTGTCCCTTAGTTGACTCTCACAGCTCCATGGGAAGAAAACGCGGTGATGATACTTCTATCTATGATACATTACCACACGGACTGATCAATTAATCTGACCAAACATCTAGGTTATTCTAGAAGGTGTAATGTAAATCAATTTATTTTTAGACGGAATCGGATATCAGCTTGTTGGATTTGTACTTCACTGATGTTTTAAAATTCCCCATTTGTAATGATATAATTACGATAATACATAAACGGCACACATAAGTGCATAAATATTTGTGTACCTAGAGACATAATGTTGACACATGCAAACGTAAACAAGTCTTACCAACATTACGTAAAGATTACATTTTCAAACAATATATGAATATAGGTACTAGGTACAATTACTGTGATAAAAAATAACTTAAGTATAAGTAGGTTCTATTTTCATTAATTCTCCGTGTGGTGACGGATTAAGAATACAAGTGTCACCACCCCATCTCCTCCCAAGGGTGCTGTAAAAGTCAGCTAAGGGATAATGCACACAGATAACATCCTCTGTGAGAGACGGAAATCTCGAAAATAAACCCTGTGCCAACACGCTTGGTCAACTCGGTACAGTAGACCATAATCCCTCCAAAGTGAAGGAGGCCCGTGCCCAATAGTGGGATGTAAATGGGCTGGGGAGAGAGGTACAATTACTGTAATAAAAAATAACTTATGTATAAGTAGGTTCTATTTTCTAATATTTAATTGGAAATATCATCTCTCTCCAGCCCATAAGTCTAGGCGTATGCTGGGACGCAGGCGATGTAGCGCAGCACAGCACAGATTTAGGAACGCAGGGCAGGCGAGATAGACATAGACCTCGCGCGTATACTGAGAGAGACAGTGGGGAGCAGAGCAGAGCAGACACGTGTCTGCGTTGCCTGCGTCTCAGCATACGCTAAGCCTAAATGTCCAATTTTTAGGCTCAGGCCTGCTCCACAATTACGGATTATGGTTAACTTTTCTACGCTGATCAGGCGTGTTGACAAAGAGTTTATTATCGTGTTTTTCGTCTCTCACAGAACATGTTTTCTGTGTATAATATCTTTTAATTGGCTTTTGCAGCACTCTGGGAAGGAAATTAGGGGGTGACACAAAAAACATCCCTTTGAACCACACTACCTATTAAAAAAACCGCATTAAAATCTGTTCCGTAGTTTTGAGGTATGTATAAGCTCACATGGACATACATACAATGATAACGACTTTGTTTAATACGACGTATTAAATACGGTAATAAAATTTATTTATTTATTTCATGTTAGTTCATTTTACTAGAAAATCTGGTCATAGAAATAAGTATTTAGCAAGTATATAGTTTTTCTAACCTTAATATCTTTGGCAATCTTGATCCATTCTGTTTCAGTCATATCGGATGAGTCCACTAGCGGGTCATATTCCTGAATATCATATAAAATTCTGAAGGGCGTGTCATCGGTTTCTGAAGAAAAAAAAATACTCCAAATTAAAACAAAACATTTAAATCAGTAGGTACTCATAAACCCATGGGTTCGAGATACCGTTGTACATCAGATGCGATGTAGTCTCAATCGATGCAAACTGCCTACCCCTATGGTAAAAATCTATGATGATACGATAGTGGTGACTTTTAAATTTAGAGCAATATGTTTGCTGCACTGTATTCCAAAAGTGATCCCATAATTCCATGTAGGTCTTCACATAGTTGAGAGGAATAAAACGTACTAAATACTTACTTGGTAACACAAATAATGACTGAAGACTCTTATTAGACGGGTTAGTTTTGATCATGCGTTCGTAGTAGACTACATCGTGAAGCTGAGGGTATTTTCTCATAGAAGGCTTGAACATATTTTTCCCTGGACATAATCCTGAAAAGTATTATCAAAATAACATCACAATAGAGCCTTTTAGGGTGGGCTGAAGGTGCAGTATTAACAAGTTCTTAAATTTTTTCGACGGTATTTCAACTTATGATTTTCGATCGAGATTTTTACTAATGAAGAAATCTACCAACGTTTTAGGACGACGCAGGTATGACACTTTTGGCAGCGATCTGTGTACATGCTCCACAAACTATATTATAGACTCTACCTTTCTTAAAGTAATGTGTAATTTAACTGAGATAAGGTTTAGTAGCTCTGCTTGTATGCGCATTTATAAGTAACTATTATAGTTGAAATAGAAAAAAAAGAAAAAGAAAGAAAGCTTTATTGCTTGCTAAAGCTATTGTACTATAATTATGATAATAATGCTATGGTACCTTCACACGTGAGTCGAACTCGTACTCGGCCGATTTTTATATATACTAATACTAGCTGTTGCCCGCGACTTCGTCTGCGTTAAATTTAGAAATCAAACCTTAACAAAACAGAAGCTTACTATGCCGCTCAATAGATGGCCTTTTACAATTTTTTTTTAATCGCGCCATGGTTTGGTTACACACATTAACACTTAAGATCGTCAAAATTTTCAGTTTTTAATCCGCTTTTTGCATTTATAAATTAGTAGGGATTACAAAGCTGAAGAGTTTCTTTATTTGTTTGGACGCACTAATCCCATTAACCACTGGTCTGATTTGAAAAACTCTTTCAGTATTGAATAGTGTATTTATCGAGGAAGGATATCTAATATATAAAATTCACGTGTCACAGTGTTAGTTACCGTACTCCTCCGAAACGGCTTGACCGATTCTTCTCAAATTTTACATACATATTCAGTAGGTCTGAGAATCGGCCAACATCTATTTTTCAAACCTTTTTGTTTTTTTTTAGTATGGCAAAACAACGTTTGCCGGGTCAGCTAGTATATATATATATAACACATTACGCTGCGACCTACAGGAGCGATGTGTCAGTGAAAAATGTTGCAAAAACGGGGAAACTTAAAAAATTCCACGCGTACGATGTGGCGGGCTACAGCTAGTTTACTCATAACAAGATAAGGTTAATAATAAAGTCTAGGTAAAACTCAAAACGTGTGTTTTGAGTTACTATTGAGATTTAGTTGTATGCCGGAACAGATCAACGCAATACTTTGTAAATGTTACATCAGTCGGGTCCAATAGAAATATAGAGACGGTGCCACTTAAACTACATAGAATTTGAAGTCATAGCTTATTGAATATTGCAACATATTTTCAAACAAATCAATCATATTGTTAAACCAGCTGTTGCCCCCATAATAATACAAAAACTATCCTCTTGAGCCACTCTATTTATTATAAAAAAACGCATCAAAATCCGTTGCGTAGTTCTAAAGATATAAGCTTACATAGAGACATACTAAAATTACGACTTTATTTTATAATAAGTAAGTACTCTAGAAGGTCGTCTTGTCAAGGTCGCGGGGAGACATTGGATGCAAGTGGCACAAAACCGCACATTGTGGCGTTCTATGGGAGAGGCCTATGTCCAACAGTGGACGGAGAGAGGCTGATGAACATCACAAGTTATTCTCATGGGGAATCTTTATATTTAAATAAATCTTCTGTACGTGTGTTTGTAATTGAACTCCTCCTAAAGGGCTGGACCGATTTTGATGAAATTTGTTGTGTGTATTCAAGGGGGTTTGAGGATGGTTTAAATTCACAATTGGCTGGACCGATTTTGATGAAATTTTATTTTACACAGAATTGTATGGCAAAACAACGTTTGCCGGGGCAGCTAGTAAGTAGTATAAACCTATAAAACTTGAACTATTTACCTAATGGTTAGTTAGCACTTAGCACCAGCTATAACGTTGTACATAGAGCACGTAAAATCTAAATATTAATATATTCTTATCTTAAAACATAACACTTTTAATAACTTTATTATCAGCAAGCAATCTATATTGTAACCTTGCGTAATATATGTAAACATAAATCTTCTAATATATAAAATTCACGTGTCACAGTGTTAGTTACCGTACTCCTCCGAAACGGCTTGACCGATTTTTATGAAATTTTACACGCGTATTGAGTAGGTCTGAGAATCGGCCAACATCTATTTTTCAAACTTTTTTTTAGTGTAGCTTTAAAACATTAGTATCTTTAGTTATCTTTATGTCAACTTTCTTATTATTTTCCTTGTCTTCTGTACTCTTCTCAACCGTGTTCTGTTATAAATAAATTTATTTTCTTTTTTTCTTTTATTAAAGATGCGACTATTTTATTAGTATTTTCATAATTTTCTCTTTCTACCATCATATTATCAAAAACTATTTTTAAAAATATCGTGTTAAATTATTCATAACTATAATATTATGTATATACTAGCTGACCCGGCAAACGTTGTTTTGCCATACTAAAAAAAAATGTTTGAAATATAAATGTTGGCCGATTCTCAGACCTACTGAATGTGCATGTAAAATTTCATATAAAAATCGGTCGAGCCGTTTCGGAGGAGTACGGTAACTAACACTGTGACACGTGAATTTTATATATTAGATACGAGTATATAAAATTCACGTGTCACAGTGTTAGTTACCGTACTCCTCCGAAACGGCTTGAACGATTTTTATGAAATATTACATGCGTCTTCAGTATGTCTGAGAATCGGCCAACATCTATTTTTCAAACCTTTTTTTTTCTTTTTTTTTTAGTATGGCAAAACAACGTTTGCTGGGTCAGCTAGTCTTATATATAAAATTCACGTGTCACAGTGTTAGTTACCATACCCCTCTGAAACGGCTTGACCGATTTTTATGAAATTTTACATGCATATTCAGTAGGTCTGAGAATCGGCTAACATCTATTTTTCAAACCTTTTTTTTTTAATATGGCAAAACAACGTTTGCCGGGTCAGCTAGTAAGTAGTATAAACCTATAAAACTTGAACTATTTACCTAATGGTTAGTTAGCACTTAGCACCAGCTATAACGTTGTACATAGAGCACGTAAAATCTAAATATTAATATATTCTTATCTTAAAACATAACACTTTTAATAACTTTATTATCAGCAAGCAATCTATATTGTAACCTTGCGTAATATATGTAAACATAAATCTTCTAATATATAAAATTCACGTGTCACAGTGTTAGTTACCGTACTCCTCCGAAACGGCTTGACCGATTTTTATGAAATTTTACACGCGTATTGAGTAGGTCTGAGAATCGGCCAACATCTATTTTTCAAACTTTTTTTTAGTGTAGCTTTAAAACATTAGTATCTTTAGTTATCTTTATGTCAACTTTCTTATTATTTTCCTTGTCTTCTGTACTCTTCTCAACCGTGTTCTGTTATAAATAAATTTATTTTCTTTTTTTCTTTTATTAAAGATGCGACTATTTTATTAGTATTTTCATAATTTTCTCTTTCTACCATCATATTACCAAAAACTATTTTTAAAAATATCGTGTTAAATTATTCATAACTATAATATTATGTATATACTAGCTGACCCGGCAAACGTTGTTTTGCCATACTAAAAAAAAAATGTTTGAAATATAAATGTTGGCCGATTCTCAGACCTACTGAATGTGCATGTAAAATTTCATATAAAAATCGGTCAAGCCGTTTCAGAGGGGTATGGTAACTAACACTGTGACACGTGAATTTTATATACATACAAGCTGACCCGGCAAACGTTGTTTTGCCATATTAAAAAAAAAAGGTTTGAAAAATAGATGTTAGCCGATTCTCAGACCTACTGAATATGCATGTAAAATTTCATAAAAATCGGTCAAGCCGTTTCAGAGGGGTATGGTAACTAACACTGTGACACGTGAATTTTATATATAAGACTAGCTGACCCAGCAAACGTTGTTTTGCCATACTAAAAAAAAAAGAAAAAAAAAGGTTTGAAAAATAGATGTTGGCCGATTCTCAGACATACTGAAGACGCATGTAAAATTTCATAAAAATCGTTCAAGCCGTTTCGGAGGAGTACGGTAACTAACACTGTGACACGTGAATTTTATATATTAGATTAGAAGAATATATAGACTCACTATATTATGAAAAGCGAACAAAGTCGCAAGCTTCGATTATAATATTAGTTATTCAATAATATAATTAAATAGCTTATTTTATTAAGACTAGGTTTTGCCCGCGACTCCATCGCGTACCAGTAGACTTTCTGACCACTGGTAGCTGAGATTAGCGCGTTCAAATAAACGAACAAACTCTTTAGCTTTATATTATTAGTAATCTTATGTAGATTTAATTTACGCAGGCTCCAAGGAATGTTCGGGATTTTACGACTGCAATAAAGCGGATATTCAGGTAGACGGTTTTTTAAAGAGAAGACCAAAGAACCATTTTTGCTGTTATGTAGTGGTCATAAAAAAGGAACTCGAGTCTCCAGACCCGACTTCCGCTACGAAGGCGTAAAAAAACTATAGCGAAGAATTTCATGACATAATATTTTCTAACACTTGCGCGACTCATCTGTTTAAATAAAACTACTTTTTACGGATTTAGACGCGTATATTTGTTTTAAATTTTTAAAACAAATATACAAATATATAATATTAAAACAAATATAAAAAAATTTAAAACAAATATACGCGTCTAAATCCGTAAAAAGTAGTTTTATTTAAATTTCAAGACAATTATATTAACTTATTATGCCACAAATGCAATAATTAATTACATCAACGTAATAATCGCTAGTAAGAGTTTATGTTATGAAATAGTAAATAATGCAGTATACATATACAACTAACTAACGCAACAAATATTATTACATCATAGTAAATGTTTTTACAATTCTATAAAATATAGTAAGTAAATGAGAATGTTTGTGAATGGATATGTTTTTCTTACCAAAACGGTAAAAATGCGAGATTAATTTTGATTAAATTTTAGGAATTATCGAAGTACTTCCTAACTGATCAAATCGACACATAGATTAATCCAATCATTTATGTATATACCCTCAATGGATCAATGTAATTGGCACATTGATCAATCAAATCAGCACATAGGTTTTATATTTAAATATTATAAAAAAGCTACTTAGTTCCAAAACTAAAAAACACGCTTGAAAATCGCATATATTTTTTTTAATTATTACATTGTCTTAATATGTGTGCAAAATTTCAGCTCGAACCGACTACTGTAAGTGGGTCAAAATCAGTTTCAAAGATTCCGTTACATAGATTAATACATTGATAGATACGTTCCGAACTAATTTATGCGTGTTAAAAATACCCAATAATAAAAACATAAAAAGGAAGTAAGAGTTTAGACAGGACGTTTCGTAGCGCAGGCGTACGTTCTTAGATCGTGGGTTCACTTCACTCAGATGAATTTAGAACAATTTCAACCTGTTTACATAGTCACTTACGGTCTTATTCATAATGACTTATCGGAGGTTTAAAAGTTCGCTACAATCGGTTCGCGAAAATTGTCAAAAATTGTTATCTCTGATAAAATCTCCGTTTAAACCTCCGATAAGTAATTATGACCATTAGCTACAAGGAACGTTTTTATACCAGTTATTAGATACTCATTGCCTACTTATATATCTATTAAAAGGTTGGTACAGTAAATAACATTTAAGGGCCTACATCAATATTATCGTCGACATGTACATATTAACACAGCTAGTAGGTATAGAAAATGAAGAATAAATGATTTTTTTTTTGTTTACTCAAAATCTACAAAATATATTTTAATTCTGATTCACGTGTTTCTATATATAATAGTTACTTATGTTTTTAAAGTTATTTCATTAGTTAATACGCGATAATAGACCGACAAATGAAAAAAATAAAAAATTAGAGAGGTTGTTTCGCTAAGATTTCTATCGAGAAAACTTTTTTTAATCGCGTTTCTGACTTCATGCGATCCGAGATTATATATTGAAAAAACATATACTTTAAAATTAGAGCTCTAGCCATTCAATCTAAATAAACAATGAAAACTTCGTACGTGGAAAAATGCACGAAGAATTTTGGTATCCTCTTAATAAAATTTAAAATAATAATACAACACTGGAATCGTCACTGGACGTTTCAATATCCCAATCTATTTAAAGTGACCTACTTGGCTAAACAGGGAAGCGATCTATTTTCCCAAGTTCCAAACAATAAATTCTCACCATCATCACTCTTCACCATCCCAATAGTGCCACCAGTATATATAACCAGAACTCTTCTTTCACTGGATTCCGTAGTTCTGGAACATCTTCTCACTGTTGTAAATCCAAAATTTAAATCAGCACCCAACATATCCATTGTAATTTTTTTTACGTCACCATTTATAAATTTTGACATTTTACTTTTTTTTTATCTAGAAGTTAATTTTTTATTACGATCTTTTTTACGCGCACAGAACAATTGCAAAACAGCCAAGTTACGCACGCTACAACGTGAGTGCCGACTTCAGACTGATTCTAAAGCAAAACGTGTTTACGAAATACGCACGTGGTTAGGTTAGTTCTTGCTATAAGATTGAAAGTCCTTATTTATTTAGGAATAACTATTTCTGTATATTGTGTACCAATGCAAGCGAATGCTAGTGTTTATAGGAACTGCACTGCACGCTGGATTTTAGCGTGATGATGTTTGACATATTTACATGAATTTTAATATAACTTTACAATTTATATAGATCAAAATAAAGCTTATGCTAACATCACGTTAAAATCCAAAGAGCCGACGAAAAACTATTAACTTGGGTAAAACCACATTCATAAGCTGCTTTAAAATAGAATCACGACTTTACAAAATTAAGAAAGATTTTTCACGGTGTTTGTTATCATCAAACTCTTCTAAAAATAGTAAAAATATCCGATATTTTTTTTATCATTTTTGGTATATTGTATACATTCATCCAACCACATAAATGTTAGATCTAAAGGGAGTAGCTATATATTTTGGTGTTGAAAAAATAACTAAACGGTGTCTTTATTTTGTAAATAAAGTAAGTAACCCTAAAAATAAAATTGTTGTAGTTAATGTTTTTCTAATAAACTCCTTCAAAAATGTATTAATTAATGAATAATAATTAGATTCTTTATTGTAGGCAGGTACTCCACAAGGAATAAATATTATTACCGAGAATAACTATTTCCTCGATTGAGAACTTTTCCTCTTCCTTGATTTACTTATCTAATTATATTTACATCAATTAAAATATTATTAACAATTAGAGTAATAATATTGGTTATAGTTAGTCTAATTAAGTACGATAGTTATAAGCCTAGCTAGAAAAAAGTTACCAAGTTGGTTATTTATACGCAGCCGCATAATAAAATATTATCTACATATTTTTTTTAATTTATCCGAATCACTCAGTACTAGGATTCTATCTATATATTTAATGTAATGTAGGAACATTATGTAAAAGAGAATCCTAGTACTGGGATTTTGCTGTTCATCCATGCGTCCGTTTGTCACAAGGCTGTTAGTTGATGTTACAACAACAAGCACGTAACATTATCATTCGCTTACTCTTTTTTCTATTAATATATAGTAGTAGTATTCCAACAAAAAAGAAAATTACGAGCCTTTGTATCTAAATAATCAGGTAATACCTCACCAGAACACAGCCAAATACCTAGGCATGACATTAGACGCAAAGCTTCGCTGGAAGGCCCATGTCAAAAAGAACCGCGAAGAGTTGGAGCTTCGCTACAAGAATATGTACTGGCTACTGGATAAGCATTCGTCGTTGTCAGTACTAAATAAATTGCTATTGTACAATCAGGTCCTAATGCCAGTGTGGTCCAATGGTATCCAGCTATGGTATTTTTTTTGGTACAGCCCCACGCTGTACCAAAAAAAGTAATGTGGAAATTATACAAAGGTTCCAAAATAAAGTGCTTAGGGGTATTCTGAACCCACCATGGTACGTCCGAAATGCTGACCTTCACAGAGACTTAAATGTGGACACGGTCGCTAATACAATCAAAAAGTTTGCCGAAGCCCATGAACTTCATCTTCACGTTAACGTCGAGGCTATCCAGCTCCTTGACAATACGGATCTAGTTAGAAGACTTAAAAGAACAAAACCGTTCGAACTAGTTTTTTAATAGTGATAGTGTTAATTAGTGCAGTGAGTGCTAACTTTAAGGAACACAAAATCAAAGTGCCTTCGCCTTAAATGAAAAGTGTTGATGGACACATTCTAAGATATTATTCCATTTAGTAATTTAAGTTAGACTAAAATTACCTATTAGCCTTGGTTGGCTAGATTGTAATAGTTTGATGAATGTGGTCTCCAAAGACCGGAGTCATCAAAAAGAAAAAAAAAATTATGAATCTATTAACAGAATCTTTGACAGTAATTGAATGAATCAATTGCAGTAGTCAAATTGATCTGAAATTTTGCCCACATACAAAGAGTATAATAATATAGATCTAACCCACATATTATTAAGGACCGATTACAATGCAATAATTTGATATAATAATTAGGATCTTCGAGCGTGTTTTTTTAGTTTTAAAGAACTAATAAAATTCTTAATTATGTGACTTGTTCTTAATGATGCAAATCTTTAGTTAACCTGTTTCATATATCCGCGTGGTGACACTACCACGTGGTTTTCGAACTAAGATATCTATGTTGAAACGTTAACAGCTTTATCATCTACGTAGCCATGCGGAAATTGTGGTAGCCCTAGAGAGAAAATTATAAGAAATTGATGGAAAATGAGGATTTAGCCTCGCTATAATTTTACCATTAGTGGGGTAAAATTATTATCATAAAATATTGTTCGTCATTACATTGTGCCCTGATAATCACATTGGCCCTGATAAACACACTTAACTAAAAAATTAAAACAACTATTTTTAATATTTACCTATTTTGTCGTGCACATTTATATTAAACTAGCTGACCCGGCAAACGTTGTTTTGCCATACTAAAAAAAAAGTTTGAAAAATAGATGTTGGCCGATTCTCAGACCTACTGAATATGTATGCAAAATTTGAGAAGAATCGGTTAAGCCGTTTCGGAGGAGTACGGTAACTAACACTGTGACACGTGAATTTTATATATTAGATATGACGAGCCTCGTGGTTGAGTGGTTCATGTAACGGACTGCCGATCACAAAGTCGCGGGTTCGATTCACGCTGGGACAGTCATTTGTGTGATATTTATAATTGTCATACAAATGTTTGTACTGCGTCTGGGTGTTTCTATGTGTTATAAATATGTATTTACAAAAGAAAAGTAGTTTATGTATTCTATCCTCATTCTGGTACCCATAACACAAGCATATAAGCTTAGCTTGGGACCAGAGGACGTTGTGTGAAATGTGCATGAATATTTATTTATTTATTATCATATTATTTAAAATCTCTAGTCATATACATAGTTTTCATAATAAGAAAACTTAGTATAATTATTTAATTATTGCGGAACTGTGTTATTGACACTATTGATTTTTATTTTTTATTTAGTTAAGTTGTGAACGTAGAATTGGTACCACGGTCTGGTCATTGGTTCAGTACCTAAGTGTTTGTTGTATGGAATGCCATAAATACAAAAAATTACAGGCAGTCATGGAGACTGCCGAAGTGAAAGCTATTAACTCGGTCGAAAGTCGGTGCGCGAAAATACATGTCGGTGACGCGAACCTATAATAGTTTTTCCCCTCCAAAAACGCCCAACGCGCCTAAAGAAGTTTTCACTTCAAAAATATGTTTTATTCGGCTTTTGACGAACAGATCGATGAGCAGTGAAATCGCAATAGATATTGTCATAGAGTTTCGAGCCAAGAGGGGCTCCGAACTCTAAAAATTACGAGAAAGAATGGTGTTTTTAAAACTAGATACGTTATACATTAAGTACTAACATATGCCTAAAATATATTAATAGCAATTACAAAGAAACATACATTAGCATAGAAACATAAATTGCTCAGAAATGGCGGAAGGCCTCGCAATTTGTTGTAATATGCTAAGAATTTATTATTTCTGCTATTTTTACATAATAACTTATGGTTAGTTTAGCAATTCAGCAACAATATAAGTACCAATATATACTTGTATTTTTTAATGTTAAATCATGCCTAAATCTGTGACTTGGTCCATCTAAAATTAGGGGGGCTCGCTCGAGCACACTGACGTAGACTACCTAGAATACCTAGTATTAGAAAACCTTTTTTTTTAACCAAGCTTAAATAATGCGTACTGTTTATTAAATAGATAATACACAATACGTATTATTGAAAAGTTAGTTAAATTGTGTAATTAATAGTAATTAATTGACATTAAATTAGAATCCAGCAAGTAACCGTTTATCATTATGAGGTCAACAGATCTTAAAAGTAAATGTTTATTTTATTCATCCGTTTGTTTTTAGGGTTGCTTATAGAAAACCCTTCTATACTATCTTCTCCTTCTTTATTATAAAGCTGAAGAGTTTGTTTGCTTGTTTATTTGAACGCGCTAATCTCAAAAACCACTGGCCCAATCTGAAAAATTCTTTCAGTGTTGGAAAGGACATCTATTGAGGAAGACTTTAAGCTATACAACATCACGCTGCGATCAAAAGGAGCGAGGCATCAGTGAAAAATGTTGCAAAAACGGAGAAAATTTACATGTACTGAGTCGCAGGCTACTTTGATAGGTACAGACATCAATTATCAATAGATCTATAGATCGTATGTATCGTAGATACATTAATAGTCACTAAAAAATAATTTTATCGTCAATAAAACTTGTAAATTGGCCCTCACTAGTCAAATTGAAAACTGATACTTGCCACAGATATTTACTAAGTACGATAGTATTGAATTACACTCCGGAAAGTGTTCAATTTCCATTCGATCTTAGTATCTTGCAGTGGTTAGCCTACATTTGTGAGATATCTCAAATCTGTATTCATAACAATGTGAGTAAAATTTATTCTTGAGCACTTCACTTTATAAAGGCCTGCTGGTTCTACGTACGCGTGGAATTAAGAGGCCAAGCCTAAACAATAGATTTAAGCTCTATGTTGTCTCTGTACAATATCCCTTAACTAGCTGTAATAGCACCGTGGGGACGGGAAAGGAAGAGTTTTCCTGGTGGGGACGGATTAAGAATACAAATTTAGTTGTATATTTTTGGTCGTATTTTGCTCAAATATTTCTGATTGACTAAACAGTAGCAACGTTTATTTAATATGTTTATATGTACGTATATTTGGTATTACTTTTGACTTAATACCTTGAAGCATGTGTAACAAGCGATTGACAGGAAAGACTACGACTAACCCAAGGAACAGTAGGTTCCCTTTTTAATACGGAAGACTAGAAATCGGAACTTATTACATTGCTTTGTTGTTCGCTTTTTTAGGTACGGAACCTTATGCATGCTAATGTGCTTCGGATCTAACTGGATTTTTACAGATCCCTTAAATCAATATTTGTTGTCCAGCGAGACTTGTACCATGCCTTACTCGGTGATAAGAGATTATTTACTTAAATTACTAGTAACTTCTGATTAATAATCTAAACTAGCTGTTGCCCGCGCCTTCGTACGCGTGGAATTTAGAAAACAAATAACACATACATATTAACGCAGCGCACGCGTCGGAAGCCTAGATAATTTTCCCCGTTTTTGCCACATATTTCACTGATGCTGGACTCATTATGGTCGCAGCGTAATGTTATATAGCCTACAGCCTACTTCGATAAATCGACTACCTATAGATCTAACACAAAAAGAATTTTATAATTCAAACCAGTAACTCCTAAGATTATCGCGTTCAAACGAACAAACTCTTTAAGAGCTTATTAATATTACTATAGATAAATAATAATTTTTGTACTGCCGCTCATTCATAAGTACATTGCGTAAGATAATGGTACCGATTCGACATGCACAACTAAACATAACTTAACTAAAAAATGAAAGTTGATAGCGTCAATAACACAACTCCGTAATTTTAACTGAACTTTCTTGTTAAAAATACTGTTTATTATAGGCTAACGATTATAATTAATATAAATGTGCACAACGAAATAACGCCTTGATCAAGATATGGTAATAGTTGTTTTAATATTTTAGTTTAGTTAAGTTTAGTTGTGCTCGTAGAATCGGCACCAATATGTACCTATTTGAAATACCTACAGCTTCTAATGACGAATTCAGTTTTGTGTCAAATATATTTGTAGACGGACGTTAACTTTGTGATATTGTAGGTACCCTGGACTTGCAAAGGTAAATAAATGTTCACTATGATGATGTTTGTCTGTAGGTAATCTGCAAACTTAATTTAACACACTTTCTGGTTTCAAATGAAGTGAACTTTTGTACATAAACAGACTTTGTATATCATGTCAAAACGCACTATTGTGATGCTTGAAGATGACCATGGGATGGGAACTCTTTAATGAAACAACGCAAACCCATCTCGCGTGATTCGTATTTTTTATTTTTATTAGAAATAAATAATAATAAATATAATTTATTACCAAAATATTACATATTTTACAGAATTTAATACATTGGTAAAAATAAAAATAATTGGTCAAGTGCGAGTCGGACTCGCGCACGAAGGGTTCCGTACCATTATCTGTGCAATATAAGGCAACGTTATTAGTATCGAGCAAGAAACGGTAAAAAAATCATGTTTGGTGTATGGGAGCCCCCCTTAAATATTTATTTTATTTTATTTTTAGTATCTGTTGTTATAGCGGCAATAGAAATACATCATCTGTAAAAATTTCAACTGTCTAGCTATCACCGTTCTTGAGATACAGCCTGGTGACAGACGGACGGACGGACGGACGGACGGAAGGACGGACGGACGGACAGCGAAGTCTCAGTAATAGGGTCCCGTTTTTACCCTTTGGGTACGGAACCCTAATTAATGGTTAAAATAGATATATATCTATTTTAACCATCTATTAGAACTTTATGCACATAACACGGAGAATGGCGGACTTAATGTGCTAACGCTGAAACATAATCCAGTATACAAGATGCAGGATAAACAACTTCAAATATATTTGTTTCTATTAATGCAGATGTTCGTCGAAGGTATTCTAGCCCCAGTATTCACTCCGATGGATGACGCTGGCAACATTAATCTTAAAGTTATTCCACAGTACATGGGGCACTTGAGCAAGAATCAAATTAATGGCATACTTGGTAAGATTTAACTGATTTCGTCATGTAATGTCATCCATAAGCGAAGATTTGGAGACTCCGCCCAATATCTGCTGAAACGCAAGTATCATATTCAAACAAATGCCCACGACTATCCGTGTGGTGACGGTTTAAGAATACAAGGGTCACCACCCCATCTCCTCCCCAGGGTGCTGTAAAAGTCAGCTAAGGGATACTGCACACAGATAACATCCTCTGTGAGAGACGGAAAACTCGAAAATAAAACCTGTGCCAACACGCCTGGTCAGCGCGGCACAGTAGGTAGACCATAATCCCTCCCAAAGTGGAGGAGACCCGTGCCCAACAGTGGAACGCAGATGGGCTGGAGAGAGACCCATGACTTAAATAAAAATAATAGTGAAATATTTCGTGAAATAACAGTTTTTTAAACCCAATAACTCATTAGTTCCCTTATTTGCTGCTTAATCTTTGGCTATATTTATTTTTAGTCGGTGGTACGACAGGAGAAGCCATGTCCCTAACTGTAGAAGAAAGAAAAGCACTTCTAGAAGCCTGGGTGAACTCAGCTAAGCCTTTGGGAATTAAAGTGATAGCACAGATCGGTGGTATTGCACTGCCTTACGTTTTAGAAATGGTAATTTCTTTAAATTAATAATACTAAGCCATGGGAAAAGAAGCTTTTCAATTAGCCATGTACCAAACGATGTAGGGTATGATAAGTCGCTGGTTGCTGGCATCACTAGACCGCTTAGAGTTCTTAGGCGAGGCTTTTGTCCAGCAGTCCAGACATACTTAGAAAGAGTGATGGAAAAACGAATCTCTGATAATATATTTAGATAAGCTAAATACTTTTTAAAATATTTTACTTTGTTTCCAAATAAAACATTTTACTTTGTATACACGTGTATTGTATTGTATGTCAACAAACGATACATACGCGAGTTAAACGACCGACTTTGTAGAGTTCTTCCTCATGCCCGCGCCGGCCGTTCCACTCAGTCGTTATCAGCCGTTTTTTTTTGATAATGTTAAATTAAGTGTTTGAGTAATTTATTTTGTTATTTGCTTTTTCAATTTCATCCGATTTTCACTCTCTTGCAAAGACCTAAGTTAGTGTCAATCTTTAGAGAGTGACCATTAGCTATATTTATTGCCACGCTTAAAATGCTCGCCTAATTAGCAAGTAGCGGCCATCCAGAATTCACTCATACTTTTCGTCTGGGGGAATAGTTTCTACCACATCAATAAATAATAAATAAATAAATATTCACGGACATTTCACACAACGTCCTCTGGTCCCAAGCTAAGCTTATTATGCTTGTGTTATGGGTACCAGAATACGGATATAATACATAAACTACTTTTCTTTCGTAAATACATACTTATAATACATAGAAACACCCAGACGTAGTACAAACATTTGTATGACATTTATGGATATCACACAAATGACTGTCCCAAGCGGGAATCGAACCCGCGACCTCGTGATCGGCAGAAGCCCATCAATGGCCAAGTCCCCCTTGAAAACGAACGCCACTGTTTATGTCATACCGTCTCATGCCCTTTTCTCATGGGGGAAATTGTTCATGTCAATGCAAAAACGCGTTTTGGTTCATAAGGATAAGTAAGTGGTAAATGGAGACAGCTAATATTTTACTATTTTTATTTCTTCCAGGCAAAACACGCAGAATATTTAAAAGTAGATGGTATTATGTCGCTGCCTGAGCTGTATTACAAACCGAAATCCGTTGAACAATTGGTACAATATTTAAAGGAAGTATCCGACGCCGCACCGAAGACACCACTCATCTACTATCATTTTCCCATGATGACGGGTGTTGATGGTAATTAATAATACTGTTTTATTTCTAAAGTAATTTATTAATTATGCAATTGACTTGCTATGCTTTTGCTTAGTCGTTAGGTCGTAGCATTCTCGATAGATGGCGTTGCACATAAAAATGCGATGTAGACTCAATCGAGGAACATTGTGATTGTCAAATTAGTTACTGTTAGCCGTTAGCATGACCGCAATAAGCTCAGTTGGCAGAGCTACGGAACGGTGTTCTGAGGTCATGGGTTCAAATCCCGCTTGCGGTGCGGTGACACTTTTTCCACTACAATTTAATTTATTAACTGTTTTATTTTATAAGATTTTGTAGTTTATTACCAGTGTCGCCTTCAGTCTAAATTGGACTGGACTGGTTTTTAAGTGAAAATAATGCATATTAAATTAAATATTATTACTGTTTGCAATTCATCCATCAGCTTTTCTCTGTCCATTGCTGGACATAGAACTCCCTCAAAGACCACCACAACGTGGTTTTGGCCACTTGCATCCGATGCCTTCCCGTGGCCTTTACGATACCGTATCTTACTGTTTGCTTGTCCTTCACACTGACTTTCTTTTCTTTTTCTTTTAACCGTTGTAGTGCCACATTTCGAGGTCCCTTGAAGTACGAAAATCTAACGTCCGGACTTCAAGCACTACATGTATTGTGTATACAATGCAATAATGGGAAATATGAAACACATGCATAGACGGGCCTCGTAGTCGAGTGGCTCATGTAACACACGGCTGTTCACGAGGTCGTTGGTTCGATTCCCGCTCGGGACAATCATTTGTGTGATATTTATAATTATCATACAAATGATTGTACTGCGTCTCGGTGTTTTCTATGTATTTTATTGTATTTATACAAGTATGTATTTACAAAAGAAAAGTAGTATAATATGAAGGTATTACGTCCGTATTCTGGTACCCATAACACAAGCAAATAAGCTTAGCTTGGTACCGGAGGACGATGTGTGAAATGTTCATTCTTTTAAAAAAATGGTAGAGCCTACAATGTGACTAAAGATCGATTTATAGGTAAAATTTTTGTTTTAGTGAACATGCGCCTATTTTTCTCTCTTGCTTCGTCTAAAATACCAAACTTCAAAGGAGCAAAAGCTGATCTTGGTATAGCAGAACAAGTCAACGACGTTTTAGCAAAAGACCAGAGAGTTTTTATCGCTAACCATGTGAGTATCTTCAAATATTCTATTTGATAATCTATTAACATGAACTATACGTAAGCTGTTCTAAAAAGCAAGAGGTCATTTTTTATATGTTACTAGCTTTTGCACGCAACTTCGTACGCGTAGGATTTTAATTAAATACACACAAATCTTTCCCAAATTTCACAAAAGAGACATCTTTTTGAATCACTCTTTCTATCTCTAAAATCAAATCAAAATCCGTTACGTAGTTTTGAAGATATGAGCTCACATAGGAACATAGATACAAAAATAACGACTTTGTTTTATAATTAGTAAAGATGTATGCGAAATTGGCCTCTTTCAAACATAACATAGATCATCTTATCTGTATAGCACACGTCTTAAAGACACATGATTTTCATTTCTCGTTTATAACATTTCATTTTCAATCTTATTTATAGCTAAACTTCTATATTTATTTGTACAATATTCCAATTCTCTGATTAAATACCAATTCTCTAATTAACTATCAACAGCCGCTCATTTTTTGTGTTCTTCTAATTATTAAAACCTATTGTTATTTCCAGCATTTAGCACCGTCAGTGTTAATGGGTCATGACTCCAGTATAGCTACCGTCTCCAATATTTTTCCTGATCTAGTGAAGGGCATTGTAAACTCTATCAAAAATTCTGATGTCAAAAAAGCTAATATGCTGCAAAGAAAACTTAGCAAACTTGTTGATGTTATAAGCTCTCAAGGTAATTTATCGTTATCTGTATGTAGGTACTTTAGTACTTATTTTTTCATGTTACTATTATAACTAGAAATAGCCTTTCCTAAAGTGGGCGACAACGCCCCCTTGTAGAAGTTGCAGTTCTAAAGAGGAGCAGTAAGAGACCCAGTTTATAAGTAGGTGAAAATATGGGGGCACTAAAACTTTGTTCCAAAGTGTTTTCCAAAGTTTTGTTCCAAAGTGGGCAGTAGACTAAATAAGTTTGGGAACCCCTATCCCGTAACCAGTCTGTGATTATTTTAAGGTAAGGATAGTTATAAAGGCATAGATGTCAGGAAAAAAAACGGAAATAGGAGGTTTAATGTTTGACTATTTTGAAATCGCTAGAGAAAAATAAAGGCGGTGGTGTAAGAAATATATAAAAATAGCTCATCGTATCGAAAGATAGATTTAGAATTATATAGATTGTATATATAGACAACTAAATTATATGAGCGACATCGTTAAAATTGACAAAGCCCTTAAAAAAAAATTAAAAAATATCTGAATAATGGAATTATACTTTGTAATATTTCAGGAGACTTTGTTTCGTCTATGAAGGCGACTATGGAAATAGTGACCAACATTCGTGTGGGACCTACAAGACATCCGCTCTCTCCACTAGGCCAGAATCAACTGACAACACTCAAAAATTCATTATCTTCTTTAGGTATATGATGCAAAGAAATATATTGATTTTGATTGATGATAGTTTTAATACTCTCCCATATTTTAGACAATAATCCTAATTTTATGATCCCAAACAGCGTAAGCAAGCGTTTGTAAAACGTGATTATTATGTGGTAGAACGGTAAAGTTAATGAAAAGAGATTATTATGAAAGCTTTACTTTCATTTTTAAAATCAGTGTCATAATTTATGAGAAAATGCAGTTGTCGTTAGGGTCCTTAGTTGCAGAGTCCAAGCATCCTCAATTTAGCCTGAATCCTCTGTTTGGCTTCAGTTGAGATTGGCCTTTCAGGTAAAGATGGAGGTCCAACTTTGATTCCAGTTACAATTTCCATACCAGCTTTCATGATTGGTACCCATGGACCTGGAAAAAAGGATATAATAAATATTCATAGACATTTCACACAAATTTAAAAATCCGGAAATTTCACTATCACTAGAAAACACTATGAAGCCCTTTGTGACCAATTGATCAAGATTCTAAATGACTAAATAATGAGCATAAGCGAATTATAAGTACGTGTAGCAAGAATAGTAAAAGCTACGGGCTCGGCGAATCTAGTTTAATTTGAGAAGTTTAATAAGGTGCTTGGTAGCTTATTAGCTCCCCCCCCCCCCGAATCACCACGCTCGTATTAAATTAATCAAGGGGCTAATACACCAGATTTGGAACAAGGCCCGTGATGGCTTAATTCATCATAGCTGGTGGGAAAAGATCCATTACCTTCACAAGTGTGTGCCTCAATCGCCAAGCAAAGCTTCTCTTGCAGTGCCTTAGCCCTCTGAACATCGTTGTTCTCCACAGCGTTCAAGATGTCTTGGGCAAGTTTCGGGAACAAGCTGAATGTTGTACCGATGCTGGATTTGATACCCAAAAGTGCAGCCGGGGCAATCAACTGTGAACATATGTATTTTGTATTTCAAAGATTTTATATACTTAGTAGTAATTCTGTATGAACTGATCACTTTTTGGAAACATTTTAGACAAAATAAAAAAGACAGATTAAAAAGAAAGACAATACACGTGGCCGAATCTATAAAAAAATTGGCGTTGTCTAATTACGTCGCTTTTAGTGCTCCGTGTGGTGACGGATTAAGAATACAAGTGTCACCACCCCATCTCTTCCCAAGGGTGCTGTAAAAGTCAGCTAAGGGATTTTGCACACAGATAACATCCTCTGTGAGAGACGGAAAACTCTAAAATAAACCCTGTGCCAACACGCTTGGTCAGCGCGGCACAGTAGACCATAATCCCTCCAAAGTGGAGGAGGCCCGTGCCCAACAGTGGGACGTAAATGAGCTGGAAAAGAAAAAAAAAGTGCTCTATTTAAAAGAAAATATACACTGAATTTCAAATAACTACTGTGGGAGAGTAAAGGTGCATTTTACAGGTAACTTACGGTGTCAGCGCCAAGGAAGATTTGCTGTCCATCCTTAAGAGCTCTGAGCACCTGTGCACCTTCGCACAGATCGTTGCATGTGAACTTGATTCCCTTGAAGTTGGGGATGCTAGCCGTGGCTGCTGTTACGAAGGCTGGCATGTTGACTGCACAACAAAGATACATTAAATAGAATATGATACTATGAGATGCAGTCGTGGGAGGTCCCACGACTTCACGTCCTTATTACTTTGTATCAAAAATTCCTCAGGCTGATGTAGAATTAACTAGAATCTTTTGGCATCAATAAGCTATAGAAAAGTTTGTCAAAAAGAAACATCAATTACATATGTAACTATATCTACCCTGAGTTAAACCCTGTTGTGAAACAAACCGTAAAAGCACAGCTTACCCATGTCACGTAGTAACGTGCACAATGGTAACGTGCACATTTTCATAAATTGAGCTGATTTTTACTTTTTTTTGGATTGGAACTCGAGAATAATGAAAACCGTTCTGATTAAGTATATCATATAGTTGTAGTAGAAAGTATGTACTTACTCTCCACCTTGGTCATGCTAGGAATGTGGTAGTACAGAACTGGCAGTTTGGGGGCTGCCTTAGCCACCTGTGCTACGTAGAACACTAGCTCCTCCACGTTAGAAGGCTTGAAGTATAGCTCGGGAAGAGTCAACAGAGAATTGACACCTACATCTTGGCAGTAACGAGCCTGGTCAAAAAATTAAAATATATTAAATTTAAATTAAAGTAGCCGGCGTAGCTTGGCTTAGAGGCACTCGAAGTCAAAATATGTTAAAGCCAAAATTCATATTAGTTAGTTTAGGTCAAGTTTTCCAGTAAAGAATTGTTGCATTAGTAAGTATACATATAGAAGAGTTCTTTGGATGTGCAACACTAATAAGGTTTTCCGAAAATTATTGATAGTGGCTTACTGGGTAGATACTATTATGCCCATTTTAATGTATATTGTCAAATCATGACGTCATATTATCACAATATTATGGATATACAATGGAACTATCCACTTTATATAACTGAGATAAGTTTATAAAAGACACATATATATTTTGTCACCGGTTTTATCTCGAGTGGGCCACACTTAGATATAATTACTGACATTACACGTCATATATGTGATAAAATATTATCTGTTATGTAATATTGTTTGTTATGTTATGGATCAATGTAAATACAGCTATTTTAGCTAGTGAATATAGAAAAGTGTGAAGTAAGAAAATTGTAGTTGTATTTTTAAATTGTTCTAAAATATTATTTTAATATGTATCCTTAAAACTACGCAACGGATTTTCATGCGTTTTATTATTGGATAGAGTGGTTCAAGTTTGGGTTTGGTTTATATTTAAAATACGCGTATATACTCGTAGTTGCGGGCGACAGCTAGTAAGAAGTAAAGAAGAAAAACATAAATATGTATAAGTTTAACATCACAATTAAAATTAATAAGAAATAAATTATAATTATAAATTTATTATTAATTATTATAAATGTCTCATTAATTAATTAATTATTGAGATATTTCTCATCGAAAAAAGTCCTTCAATTTACGCAAATGTGTGGTTGTTTATGTTGACCAATTTTATCTCATATTGTTAGCAGATAATTCTAGCTTGGAGTCGTTCATAAATTCAGTCAGTTGATCGACGCTGATAGTATAAATCTAAATAATCAATTACCTTGAAATATGATTGACATTTTGTTAAGAAAAAGTGATATGGAATCGTAAACGTTAACAATGAATTTCTGACACAGCAAATACCACTGTTCAGCTAAAATATTTAGGTATATCGATATAAAACATATATTAAGTAACATCAACATGGTTATTTACTACTAATCCGCGATTTCTTACGCGTGAAAGTTTAGTAAATTCCCATTTATACAACATTTTCTACTGATGTCTCTTAGTCGCAGCGTGATGTTATATAGCCATGTGTACATTTAACGAGGAAGGCTAATTAGTAGAGAGAATTTTTCAAATCGGACCAGTGGTTAGCGCGTTCAAACAAACAAACTCTTCAATAGTCTATTTATCGAGGAGGACTCTATAGTCCTCCTCGATAAATAGACTACTGAACTGGTCACAGCGTGATGTTATATAGCCTATGCTATATAACATCACGCTGTGACCTATAAGAGCGAAGCATTGTTGCAGCGAAGCAAGTTGCAACAGCTAGTCAAAATATTAAACCGCTGTCAACAGTCTTTCGTAATGTTTCAAGTAAATAAATTATTTGATTTGATTTGATTGTCTATCATATTTCCCAGCCTTTAACTGTCCCATTTTCACGTATGGAACTTCTCCTCGTCAAAAACGAATTTAGTTTTGGTAGTCATAGTCAAGCATATATTATAAATGCTGCTAATATTTTTCCTCAGTTAAATGCACCCATTAGCTAAAATGGGGTGATGACATCTGTATTCTTAAAGTATAATCATCTAGTAGTTATATCTTACCAGAGCGACGACATCAGCCAATGGACCTCCGCCAACTTGTACTTGAACATGTTGACGAGTTGTTTTGGCTACTGCTACCCAGGCATCCACAATCTTCTTACGTTCTACGATCGATAGAGACATGTTCTCTCCGGTAGTGCCACCCACTGGAATATACAATAAAAATAATTCATACCTATATTTTCTACATATCAGTACTTATGTCATAACTCAAGGTATGAGTCTTCCACAACATTCATTCACGCATGGAGGTTTTTAAGAGTTAATAATCTACTTAGTTCAAAAACTAAAAACACGCTTGAAAATCCTGAATATTTTTTTTAATTATTGCATTGTCATCGGTCCTTGTTAGGTGTGCAAAATTTCAGGTCAATCCGAATACTGCAAGTGGGTAAAAATCACTTCAAAAGATTCCGTTACATTGATTATTATATTGATACCGATACCGAACTTATCTAAGCGTGTTAAAAAGGAATTATTATTATAACTATAACCAAGCTTAAATAGACTCCACAGGTATCTAATTCTTTTGGGTTGACTCAAAGCATGTCCAAAAACAAATTGTTTTTTAACTAGCTGTCGCCCTATACTTTGTAGGTACGCGTGAAATGTAGTAACTAGACTCTGACTAACGTAATTTAAAAAAAAATTCTTGAACCACTATCTGTTTAAAAGGACCGCATCAAAATCCATTGCATAGTTTTGATTATCACATAAGGACATACATACAAATTTTGTTTGTTTAAACGCGCTAATCTCAGGAACTGGTCTAATTTAAAAAAATCTTTTTTATTGGATAGTCCATTTACAGGGGAAAGCTTTAGGCTATATAACATCACGCTGCAACCAATAGGAGCGAAGCATCAGTGAAAAATGTTGCGAAAACGGGGATAAGTTTTGTAAATTCCACGCGTACGGAGTCGCGGGCAGAAGCTAGTAAGTACTAAACCTTTATAAAAATTGTACAAAAAAGTCACCCTCTTGAACCACTCAATCTAACAAAAACACATCAAAATCCGTTGCGTAGTTTTAAAGATATGAGCTCACATAAAGACATACATACAAAAATCACGACTTTGTTTTATAATAAGTAAAGAAGATAAAGATATCGTACCCAGAACGTTCTTGATGCCAGAGTCAGCCAAGTACTTGGCATAGGCGGGGATGGCTCCATAGTTTACAGTCAGATCATCGTTGAGCGGAGTGAAGACCGCAGGCATAAGACCGCTAGCGTTTAAAGACACCTGTAACAAAATTATAAACAAAAAATTAAAATATTACACACTTTCAAACATTTTGACGGGCCTTGTGGTCTAGTGAAAAAAAAAATGATCTGAAATGAAAAAAAAAATCCATGTGAGTTTCTTGTCTGTTCTTCTCCATAGGATTCGCGTTTGGAATGGAACAGACACCTACCACCTGACGTTTCAAAAAAGCTTGTAAAACATGTCAACTTGAAATAAAAAATTTTGACTTTGACTTGACTTTGCGTGGTTCAGGTAACTGTAGTGGTATGTTTGTATTGCGTCTGGGTGTTTTCTATGTATTATAAGTATGTATTTACAAAAGAAAAGTAGTTTATGTAGTAAGTATATGCGTATTCTGGTACCCATAACACAAGCATATAGGCAAGCTTAGCTTGGGACCAGAAGCCGTTGTGTGAAATGTCCATGAATATTTATTTATTATGATTATTTATTTTTATTATGATTATTTATTAATCTTTCAAACTTATGCCCATTACGTCCCATTGTTGGGCACGGGCTGCCTCTACTTCAACAGGGTTTTTGGTCTACTATGCCCCGCTGACCAGATGTCTTTGCTTACGTTTTAGTTTTAAACGTTTCGTCTCTTGCATTTGAAGCTGTCTGCAATAGCCCCTAGAGAGAAAATGGGATGGTGACACCTGATATTATAAAAATGAAAAGTTTTCAAATAGGTATGTAGGTATCTATGTTACCTAGGGGATAATGGCCGGAATTTGTGGTCCATTTGTTTTTAATTTATAGAAAACTAGTCTTTGTGTATGGTGTAGGAAAAATTTTGGCAATTAGAGCTTAGGCAAACGAAGTCGCGAGCAGAAGACTAGCTTATATAAATAACAAACAGTTTCTCTCAGTATTAATTCTAGTTATTAAATAATTTATTATTTTTAAGCCGTTTTTAAACAACAAAAACATGACAGGTTATTTTTAAATATTATTTTGTTTCTCAATAATAAAACAATGTTAAGTTCTAAATAAATTTGGAATTATTACTTTAAAGACGACAAAAATTGTAGCCAATAACAACAGGTATTGAGCAGACGGAAATCAAACCCAGAACCGTTTGATGTGCCACAAAACCTCTAGAAAAAAGGACAGTTTTTAATATTAATCTCATGAATTATTAATTTTAAACAAAACATTGAATAACAAAACATACTCAGAGGGAATTAG
The DNA here is from genome assembly GCA_916999025.1 of Orgyia antiqua. Taxonomy (NCBI): domain Eukaryota; kingdom Metazoa; phylum Arthropoda; class Insecta; order Lepidoptera; family Erebidae; genus Orgyia; species Orgyia antiqua. The sequence continues at coordinate 19,548,495 of OU779870.1, forward strand.
AAGGGATTATATAGCGTTCTCCATATGGTGAGGGATTAAGAATACAAGTGTCACCACCCCATCTCCTCCCAAGGGTGCTGTAAAAGTCAGCTAAGGGATATTGCACACAGATAACATCCTCTGTGAGAGACGGAAAACTCGACAATAAACCCTGTGTCAACACGCCTGGTCAGCGCGGCACAGTAGACCATAATCCCTCCCAAAGTGGAGGAGGCCCGTGCCCAACAGTGGGACCTAAATGGGCTGGAGAAGAGAAGAAGAAGATATTGCGTTTTATAGTTATTGTGTATTACAACTCATACTGCAACTCATAAAAGATGTATAAAAACAATAATTAAAGTATTCCGCTAAGAAGCACGGCGCCGATGCCGGCAAACTGTTGCGCTTTCAATAATTTAAACGTTAGTAATAGAACTACATTATTACTTTACAAAAATAAATAATAATTAAATAAAAATTATAAATAAATAACAATAAAAAACTAATACTTAATAAATTACTTTAATAAAAAACTAAATAAACTCACCATTTTTGTTTAGTTTGTGGAGTACTAAGAAACGTCTGGCAAGTAAGCAATGTAGGTTTCAACTGACGATACATCTTTTTTCAGCTGCTTATATACGAAATATTTGTTTTCATATCGGTTAAATAGTTACCTACTGTCTGATTTCATTATCAATGTCACTAGATATAAGCTGTGACTTTGTTTGTGTATTTAACAAAGTTTTTAAAAAAAATTTTAAGAAAGAATGCTGAACTGTAGGTTGCTAGTCATCCGCGTGGTGACGGATTATAAATACAAGTGTCAACCGCCCATTTCCTCTCCAGGGTGCTGTAAAAGTCAGCTATGGGATATTGCACACAGATAACATCCTCTGTGAGAGACGGAAAACTCGCAAATGAACCCTGTACCAACACGCCTGGTCTGATGTCACAGGGTCTAGAGATTTTTTCTCTCTCAGTCCTATAAGAAAACTGGAAAATAAACCCTACGTCAATACGCCTGCACATCCAAACATCCATTCTCAAAAACTTTCGCATTTATAACATTAGTAGGATCTATCAGGTAATAGATCCATCAGATCGGATCTTCTAGTGCAAAACACATCATAATCGGTGCAGCCTTTCTGGAGATTGACGCGGAACAACCAAACGGAAAAATAGTAATTTATTTTATCGTTTTGTTGCTGTTAATTTCTCGTAAACATTCTGATGCATTTTGTAAAATTCTCTTATTTGGATACTAGCTGCTATTTGTGACTTCGTGCGTGTGGAAATTAGAAAATTTTTCACATTTTTACAACATGTTTCACTTCTATTGGTCACAGCACTTTCATCGATAAATATACCATCCAAAACTGAAAAAGTTTTTTTTAAAATTGAACTAGGTACGGTTCTGGAGACTAGCGCGTTAAAACACGTAAACTCTTCAACTTTTTAATATTAGTTCAGAGTTATAAGTTACAAACAAACACTTCGATATTATTTATTTGTAAATATGTACTAGATAACTATATACCTATTCGTAGTTAATTACATTGTATAAATTTGGGACTTTATTAAATCGAAATGTTATAAAATTATCTCACGAACCTTATCTGAATTACTTTCTCTTTGAACTGCATCAATGTCTTTCAAAGGTGTCGCTAGGCAGTAAACAGCAGCTAGTTGTAAAATGAGGGATTAATAATCCTTAAAAAAAACTATTTATAGGGGCTTTGCTGAAAATCAGCGTTGCGGTGTAAAAACCGCATCACAAAGCTGAGTAACGTCCCTTTTTAGGGTTCCGTACCCAAAGGGTAAAAACGGGACCCTATTACTGAGACTTCGCTGTCCGTCCGTCCGTCCGTCCGTCTGTCACCAGGCTGTATCTCAAGAACGGTGATAGCTAGAGAGTTGAAATTTTCACAGATGATGTATTTCTATTGCCGCTATAACAACAAATACTAAAAATAAAATGAAATAAATACTTAAGGGGGGCTCCCATACAACAAACATGATTTTTAGGGTTCCGTACCCAGTATCTCAAGAACGGTGATAGCTAGACAGTTGAAATTTTCACAGATGATGTATTTCTATTGCCGCTATAACAACAAATACTAAAAATAAAATAAAATAAATATTTAAGGGGGGCTCCCATACAACAAACATGATTTTTTTACCGTTTCTTGCTCGATACTAATAATGTTGCCTTATGTTGCATAGATAATGGTACGGAACACTTCGTGCGCGAGTCCGACTCGTACTTGACCAATTATTTGTCTTATGGGTGGGGTACATTAGCATTATTCTGTCAGTATAGGTACCTATGTACATTCATCTTTTAATTTCATTTAATTTTTAGTTTTTGTTTTCTTTTGAGATTTTTCGTTTATTTTTATTTGTTTAAGTTTAGTTGTAATCACGTTGTAATACTATGTATCTTGCTGTGTCCCCATGGGGAATAAATAAAAATTTTTCTTTCTTTCCTTCTCTTTCCTTCATATACCGTTTAGAGTTTCGTAGAAAAAATAATAAAAAAATGCCATATTTGTTACATCTTAGTTTATTATGAAAACGTCTTTTTGTCAGGAACGATACCTATAGTAATACAAGCTGCGTAAGCATTATGGAAATTGAATAAAAAAATGTCTATGAATATTTATTTATTTATTTAATTAGATATTATACCGGGATAAATTTTAGCCTATACTTTAAGTTAGATTACTGAAAACAGTGTTCAATTCCATGTAGTAGATTGTGCCTAATGCGCATACAAACAGACAGCTTCTATTACGCCAATAAAGACCGCCTATGTTTTCATTATAAACTTACAGGCCTGACTTTTTAACTAGGCATTATTTATTTAGAGGCATGTGCCCCGGGCGCTGCGATTGTTAGGGTCCCCTGTCCCCAGTAGTCCCTACTCCGTTACGATATTATAACCAGTACCTTCTACTCCTACTTTATGACTTTACTTCCTATTTTATGAGTCACATTATCTTATAGTGGCCCACGGCAAACGGCCTTGTAAAGGAACGTGTCGTTCAAACTTCTAAATTGTGCATCTGTCGTCTCTTTTCTGGCTGCACAGAATAGAATAGAATCTGATAGAAGATCTGGCTGCTTTAGTTAGCAACAAGAATCAAAGAGCACAATCTTTATCTATAATGTCCGGTAATCTTATTGTCCTAGGGATAGGTCGTGACACTTATTCGACAATTTCTAGATAACTACAATGTTTTACATGTTAAAGGTGAGAGATTGCGTGAAGGTGATTAATAACAAAATCTTGGCATAAATTAGTTTTACATTTAAGTAAAGTTTTTAACGAGATGACGAACTTGATTTTTAGGGTTCCGTACCCAAAGGGTAAAAATGGGACCCTATTACTGAGACTTTGCTGTCCGTCCGTCCGTCCGTCCGTTCGTCCGTCCGTCCGTCCGTCCGTCCGTCTGTCACCAGGCTGTATCTCAAGAACGGTGATAGCTAGAGAGTTGAAATTTTCACATATGATGTATTTCTATTGCCGCTATAACAACAAATACTAAAACTAAAATAAATATTTAAGGGGGGCTCCCATACAACAAACATGATTTTTTTACCGTTTCTTGCTCTCATACAACAAACGTGATTAATTAAGTATTGTGTGTGTTGATTGCTCATTTATTAATAACGTATGTTGCATAGATAATGGTACGGAACCCTTCGTGCGCGAGTCCGACTCGCACTTGACCAATTTTATTACACTTTAAACTGACATGATTAAATGTAATAAACATTTTTAATGACATTTTTACAATTTATAACTGAAATCACCTAAACATTATTTTGAACATCATCATCATCATCCTCCTGCCCTTATTCCATTATTTGGGGTCTGCGCAACATGTTTTTTTCTTCCATAGTCTATTATCCGCGGTCATGTCTGTGTCAACTCCTCTTTTTCTTATGTCCTCTTTCACACAGTCCATCCATCTTTTCTTAGGTCTTCCTCTAGACTTTTGAACATAATTTCCAAACATAAATAGTAGTAAATCCGGGCAGCGCCTGAACATTCTGTTGCTTAAGTACATTAAATAATTGGTCAAGTGCGAGTCGGACTCGCGCACGAAGGGTTCCGTACCATTATCTATGCAACATAAGGCAACGTTATTAGTATCGAGCAAGATACGGTAAAAAAATCATGTTTGTTGTATGGGAGCCCCCCTTAAATATTTATTTTATTTTATTTTTAGTATTTTTTGTTATAGCGGCAATAGAAATACATCATCTGTGAAAATTTAAACTGTCTAGCTATCACCGTTCTTGAGATACTGCGTACGGAACCCCTAAAAATCATGTTAGTTGTATGGGAGCCCCCCTTAAATATTTATTTTATTTTATTTTTAGTATTTGTTGTTATAGCGGCAATAGAAATACATCATCTGTGAAAATTTCAACTGTCTAGCTATCACCGTTCTTGAGATACTGGGTACGGAACCCTAAAAATCATGTTTGTTGTATGGGAGCCCCCCTTAAATATTTATTTTATTTTATTTTTAGTATTTGTTGTTATAGCGGCAATAGAAATACATCATATGTGAAAATTTCAACTCTCTAGCTATCACCGTTCTTGAGATACAGCCTGGTGACAGACGGACGGACGGACGGACGGACGGACGGACGGGCAGCGAAGTCTCAGTAATAGGGTTTCCGTTTTTACCCTTTGGGTACGGAACCCTAAAAATTACATTCATACTATTTTTTTTTTGCAATGCCTAGCAACACTGCCTGCTAATTTTGTCAAATGTCAGCTGTGTATGCTGCTCAGCAGCTGTCAAATTATTGTTTGTCAATTTGTGTTTGCTGCATTGTCGTGTTAATTTTTACAAATTAATGAAAATGACTACTATAAATAGCGAGTTAAGTATGAACGATTTAAACAATAAGTTTTTTGAAATAATGCAAAATGAAAACAACGCTGAAGAGGCCGCAAATTTCATATATGACAATTTGTTTGACGATGTGACCTTAGGATTTATTTTCGAGTTCCATCATGGTTTGAAAACCGGCCTCACTGAATTGCTAGAAGGAGAAAAAGAAGATGAAGAACCGTTTAAAATAGTGAATACACCAGAGTGCGATGTGTTCGGATTTTCTATTATGAAAAAAACACCTGATTCTAACTGCTCGTGCCCGAATTGTGAGAGACCTGTATCTGCGACTAGGTTCGCTCCTCATTTGGAGAAATGCATGGGTAAGAAAAAAAATATAGTACTGTATATTGTATATGTTTTATGTAGCATATGTTTGCTATAAATTTTGCTGTTGTTATTGTGGTGTTTTACTGCAAAATCTATTCTAATATTATAAAGCTAAGGAGATTGTTTGTTTGAACGCACTAATCTCAGGAACCAGTGTTCCGTCCGATTGTAAAAATTCTTTCAGTGTTGGATAGTACATTTATCAAGGAAGGCTATATAACATCATGCTGCGACCAATGGGCATTGTTCATATTTTTTTTAAACTTTTAATTCGAAAACCATTTCGGGGAATAAAGTTTCTGATCATGATCCATTAGTTTTTTTCGGAAAATTTGCTATATTAACGATTATTTTTCCAAAAAAGCAAATGATCTCTGTTTGCCCTTGAAATGAAGGACTTAAAATATTAAGACGTTTTTAGGGATATACTACTCTGAAGTGGAGTTGAAATTGGTCTATTATATCAACTTGTCAACTTTGAAAAGATAAAGTGCAATCTGTATTAAGTCTATCAAGAAAAGTCTATACACAGATTGCGTAAAACGATGACGTCACAACATTTAAAGTAATATCTTCAAGAATTTTAAAAAAATCCTGTATAGTGAATATTTCAATAATATTGAAATTAGTTGCTTAAAATAGTCTATATTTTCTGAAAAGAATATAAAAACAGTAGGTCAAAAATAATGAACAATCCCAATTGCTGTGAAGTATCAATAAAAATTCTTGGGAAAATTTTCTAAATTCCATACGTATGGGTTCGCAGGCTACGGCTAGTCTCTTTATAACATGGTTGTAGAAGGCTTGTTACATAAGTTTATAAATATAGACTATCATCATATTCAATAAGGTATCTTAGCAATCCCAAGCAAATATCTATTCAAATTTATCAATTCATGATGTTGGAATAAGCAGTATTATTTAAATCATGGTCTAATAAAACAGGTCTTCTCTTTGTAATCAGCTGATCTACAGTATCATCATAGCAAAAAAATTATGAGCTCATAAATATAACGCAAATGCACCGAATTCCAACCACTTATCGGAATTACACAAAGATTTTTTCTAAAGATAAAGTTATTACACAACACCCCATAATGCGTTATGCTTTTCTGAAAGATTATTAATATTAATTTTTGGAAATATACAGATTTATTTCTAAAAATGGCTCTTTTATATCTATATCTGGAATTGAACTCTAGCGAGCGAAAAAATCTCGAAAGAACCGTATTCCAACCATCTCTTGTGTCTCCGACTACGGAGGATCCGTTTTCCGACCGGCTATATTAGATAAACTAAAATGAACTTTATCACGTAACAAATAAAGGAGCATTTCGCAAAAAAACGATTATTGAAAATATTTTATTGGTAATAAGAGAAGAGTAAAATAATTAAAATAGATTTTTCTTATGGTGACCATTATTTCCACTGGTGACTGAATTAAATTACGCATGTCACCGCTCTATTACCCTCCAGTGATCCTGAAAGTGCTTGCTAAATCAGAACTTGATCAAATAACGTCGCGCACTAAGGAGTATAATGCGAAATACAGTTTCAAGTTTTCGATTTTTTCAATATTTGCTTTAAAAAGCATTTAAACCCACATTACATTCATTTCGATATTTTTTATTTGTACCTAATCTGCCTAAAAAATGTAATTTTGTGTTTCGAAGTATAAGCCACACAAATTGGCAATGCGCCTGGCGGCCATGTTGGTGACGTCAGTACCGTTAGCAACGTTACCCGACGCGTACGCGTATCGAGTTGTGAGCTTTAATACCTACCACGATCGTTTTTATTGTTGCGAAAAGATAGATTGGTCGACGAGTTATTTGTTATTAACACGGGAAATGATACTGATTCTGACGAGACATCAGACTCGGATACCAATTCTGAGTCTGATGTAGGTTATATGAGTGGTGTTGAAGAGTTAAGTTAAGATTTTCAAAAATGTGATGTATGATGATGATGATGATTAAAAGTTAAACATTATTCAAACATTTAGTTTTAATTAAAAAAACATCAAATTACCTTTATAAACTTTTATTAATAGATGAGAATACTTATTACATTTTGTTAGCTGTACTTTTTCTTTGCTGACGACGTCACAAGGGCGTTAATTTGACAAGGTTCCAGCGCATTACCAATTTGCGTGGCTTATAACAGTAGTATTAAGGAAAATTATCTAATTGTAAGAAACCCTTTAAAGTTACCCTCAGTCGTACACAGGACAATTAAGAAAGAATATTAGTGTAAATAAATAACGTACAACAAATATCTCACAAATCAATTTGTGTAATAGAAAATTAAATTAATTTACATAGTACAAAAATCCTGTTAGCGTCCATCTAGTCGGTATACGGAATGACGCTATTTTATGAGAGCGCCATTCCGACCATTATTATTTGCGCCATAACTTTATTAAAATGTGGACTAACTTAATGAACTAATAAAGCATATTAATTCAATAAGATCCAAGCTTCGCGGATTATACGCCAAAATATCCAAAAATTCGTTTTTACGATTTTATGTTTTTTTCACATTAATTCAATGCAAACTGCACCCTTATGTACATTTTGTTAATTATGTACATTTTTAATTAAGTATTTATTGTAAAAGTTTTAGAAGGTGGTGTATATTGAATGACGGAATTAATTTCTTCAGTTTCACAACTTTGCGCGTATATTAATACGTTTTTTCTAGTAAAAACCGAAATAGTCGCAGAACGGAGGTATGTCGGAGTACGGTGCTTTTACGTTAATTGTCATACTTGATATCTAATGCATACAATATTTAGCTGTTTTAATAGGTTAATTTTCTTATACTCCTTAAATTTTACGTCTTATAATTTACTAACGCTGAATGTTGATAAAACCAACTATATTGCTTTTGGACTTAAATCTAACCTATTACCGCCAGCGACTCTCTCCATCACCGCTCACACCTGCTTGTCATCTACCAACGAATGTTCTTGTGAAGCACTTAATAGAACTGACCGAGTCAAGTATCTCGGTGTGCTCATTGACCAAAAACTAACCTTTAGACCACATGTATTGTATATATAAGTATGTATTTTAGCTCGTAGGTTGCGGAAACTCATCTATATATTTCAAAATATACGACACGTTGCCGATAGTAAGATTATCAAAATGGTATATCACGCACTGGTCCAATCACTTATCAATTACTGCATCACATCTTGGGGCGGGGCAGCCAAATCTCATATAATACAGGTTGAGCGCGCTCAACGTATAATATTAAAGGTTGCTGCTGGTCTGTCGTTTCGGTTCCCCACTTATAGTCTTTATAAAAAAATGGAATCTCTTGACCGTTAGACAGTCATTCATTCTGTATACTATTTTAAAAAAACACTCCCAATTAACGTACGATCCTAATCTTGCCAAAGACAAAAGACGTAACCACGTCTGCCAAATTTCAAAATGTAACACTGCCTTCGCCCAAAGATTTTATTCTTACTTAGGTGAATCTTTATACAATAAGTTGAACGCTAAGCTCCATTTTTATCCACTTACCAAAACTCGCTGTAAAAAGTCAATATCATCATTTCTTAAAACCCTTACATATAATGATACTGAAAAATTGCTAAAACAGATTATCTAACTACATAAACTATAATGAAATAAAACTACATGTAATAATATTATGTAATGTTTTATTAATAATAACTGTAATAATCGATCCCTTCAAGTTTATAATATTTATATATTTACACTTTTGCACTTAATACAATATATAAATTAATATCGTTTATACATTCAGCCAAAGTTTTTTCATAACCTCATACTTCAATCACACTCCCAGTATAACCACACAAGCAATCACATACTCATTCACTCACACTATCATTTACTCACTAACACACACTTTTTCACTCATGAACAACATAAACACACACACATCTTATCATAGGGTAGTAATATCTACTCATGTTGCTCTCTGCGTTATTTATTTATAATAATATATATATTTTGTTTTTGCGGTACTTAGTTTGTTCTTTTCCTTTTTATGTTTCGCTATTTAGTTAATATTAAGCACATACTATAAATGTATAAAACCGAGTGGAATTGCAAACTCAATTGTAATCGCACAATCGTATATCACTACGGAGTGGGCACTGGTGACCTGTAATACAGGCTTTTAAATAAACCCATAATAGGCATCAGCTCTCACAATGTTGATTCCTTTTGTGAAATTTTGTTCTTCTTTTGTTAATCCTCTTTAAGTTACTGTGTCTACATTGTGAGAAAATATATCATTTATTTATTATTTAATAGCATAGGGTTTGTAATAGGAATCAGTTACAGTAGTCTATGAAAGTTGGCAACACTGTGTGCTTCTTTTTCTTACCAGACTACATAACCTTCAGACGTAAATCACTTTCAGATGTACATAACCTTCTTGTAGAACCTTCTACATGCTTTTTTTTTCATATGACTGTTTGTCATTCTAGGTATGGGTCGCAATAGTTCTCGTATAGCATCCAGACGTATTGCATCGAACAGCCGTGAACCTACATCTTACGCTGGAGTACTGAGTGATGATGAAGACGATGCTGACTGGGCATCTGGAGGCAGTGCACCAACTGAACGTCGTAAACGGAAGATTAAGAACAACAACAGTAAGAAGACAACTAAAGTGCATAAGTAAGTTAATTTTACCAACATTATACTGTCACGCTTTTTTCTCATGAGGGTAGACAGATACTTAAAGCGGCAATTAAAATAACTGTATTGTCTTATTAAATAATTTACTAAGCTCAAAAACTAAAACATACACTTGAAAATCCTGAATATTTTTTTTATTATTGCGTTGTCAACAGTCTTTAACAAGTGTGCAAAATTTCAGTTCAATCCCATTATTAAAAGTAGCTGAAAATCACTTTCAAAGATTCTGTTACATAAATTATTACGTCAATAGATACATGGCCAACTAATAAAAGCATGCTAAAAATAAAGATCTTTTCAAAGTCAATATTTTTTTATTTCAAGTTGTCATGTTTTACAAGCTCTTTTGAAACGTCAGAAACTAGGTGTCTGTTCCAAACGCGAATCCTATGGAGGACAGACAAACTACATGGATTTTTTTTTATTTTTTTTTTTCTTTAAATTGGAACATCCAAATATTGCAAAAACAAAATATTAATAACTCAATCTCATTTAAAAGTTTCATAGGTAAAACTAGCATGTCGTTTATTTTATTTCAGAAACAACAATGGCACAGTTAACAATGATAATCACGACGGTGGCGCCACCTACGAGACAATGACAGCTAATGAGAAGAAGAACATATTACTGCAAATGTGTGGTGTAGTCTCAGAACATACTAAGAAATTCTGTACCAGGTATTATTTATTGGTAGATCTTTTTAGGGTTCCGTACCCAAAGGGTAAAAACGGGACCCTATTACTGAGACTTCGCTGTCCGTCCGTCCGTCCGTCCGTCTGTCACCAGGCTGTATCTCAAGAACGGTGATAGCTAGAGAGTTGAAATTTTCACAGATGATGTATTTCTATTGCCGCTATAACAACAAATACTAAAAATAAAATAAAATTAATATTTAAGGGGGGCTCCCATACAACAAACATGATTTTTAGGGTTCCGTACCCAGTATCTCAAGAACGGTGATAGCTAGACAGTTGAAATTTTCACAGATGATGTATTTCTATTGCCGCTATAACAACAAATACTAAAAATAAAATAAAATTAATATTTAAGGGGGGCTCCCATACAACAAACATGATTTTTAGGGTTCCGTACCCAGTATCTCAAGAACGGTGATAGCTAGACAGTTGAAATTTTCACAGATGATGTATTTCTATTGCCGCTATAACAAAAAATACTAAAAATAAAATAAAATAAATATTTAAGGGGGGCTCCCATACAACAAACATGATTTTTTTACCGTTTCTTGCTCGATACTAATAACGTTGCCTTATGTTGCATAGATAATGGTACGGAACCCTTCGTGCGCGAGTCCGACTCGCACTTGACCAATTATTTAACTTCGTGACTGGGTCGCGCGACTCGTTTTCATTTTCTCGACCGCCATATTCACTGCGCTATATTATACAAGACGAAAAGTGGTCTCAAAATTTTAGCTTTACTCCTAGACAGTTTAAGATTGTGGTAGTAATGTGTGCAACATAAATATATTTTTTCTTTTGGCAATGTGAAAATTGACTTGGATTTGAAGCGTGTTTACCCTTTAAGGGGGAATGATAAAGTTTTCGATTTCATTCTTTCGGTGATGTGATATTCTTTATCTGTGAACAAAAGTATTTTACTGATATTTTCATGTTATAATTTTGTTTATTAATTTATAGATCTACTCGTTGTCCACAACACACTGAAGAACAGCGTCGTGCACTCCGGAACAGTGTTCTGGAACCTTCCACACCTGAATCTCAGACAATGGGTCTCACAGCCGAAGAGGCTGGATCTCCACCTGATTCCAGTCCATCATCTTCATGTTCCTCATCTAGCCGTAAGCGTGATAGGCATCGTGCCCCACCAAAAAGCAAGAATAAGAGAGAACGTAATATATCACCTATTAATAGGGATTAAAGACTGATTTAGGGTTTCTAAAAGATCTCAGTGAAATTTGTGTGTTGATTGATATTTGTTAGTTTGTGGTAAGAAATATACACAGATCACCCCCTAATAGATTCCGCATACAATACCATCATTGGTATTTGAACGCAGTGGCGTAGCTAGGTAACCAAGGGTCCTGGGACAAATTAAAAAATGGGGCCCCACTACTATGTTAACTGACTAGATTTTATCAAATAAAAGTATGAAATATACAAATAATTTTAAAATACTAAAAAATGCTAGTTCAGTTCCATCAAGATTTCTGGTAAGGATTCGAGGACCATTCTCGCAAAGATAGTGTGTCATCCATCCTCCAACCTTTTTCTGTTCACTGTTGAACATAGGCCTCCCCCATAGAACGCTACAACGCGCCGTCCTGCGCTATCTGCATCCAGCGGCTCCTGGCATATTTTTTGACGATATCGTCAGACCAACTTGTTGGATGTAGTAGCATATTATTTTGCTACGACCAATGAAATTTATCTCATACTCTGCAACCCAATAAAAAGGCGCTTTTCCAACGTTAGTGCGTTTAGTCGTTATCAAAAAATTGGTAATGTTCTATCTATTAAGCATGATCTGTGTAAATGTATAATAATATTATGATAATTTAGTGCCATGGAGAGTCAAGTGGAAGAAGAAATGACAGGAGACAATCTATTCTATTTTTCTTATTAATAATACCTAAGGTAAAGTTTGTAATATGTATGTAATCTCCAATAGTAATTATCCGTTTCTGATTTTGTACAAACAGATTTGTACAGCACTCTATTACTGAAATTTCATTACACAACATTAACACATCATATTTTTTAGTTAAGTTTCGTTATATCGTTTAGTTGTGCCCGTAGAATCGGTACTATAATCATACTCCTGCTTTTTCGGTATTTCGGTTAGAAAATATGACGAATATAATAAATAACAACAGTAGGAAACCCAGCTCGCGCTTAACCACTTTTAAAAGGGCTGTAAGGTATATATTGGTACCAATTCTAAGCCTACAACTAAGCTAATCTTAACTTAGTTTAATTTAGTTGAACGATTGGCACAATTATTACGAAAATCAGAGTTTAGTTTAATTTAGTTGAACGATTGGCACAATTATTACGAAAATCAGAGTTAAGACGAATTCATGGGCAAAATGTTAGTTGATTATATATATTACTAGCTGACCCGGCAAACGTTGTTTTGCCATAATAAAAAAAAAGTTTGAAAAATAGATGTTGGCCGATTCTCAGACATACTGAATATGCATGTAAAATTTCATAAAAATCGGTCTAGCCGTTTCGGAGGAGTACGGTAACTAACACTGTGACACGTGAATTTTATATATTAGATAAATATTTTGATGTTGTATTATATCATTTATTCATGTAATTTTAATATTTATGACTATACAATATATGTAATAATTTATTATTCTGTATTTATAATATTGATAAAAGCTAGCAACAATTATTATTAAAAGCAAAATAAAATACTAAATTGTTCTAAATGTTTAGGAACTAATGTGACATACATATTATATTTATTTATAATTCTGTTTGTTACATCCAATAAATTGTCTACATTCCATATTATCAATCTATCTAGCCGTTTTCGAAATGTAGCCAAACAAACATACTTACACAAATTTCTGCATTTAAATTTATCTTGGTGTAGTCTCTATGTAATAATTGTATAATTTATAGTAGAAATATATAATATTAATTGTAAATATTCATGTACAGTGTCGGTCATCGTCGCATTACCACTTTCAAAACATCGCTTGTACAAAAATTAAAAGTTCAGTACTAAGGAAACAAAAAACGCACTTCTGGTGGTCAAGCGTCGGTGTCTATGACTGTACTTATCATAATTATTATATAATAACTGGGTCTTTTCCGCGATATAAATAAGATACGTTACATCGCGACGTTTCAGTCAAGAGTAAATAAATAAATATTCACGGACATTTTCACACAACGTCCTCTAGTAGGTACCAAGCTAAGCTGATATATATGCAAATACATACTTATTAAGCTCGGTAATGTGCGGATCAGGGGCGTAGCTACCGCCGTATCAATTGTACAAGGCCCCCAACGTGCGAAAGCAAAACTAAATAAATGCTTTCCAAATTTTTTATTATTTCAGAAATTTTATGCACAGATTTTTTTTCTCTAATGACAAATCTTTACCCTTCATAAGGGCCCCATATAAACTTTTATACGCCCCCCCTTCCCCCAAGGCACGCTACGCCACATGCGCGGATTTTCATTGAAATGTCAGGACAAAGCATAGGTTTTATTATTCCCTTCCCAGCCTATTTATGCCCGCGGGTGGGCACAGGCCTCCGCTTTGGGTGAGCATTTGGTCTATTGCTCCATTAGGCGTGTTGGCTTAGTGTTTAGTTTCGAGTTTTCCGTTTCTCACTGATGTTTATCTATTTAAAATTCCTTAATTGACTTTTACAGCATCCTGGGGAAGAAAATTAAATAGGGTTCTTTGTATTCTTTGTATTCTTTATTGCACACAGAAATTACATATAAGAAAGTTACACTTTGGTTATTAAATGTACAGAGGCGAGCATAATTCATAGATGAATTTTCTACCAGCAAACCTTGGCGAGATAGAAATTTCATGTTAAGGGGTCATGACAGGGTTATGACATTTGTATGTTGTTCGTCACTATATAGACACAAATACAGGCATCGTACGTTAAATATTTATATCGCGAAGACCTGGTCATAATTTAATAATACGTACCTATCTAACTATCTGACTGATGTATCTAGGTATATAGAAATGTGCAAAGTAAAGACTTACCTATCCACTGAATTATTTTATTTCAATAACTCCTTTTTTAACCGACTTCAAAAAAGAAGGAGATTCTCAATTCGTCTGTTTTTCTGTTTGTTATCTCTTAACTTATAACTTGGCGAAGCGATTTTTATGTTTCTTTGGTCATTTAAAAGATGATGCTTCCCGTGTGGTCCCATTGGCACCAGTTCAGAATCTGATGGTTATCTTCTAAGAAATCGAGGTAAATCCTCAAATTTCAGAGGCACACATTGTTATCGCATATGTACCTATTTAAATAATCAAAAAGTAGACTACCGAGGTGGTCTCATGAAGTCGGTAAATTTTTTTTTAATAATGCTCATTTGGTACACAGAGTATTAACCCAAAAGGAGCGGTTGTTATACACGCTATTTTCTTTGACAAATATACTGCCATATCAGTAGGGTGCCGAAGTGCCACAAATACGATAACATAATTTCATTATTCACTACGCACGCTCAGCCCTCATCACCTCGCGCCAAGAGACCAGTGGCCGTACACAGTACAAGCATTGCTCTCGTACCTTTTTCTGAGGGGATTGCCTAGGGATGTCGGAAACGAAAAAGAATATCGATGTATCGATATTTATAAAAAATATCGATATAGACTTCCATATTTTATTTGAAAAATATCGATATATCGGCAAAATTTAAAAACTGGCTAAGTGCGAATAGGACTCAAAAGGTTTCGACATCAAATTAAGAAGCATCAAATCGAGAGTCAACCAGAAAACAAAACAAAAGACAAAAAGTACCTAATTTGTCAAAAAAAAATTTGGAATGTAGTCAAGCATCGACATGTATTATGTAAAAAAAAAATTCAGAGTATTTATTATATTATAGTAAAGCATCTCCATTTTTTTGCAATGAAGTATACGATGCGCAAAGCGATCCTCACTCTACCACCGAACGCTCAAGTTTCGTGCCGGGACCTATACCTATATAGAAAGTAGGTACCTACTTGGTTTTGTCTGAAAAAAATATCGATTTTTATACCATTTCGATACTTGAAATTTTATATCGATACATCGAAAAATTAAATATCGCCGATATATTGAAAAAATAATCAATATTTTTTCGATTATTTTTCTAATATCAGCTCCTGTCGGATTCATGATCTAAATAATGCGTCTGTTACGTGGTCATCCACGTGGTGACGGATGAATAATACAAGTAACACTATCCCTTTTCCTACCCAGGATGCTTGCTGTAAAAGCAAGCTAACAGATATTGTACATAGATAACATCCTCTGTGAGACGGAAAATTTGAAAACAAACCCACGCGCCGGGTCAGTGCGGCACAGTAAACCATAATAATAGGTACCTCCCACATTAGAGAGGGCCTGTGCCCAGCAGTGGAACGTTAGTCTAGGCTGGGACGCAGGCGATGTAGTGTAGCACAACACAGATTTAGCAACGCAGGGCAGGCGAGACAGATATAGACCTCGAGCGTATACTGAGAGAGACAGAGCGGGGCGCAGAGCAGAGCAGACACGTGTCTGCGTCACAGCATACGCTTACACCCGTATTCACAAACAATATTTACATAAGTAAGTACTTATGTGTTGATGCACTGTGCAAAGGGTAACACTTCTCAGTGCGTTCCGTTCATCGAGCCTTTGTATTTATAAACAAAACTTAGCTATGCGTTCAGTTTAACAAACGCATAGTGCGCTTCACCACTTAAGTATTGTTTGTGAAATGATTTTACTACCCCTTTGCGTCCATGCCTACTATGAGACCTCACAGTAACGTTTGTGAATACGGCTGTTAACCTAATGAGCTGGAAAGATAAGGTGGTCAAGCCAGCAGTGTTTCCGACAAGTATAAATAAAACAACCAAATAAAAGAATAAACAGTTTAATTGGCATATTAACCGCAATGCAATACATAAGTTAATAATAATTCAACTATTTTTATTCATATACACATTATCACATAATACCGCTCAAAGGATGTACAAGCAAAACTATTATCTTTAAGTACATACAATATATTTCAAAAGATCTTTGGAATGGGACTTTTGTTAACTAAATTAAAGATATATAGTCTAAAATTTGATTTGACGCTTTGATTGTTAAAAGCTGAAAAAAATAAACCCTAAAAGTTAGTACAAACATATTAAAAAACAACTGTAGTGCCATTATTTGTGCAAAAATCACGTTTCTTTTATTAAAAGTTAAAAAATTCTAACGTGTGAAAGAAAATACTTAAAAGTACACAAAAATTTATTAAAACCTCGTACGTTTTATAGCATCTAATGCGTTGCGTTTTCATTCGTACAGTATCTAAAACGCAAGGTGCATTAGTCACGTTGTGAAAAATCTTTATATACAAACGTAGTTTAAAATGATGTGAAAAAGTAGTAAAATATCTCTAAGCCATTGACAATGTACTCGGCTAAAACTGATGTCTGCATCAGATACTCATAATACATTCATAGTAGTAACTTTGCCCGATAAATTGTTTTTAGGCGTCTGATGCTGTTGTCATTAACTGGCATCATCGTAATATACTGATATTGTGACCGTGATGACAACATCAGACATTTTCGTCAGCCACAAATATCGAAATCAAACTCACTAGTAATAACTTTGGCTGACAAATTGATATCAAGTATCTGATGCGGTCATCAGTCAGTGAACTGATATTGACATTCTGAATATGAAGATGAATCCGACATCAAGAGACATTTTTGATAGTAAATCGCATAAAAGATATCTAATCCAAGGGTTACACAGTTCACTGGTGATAATAACTTCGTCCGATAAGATCTTAAGGCGTCTGATGCCGACATCAGTCAATGCAGTTAACTCACATCACTGTGATGATAAACTCAGGGACATTATATTTGACGATAATAACAATTTCGAATTGTCTTCAACATCAGAGATCTGATTGTCAATGATATCTCCGTCAGAAAGGCATCAGAGAAGTCTCTTTTGTAATTGTGATGTATAAGTAAATAGGGAATATTCACACATTTCTTAGAAACTACGTCTATACATAACGAAATAACATCTATTAAATTTTTTATTTGTTAAAATACCATAGGCACTAACAATTATTTAAACTTAATATAAAACAATAATAATAATTAAACCTGTTTTAAACTAATACTTTTTATTATCAACATTCGCAAACATTGCACCAAACATGATTATAGTCAGACATTATTAAAAGAGGCGTTTTAAACGCCCGTTTTGGATCTTAATGTGGAAGATACCAAGATTTTAATAATCCGATACTAAAAACAAAGTTTTTTTGTCTTTTTCACATTTGTAAATGGGTAAAGTATCGGTTGATTTCAATGATTCCTTTATTCATGTTAGTCACAATATAGGACAAGTAAAAATTAATATTTTTTATTAATCTATTGTTTATTCAATTCCACATATCAAAACACATGGTGCAACAAAAGCTTATGATATCCATTTTAATAAATATCGTATTAAATTGAATATTGGAGTACAAAACCGATATATCTTTTGTGCTCATTATTACAATAACATTTCACACAACGTCCTCTGGTCCCAAGCTAAAAGGTTATATGCTTGTGTTATAAGTACCAGACCAGAATACACTTATCTCTTGTAAATTCATACTTATAATACATAGAAAACACCCAGACGCAGGACAAACTTTTGTATGACAATTATAAATATCACACAAATGATTGACCAGAGCGGGAATCGAACCTCGTGACCTCATGAATGGTGGTCCGTTACATAAACCACTCTACCACGATGGTCCTTTATGCACTATAATTAAGTTTTAATAATAAACATTAGATAAGTAGTATTAAATATTCAATATTGCCTTTCAAAGCACAAGTGATTTAACCAACTCTCCTATATCTCAAAGATATCTCAAAATATCACCAAAATTTGCAGGTAAGTAGAACGTAATATTTTGACTATTTATATAATACTAATGCTGGCCTGTCAAACGTTGTTTAGCCATACAAATGTCTGGGGTGAACACCCTTATCGATTCTCAGACCTACTGAATATGCATATAAAATTTCATAAAAATCGGTTAAGCCATTTGGGACCAGAGAATTTTATATATTAGATAATGAGCACAAAAGTTAACAGCATAAACATATATAATAAGTTTGTAATAGGTACATATTAAGTTGCAAATATAATATAACAATAAAAACACTAAAATCTTACAAGGCCATTGTTAATGCGCACTTATGATGCTATCCCGACCAGGACCCACTCCAATGAATTTAACTGAAATTATAAAAAAAAAACAGTTACAAACAATAATAAAATAATAATAGAACTGGTTTCTTTAAATAAAAAAAAACTTTAAAAAAAAGGATGAAAGAAACAATAATTATTTAATATTTTCTAACACTTACGCGACTCATTTGTTTAAATAAAACTACTTTTTAGGGATTTAGACGCGTATATTTATTTAAAATTTTGGCCCGACGTTTCGGAGACTTTGCAGTCACCATGGTCACGGGTGAGACTGAGCTGTAATGTGTCTTCTACAATCAACTATCACCAAGGCCAAAATTTAAAACAAATATACGCGTTTAAATCCGTAAAAAGTAGTTTTATTTAAATAATTATTTCAGTTCTTAAAAACAAAATCCAAGTGCGCACGAAGTGCGTCTTGGATTCGCACACAAACGGCCCCATATTAATAATAATCTATAACTAACTGTTAGCCGTGACTTCGTATGCATGGAATTCAGAAAATTTTCCCTGTCTTTGCACATTTTTACAGGGCCCTGAGTCCGGTAATGTAAAGTAAAGGAATTTTTCAATTAAAACCAGTTGTTTCTGAGATTAGTGTGTTCAATCAAACAAACTCTTCAGATATTTAATATTAGTATAAATATATTTTTCTATTACAACTCACCTGGTATTTGTAAGAAATCTTCAATAGTTTTCACATAGTTTCTGGCCGCTTCAGGCAGTTTATCAAATTGCCGGCATTCTTCGATACAACATTGCCAACCCGGTAGTGTTATGTATTCTACCTATAATTTAAAAAGAAATTCATTACTATGATTGGTTTATTGTAATATGGATTATGGAATTATATTCTGCCCTCATTAGAAAAGGTAACAATAATGTATCACAACAATTACTTATTATAAAAAAAAACGTGTGTACCTCAACTTTCTCCAACTCTGCAATAGACGATGGGAAATACTCGATCTTCTTCCCGTTCAATCTGTACGCAACACCTACTTGTATTTCCTTCATTGTGTCTAAAATGTCCATTTTCGTTAGACATATTCTGAAATGAAAGCAAAAATACTTATTAATCAAAAATTTAATAAATCAATGTAGCAAATATACAGTTAATTTTTTTATAATGACTCATTTAATAAATTAAATAGTAGTGGAAAAAGTGATCACCGCAAGCGGGACTTGAACCCATGACCTCGGAATACCGTTCCGTCGCTCTGCCAACTGAGCTTATTGCTAACAGTAATCAATTTCGTTACGTTGTACATCAAAAAAGCGATGTAGAGTCAATCCAGTAACATTGTAGTGGCGAAATTGGTTACTGTTAGCACGACCGCAATAAGCTCGGATGGCAGAGCAACGAAACGATATTCCGAGGTCATGAGTTCAAGTCCCGCTTACAGTGATCACTTTTTCCACTACAATTTAATTTATTAAGTAAAAGCATAGCAAGTCAATTGCAAAATTCATAAATTGCTTTAATGACTCTCATTCTCTCTCTCCAGCCCATTAAAGGCCCACTGTTGGGCACGAGCCTCTGCCACTTTTAAAGGAATTATTGTATACTCCACGTTGACCAGGCGTGGCATAGGATTAAATTTCAAGATTTCTATTTCTGACAGAGGATGTTATCTGTGTACAAGATCCCTTGACTGGCTTTTACAGCACTGGAGTGAAAATGGGGTGGTGACATTTGTATTCATATACCATCACCACACGGACTATAATTTATAATGACTGTAATCTACGATTTGCTAGCAAAATCCTATAAAAGAAAGTTCAGTTAACATTGCCGAATTGTGTTATTGACACAATCAATTTTCATTTTTAGTATAGTTGTGCATTTAGAATTGGTACCTATGTTTATTTTATAAACATACACTTAATTTTAAAGAAGATTAATACTAACGATGTATATCCATTGACCATGGCAGTATATCGAACGACGACCAGATCAAGCCACCCGCAGCGACGTACACGCTTTGTGGTCACGCCCACTTCATGACCGCGATCTTGTAACAACGCTCCTGTCTCCTACACGATACATAAACAACTTAATTATAAAAACTCAAGAATACAACTTAGCAGAGCTTCTGTTTCCTGTTGTCCTGGTCTCCTTTATTTCAAGTGAATATTTGGTCTGCCATGCCACGATGACCAAGGGTGTAAAGGTTTTAGGTAAAAATTTCAATGTTTCATTAAAATAATAATAGTTTAATTCACTCTATCGAGTTTTCTGTCTCTTGCAGGTCACGTTATCTGTTTATACTAAATCTTAGCTGGTTTTTACAGCACACCAAGGAGGAAATGGGGTGGCGAAACTTTTATTCTTAACCCGCTACCACACTTATTTAAAACAAGAAAGCCTAATTAATAATTAAAACTCCTCCGTGTGGTGACGGATAAAGAATACAAGTGTCACCACCCTCCCAAGGGTGAATGGTGACCCGTTGAAATTTCATAAAAGGATCCTTCCAAACCAGCTACACGTGTCGTAAGCCACGGATCAATCTCATCGTAGTTAATAGAATGTTGTAGTTATCGTAGTTAGTTTGACCAGTATTACAAGGCCTTTAGATAGATGACTGCTCTGGCTGTGAATACAGGTGATGTCTACGGTGATTTTCTCCGATATACGAGGGGAGGTCCAAAAGTTCGTGGAATGGAGGGGATGGAGTGGGGATAGGGGCGCTCGCTTAGTGTCATACTAATTGGGGACTCATAATTAGTATATACATGGAGTTTCAGCCCTATTGCGTCATTCGTTTACGAGCACTCGCCTGCTAAACACGTCAATCCGGAAGAAAACTGAAACTATGGAGAAAATTTTGAAAAGACCATTTTGAATGAAATGGAAACTGTTTACGGGGAACAGTGCCCTAGTAAATCAATGATTTACAAGTGGCATGGTCTTTTTAAACATGGTTGGGAGTCGATTGAAGACGACCCCCGCTCAGGAAGGCCAGTTGAGGCCACCACATCAGACATCGTCGAAAAAGTGGAAAAAATTGTACTGGAGGACACCCGTTTGAAGAAAAAACAGTTATCTGCATTAGTTGGAGTATCAGATACCACCATTTTGCGAATCCTACATGACCACCTGGGTATGACAAAAGTCAGTGCAAGATGGGTACCGAGAATGCTCACGCCGCTTCAAAAACAGCAGCGCGTCGAAGCGTCAAAACATTTTTTGGAGTTGTGTGGCGACGATCCTGGACCGATTTTGGAGCGAATTGTTACCGGCGATGAAACATGGGTTCATCACTTTGAGCCTGAGTCCAAACAAGAGTCCATGCAATGGCATAAAAAGGGGACACCACCGCCAAAGAAATTCAAAGTGTCGGAGTCGGCTGGAAAGTTGATGGCTACTGTTTTTTGGGATTGTGAGGGGATAATACTGATTGATTATAAAGAAAAGGGCAGGACCATAACCGGAGAATACTACGCAACAATACTAGAAAAATTAAAGGATGCCATCAAAGAAAAACGTCGGGGAAAATTGACCAAGGGCGTGTTGCTCTTGCAAGACAACGCGCCGGTTCACAAGAGCAAAGTTGCAATGGCTGCTCTACACACGCATGGCTTCGAATCACTAGTCCACCCACCCTATAGTCCAGATCTGGCCCCAAGTGATTTTTATTTGTTCCCCAATTTAAAAAAAGACTTAAGGGGAAGGAAATTTTCCGACGACAATGAGGTAAAGGAGGCAATTTTGGCTCATTTTGAGGGAAAAGATAAAAAATATTTTTACGATGGTTTAGAAAAATTAATTCATAGATCTAATAAATGTATTCAGCTTAAGGGTGATTATATTGAAAAGGAAAAATAAATTTACTGTTTCATTTTTACTAAAACCCTTTCATTCCACGAACTTTTGGACCTCCCCTCGTATATATTAGCTGGCTTGGCGAAGAAATGAGGTGGTGACACTTGTATTCTAAGTTACCACAAGTTTAATATAACCAATAACATAATACTAACATCTAATAATTCAGTCGGCATAGGCCCATCTCCTACTCGAGTGGTATAAGCCTTCACAACTCCCAACACATCACCGATCACTTTAGGCGGTAGACCCAAACCAGTGCAAACTCCACCGATACTGCAGTTCGATGACGTCACGTAAGGATATGTGCCTGGAATCACAAACCTATAAATTAGAAAAAAAAAAGTCTATAAAATATCAGTTACAATGGAAATGTCCAAACCAATAGTAAATCTTGAATACATAACAGAAGGAACTAATGACGCTCTTCCAATTGAGCTATCGTGGTACCCACATGTACTAAATACTTATATCTAACGTTCTGTTTATTTTACTTGTAGTAATTTGAACTCATGTTATAAGAAAAATACATTTACTTTTCTTATTACTTTAACATCTGCAACAACTTTGTACAGTAATTTGCTTATTTTTTCTTATTCTTATCAAATTAAGCATTGTTATTAATAAAAATAACTTTTATTTAAAGTACGATGTCAAAATTGAATAAAATAGAGAAAAATCCTCACCAAAATCAATATCCAACATAGCAGCATTAGCACCTTCAACCAGAATCTTCTTCCCTTCCGTTAGAGCCTTGTATAGATATGAAACGGTATCTCTCACCATAGGCCGTATCTTTTCAGCGTATTCCTTATACTTAAGTAGTTCCGCCTCTATGTCTACCTCTAAGTCAGGGAACATACGCTTGTAATTAGCCGTTAAGGTGCGGAATCTGTAAATGAATTAGTAATCATAAAATTAACGGCATACATTTTAAAATTTTTCATTAAAAACAAGGTCGCAAAGTAGTGCCCTGACGGACACCTTTAAATAGATCCGACCGAAAGGCCTTATTTTTAACCCCAATACTCTGAATTCTGTAAAGAAAATTTCTATAGAGTACATGGCCCTTCTGTACAGGAGTTATCACAACTGTTCTAGAAATTTATTGTTTGTATCCAAATCAGTCTCGTGATCTAAACGGTCGAAAGCTTAAGACGCATAAGAATATTAGTTTAGTGGCTTTAATTTTTATTAAGTGAAATTCATAATAAATAGATTTAATTAATAAATAAATAATAAATAGATTAATTAATAAATAGATAAAAAAAATTATAATATTTGAAACCTTACACAATTGTGCTAAAGATCTTGAAGAAGACTAAAAGGCCTTCGTGTGGTCTAAGAAGATAATCCAATATCGATCTACTTGACAGATAAGAATTGTAGTTTATATAAAAAATATGAACTTACTTTTCTTCAAACATGCTGAAGTCACCAAGCAAATCACCTATTCTGAGACCATTGCGGGTTGCTTTTGACGAGTATGTCGGACCAATTCCTTTCTTCGTTGTTCCCAGGGAGTTTTTGCCCTTTTCAGCCTCTTGTAATCCATCAACCTGAGTAACGATATGGAAACGTTAAGTAGATTTAAATAAGAATAGATATTAAATAGAGATGATACTCAAATACAACTCATGCTTTTTGGTTCCACAAATTTTGTACTTAATGCCCAGCAAAGACCGAAAGAGGAGAATGAGTAAGCATAAATTGCTTTGCCACACGGAAATTAAATAAAACATTACATTAGGCGAGAGAATAGTAACAGTAATCTTTCACAACCTTTAGCCATTTGACTTTTATGTCGAACAGATAAGACGCCTACAACTTTCGTATGTTTGTAAATAAATATAAATTAATGTTTTGTTTTATGGGTAAGCTATTATAATAAGACATATAATGGCACGTGTTTATTAGTTTTAAATAATCTTTCTGTAATAAAGAAGTATTTTATTTCCATAGATAACGTAACAATCAATTAAGAATAATATCTTATGTGAAAGACAGAAAACTTTAAAGAACCATGCTCGGTCAACACGCTAAAGACCATATACTTTACAATTGTATCAACTCTTACTCAAGACGAAGAAGTTTTCCTAGAAGAAAGGAGAATATTAAAGGAAGTCCATATCTAACAGTCGAACATGATAAAGATTAAACGCGAAAATACTGTTACAATATTCAGGGAACTTTATTGTGATAAACATTCCGTATACATTGTAACATGTGGTAGATAATGTCAGCGCGAAATTTACTAGACACTGCCATACGTCACCAGTAAAGCGTGACTAGTTGAGTACATAAGTAATGATCAATTATTATGATCACGTTTTCAACTTGTGATCAAAATTACAAATAAGTTTCATGTTTCATTTTAATAGTAAAACACAATATTGTAAGCCGTTGATAATACTGGCTTAAAATGTTAAAAAGTATGTCAATACTTTCGTAATTTTTAACTGCTTGGTTTATAAATCCTGGCAGACTAGAAACCTAAGCATCTAATGGTATTTGCATGTTACGAGAAAATCCTCGTAAGATCGTCTAAAGTGCTATACTAATAAATATTAAATACAGCGACCTTGTTAATTCGCGAAGATGCTTCCGCGAGTGAGTAAGGCCATCTGTAATTTTGTACTGATAATAATTGAGATACAGGAGGAAAATGTTAGAACAAATAACTCGCTGTTTTATAAAACCGCTAACACGTAGGTTTAGATTATTTAAAAAGTATCAGCTAACAAATTAGCTTTGACCATTAACAAAACTAATAATTACGACAGTAATTAAATTTTACGCAAAGCATTTTTTCTTACATTTCCGTGAAGTTAGCAGTCTCACCATGAGACTGAAATCGTTTGTGTGCCAAAGTATTACATATTGAAGACGAGCCTCTGAAAATAACATGTCACGGCGATTGACGTCAGAAGCTGTTACGTCACAACTCATTATAATGCGATATGATACGTGTATGTCAATGGCAAGTCTGTTTACATTTCAAGAACATACTATTAGTTATGAAGACGTTACATGTAGTATTTCCTTCAAACTTCCAAACACATGTGCGTAGGGATGCGAGATAAAGGCTCGGCGCAAATGAACCACTAATAAACCACCGATGGCGCTCCAAATCCACCACACTTTGCAAACCATTTTTCGCTCGTACTATTTTTAATAAACAGAATGCTGTCGCCTCTATTGTATAATGGTTATATCAATCTTTATCTAGTTCTACAGTAAAACACGCGATAGAAGCGAGCTTCCAATAAAATTCTCTACCGAATAATGTTGGACATAGGGCTTTTCCACATCAGGAGGTATCCGAATAACTTAACCACGACGACCAGAAGTAGGCATAGAGTTATTTTAGAGTTTACGATCTCTAGCAACACAGGGAGAAATAAGGAATGACAATTACATTCTCAATCAATCACCGGGCCGAAAGAATAAGGGCAAACAAGAACTTACTCAATACAATATAGCTGAAAAAGTAGAATCACGAGAACTAAACTACTTAAAATAGATATTGGTTTAATCAGATTATGAAAAACATCAATATTAGTAACAGATATACACAACGCTTCAGTTATCGAACGATTGCTGTTATCACTAAATCCATTTCTAGATCATACCTGATACAACATAGATAAGTAAGATATTATTCTCTTATCAACACAAGTAACCTACATATTAAACTATCACGATTACGAAAATTGCAGTGTAGGAGGAACATTAATCATCATTTTTTTCCCTTACTTGGAAGTCGGCGGACCTTTTGGTGAAACAGGACCCTGTTACCGAGACTTCGCATTCTTTCCGTCCGTCCGAATGTCAACAAGCCAGTGGCGGATTTGCAGTCTCAGCCGCCCTAGGCCCGAAGCCATCAGCCGCCCCCTTTTCAGTATCCACCATATAAACTACATAATGAAATTCTGGCCGCCCTAGGCCTGGGCCTTAGGGTAAATCCGCCACTGCAACAAGCTGTATCTCTGTAAAGGCTAGCTACACAGCTAAAAATTTCAGTTCTGGTATATCAGTTATTGCTACAACAATTAACACTCATCTTCATCAATATCCTGTCCCTATCTCTCACTAAAGATCTCTACGCGAATCAGGCGCGTAAGTGCTTTAGTTTCGAATTTTGTTTCGTATACCCAGAACAAACGTTGTTAGCCTAAAGGAAAATAGCTGAACAAAAACATTCTTGTCTATAGCGTCATATCATATAACTAATATTCTATTACCTGTTGGTGCATATCGAAGACAAGATGTGCTCTATCCGATATAATGAGCCGGTTCTCCCAGCCGCGCATTCCTTTGTTTTCATTCTTCTTTAGTTCTTCGAAGAGCCCTGGTAGATGAATAACCACACCATTGCCTGTAGAATAAGATAAAGATAAATATATAAAGAGATTTAGATAGTAAGAGTGATATAATCGTTTTCAAATCAGACCAGTAGTTTCTGAGATTAGCGCGTTTAAACAAACAAACTCTTCGGCTTTTACTCTTATTAGTAGATATTACAGGAAAAACACACTTTATCTTTAATTCAAGGATCAGATTTTATTTCGTTAATGCTTTTAATCCACACAAAATTTTCGTATTGAAATTTTCGTGAGTTTGAGTCATATTAGAAATACTATATTACCGGCTAACACTCACAGTTTTGGGATCGAAGATGTCGACCCAGGTTTCGAGCATATCCGATGCTCGTCGCTCGATCCGCACTCGTCCTGAAGATGAGCATCGGATATGCTCGAAACCTGGGTCGACATCTTCGATCCCAAAACTGTGAGTGTTAGCCGGTAATATAGTATTCCCACACAAAATTTAAGATAAGATAGATTTATAATGATTAATATGCCAGGTATTTTTATTATGTAGTTTTTTTATACTTATAAGTTTAACATACTAGCTACTAAAAGTCTACAAAATTATATGGAATATAGTAATGTACAGTAGTCATGTTTTATTTAGCATGATTTCTAAACTATAATTGAACAGATTCAGGTAATCTCTATATGCATAATATATCTGAACAAGCTTTAAATGCCTAAACGCAATACATATATTATTTAGTTGCTATCTGACCGTTGTGGCTTAGCTGGCTTTTACAGCATTCTGGAGAGGAAATGGGGTGGCGACACTTGAATTCTTAATCCCTCACCACACGAATACATAGGATTTCTTTCTTCCTCTTTCTCTCCAACCCATTATCGTCCCACAGCTGGGCACAGGCCTCCTCCACTTTGGAAGGGATTATGGTATACTGTGCCGCGCTGATCAGGGGTTAAAGCACAAGGCTTAGTTTCGAGTTTTCCGTCTCTCACAGTAGACGTTACCTGCTTATCTTGTGCCTTAGCTGGCTCTTACAGCACCCTGGGAAAGAAATGGTGTGGTGACACTTGTATAATATATTCATATTTTGTCACTAAATTCTGTTTAGTCTTTATATATATATAAATCTTCTGTACATGTGTTTGTAATTGAACTCCTCCTAAACGGCTGGACCGATTTTGATGAAATTTGTTATGTGTATTCAAGGGGGTTTGAGGATAGTTTAGATTCACAATTGGCTGGACCGATTTTGATGAAATTTTTATAAATCTTCTGTACGAGTGTTTGTAATTGAACTCCTCCTAAACGGCTGGACCGATTTTGATGAAATTTGTTGTGTGTATTCAAGGGGGTTTGAGGATGGTTTAGATTCACAATTGGCTGGACCGATTTTGATGAAATTTTTTGTTGTTGATTTTTACACATAATTGTATGGCAAAACAACGTTTGCCGGGACAGCTAGTAATTTCTAAAAGTTGTTAATTCGAATGCATTGCCTGATGTTACGTCTCGTGGACATTTGTGACAGTTCTAAACATGAAACGTTAACAAAACATCTATAAACATCTTCGTGTAATTTCTTTAGACCTTGAAAATAAATTCTTTGTTAACATAATACCTTAACACAGATCACCTTCCATAGACAGAGCTATACGGGATTTTTATTAACGACTAAACACGCCAATTACCAACGTTTGCGAAAACCGCGTGTGAAAAATGCATTTTCATTGGTCGTAGCTAATTCACATCTCCTCCTTCTCCTTCCAGCCCATTAACGTGCCACTGCTAAGCACGGCTTCCTCCACTTTGGGAAGAGTATGCCGCGCTGACTAGGCGTGTTGGCACATGTTTTAACGTTTTCCCTTTCTCACAGAGGATGATAACAATATTCCTTAGCCGGCTTTTACAGAACCCTGAGATCGAAAAGGGGTGTTCTTAATCCGGCACCACACGGAAGCGAAATGAAATCATAAAATCAAAGCTAAATCACATGCACTTTTTATACTTGAGCTCGTTAGCGCAATGTTCATTGTGCGTCGATCATCTGGCGTGTCGTATCTATTGGGGGGTTATCTATGTTCCCTATTAATTTTTAGGTACCGGGTACCGGGTACCGACTAACTCTAAGTACAAACCATCATTACGGCTGGCACGGATTTTGTCTTATGTTAAATTTACATTTTGTTTCGCAAGTTATTCAATTTGCAAATCTTTTGTCATGCAAAAAACGTGTTTACTTTTAATGAGGTTTCTGTTGATTTCTGTTTTCGCTTTCAAGGTTATTTAAAATATCAATAGACAATTTATTTTCCAAAGAACTAAAAGGTAAAAGGTTCAGGAAAATACAAATTCTTGCAAAAAAAACGTGTTGCCTATATTTAGTGAATTCGTTTTTCAAATGGATTCATTAAATTTACCAAGAGAAGTAACTTTTACTGTAATTTTATTTAAATACGAGAATATTAAGAACAAGTTTTAATTACCTGGAAATCCTCCTAGGCTTGATGTTCAAAGATTATAATAAAACAACAGAACGCACTTAAAATTTCCGATATATATGTGATTTCCTTATCACAATCTCTATTTAAGAGTAATATCGTTTGTGTATCAAACGACATTACTCTTAAATAGAGATTGTGAAACGAGAATTTACAAAAGCTATTGAATTCTTTCAAGTATTTTTTTTTGTATTGTAAACCAGAAACCTTTTCAAAGTGGAGTTGGCCCGTGCCCAACACTGGGATGTTAACGGTTTGTTCAAGTGAGACGTAAATGGACTGGGAAGAGAAGGGCACATCTAATTATATTCGGCAGATATAACCGCAATGAATTTCCTTAAAAAATATTGATCTAATATCAACAAATCGCAGCTAAATTAAATACTTATATGCCCGAGGCCAACAGGGATGTTATCAATCTAATATATAAAATTCACGTGTCACAGTGTTAGTTACCGTACTCCTCCGAAACGGCTTGACCGATTCTTATGAAATTTTACATGCATATTCAGTAGGTCTGAGAATCGGCCAACATCTATTTTTCAAAAGCCTCATCCCACTGACATTTGTATGGCAAAACAACGTTAGCCGGGTCAGCTAGTCTTATATATAAAATTCACGTGTCACAGTGTTAGTTGCCGTACTCCTACGAAACGGCTTGACCGATTTTTATGAAATTTTACATGCATATTCAGTAGGTTTGAGAATCGGACAACATCTATTTTTCAAACCTCTCCCCCCACTGAAATTTGTATGGCAAAACAACGTTTGCCGGGTCTGCTAGTAATTTATATAAATAAAATAATATTTATGTTAAATTTTAATTTATTATGCACAAATGACTTCCTTATAAGCACACTTAAGTCACACGCTTAGCAACATCAGAATTTAGTTTACGACTTTTTATAGGCAACTAGAAATATTATTTACGCATATTAAAAAGTAATTTTCATCAAAACAAATACCTTTATATAATATTTTCTAACACTTGCGCGACTCATCTGTTTAAATAAAACTACTTTTTACGGATTAAGACGCGTATATTTGTTTTAAATTTTGGCCCGACGTTTCGGAGACTTTGCAGTCACCATGTCTCACCCGTGACCATGGTGACTGCAAAGTCTCCGAAACGTCGGGCCAAAAATTAAAACAAATATACGCGTCTAAATCTGTAAAAAGTAGTTTTATTTAAATACCTTTAAAAGCAAAATAATAAACGTATATTATAAACGCATATTATAACGTAATTTGTATAACAAATACGAATTGGTATCCTAGTATTGTACCAATATTCTCTTCTTTTATACTAGAATAACGCTAAGAACAAACGTATTTTAACTAATATGATATCGTATAAAAATTATCATTGTTTTCACATCTGCCTAAACCAGTAAAATGTCATAAAGGCGTAAATGCGTATTATAAAAAATGACTTTAATCATATTTTTCTAAAGCGCCAAAAAAGTTTCTTCGGTCTAGGCGTTTTGAAAATGCTCAGTATCAAACACCATGATATTAGATGATGAATTGACCCTTAAACGAAGTTCCGGCAAATAAAATGTCCTACACCTAATCTCATTATCAAGAAATCCAGTCTCTTGTTCCGTCTCGTCAGCCTGAATAGACTTTGAAGGGAAATATAGCAGCATTTCATAATATCATATGCTGCAATCATTTGGCAAACTATTGCCAAATGATCCTTGAACTATCAAGGATAGTGTAACACAATGTTATCGGTCAATTAACACTATTATAGACTCGATATAGAACAGATATAGATCTCATTGATAAATTTACGTAAATAGCCATTTTCGGTAAACACAATGATTAAAAACACTGTAAATTTATCGAATTACGATACGGAAACGAACGTATTGTAGAAAGGGATCGGCAAATATAAACCCAATCTAATCATCTCAGCATTGAGATAAAGAAAATCGAGTTTTTAGTCCGGTCAATTTAGACATTCGAAGTTACCTAAATTCCCACCAAGCTGAAAATCGGTAAGATTGTTTAAAATATCATAAAAATAAAATTTGAAAGTTCCCATCTTTCCCCTGTAAGGAAAAAAATTTATTCATGGTCAAAGGTAAAAAAAAGTCTTTCGCGATTTTCAGCAAAACGGTAAGTTTTATCATAAAAATACCTGAAACAAAATTGTAGATCATAAAATTATCTATAAAAAATTTACAAATACTTTTTCTCTACGAGCCACCGTTTTTGAGATATAGAGATTCAAAAAGTTGTAAAGTTGTAATCGTCATAATATGCACACGTTTCCTCGCCACCTATGAGGTAGTGTACCTACTTAGCGCGTTTTTTTAAACGCGGTTTCCCCAGTAGGCCTATTCCACGGGTCAGTTTTGATCCTAGGCGAGGAAACGTGTACATATTATGACGATTACAACTTTTTGAATCGTTATATCTCAAAAACGGTGGCTCGTAGAGAAAAAAGTATCTATAATTTTTTTGTAGATAATTTTATGATCTACAATTTTGATTTAGGTATTTTTATGATAAAACTTACCGTTTTGCTGAAAATCGCGAAAAACTAATTTTTTTCACCTTTGACCTTGAATAATTTTTTTTCCTTACAGGGGAAAGAAGGGGAACTTTCAAATTTTATTTTTAATGATATTTTAAACAATTCAGCTTGGTGGGAATTTAGGTAACTTTACTCTTATTTTTTGGTCTAATTTGACCGGACTATTTAGACCAGAAAAGAAGTAAAAATATCTAGGAATAACTATTAAAATTACGATTATATACAATCTTGCGTACAAAATACTCATTTTATACGCATTGCATAGGTGTATTGCGTACAATACGCATCGTCCTGGAAGAACAGTGTCGCGGAAAGTGGTTGAATGCAAACGGCAAAATCTATACCGACGACTTTCATTCTTTCATGAACGAAAATAAGCTGATGGACGAATCAGAGCCATTGCAATGCGGATCTTGTTTGATCCTGGAGAGATAAACGTTTTTTTCGCGTACCTTAAAAAAAAGAAGTACTTACCTATAACGGAAGTGCACTTCGGGTTGATTATCCCACTTGGCAATAAATGGAAATCAAATTCTTTGCCGTCGACTACCACTGTGTGACCAGCGTTGTTGCCACCCTGTAAGAAAAGTAATAAGTATAAATTGTTAAGAACTAATTTGGAAAATTTAAGAAGCACTTTGCGGACATTGCAATTTTTCTCTTTTCCTATGGTAATAATGTAAACGGTTTAATCCTATGAAAAGTCCATACCGGTGTATAGGATTTTAGTTAAAAATACAGCAATATCATCAGGACAATTACGTTGTGTTGCAGTCGGGACCTTATGGTTTGGACAAAGATTCATGGATATCAAATCTACTTAATCTACCTTATAACGACGAAAAATGACTAAAGACATATGCGATCCTTTTCTTTTAATGACGGTAGAATTCGACTGGGCATATCTTGCCCAAATAATGTTTCTAAATTATAACTATTTAGAATATGGTCCGCAAGTAAGAGAACTTCCATTGTATATAGAGAAATCGGTCACGTACATATAACTAAATAACAAATAAAATTAACAAAGGAAATCAAACCTTGATAGTAATACAATAATTTTCACTGTGACAAATACTCGTTACAATGTTGTGCAATTTAAACAACGGAGTCTGTAATGTTGGCTAATAAACAATTCGCCTTATCTTGCAACATTGAACAACTACAAGAGCATGTTCTAGTTTAGATACAGTAAGTTTTAAACTGCTTTCTAGCACTGCGGCGAAAATCATGTCTGTAAGTACTTCGAGCCGTCTTCGCGGAACTTCCAACTAACTACTCCTGTCACCTCGACAAGTACATCACACACAGATTCTTTAGACTGCTTTAGCCCAGGACTTTCCGGATTGTATTAGTTTACATTGCATGCGTAGATTTCAAATGAAAGTTTTTGTTGTCAAAAATCGGGAAAAAGTTACGCTTCGTCTAAATCTCCGGAATTTTAGCTATATTTATCTAGTGTTGGCAATTTAGGTTATGGTAGCCCTAGATACACTGCACTGCTACGTTCATCGTCTAACGCCACAGCACATTCGCACAATGGCAATACACTACTATTCATTCACGAATCGTATATGTAATGCGAGATAAACTCTCTCTCTCTCTCCAGCCCATTTACGTCCCATTGTTGGGCACGGGCCTCCTCCACTTTGGGAGGGATTATGGTCTACTGTGCCGCGCTGACCAGGCGTGTTGGCACAGGGTTTATTTTCGAGTTTTCCGTCTCTCACATGTTATCTGTGTGCAATATCCCTTAGCTGACTTTTACAGCGCCCTTGGGAGGAGATGGGGTGATGACACTTGTATTCTTAGTCCGTCACCACACGGACGAGATAAACTAACTAGTACAAATTAATCTAATTTTTTACCGTACATGTTCTGTTACTATGCAAATGTTCTACACGAACAGGCATAGCAATGTGTGAATGACGATAATGAAAGAAAGAGGAGTTAACACAGATATGACGGCTGACGGAAGACTGTGAAAGAAAAAGACGACGATGAAAGAAAGACGAAGAACAATGATGAACAGGCACTGTACTAATCAGATGATATGGACGGACGATATCATCAAATCACAGGGAGTCTTGTGGCATTCTAAGAGGCTTATGTCCAGCGGCAGAACAAAAGAAAATGAACGGTCCTTTTCACGACACCCCTCTAGTTTCAACCTAAGCACATTAAAAATACGTATAGTGTCTGAGGAATAAACATAACACAAATAATTGTTCTGTGTGGAATTCAAACCCGCGACCAATGGTTACCAGCTTTTCGACAGCTATTCAAGAAGATAATACAGCCTTCAAATGTTCCGTTAAAATAGATTCTTAGTAATGAATGAAGCCAAAATTTTTTAAATACGTCACTTGTGATTAACATGCTCTAGCTGTTCCCGAGATACAGCCTGGTGACAAACAGACACCAAAGTCTAAGTAACAGGGTCCCCTTTTACTTCTTGGTACAGAACCCTAAAAACGGCACACGTTATTAAGTTAGTACAAAAGCATAAACAATGAAAAAAACTGAAGAATTTGTTTATTTCAAAAGTGCTAATCTCGGGACTCGCTGGTCTGATTTGAAAAATTATTTCTGTGTTGGATAATACTTTTATCGAGGAAGGCTATAGGCTATATTACATCACGCTGAGACCAATAGAGGCGAAGCAGCAGTGAAAAACGTTGCAAAAGCGGGGAAAATTGTTAAAATTCCGCGCGTACTTAGTCGCGGGCAACTAGTACTAGTAGTTTCAGCTATCAGGCATTTAAATAATAACAATGTGGTAACTGTTATGACTAGGTATAACTAACTAATCATAATTTTAATATAACATACATTGAATGTTATATTAAAATTATGATTAGTTACTACACTACCAATTAATGTTGTGTAGTGTAACAAGTAATAACAATAAAACTATCAGAGTTGAGTGGGTAATGCCAGATCCAACCGGTATAACTGATAATACTTTGCATAATTAATTTAATAATAATGTGTATATGTATTATACATAGTTAAATAGTGCAATAAAAAAATTATCTTAGATAACTTATAGCATGAATAAAAACCAATTAATAATAAAAAATAAATGGTGCTTAAAATTATGCTTTGTTAGTTGCCCGGTTGAAGAAAGAGTCAGTACTTTCGCAGATTACCCCATATACATATTAATTACAAACTCTACCTCTTTATTAACATAAGTTAATTGACCCAGCAAATTTCACACTGCAGCCAGTAGGAACACAATAAAAAAGAAATTAACCTCTTTGAAGCAGTTTTTTATTAAGTATTTATGTAAGTAGCTATGCACTAAAGATCAAAACCAGAATTTTTATAAGAAACATTCTTATAGGAATTTTCACCCACTATTTTTATCATGGCATGGCATATTAAAAAAGTGGAAAAATAGAGAGTAAATATTTTTTTTGTGGAATGCTAAAGTAACATAATAAAGTAATGAATTATTGTTGTTTACAAAGAGTTTTATCAACAAGTATTGAACAGCGGGGTTACTCTTGAAAACAATTCCGATCCATTGACATTATGACGTTTCGTACTCTTGAACACAACACTAGCGCCACATTGTGTTAATATTGAGCGGATATTGAGTGAACTAAACATGATCGGTTAATGTCGCCAAAACCGTAATCTTGGACACCTTTTGACAGCTCCGTATTGAAGTTCGAATTGCGTTAGAATTGAGCGATTAATGGGATTAACACAATAACCAAAAATTGGTCAAGTGCGAGTCGGACTCGCGCACGATGGGTTCCGTACCATTATCTATGCATCATAAGGCAACGTTATTAGTATCGAGCAAGAAACGTTATAGCGGCAATAGAAATATTTATTTTATTTTTAGTATTTGTTGTTATAGCGGCAATAGAAATACATCATCTGTGAAAATTTCAACTGTCTAGCTATCACCGTTCTTGAGATACTGCCTGGTGACAGACAGACGGACGGACGGACGGACGGACAGCGAAGTCTCAGTAATAGGGTCCCGTTTTTACCCTTTGGGTACGGAACCCTAAAAAGTAACTTTTTTGAAATTGTGAAGGTGATTTCGATCGATTTTACTGTTTAATAGTGTAAAGTAATATACGAAAATGGCTTGGCTCGCTCTTCCATATCTCATTCTCCGCGCAGCTTATAGAAATGAGTTGAAACAACGAAGATATGAGTGTCATATTGCACATTATATGACCAATGATTTTTCTATGGGTGATGATGAATTTACAGCTAATTATAGAGAAAGCAGAGTTATTTTACGAAATTTATGGCTTGGGCTTCTAATTGTGAAATATTAGGCGTGATGTTTATGATGACAATGAGTTATACTAAATGGTGTACAATAAATAATGTAATAAAATAAATAATATAATAAATGATGATGTAAATAAAAATAAATTGTATCAACCGTCTATTTATCTAATACTCTTACAAGAAAATAGGTGCCTAGGTATTTATTTTTTCATTTATTTATTGCATTCATGTTGTTCACAAGTGGGTGCATAAACATAATACAATTCTGAAATATACTCCAACATGAGGCCTTAGGGCACAACAATATGGCTTCAAACTAAACAATTAGACTCAAAGTAAACATAACAATTACCTAATTATAAATCTTCTAAATAATAAACAATTACAATACTAGTAGGTACTCTCTATTGTTACTACATAATTTAATAAACTAACTATTATTTTAACAAGTGAACTAAACATCTATCATTCATTAACTAGGTATTTCTGTGAGGTTTACTTAAAACTATTATCATTATTTACATTTTTCATACAGTCAGGTATTTTGTTATTTATTTTTATGCACATCATAAAATGAACTAGTATGTACAAAGGATAGCTTGAATAAATCATGTATCAAAAATTAATAGTTGATAAAGTTAATATTATAAACATACCTTTATGCTATAAGTTGCTTTTTAAACTTAAAATGTCTGGATTTAATTTGTAAGTATGAACATCCATGCACATGATTCACTGGCATCACAATCATTCAACAAATAAAACACTTCACATAAATGAGACCCTTGTCCTTAAGATTTTAAGATTATCCTATTATATTGGATTTGAATTGGAATTGTATTGGTATTGCGATTGTTTTCAAGAGTAGGCCTGCAGAACTGTATATGCTATTTATTATTGTTGAATTTGAAAATGACAGTTATTTTACTATAATGGAAGTTATTTGAATTTGGAACTAATATTATTTTTTTCCTAATGTAGGTAGTTACTTGTAATGAACTATCACATGAGTATATTAACCCTGGAAAGATAATCTGCGTCAAATTCACGCATCGGCTTTAGAAAAAATGCTCTCTCTTTCAAAACAGCGGGATTTCGTATTTGTGCGTTTAGGATATTTCTTTTGGCGCTAAGAGCTACCGAGAAACATACAGAACCATGAGGTAAGTCTTACCGATTTCGATATATGACGCCTGCATGCGTGAAAACTACGCATGATTATCTTTAACGTGACTTTTAAGACATATAAATGATGATTTTCTTATCTGTCATATTTTAATGCTTGAAATCTATTTTTTATTATGGTTTATTGTTAAAGATGTCAATACAGAATTAAACAACAATGGGAAGTAGGTATTTAATGGGAGGCAGTAGGTCTTTTACTTCTACAGTCTTTTACTAAGAAAAATTGAATTTTCCCATGAGGACTTTATTGGTCAAGTACCAGATCCCAACAGTGAAGACAATTATGCAGTGTTAAAGTAAGCTTTTATACATGGAAACTAAAAAGAATATCTGCTGCTATATATATATCAGGAAATTTAGAGCTGGATGACAAAGTAAAGACTTGCTGTCGAACAATCAGATCTCTTATTGGCCTCTTAATGGAATCTTTGCTTTAAATATGTATTTGAATTAGTGTTTTTAACTTTTATGACTTCTGGATATACGGTATAACATGAATAGGCAAAAAAAGAATGAATATATAGTCTAAAAGTGATGTCAGGGATAGAAAAACTAACAAATGAGAAGCTTTCTTGATATGGTCATGTAATCAGGTCAAAGAACATTAATATTATTATTATTGTTTTGCAAATCACTGTGGAAGTAATCAGGAGTAGACGAAGACCAAAAGAAATGTTGATGGAGCATATGGAAGAGAAAATAATGGAAAAATAAGTAAATACCGTTATGACATCACACAAAAAATCATGGAAAAAAGGTTTTGAAAAAAGTTTTGCTAAGTCCAAGCAGTGGGATAAGGGCAGGAAAATGATGATTTCTTATAGCCAATATTTTTGTAATAAAATAGGTGTGGCTAGTTTATTAATAAAATAGCTGTATGGTGCAAAAACGAACATTCATAATTTTTGGTACTTTTTTGAAGACGTTTCAATATAATTCACTTTTTGTGCAAATAAATAAATATAAATAAATTATTTCTAGTTTTTTATTATTTATATAACTGTAGTAATGTATAATAACAGATATTTTAACTAATATATAAATATATCTCGAGTTAGTAACCGGATAAAAGCCATGCATGCGTTTCACGCATGATTATCTTTTCCATATTTCTAAATAAGATTATCTTTCTAAGGTTATGAGATTAGAATGTAAATGTATACATATAAGTTCTACAATATGATAGCAATTTATATTGGTTTAAATAAACAAAGTAACTAGTATAGATAAATATGTATGAAGTAAAAAAAATATTATTAAAAGCCATAAGTGGGTAGTTTTAATTCACTGGTAATAAATATAAGACTATTTAGAAAAAAAATATATAGAATATGCGGCCAGTGCTATAAAAGGTCTTATTACGCTGAAATGAGTTGCTTTATGGGGTTAATAAAGCAACTAATTTCAGCGTAATAAGACCTTTGTGCTTTTGTAACTATATTTTTTAACAGTCACACACTTCATAAAATTAGCCAGAGCCCTAGATAATCCGAAATATCTATAGCATTCAATAATAACATCAAATACCCCCAGACCTTGGCAGAAATCCACAATTTTTATGTGCACAATCCACAGTAGTGTTTACATTATATAAATAAATATGATAGAATACATAAGTCACATGATTTGAAGAGTTAGCAAAAAATGTGTAAGATATAAACAATGTTACATAATTATTAGCGGAAATTGCAAGTTTACGCAACATTGAACTAGCGCGTAGTAGTTCCCGCTAAGATACTTGGCACAAGATGAATACCTATCGTATTTAGGTTTTAGCAAATTCTTGAAAAAACATTGTGTTGTTTAATTAATGTTTTCAAACAAACTTTGGCGCGACGCCAACGATAGACGACGATGCCTGTATTGGTCAGCCGAAACGATATCATTATTATTTTAAATCTGAATAACAAAAACAGTTTTAATCATGCAGTTACCACTAATCTCGTGCGGTCTTGTAACCTCAAAATATGACGAAAAACACCACCAGCACTTTAAAAGAAAAAAAAATTTTTCTATCGTTAAAATGGTAAAA
This sequence comes from Orgyia antiqua, assembly GCA_916999025.1. Taxonomy (NCBI): domain Eukaryota; kingdom Metazoa; phylum Arthropoda; class Insecta; order Lepidoptera; family Erebidae; genus Orgyia; species Orgyia antiqua. The sequence continues at coordinate 19,588,054 of OU779870.1, forward strand.
TTATTAAATAAATAGACAAACCTGACAACGGCACACGATGTCCGAATGCACAGCCAATAGATCAACGACTTTTCCCTTGCCTTCATCTCCCCATTGAGCACCCAAAACCACTGCAACTTTATTTTCCATAGTAGAATTTAAGCCTAAACACGACGAATCACCGTTAAAGATAGTCTGCTCCGAGATAGCAGCCGAATTCATAATTTGCCGAAAATTCGCGAACTTCTGAATTTATTCAACGACAGTGAGACATGCGCACGCCGAACTCGCGGTTATAAAAAAAAAAAGATATACGGCGGGGATACCATACACTAAACGATAAGCTTCCACTACCACTCTCCCCGTAAATTGAAATAGAAATAAATAATTAAATTTTATATAGGTACTTATTTTACAAGAGAGCTGGACAGATGCAAACGGCACAAGACTGATGGCTAAGATAATGGATGAAGTAGCTTTTGGGATAGACCAGACCTAACGCTTTTTCAATAGTAAATACATAAAATGAAATCAGTTTATTTGTAGAAGGTAAATTGCATTCTTTATTATTCATATACCTAATTAATTAAATAAGCAGATTATGCACTAAACCCTGTCTCTAGTCATAAATCGTAAGCAATTATTTTTATTATCTAGGCTAGGGGCAACATCAAAAGGCAACATTCGACAACACTTTATTCCAATTAAACGTGGAATCGCGTAATAGCTAATAGGCAAATTAAATATATTATAAGCTGTGCCCGCTGTTTTAGGGCTCCGTTATCAAAAGATAAAACTGATCCGGATCCCGTTTTATCTTTTGATAACGGAGCCCTAAAACAGCGGGCACAGCTTATAATATATTTAATTTCACTCAATCAATCTTCGTTGTTCGTCCGTTTGCCACCAAGCTATATCTTTGAAAAAGCAATAGCTAAAGAAGTAAAGAGTAACTAGCTATAACAACCAAATTCAACCAATACTCATCATCATCATTCTCTTGCCTTTACCCCATTATTTGACGTCGGGAAGATGACGAATATATTACGATAAAAAACGGTACGGTACCCTTCGAGTGTAAATAAGTAGGTACTTTATTTATGTATTAGCTAATATACGGAGTTAGTTTATGTTTTTTTATAGCAATGTAGCTGTTTGAATTGCGCTTGGTGACTTTTGGGCATCCGTGCCATCACTCCAAGGTCCCATTTGAAAACGAAATTTCATTATGCTGAAATGGGACCTGTTGCTGCTGAATGGATATGGGATGCATTTATATATTATAATAATATATTTTTTTAGTTGTACAAACCTCTTTTTCAGTATTTTATATCTGAATTCACAGCAATAAAGATTTTCTTTCTTTCTTCTTCTTTCTCCGTGTGCGAGTACAACTCGTACTTGACCCGGTTTTTAAAAATACTTTTCATTATTTGATTTTTTGAATCTTTTAAAACTGCATATTTCTAGGGACCTTATAACGTTATGGCAATATTATAAACGATGATAGCTTAAAAGACTCATAACCGCAGCTATGAATAAATAAAAAAAAAGTGTAACAAAATCTTCTATTCACGGATAAGTGGACTATTGCTTGCCTAGAGTTTTAAGCCAACGGGAGTTGTTACACACGCTGTTTTCTTTGTCAATTGATTAGTTAATTCATATTACTCCTGAACGTTATTAATATTTGAATTAGTTTTAGTTTATCATAATTATTGTTATGGGCTATATTTTGTTGACACGGAACTAGGATTTAAACTTGCTGTTTACTACCTTTACCTTACCTTTTTAAAAGTTGAATCAGGTAGAAAATCGTGTAGGTAATTGTTACAACACTGCGCATATGTTATGTCAGTTATCCTTGACATTTCAATTAAGTCATTAAATTTTTATTCAATTTGTCACTAATGTCATGTCAGACGTCTCACGTCAGTTGTGTTTTGTCAGTGTGGAGGTGCTGTGTATATACTGGCGGCGTGCGAATTATTTTTTTAATTAATTTAATTTTAAAGTGGTGTGATAATATTTTAGATAAAAAAGATAATTATTGGCATGAAAATAATATTGTATGTAGCCGTTAATGCTCGCACTTGAATTTGGAAGGCTTTTTAAGTAGGTAGGTTTAAGATCGACGATATGAGAATCTTATTATTTTTAATTTTGTGGATGTGCACTGAAATTAACTGTGAGCAAGAAGGCGAGGAGGATGCGAACAGGAAGAGGATTATTGAGCAGTTAACAAGGACTCGTACAGTGTTACTTGATGATTATCATTTGGTTACGAGGCAAATAGCCACTGATGTATATATGTATAGAAGTTATCGCACAGTATCTGTTGTGTTTTACCCTATTATGAGGGATGTCACGGATGCTCGCTTCACTTTCCAATCTGAGGATCTTCACTTAAATAACATTGGTATGTGTACACTAACATACAATGCCTTTGTGTTGCCATGGCTTTATCAAACGCTGTGTAGTCTGCTTCAATCATACATCAAATAACTGCACAATAACATCTTAGCTATATTAATTAACAGTTGGAAACAATAACTCCTTATATTTATGTTAAGAAAAAACATCGAAATAAACATCTGAAATATTCATTAAATAACATCAATAACTATTTTTTGTTGATATAACTTTTTTCTTTTTCAAATTAATTAATTAACAAAAATAAATAAATAGTAAAAATTGTGTCCACTTTTGGCATACAAATAAATTAAAAACAATTTTAAAATAATTTAGAAATGTTTAAAATAAAATTGTTTATAGTTACTATCTTACTTGGCTTTTAGCATGTTGTTTTATAGCCTATGTGTTATTTTATAAGCTAGTTATATTATTGTAAAGTTTTATTAGAAAAAAAAATTACTTTTAATGGTACAGTTATACCTATTAGCCCTAGTGTGAGAGATTTGGGTCTCCATATCGACGCTACTCTTGATTGGCAAACTCAGATTGCAAACGTAAGCCGCAAAGTAACAGCAATACTAAGGTATTTATATCGCTTAAGGAATTTTCTACCATACAAGACTAAGTTATCGCTTGTGCAGACCCTGATTTTCCCTACTATCGACTATGGTGATGTGTGCTATCTCGACCTGAATGCAGATCTCCTCAACAAACTTGACCGACTTCTCAATAATTGCATTCGGTTCATTTTTAATCTCCGCAAATATGACCATGTATCCAAATTTCGTCTGCAGTTGAATTGGCTCCGTATTCGACAGCGCCGCAGCTTACATGCTGTAAGCATGCTTTACTCACTGCTAAATGCACCTGATGCACCTGTCTATCTGACTTGCTACCTCCTAAAACGCTCTGAAACTTGCCTTCGAAATCTTCGTTCTTCCAATGACCTTCTTTTATCCTGCCCTCGACATAGCTCTAGCCTTGTTCATTCCTCCTTCATCATTCAGTCCGTTCTTCTCTGGAACGCCCTTCCTCGCGAGATCAGGATGTCCGGTAGCCGGAATTTATTTAAGCGTAGAGTCCGTCAACTTTATTTAGATTTGTCAGCGTAGTCAAACTAGTTTCGTATTTTCCTACTACTTAATTTCCTACTGTTTTAAGTAATATCAATTGAATCTATCGTTATTTATTTGTATTTATATGTATGTATATATATATATATATGTATGTTTATGTGATATATTTATCCTGCAAACGATTGGCCGTCCTCTGAAGGAAAAAGTGCATTTAAACGGGCGTCCACCAGCATTGAGCGTCCGTATACCGGACGCCACTTTTTTGAGCGGTTGCTCTGAGACGCTATTGGTCCCAGCTAGCCGTAGTACAAATATCGACGGAAGTAAAAAAATCGTTGAAATGGCTGCAAAAAAATATTAATAAGTTCCCGAAAAAATCTCAGCGCGGGTGAGGCGCTGCTGCAGCGCGTATATCCACACGCGTATATCCAAGCTAATTTCTAGCTACGGACTCTGTTATTTGGCGTCCGTATTTGCGACGTTGCCAGCTCGAGCCATAACATTATGACTATAACTCAAACAATATCAATACTACAGTCAATACAATATACAAAGTCTTCGAACACATAGGTTTTGCGTTCTATTCGGCGCCCCTCGTGTTATGACATCACTTTATTAATCAATGAACTAAGTTAATTATATAATATTACATTTGTTACATTAATTACTTTTTTATAAAATATGAAGATAGTTTGAGACTCGGAAAAGAACTTTGAATACTTTTATCTCTGAAATCATCTATGGGGTAAAAGGAGAATAGAAGTTAGTATAGGGAATCTACACCTGCTATATCGAATTGTATTATATCTGATAAGGTACCTAATAGAAAAGGGTGGAAGTTTGCATAACCGTTCTACCGATTGTATAGGGGAAACAGAAAGTTTTGGTCAATTTTCAGGACGTAAATTATCTCATGAAACACATCAAAGAACTTTCTCCAAGACACAGGTTGAAATTCGAAAACAAATGTTTGGACTCCTGTAATAAGTTGATCAGCTGATCGAAATTTTTGAATAGGAGACCAACATTTGGTTTTTGGGATCTATCTCATGTTTTATGGTAAATTTGTCCAGTTTCGTTGATAGATTTTTGGTTTTAAATGACTACACCTTTCTGTTACGCCCAGTAGTCAAGACGTAAATTAACTTATGAAACACGAAAAAGAACTTTCTGCAAGACACATAGGTTGAAATTCGTAAACAAAAATGTATCGACTCCTATAATAAATTGATCAGCTGATCGAAATTTTTGAATAGGAGACGAACGTTTCGTAGATAGATACATCGTCTAGAATGACTACACCTTTCTGTTACGCCCAGTACATTGGTAACCTACCTATCGGTATTTGTTTTTTAGTATCGTTAAACTGACGCAAAGCTTTGTGCTATGTACGTACACATAATACGGACGTCCTATTGCAATATACAGACGCCCAATAGCTGTATACGGACGTCCAATTGCACAATACGGACGTTCAATTGCAATTGTGATTATGATTTCATCATATATCATCATTTATAATTTTCCGAGAGGTTTCCTTCGCAGAGAATACATTTTACTTGGTCACACCTTACTTTATATTCACAATTCATTAAAGCATGCTGTCCAGCACATTTGATACATTAAATACTTGTTTAATGAAATATGAAGATAGTTTGAGACTCGGGGAAGAACTTTGAATACTTTTACCTCTGAAATCATCTCCTAAGGGGTAAAAGAAGAATAAAAGCTTGTATAGGAAATCTCTACCTGCTGTATCGATTTGTATTATATCTGATAAGGAAATAGAAAAGGATGGAAATTTGCATAATATTTTGGACTCCTATAATAAATTGATCATCTGATCGAAATTTTTGAATAGGAGACGAACGTTTCGTTGATAGATACACCGTCTAAAATGACTACACCTTTCTGTTACGCCCAGTACATTAACACCTATCGGTATTTGTTATTTGGTATCATCAAACTGATGCAAAGCTTTGTGCAATGTATGTACACATAATACGGACGTCCTATTGCAATATACAGACGCCCAATGGCTATATACGGACGTTCAATAGCTGTATACGGACGTTCAATAGCTGTATACGGACGTTCAATAGCATAATACGGACGTTCAATTGCAATTGTGATCATGATTGCATCATATGTCATCATTTATAATTTTCCGAGCGGTTTCTTTCGCAGAGAATACATTTTACTGGGCACACCTTACTTTATATTCACAATTCATTAAAGCATGCTGTCCAGCACATTTGATACATTAAATACTTGATTTATAAAATATGAAGATAGTTTGAGACTCGGGAAAGAACTTTGAATACTTTTACCTCTGAAATCATCTTCTAAGGGGTAAAAGAAGAATAAAAGCTTGTATAGGAAATCTCTACCTGCTGTATCGATTTGTATTATATCTGATAAGGAAATAGAAAAAGGTGGAAGTTTGCATAACCGTTCTACCCATTGTACAGGGGAAACAGATAGGTTTGGTCAATTTTCAGGACGTAAATTATCTCATGAAACACATCAAAGAACTTTCTCCAAGACACAGGTTGAAATTCGAAAACAAATGTTTGGACTCCTGTAATAAGTTGATCAGCTGATCGAAATTTTTGAATAGGAGACCAACATTTGGTTTTTGGGATCTATCTCATGTTTTATGGTAAATTTGTCCAGTTTCGTTGATAGATTTTTGGTTTTAAATGACTACACCTTTCTGTTACGCCCAGTACATTGGTACCTATCAGTATTTGTTATTTAGTATCGTCAAACTGACGCAAAGCTTTGTGCTATGTACGTACACATAATACGGACGTCCTATTGCAATATACAGACGCCCAATAGCTGTATACGGACGTTCAATAGCAGAATACGGACGTTCAATTGCAATTATGATCACGATTGAAGATAGACGGTACTATATGACTGTAAGCTACCAACTATAAACAGAAAGCACGGTTCTCAGTACTTTTCTTTTTTTTTTAATTGTAATTAAGAAATTACAAAATCTACCAAATTTCACTAAAGTTTTTAGTAGATAGGTTATAAACCTAACAAGTATTTAAATAAATGGGTATGTAACTTTAAGTAGTTCTTGCAAAACCGAGCATACTTTATAATTTGCCGGGTGGTTCCTTTCCAAGGAACACATTTTACTTGGTCAGACCTTACTTTATGTTCGCAATTCATTAAAGCATGCTGTCCAGCACATTTGATACATTAAATACTTGATTTATAAAATATGAAGTTAGTTTGAGACTCGGGAAAGAACTTTGAATATGTACTTTTATCTCTGAAATCATCTCCTAAGGGGTAAAAGGAGAATAGAAGTGTGCATAGGGAATCTATACCTGCTATATCGATTTGTATTATATTTGATAAGGAAATAAAAAAGGTGGAAGTTTGCATAACCGTTCTACCGATTGTACAGGAGAAACAGATAGGTTTGGTCAATTTTCAGGACGTAAATTATCTCATGAAACACAACAAAGAACTTTCTCCAAGACACATAGGTTGAAATTCGAAAACAAATGTTTGGACTCCTATAATAAATTGATCAGCTGATCGAAATTTTTGAATAGGAGACCAACATTTGGTTTTTGGGATCTACCTCATGTTTTATGGTAAATTTGTCCAGTTTCGTTGATAGATTATTGGTTTTAAATGATTACACCTTTCTGTTACGCCCAGTACATTGGTACCTATCAGTATTTGTTATTTAGTATCGTCAAACTGACGCAAAGCTTTGTGCTATGTACGTACACATAATACGGACGTCGTATTGCAATATACAGACGCCCAATAGCTGTATACGGACGTTCAATTGCAGAATACGGACGTTCAATAGCAATTATGATCATGATTGAAGATATACGATACTATGTGACTGTAAGCTACCAACTGTAAGCAGAAAGCATGGTTCCCAGTATTTCTTAGTTTTTTTATCATAATAAATATGAAATTACAAAATTTACCAAATTACATTAGAGTTCTTCAATAGGTGTTGCGTGAAAGATGGGCATAAGACATTCATTGACCATTCAATCCATTAATTGATAATAATAATTAATATGTGTTAATTATTGTTAATAGTTATGTGTTAATTATGTGTTTAATAGTTATGATATTGGTATCAACAGAAATAATCCCGATAGTTGTATCGGTGAACGGTTTAGTCCCAAAGAGCCTCTCACAAAATCTCGAGAGGCTCGGCGTCAATAGCAAGTCGGTGACCGATGCAGAAAGCGGTCTTGCTGGACAATGCCCGTATAGTTCGTCGGTTTCTTTCCCATTAGGCTCCACCACTCCGGCTGACTGTTGCGGACCTCGTCGGAGTGCGTCCTGCCGCCTTTCGAGGCGAGGCAGTGTTATATCCAAAATAATAATTAATAAAAAGAAAGTAATATTGATTAATTCAACATTAAATGTGTTTTTATTTTTTTATTTTATATTTAAAAATGTAATTTATAAGAGAAATAAATGAATAAGAATTATGATAATTAATAGGATAATTATAAGGTAGGCAAGTAGTCGTATGTTATTACACGTGGGGCATCCGGCATCCGTATATAGATTATAGATATAAAACTAACAAATGTTTAAATATATGAAATGTTGAAATTGTGTGTCACAAGCAAGCGGTAGGTATCTAAAGAGATGATAAAAGTAAATCTGGCAACGTCGCATTCCCCAAAGTACCTACCATCCTGTCAGGACGTTACATAATCGACGCCATGGCTGAAGTACCACCTATATATCCTGGATGCCTGTAATGTATCATTATGGTTCGGGGTTCAAAAATGTCTGGGCATAACTGCATGACGAATATCTCGAAAAATTTAAATATCAAAAAATGATGTACCCCACGCAGCTAGAAATAAAAAAGCTAAGCAATATTCATCAAAACATGTTAGCAAAAGTAAGGGGAACCCGGGGACGTCGTACTGATGGGCTTTGTGCATGAAGCCAAAATGATTCTGGGATGTAAATATATATATATATATTATATATATTATGTGTTTATGTTTGTGTTTATTTGATTGTAGGTAAGTTTATTATTAAGTATTTTAGTAGTGTTTGTGTTTTGTATTGTTTTACACCTACCCCTGACTTTTTCTACACCACCCAATGGCAGTGGCGTGCACTCCATACAAGCTGACAGGCTCTGCTTTACTTGCCATTCACAGATATTTTAATAAAACGTTCGTATGATTTAGATGACTTTATTCATGTATTTACTATTAATTAAACAAAATATTATAACTTAAAAACGCCTACCTAATAATTCATAAATAGCACCAATATGTGCTTGCAAATTGTTTTTTGCCAGGCGTTTGGCGAAGGAATAATATTGGTCGGACGAACGCGTCGGACAAGCTCCACGCCGCTCGCCTGCCATGAGTTCATGTGTGTAGAAATTTTGGTGTCCGTGCACAGTTCCCAAACGCACACAGGCTTACATATCCAAGACGATTTATACTGAAAATCCTGCCGTCTGCTTTCGCGATCGGATGTTATCGCGAGTATTCGGCAATGTTCGTTCGTTACTTATAACCCGATTAAATATAGTCGGAAGCAGTGTTGCCAGAAGGTTACATTTTTTACATTTTACGTAACTTTTGATCAGTTCATGTAACATGTATGTAAGAAACAATTTTAGTTAGATTTAAGTAACTTCTCAAGAATTACAAAAGAGGTAAAAATGAAAAAAAAATCTTGAAAAATTAAAATATTCTTATCTAAATTTATTTAATGAAAACAAAAACTACCGCAAAAAATTAAAAAGGTTATAATTATATTGATAAATATAATTTTTTTTAAATTATTGTGTACAAGAAAAAATAAAATAATAATAATTTTTGATCTGCGAGCTGAAAATTACATGAGCGTGAATGTAGCAGACATCAGAAAAATTTAAAACTACAAATAAATAGAGTAAATAATTTAAAAAATAATATTTATAAAAAATGCATTTATTAATTTGAAAATTTTTTAAATGCGCATTTAAAAAAAATCTTTTATTAATTATTTACTCTATTTGTAAATAATTATAAATTTGGCTGATGGCTGTTACATTCACACTCATAAAATTACCACTACGTAAGTTTTAGTTTAAAAATGTAACTTTTCATGGATGCCAACGTAACTTTCGACCAAATCACTCTGGCAACACTGATTTTAGTTCGACGGAAGCCATTTTATTTTTCGTGTGATTCATTGAACTGTTTAATATTGAGTTTCTTTAATTTAATAATTGTATGGATTTTCGTTTGTTGATTTTAAAATGTTATTTGATTGTGAAATGTGTGTTGATAGTGTGTGTTTGTTAAAAATTAAAAATAACAAGTTCTCACAATTGTCGTTCGGTGAAAAAATTCAAATTGTGTCTATAGGTAGATGTATACCCGAGTTACAACTTAATCAACAAAAGGGTAACGTAACTAGAAAATTTCATGTTAAAAGTTATGAAACGTATAACTGGCTATGTGGTTGTGTACACACGAATAAATTATTTTGTTTTCCTTGCATATTGTTTAGTAATTCTAGTACAGTGTGGACTGATTCGGGATATTCAGATTTAAATAATTTCCATTCCGCGACAAAGAATAAAATATAAAAAAATAGAAAGAAAGCTTAAAATTAAATACTTTTGGTAAATCTCGTATCGAAACGAGTATCAACAGTCAGTTACGATTAGATATACCGACATCTATGGACAAATTGCGTTATTTTTTGCGTCTATAAGTTGTGTAATAGATAGCTGATGAATTACTTTACAATCCATAATCACTAGATGGCAGTTTTTATCTTCAGTCCACTTTACGCTTTGTGTTTAGTAAACAAGTGGTTTTGAAGTTCCAGCGGATTGTCGTAAGTAGTTTAGTTTTATTTATGAGTTCATAGATTATTAATATTATTATACATCAAGATAAACTAGATGATTTGTGCTTTATAATTAAGTATACATATAGCATACATATCACAGTTTATAGAGTAAAATCGAGTTATATTTTGAATTGTTATGTTTTCTCCTCTGTCCTCTTCTGTTCTCATTTTTAATACTTTAAAATAAATTTTCAGATCTTAAAAAATAGATAGATTTCATCTGTAGTCTTCTAGTAATTTTTCGTAGTATTTGTCTTCACTCTAGGTATTATAGATAAGAAGCTATAAAGGTTTTTTGTTACAACATGCGAGCGCGGTACCGATCGAATCAGCGCCACGCGTAGCTGGACGGACAACGGTATAATAGGTATTAACTAAAAAATGAAAACAGCTATTGCTGTATCTTAAATGTTTCGCTATTTTTTTGCACACATTTATATTAATTAAAATCGTTAGTCTATAATAAACAGTTTTTATATAAAAAAAGTTCTGTTAACATTGCCGAATTGTGTTATAGACGCTATCAATTTTCATTTTTTAGTTAAGTTAAGTTTAGGTCTGCACATAGAATAGGCACCAATGTAACTCGAAAATTTCATGTTAAAAGTTATGAAACGTATGTACATACGTACATGTACGTATGTATGTACGTACGTAGTTATTGTTTAGTAATTCTAGTACAGTGTGGACTGATTCGGGATATTCAGATTTAAATTTGTTCTGTTGGCATGGTTTCCGACTTAGAGATCCGTCGCGTGGCTATGCTAAAAATCTATAAGAGTACTACCTACAGTATAAGAGCCTACCCTGCTTCAAAATTATGTGCACGCCACTGCCCAATGGTTGACTGGCAGAGAATGCCCTTGGCATTAAGTCCGCCATTGTACAAATTTTTGTTTGTGCGAAGTGTAAATAAATAAATAAATAAAATAAAAATAAAGTAAAGTGGTTGAGTGGTTCATGTAACGGACTGCCGTTCACGAGGTTGCGGGTTCGATTCCCGCTCGGGACAATCATTTGTGTGATGTTTATAAATGTCATACAAATATTTGTTCTGCGTCTGGGTGTTTCTATGTATTATAAGTATGTATTTACAAAAAAAAAGTAGTATATGTATTTTATCCGTATTCTGGTATCCATAACACAAGCATATAAACTTAGCTTGGGACCAGAGGACGTTGTGTGAAATGTCCATGAATTTTTTTTTTATTTAATCTTAATTCACTACTAAAACAAAATAATATGGACAAAATTAAACTATTGCGACACCATATGCGTACATTTGAACTAGGATCTTAATTGAAATTCATGAAGATTGATGCAAGCATGTCATTCACTGTAGCAATGCATATTGTTGTCTTCTTATTAATTGGTTGCAAATTGATGGCATGTTGCATGTGTGTATCCTGTGCAACAAGTAGCTATTTAAGGGCCTACATCAATATTATCGTATATCATCGCCGACACGTACATATTAACACAGCCAGTAGGCACAGAAAATGAAGAATTAGGGATACTTTTCCTATTTACTCAAAATCTACTAAATATATTTTAATTCTGATTTACGTGTTTCTATATATAATAGTTACTTATGTTTTTAAAGTTATTTCATTAGTTAATACGCGATAATAGACCGACAAATGAAAAAAATAAAAAATTAGAGAGGTTGTTTCGCTAAGATTTTCTATCGAGAAAACTTTTCTCAATCGCGTTTCTGAGTTTATGCGATCCTAGATCAAATATTGAAAAAACATATACTTAAAAATTAGAGCTCTAGCCATTCAATCTAAAGAAACAATGAAAACTTCGTACGTAGAAAAATGCACGAAGCTATTTTGGTATCCTCTTAATAATAGGTACAGATATACCTAATGGTGGGTTAACATTTGAAATTGAGGACAAGAAACTTTAGCCTGGCTAAATCGTACTTCAAAGAATAAATAAAATAAATATTCATGGACATTTCACACAACGTCCTCTGGTCCCAAGCTAAGCTTATATGCTTGTGTTATGGGTACCAGAATACGGATATACTACATATACTACTTTTCTTTTGTAAATACATACATACATATAATACATAGTAAACACCCAGACGCAGTACAAACATTTGTATGAATATTGAACATTTTTTGTACATAAAATAATGACGTTTTATATGACGTATAGCCTGTATCGTAGTCACACATAGCCTGTATTATATACACACATAGCCTGCATCATATACACACAGATACATTTTCACATACACATTTATTTAAGTGGTTTCAAGCTGACTGAGTAAAGTAGCCATAGACACTACATTTAGTATATCTGTGATGATAGGTGTATAAATGTTATAGTCTTATCTAATTCAAATAAATTAACGATACTCTTATCTTTTTAAGGTTTACAGTCGACTGAGCTTTTTATACTCTGAAACTCGTATCTTCCAATGGCTGCCTTTTTTTCTCTCTCCAGCCCATTAACGTCCTACTATTAGGCGCGGGTCTCCTTCTCTTTGGGACTTTACTGTGCCGCGCTGGCCCCGCGTGTTTGCACAGGGTTCATTTTCGAGGTTTCTGTCTCTCATAGAGCATATTATCGTGTTCAACATCCAATAGCTGGCTTTTACAGCACTCTCAGGAGAAAACGTTTAGTGGCCCTTGTATTCTTAATCCATATATCACCACACCGACGCCATTTTTCAATAGGGCTAAAGCTATCCAGTAACCACGGATCTACCAGATGTCTGTGGCTACAACACTCATTTAGCTCGCCTGTTTGGTAAATCTGTGCCAGGTTACTAGTATTTTTTCCCAACAAAATTAAATATGTGTGCAATAAATCTATAACTACATAATCGTTGAATAATGATTCAACTCATGAACCAAGTCTAGATTAGTTAATACTAATCTTTCTATCTTAATTAGTTTATAACCTAATTTGCTTATGCTAGTTGCTTATGTATTTTTGTTATTTCGCTATCTCTAATTGCGGGAATAATTCTGGTTTATCCTTCAATAAAAGCTATTTATGAATTAGGCAATTTTAAATTCATAAAGAGCTTATTGCACGTAACGGCACGTTTGAAAATATTTGTGTACAAATTTATCAAAGGACTGCTAATTTTGATGCATATAATTTTCTAGGATTGACTATCCATGTAACTATAATATGCTGTCTGTTTTGTATGTTCATGTATAAACACGACCAACAATATTGTATATTCGTCATATAGTTAGGTATCCGATTTTATTGTTATCAATTTAATTACGCGCGATAAGTTAACTTCATCATAACATCGTTTCAAACAAGCTATAGTTAGAATATATTAATCATATTTTTCGATTACCGTGATGATGATGATATAGGCACATAACAGCTGGTATTTGCAAATAAATACCTAAAATATACTCCAGATCCTAAAGCAGTTTATTTACATAATTCGCTTTATCCACTTTCATGTATGATTCTCTCATTCCCTTGACGGTTCTAGAAGCATATCCTTCTATAATTACCTTTTGCTAACTAGGTCACGGTTAGGCTTAAGGCACTACCATGCTCATGGCTCGATAAGGGCGAGAAGAAACACCATACGGCATACGGTTTAGTATTCCGACTCCCATTAATGAGCTGGGAGTCCCACACGAAGTCCAAAATTTGCCCACGCAACTGTGCAGTGGGTTATTTAAACATACTTTTATTAGAAATCAGAAAAATTATGATAACTGAATAGTTAGTTATTAAATATCTCAAGTCTATGTCCTGAACTGTCTTTCTTGCAAAGAAAAGAAGGTCGTATGGCAGTTCTTTATGTCATTGCTCTTCTATTAATTCGTGAATGACAAATGTTAGGTACTTGGCACTATCCCAATTGTGATTACTATCTTGCAAGATTAGATGACCTGGACTTTATTGAGAATAGCACTAAGGTGAAAAAAAAACCCACTTCGATGTTCTCATTCATATTTATTGCGACTCCTTTTAGGTTCCCCCTTACGTCATTCGAAAAACATCGTATTATTTTATAGTTTTTCAAAGATAATGTTTGTTATGAAAAAATACAGTCTTGATGTTATTTATTTTTGTATCTCGCTTCCACGTATGTACTAAATTGATAGCGTCGGTGACTGATTTATTGAATTTCAAGTCAATAGGTACGCGTGACGTGAATAAAAACGATTGACAGGCGGACAAAAAAAGTTAAGTATCTGTATTCTATCCAAATACATAACGAGCTGTTTGCTCTCCATTTAAAAACTTCATCGCAATAATTTGAGCCGTTCAGAGAAGACTGACTAACCATAACAAGAGGTCTGTAAAATTTTAATCCTAAATATTTCGTTTTCAGGATCATGCACTCCAAAAGAAGTTATAGTAAATATAAAGCACGGGGCATACCCGGCCGTGAACCCTGATGGGTATAACTTCCCAAAGGGTTTTATAGATCCCGGTACAAGAGAACAAATCCACACGCTTGAGTTGCAATCGGATGGGCAGAATGTCAGCTATTCCATTGAAAATCCGAAGCCAGGAAATTGGTACGCGTTAATTTATATACAATGGGAGGATCCAAGGACGTTCAAAGTTGAGCAGCAAGGTCAGTAAAAGAATTAGTTGTGTTTCTAAAGCCAAGGTCCAATCTCGATGGTCTTTTTATTAATTTGATGTCTTCTCCATATACTTAATTCCTTCTTTTCAGCTGTTAAACCAATAGCTTTGTAGATATTAGATATATTGTACTTAGTGCCGTAATAGTGATCTCTATGCACGAGGTTATGACTTCTGTCTTTACAAAGGAAAATTATTTGTATATTATGCTGTATTTATTATGCTTTTAATTTGGATACATAATACACGCATTTAATAAAATATACTTCTTAAATTCCTCCTTTTTGAATATATGAAATAAGGCAAAAAATAAAAGCGGCTATTTTAAGCAATTTCAGATCGAAAATAATACTATCTGATAAAATAAAAAAATGTTTAAGTATTTCGAGCTAACAAAACAGTTTCACGGTTAACTAATCTATCTCGATCGTGATTGAGTATAACCAGAAGGCCGGCAAGATTCTACGACCAATGTATAATGTTGATATTTATACATAACTTACTTATCATCACGTCTATAATTTCCTGGTAGAGTTGGGCAGAAGTTAATATTATGCATTATCTGGGTTGAAATATATTTTTTATAAATAAACTAGTTGTTGCCCACGAGTTCGTTCATGTGAAATTTTGGATGACTGGGCAATAAGAAACATAAAGCAGGTTTTCCCGAAGGAATTAGATATTATCCTGGAATAACTTGTAGCCTATACGTTAAGTTAGATTTTTACCATCATGTCACTGAACACGGTATTAAATTCCATGCAGTAGTTTTGGCGTGATGCGCTTACAAACCTACAGACAGACAATAATACTATAGGTAAACCTGGTAAACCATTGTTTTGGCTTCTATTATGCCAATAAAGATCGCCTATCAATTTTTTTTTCAATATCTCCAAAGTACAGCCATCAACTTTTTAGACTTCTACTAGGTGACCCGGCAAACGTTGTTTTGCCATACAAATAGTTAGGGGTCCCACTTAACCCACTTATGGGTTTGAAAAATAGATAGTAGCCGATTCTCAGACTTACTATTTAGTAAGTCTGAGAATCGGCTACTATCTATTTTGTTATGCATAAAAAAATTCACAAGAATCGGTCGTTTCGGAGGAATATGGGAACGAACATTGTGACACGAGAATTTTATATATTTACTAGCTGACCCGGCAAACGTTGTTTTGCCGTACATACAAATGTCAGTGGGGGGAGGGGTTTGAATAATAGATGTTGTCCGATTCTCAGACCTACTGAATATGCATGTAAAATTTCATAAAAATCGGTCAAGCCGTTTCGGAGGAGTACGGTAACTAACACTGTGACACGTGAATTTTATATATTAGAAGAAGAGAAGATTATAATAATATGTATTGATTGAAAAAGGAGGTTTATATAGGGGTTTCGTCACACAGTGGCTATTTTATTCATCTAAAGAGGATAATATTATAAGAATTGATACGTTTCCGATATAAGTATACCGCAGAATATAACTGGCAAACAAAGCCAAGGAACAATCAATTGTCAAGCATGTCTTGATTTCTAGCCCGTCTATTAAATCATTTTAATTACTTGTACTATTAATAGAATAAAGACCCTTTCTGACTTGGCGGTGCGATCGCTGAAAACGATACTGCGTGAAACATATTGGTATGTTCTCAGTACTCTGTATAAAGCTTTTCATGTTTGTGAGTTATCGTTAAAAATCCATTAAAAATGCGCAATCTTTTGTTTCGTTTAATAAACGTATCAATGAACATTATCTACTGCTACAAACCACGTAAAATTCAATCCAAACTTCTCATCATTATGTTTATGTATATATTTAAGTATTCTATTCTATTTAGAATTATGTATAGGTTTATGTACGTTTATGGATCTATAAGTCTATATGTGTATGTATATCTGTAGTATGTATTGATTATGCGTAATATTCCAAATAAACTGAGTCCATCTAAAGGTTGTCTGGAAGAGATCGCAATATGCGATAAGCCAATTGTACATGTTTTTTTTTACATTAGTTAAGTGACATGTAATTTATGGTGTACAATAAAGTGTATTCTATTCTATTCTACTTATCGGAGGTTTAAAAGTTCGCTAGAACCAGTTCGCAAAAATTGTCAAAACTTGTTATTCATAATAGTCTTTTTACGCTAAAACGTTTATTATCTCTTCGATAAAATCTCCGTTTAAACCTCCGATAAGTCATTATGAATAAGACCATCAGACGCAGGGTAAACATTTGTATGACGATTATAAATATAACACAAATGATTGTCCCTAGCAGGAATCAAATCCTCGACCTTAACCTCGTAACGGCAGTCCGTTACCTGAATCACTAGACCACGAGGACCGTCAAAGCCTATATTTTATATATATATGTCGGAGAATAGACCAGAGGCCTGAACAGGAATCCGAGCACATAGCGTAAGAACTGTCTTACCGATATTCACACCTCAGTCTATCATACTCTTGCACACTTATAAGGATAACTGGCCTCCACATCAACCCCTTATAGCCAGTGCCCAAGCCTCGCAACGAAGAATCATCACTACGTTCACACAATGAGGAATACACGTACGCGCAAACACGTACATGACGACTTTACACAATACACGTACACACGCGCACACAGATACACGCCGCGCCGACGCCTATAAGGACCAGCTCAATGCCGATACGTCGGAGATTGAGCAGCGCGACGACTCGTACAATACCAACTTCTACACACACACTAATACGCCGTGATGTATACAGCACGAATTCTCGAATAATACTGAACCTCAGCCACGTTCGCCTATCGTATTTAAAGCAACTTGCGAGTGGGGGTAGTGGGGGAGTTGCGACATAATACAATCTTAACATTACGGCCATGATAAGAGTTATGTAATCTTCAATATCTTTATTCTTAGTTAATATCTCGACATTAATCAGATACTAATCCAAATGAGATTTAACTAACTAATTGGGCATAAGTAAATCAAGAACTAATTTCGTATACCTACAAATTGGTTATAAACACTTTAATATTCTTTTAAAACCCATGTCCTTTACGCCTAGCCGACACGGCCATTCTGACCATCGACCGTCCTCGGGCGATAATAAACTTGGGTTTGATTGGAATATACAAAACTATTCATACAACCGCTCGTCCATCCTGCATCTGTCCGCGTCACTTTCGCATAGAATAATCTACTTAGTTCAAAAACCTAAAAACACGCTTGAAAATCCGAATATCATTCCAAATGACTGCACCGCCATCGATACCCAAAACGTGTGCAAACCTTCAGATCAATTCGACATTAACAGACACTTACCGAACCAATATAAGTGCGTTAAAAAGAAGCGGCCCGACCCGGAGTGCCGAGTCGCTATTCTAGCTACAAAATAATTCTATGCCTCCCACCCACAAAAAAGCTGAAAGCCCGTGCCATCAGAGACACAAGTCTGCGCCGTCACAATGCTGTCACAATCTTAGTAAACAACCAAGACATTCCAATCTGATTCTTTAAACAAAGCGGTCCTATGTGAAACTATCCGACTGTATATGAAAGGCATACCGGAGAAACAACAATCCTGGTGAGTCCACTCATACACAACAAAATTATTACGTGCATAACCAAACACACAAGTGTGCTCACAGTGACACTGCAACGAGCCACTCCAGCGACTCTGAATGAAATACACCGACAGACACACACCGAACATATAAAAGAGTGTTAAAAATAATTAAAAGGACAATTCAATAAGGCACACTTCCTCAATTTAGTTAGTGACCTTTTCACAAGTGGTTTAACAAGTGTTTAGCATGTTGCTTACTATAGTACTAAGTAACTAATAACAATAGACAATTTCTAAATAACCACGGCCATGTATTAGGTTGTGGCCTTTTAGTCATACTTCGCTACTTTATCATTATGCCACCTCGCCAACTAACATTTGGGCCACCTAGCCGTTCCGTTTTTGACACCTCGCATCCACATTTTGGGCCACTATGCCACTCCACTCCCTATTTTGGGCCACCTCACCCTCCTGTCTGGGCCACCTCGCCCTCCTGCCTGGGCCACCTCGCCCTCCTGCCTGGGCCACCTCGCCTTCCTGCCTGGGCCACCTCGCCTTCCTGCCTGGGCCACCTCGCCTTCCTGCCTGGGCCCCCTCGCCCTCCTGCCTGGGCCAGCTCGCCCTCCTGCCTGGGCCAGCTCGCCCTCCTTCAGACCGCAACATCCTTTCATAACTCCATCTCCCAATCTATCGACGGGCTTCGTCGTCCGGTAGTTCATACAACGGAACGCCGCCCGCGAGGTCGCGGGTTCGATTCCTGCCTCGGACGATCATTTGTGTGATCTTTACAAATGTCACACAAACGTTTGTCCCGCGTCCGGGCCTCTACCGTGTATCACGAGTGTATATTTACAAAAGAAAAGCAACTTACGCACTCCATCCGTATTCTGGTACCCACAACACAAGCATAATAAGCTCAGCTTGGGACCAGAGGACGCTGCGTGAAACGTCCATGGTTATCCATTTATTTATCCCTCAAAGCCACACCACACACGCACCTCTCAAAGATTTAAAGTATTCGTCAAACAAAATTATTGGGTATCATAAAATTATCGTCAGGTCATCGCGTAATACCACAGTCGCATCCACTGTTAAAGACGCCATTGACCACCAACCATAAGCACTATTTAAGTAGGCCTTGCACAAGTAAAATTCTTTAAGGCGTCGCGTCGGTGACCTCCGCTGTACCACCATTATGATGAAATAAACAGAAATAAATAGTACCTACTCTTTACTTTACTTGTGATGTAATTTTTTACAAAAAGAAATTGACTTCACATAGCCCGATTTCTTTAACACAGACACACCTTTGAAATATCTTTCCTCAAAAAAATGTATCACCAATATCGATTCACAAACGACGAAAAAGCATAAACACGGTTGAATCGAGAAACCTTCCTCTTTAATTACTATTGAAAGTTAATATGTAGAAGATAAATTTCCAAGAGATCTTTCAACCTTACCTTCGTGTAACTCAAATGGGTGTTAAGCCTACACACATGGCTGCTTTGGATATTGCTTTCATCATCAAGTTTAAAGGCGCATAGTATTATAGTTATCCAAAAAAAACCTCTCAAATCTAAAGCGGTTCCAGGTAGCTATAGTCTAGTAAAAGCACCACGCAGCAAACTCCGCGGTCATACGATTATCTGGTGTTAAACCGTATATCCGTCACTGTAGTCTATATTCAATTTGTTTAAAGCTAACACTTGGTACCATATATTACATATGTCTTCATGAACTTACCTGACCTTTAAGTAGATTACAAGAGTCAAAAACAAATTTGACAAACGACAACAATACTAAAGTTTCAAACTGAAAGTTCTAAAATTGTAAACGCTCTGTTGTACTCATCACTCAGTTTAAGTACTCATATCACCTACATTTAACTAGTAACCGGTATAAGCCCTACATCTTTAGATAACGTGATCTAAATTTATCTTCACTAACTCTCTGGTCACGTCAATGTTAATTAGGGTGTCAGTATAATATTTACGAAAGCACGAAATAACTTAATCGATTCGAATTAACTTACTTCACCAAGGTTGGTGTTATACCTACCACAAAGCACTTTTCACACTAACTTCAAAATTTTAAAACTCTTTTTCACTTACCAGTAGGTATTTTGCGTACAATATCACTTTAAACTTAATTGTAAACTTTCAATGATTTATCTCGGCACGACTAACTACATTAAATAAAACGATAGAATAAGCAAACACAAAATATCTCACGACAGACACAGCCTCTATGTCCTTTACTATGTCACAGTACTGTTTACAACATTATTTTAAATCATAATAAACCAGTTTAAATTTAGTGTTAAAATAAGTCATTTTTGTCCCGCTCTTTCTACTAAGAGTACATGTATGATACATGTTGAACACACACACGCATATTACAAAACAATCGTAATTATTATGTGGTTTTAAAGGTCCCACAATTGGAGTAACTTTGTATTTTCATAACACTGACGGTACTTACAGAAGTATTTTATAAAACACCATGACGGTAGGAAACTAATACATCACCCTTAAATACGTAACGCAGAGGAATTATCTCATACAGCCAAACTAAATTGATAACGTTTTATCAAAAATAGTCTCATATCATGTTGTAATTTTTTTTTTTTTTTTTTGACTTGGCATCCTTTTGAGACACTTCAGGAAAAAAAAACGTGATTATCCGTTTTATAAAGAATAAAATAATTCTCAAGATGCTTTCTCGTTTTAGATTACGCCCACACAATTACTAGGTTTTCTAACGAATGTTAAATCCTTTTCAAATATTTCTATACTGGCAACACCTTTCACATATCAAAGGCGGTAGAACAAACCAAGTACCTACCTACGTTAAGTTTGCCTGGCAGTATTTACATAAAAGAACTGACTGAATAACTACTCGGTTATTGATATGCACCGATCCGACTGAAAGTATGTGGCGCCATTACTAAACTTATTCTGCTCTTTATGAAAATATTACTCTGATCACAGGTGTATGAACTGCAGTGATCCATGAATCGTTCAGTGACAAACATTAAACGAGTGAACTCTATAGGTTACCTATTTCCTTGCACATATCAAATATCACATACTGAATTTTAATCAGGCAGTTACCTACTTCTGCTTTTATAATACGATTGCTATCACGTAATGTTTCCCCAAAGTATATCTAGTGCGCATCGAAATATATCTTCAGTATTCAACAATATCTGTTCATAACGTATATCAAAATATCTCTGTTAATAATTTCTCACTGTACCTAAGCATTAAATTTATAGACTAGGCATATCGTAACATTTCAGATAGCTTTAAGTTTCTTTCTTTTTAACATCTCTATTTATAAATAACTTCGACATTTTACTTGAAACAAACATTGCATGTAAATTAGATAGCTAATAACGCCCAAATATTCTTTGCGGTTTGTGCTACCCACTTTCGTTTATTTTTAAACATTTTACTCACTTATAGTAAAAAAATATTGCTTACCGAATACGACGTTCAGTACTCACGTGCCTGCTGCTTCGGACACTAAATTCCTTGCCACTATCACCATTTCTTACGCACTATTTTACTAACAATCCTCGATAGGACCATGGATAAAAAATCATGACTACTTATTTTCGCACACTGTTCACTGTTAACCTATATTTTTACGAATACACTCCCAAACCCTCGCGATCACTATGTGGGCTACGTGTAGTTCTTATCCCACTTCTGATGTCGGAGAATAGACCAGAGGCCTGAACAGGAATCCGAGCACATAGCGTAAGAACTGTCTTACCGATATTCACACCTCAGTCTATCATACTCTTGCACACTTATAAGGATAACTGGCCTCCACATCAACCCCTTATAGCCAGTGCCCAAGCCTCGCAACGAAGAATCATCACTACGTTCACACAATGAGGAATACACGTACGCGCAAACACGTACATGACGACTTTACACAATACACGTACACACGCGCACACAGATACACGCCGCGCCGACGCCTATAAGGACCAGCTCAATGCCGATACGTCGGAGATTGAGCAGCGCGACGACTCGTACAATACCAACTTCTACACACACACTAATACGCCGTGATGTATACAGCACGAATTCTCGAATAATACTGAACCTCAGCCACGTTCGCCTATCGTATTTAAAGCAACTTGCGAGTGGGGGTAGTGGGGGAGTTGCGACATAATACAATCTTAACATTACGGCCATGATAAGAGTTATGTAATCTTCAATATCTTTATTCTTAGTTAATATCTCGACATTAATCAGATACTAATCCAAATGAGATTTAACTAACTAATTGGGCATAAGTAAATCAAGAACTAATTTCGTATACCTACAAATTGGTTATAAACACTTTAATATTCTTTTAAAACCCATGTCCTTTACGCCTAGCCGACATATATATATATTTTTAAACGTGTCTGCAGTGTCAGCTAGTCTCCGAGAGAAAGTACTAAGTATTTTGTCTACATATAGACAAGATATAAGTCATAAAAATAGAGATGTGATTTCAAATTCATAGCATACGGAATAGCAGGCAAACAGCTGTTTATAAATTGGTGACCTTGTCTCTAAGAGAATTTTTTGCAGTCGTAATACGTAACCATTGCACATTCTATGACTAACATATCTTTTTGCCAATTACAAGGCCACAGACTTCTCAAATGAGGTACACACAGCTTAAAAAGGTGCTTTACCAATTAATTTAATAATACGAACGTTATTTTTGGTTTTAGTGATTTTAATGAATATGTTGACATTACGTGTTTGTGATTATGATTAGATTAGATATGAACGATTAGGATTTGCATGAAGTGTTTGTAGCAGTAAACATTATGATTATTAAACTACATGTAGGTAATGTCTGAAATGGTGCTGTAAAGTAAAGTCGGCTAAGGTAAATTTAATAGATAGAATGGTTTAAGAGGGTACCAAAATAGCTTCGTGCATTTTTTATGTACGAAGTTTTCATTGTTTCTTTAGATTGAATGGCTAGAGCTCTAATTTTTAAGTACTTATATGTTTTTTCAATATATGATCTAGGATCGCATAAACTCAGAAACGCGATTAAAAAAAGTTTTCTCGATAGAAAATCTTGGCGAAACAACCTCTCAAATTTTTTATTTTTTTCATTTGTCGGTCTATTATCGCGTATTAACTAATGAAATAACTTTAAAAACATAAGTAACTATTATATATAGAAACACGTGGATCAGAATTAAAATATATTTAGTAGATTTTGAGTAAATAGGAAAAGTATCCCTAATTCTTCATTTTCTGTGCCTACTGGCTGTGTTAATATGTACGTGTCGACGATGATATTGATGTAGGCCCTATGGCTCTTATAAATTTTTAGAGCTCCAGTTTTTAAATTCCACGCCTACGAGGTTGCGGGTAACAGCTAGTCACTCATAAATATTTGTGGTTTCACTATGTATTATGGGTATAAATTCATAATCTAATCCTTTTACAACCAACATATACTATCTATCTTAACGCATAATGCGATAAGACCGCCAATTGTACATGTTTTATTTTATTTTCGTTACATAAGTGACATATAATATGTTTTGGTGTACATTATAGTGTATTCTATTCTATTCTATACTTAAAATCAGACCGCTGTGTTGAAACATTATGTAACATCCTGGTTCTATACAGGTTTAAATTCGAAATATCTGTATCTTTACATTCAGCTTTTACAATACGTCATATGGGTGCGTCAACTCATCAACTGGTACCTCGACCTCGCCTATCACTTGTCTAACATCCTGTATGCACTGATTGTGTGCACGAAAGCGTTTCTATCATTGTAATTTATTAATATATACCTACTATCTAATATATAATATTCACGTGTCACAGTGTTAGTTACCGTATTCCTCCAAAACGGCTTGACCGATTCTTCTCAAAATTTACATACATATTCAGTAGGTCTGAGAATCGGCCAACATCTATTTTTTAAATCTTTTTTTTTTTTTAGTATGGCTAAACAACGTTTGCCGGGTCAGCTAGTAATATTATAAAGCTGACGAGTTTGTTTGAGCGCGCTAATATCAGGAACCACGGGTCCGATTTGAAAAATTCTGTCAATATCTGGATAGTACATTTATCGAAAATATATGAAATATGTTCAGTTGGGATTGGCAGTATTGGCCCCAACTCTACGTGTGCTTAACAAAACTAAAAAAATAAAAGTTGATAGTTTAAATAAAACTACTTTTTACGGATTTAGACGCGTATATTTGTTTTAAATTTTGGCCCGACGACGTTTCGGAGACTTTGCAGTCATCATGGTCACGGGTGAGACTGACCCAGTCTTACCCGTGACCGTGGTGACTGCAAAGTGACGCGTGTAAATCCGTAAAAAGTAGTTTTATTTAAACAAATGAGTCGCGCAAGTGTTAGAAAATAAAATTTGATAGTGTCAATATATCTATTATTTGCTATTTCGTTGTACATAGTTATGTTAATTAAAATCGTTAGTTTAGAATAATATGTAGTTTTTATAATAAGAAAGTTTAGTTAACATTGCCAAATTGCGTTATTGACACTATGAATTTTAATTTTTAGTTTAGTTTAGTTTTGCGCGTAGAATCGGTACCAATGTCATTGACGTAGGTAGGTATGGGTGAGTGCCAACGGCCCCGGTGAACCGCCCCGGTACCGGGGCCGTTGGGAAAAAAAAGTTGCATCGGCCCCGGTGAAGCCGGGCCCGTCGTTCACCGGGGCCGTTGGCACAAATCATTTCCCAACGGCCCCGGTGCGTTTCTAGCTTGACTGTTTTCTGTAATGAGCTTGTTTAACTGCTGTTATGGCACCATTCAGGCGGAGCGCATTCAAACACGGGTCGTACTAGTCGTTCGAGGCGAAGTTTGTAGCTTGTTGCGGATGGGACAAAGCAAGTCCTCAAAGACTCCGCTGTGTGTTTAGCTTGACTGTATTCTATAATAGACACGTTAACGTCGTATTCTGACATCACCATAGCTAAATAGTCAAGTTCACACCGGACGATCGTTATATAACGCAGGGATCTCGTGCGGCAAGAGCGTAACCCTATTGTACAGGGCGCCGCAATACACCGAACGGTGTGTACTAGGCTATCCAGGCACGTCTTCTTTTCGTAGGTGTCTTCTTTGTTATTATGTAAACAAATTATTAATATAACTAGCTGCCCCGGCAAACGTTGTTTTGCCATACAATTCTGTATAAAATAAAATTTCATCAAAATCGGTCCAGCCAATTTGTAGCCTATGTGTTATTCTGATGTATAAGCTATATTGTGGTAAAGTTTCATTCAAATCCATTCAGTAGTTTTTACGTGAAAGAGTAACAAACATCCATACATACAAACTTTCGCCTTTATAATATTAGTAGGATGTTAAAGTATTTATGACATTACGTTTTATAGAATAAAAGAGTAAAAAACGTGCAACTGTTTTATTAACATACAGATTAATAATAAAAAAACTTACCAAGTCAAAAATAACTCGCCAGCAAGTTGCGCTTTGCGCTGCTCTACCATACCTGCCCCAAGAACAGTTTGTAAACGGCTGGTTTTACATCGCCGACCAAAGCCTTGACGACAAAATAAGCAAGCTTTTTCGAAAATACATATATGCTTACACAATGGATTCGCGATGATTTTATTCCCATATGGTGCCAGCATGGGGAACGTCATAAAACTACTAATTTTCTAGAATCTTGGCACCATAAACTTAACAAAATGGTCAAAACAAAAAATCCAAATATTGTTGAATTGCTCAAGAATCTTCAAAAGGAGGCTTCTTTTTATGAAGTGATGATACAGAAGTTAGAAGTTGAACCGCATGGAGCCCATCAAAATCGTTCACAAAATTCTATAGATTGGGACCACTTCATAAAAGAAAACACTGATGATCTTATGAATGGCCTAATTACAACGGGTCATTTCCTGGAAATACTTCGATAAGATAGACCAACACGTAATCATGATGATGATGATCGCAACATGTCTTTTTATTTCATGCTTGTCATTTCGAAATTATATATAATGTGTATTTATTTTATTGGTTTTTGGTCACCGGCATAATTTTAAGACATTTTAACACACTCTTTCTTATTTTAAACATTCGCATAATATCATCATCATCTTATATATAAAATTCACGTGTCACAGTGTTAGTTACCGTACTCCTCCGAAACGGCTTGATCGATTCTTCTCAAATTTTACATACATATTCAGTAGGTCTGAGAATCGGCCAACATCTATTTTTCAAACTTTTTTTTTTGTATGGCAAAACAACGTTTGCCGGGTCAGCTAGTATTTTATATTTACCTCCTCATTCACATCTGCGCTACGTGTTATTATCATTCACATTATCGAAGTATTTTCAGGTATTGATAGACTATTCTATCAATACCATAATGTGTAGCATACTTCGATAATGTGTAGTGTCTATATACTAGTGGAGCTCTGACATTAAATCTCACTACCCCATTTCCTTCCCAGGGAGCTGTAAGAACTACCTAAGGGACAATGTCATCATCAGCAGAATTTAAACCCATTACCAACACGCCTTCTCAACGTGGTATAAGTAAGGCCAGACCCCTTCCGAAGTGAAGGCTTATGCTCAATACTGGGACATTAATGGACTGAGTGAGACGCAAGTCTGTGATGGAAATAGCAATCGAATTTCATTTTTATCGAAATTGTATCGGCAACTGGAATTAATAAAACTAAAATTTAAATTATTTGAAATGTCCGTGTGGTGACATTTTATTTAATTCAAATCTTAGTTGTTTGTCTTCTCTCAGGGTGCTGTAAGAATCAAATCGGGATATCAATTTAAACAGATAACATTTTCTTTTATGTATGGAAACCTCGAAATTAAACCCTATGCCAACACGTAACGTCATCAAACGAGAAACGATTTATATTAAATATAGGCTCATGCATAAAAATAAATTAATACTTGATAATTCCTTACTGCCAGGCACATTGTTTAACCTAGAACTGTTTATTATTTTCTACTTATTTGAAATATATTCTTCTAACATTATATATTTAAGACTGAAATGCATAACAATATATATAAATTTTTGCTGTCCATGAATGGCTTAAGGCCGTAAGGAGCGTGGGTATTTCCCTTTGTTTAAGAATAAGTTTGTAGTGTTTGCGTGAAGATGTTGTGATGTTGTGTATTTTGGATTATTTATATACGTATCTATTTTACAAATTCTCAGATACATAGTTTTATATTTTATTATTAATCTGTATGTTAATAAAACAGTTGCACGTTTTTTACTCTTTTATTCTATAAAACGTAATGTCATAAATAATTTAACATTATATTAATAATTTGTTTGAACATAATTTATAAAGATAAGGAAGTATGTTTACATAATAACAAAGAAGACACCTACGAAAAGAAGACGTGCCTAGATAGCCTAGTCCACACCGTTCGGTGTATTGCGGCGCCCTGTACAATAGGGTTACGCTCTTGCCGCACGAGATCCCTGCGTTATATAACGATCGTCCGGTGTGAACTTGACTATTTAGCTATGGTGATGTCAGAATACGACGTTAACGTGTCTATTATAGAATACAGTCAAGCTAAACACACAGCGGAGCCTTTGAGGACTTGCTTTGTCCCATCCGCAACAAGCTACAAACTTCGCCTCGAACGGCTAGTACGACCCGTGTTTGAATGCTCTCCGCCTGAATGGTGCCATAACAGCAGTTAAACAAGCTCATTACAGAAAACAGTCAAGCTAGAAACGCACCGGGGCCGTTGGGAAATGATTTGTGCCAACGGCCCCGGTGAACGACGGGCCCGGCTTCACCGGGGCCGTTGCAACTTTTTTTTCCCAACGGCCCCGGTACCGGGGCGGTTCACCGGGGCCGTTGGGAGTTACCCCAGTATTTTGGCCATTATATGAATGAAACACAATACTGAACAATTTAGTACACAGCTGTTATCCGTTTTATAAATCATACTGCTGGCTATTGACCTCTCTCGACTGAGATAAAATGAATTTACCCTGTCTTATATAGGCATGCGTAATGCGAGAGATCCCGTAAATGGATACTTAAAGATATAATACGTTTTCTTTTGAGAAGCGGTTAGTCAGGCTGCGTTACGGCTAGTATCACTGCGACCAGATTGATCTATTGTGATCGCCACTTTCTATAGTTCTCGGTCTAAACATGTTGCCATAAAGAACCCCAGGATCTTTTTGGTTCCGAGAAGTTTGGTCTCTTCTGGGTGCATGGTATAATTGCCCAATGGGCATTGTTCATATTTTTTTAAAACTCTTAATTCGAAAACCATTTCGGGGAATACAGTTTCTGATCATGATCCATTAGTCTTTTTCGGAAAATTTGCTTTATTAACGATTATTTTTCCAAAAAAGCAAATGATCTCTATTTGCCCTTTAAATGAAGGACTTATAATATTAAGACGTTTTTAGGCATATACTACTCTGAAGTGGAGTTGAAATTGGTCTATTATATCAACTTGTCAACTTTGAAAAGATAAAGTGCAATTTGTATTAAGTCTATCAAGAAAAGTCTATACACAGATTGCGTAAAACGATGACGTCACAACATTTAAAGTAATATCTTCAAGAAGTTTTTAAAAATTCTGTATAGTGAATATTTCAATAATATTGAAATTAGTTGCTTAAAATAGTCTATATTTTCTGAAAAGAATATAAAAACAGGTCAAAAATAATGAACAATCCCCATTGTGAAGATATAATACTTAAGTATATTACGCTGTTTGCTAAATACGAACCTATAAGTAGGTTGTGGTAATAATTGTATGTTTTTTTGTGTACAGAAGTAGTAAATCATTTATTCACATTAGCATTTTTTAACAATATTTTTACTTATATTAAATGTCAAAATTCTTCACTACCACTATATATTGTGGGTCCGCAAAAAGGGTCCTTCACTTCGCTTATAAATGCGCAAGTAAAACTGCAGTACGTGAGATAAGAAATAATTGTATTGAATATGTGCTAAGCATAAAGCGGCAAGTAATGCCATCGGCTGAGCCAGGAAGCCTATCGATATATTATTTAATGTTAAGCAATTATGTTGTGGTCAATAGAGGTAAAATTTAACAATTCAATTATGTAGGTATACCTAGTTAAATATTGACCATTACGTCATCCCAGGGGAATAACACCCAAACAACGCTTTAAAATGAAAACAAATCATACTAATGGCTTTAAGCAAATACACTTTGGTAAAAAATTTAATATGTGGCGGCAGGTTAAAGTACAAATGACCACTCCATCTGAGAGGCAGAAAACTCGTAATTAAACCCTAGGTCAACACGCCTGGTCTGCGTGGTATAGAAGACCATAAACCCTTCTAAAGTGGAGAAAGCCAGTGCACAACAGTTGTATGTTAATGAGGTGGAGAGACAAAGAGATCGCTTCGTTTCTATTCATTGATGATGGATGGTAAATTCCTATAGGAAAACTAGATCTAAAAGCAACTTCTGCTAGAGACGAATATTGTGACACTGAGAAGCCTGTACAATGTGGTTTAATAGATCAAATACCTTTTTGTGTTAGAAAATGTCCCCTCGTAGTAGGAAGGTTCCAATATTAGCAATTTTTTGGCTGAACATAGGAAGAAGCTTCAGTAATTAAAAGATCAGAATCTATACAAAAGTGTTTACGTTTTCTGTCTATTGCAGAAAGTTCTTTAGCAATTTTTAAGAGGATACCAAAATAGCTTCGTGCATTTTTCTACGTACGAAGTTTTCATTGTTTCTTTAGATTGAATGGCTAGAGCTCTAATTTTTAAGTATATGTTTTTTCAATATATAATCTAGAATCGCATAAACTCAGAAACGCGATTGAAAAAAGTTTTCTCGATAGAAAATCTTAGCGAAACAACCTCTCTCATTTTTTATTTTTTTCATTTGTCGGTCTATAATCGCGTATTAACTAATGAAATAACTTTAAAAACATAAGTAACTATTATTAAAAAACATAAGTAACTATTATTAAGTAACTTTATAAATATTATATATGTCGGCGCAACCACAACAATTAGTCTAGAGAACCTAGAATAATTAAGTTAAACCATTTGATTGTTCCAATATTAATTTATAAACCACCAAGTTGATTACTTTAGGGTTTATTACGATGTAAAAATAACATCATTGTAAATTCAATACTTAACCTAAAAACTTACGAACACGTGCAGGTACGACCGAATGACATGCACGTGCGCCGGCACTATAAATACCGCCGCACGGTGGGCAATCGAAGCAGTTACACTCGAGCCGCCGTACAGTACGGACCTTTCTTGGGAATCGTTACGCTGCTCGTTGCTATTTATCTATTTATAGTTAGTGATAAAGAGTTTATTCCGGTCATAATCGCGAGTGTATAATTATAAAGTGTGTATTTGTGAGAAAGTGTAAAGTGACGATTGAGAGGTGATGTTTTGTGTGAACATCATTATCATGGTGGTAGAGGCGCAGGTTATAGGGGATTTGGTTGGAGACCTGCTGTGGAACCTTTTATGTGTGAAAGAGAATGTCAGATTGATGTATGAACATCTTAAAGACAGTGTCTACAATTTGTAGACTGATTTTAAAACATGGCCATTCCATCCTCATCTATGTCACTCCAACATCAGAAGTGTGGGATAAAAAACCCGAGAGGCGGCCCCTACGACTAACTCAATAAGTGTAAAACGTTTAATTTGTTAAAATCAAAAGTAAAGATATCGTGCAATTTTGCCGTCGTAATAATAAATAGTAGGATATGCGCATAACCGCGTTCCTACCAATAATTAAAAGTAGTTAAAAACGTGTCTCCACAAGTGAGTAAAATTTATTACTTTCAAATAGTCGTCATAGTGAGCAAAGGTGATATTTAAAGCAGCAACTTGTGGCTATGGAACCACGTCATCATACTCGGTAAGCAGTATCATTCTTCTATTAAATAAGAGAGAAAGATAAAAACAAAAGTCATTTGCAATAATAAGCTGTGGTGCAATAAAAATACCAAAATTCGACATAAAATTTCATATTGTTATGACATTTCATATGCCTAGTTAATCTTTTAAGAAAATAAAACGTCACATAACAAAGCTAAGTTTATTGTAAAATTGCGCAATACACAGATTTAATAGACACTTTTTATATAGCTTTGATTATCTTCAAAGTAAGATTGATAAAAACAAGCCACAAGTACTTACCCCATATTATAACTGCGTAAATTAAAACGTATTCACAATGCTTTTTCACTTCACTTATCTCTTTCCATAAAACTACTCAATTTGTTTAAAATTTATCACAAAACACTTAATTCATAGATAACCACATATTCAGTACACTCATTATAAAAAAAAAAACAATGTTCTCTGGTTATCTTTTAAAACTGAATAAGTTTCACAATAACACCACGTAATTTTATCGCTTAGACGCGCTTCGTTCGTAATCAACGTTTTCACTACCGGTTGCTACACTACCGAAATGAACTTTATAATAATATGATTTTGTTGAACTACCGTCATTAATTTTGACTTGGTAGAAAAGTTAACAATTGTGATGAAATCGATGGATTTTGTATTCGACAATTACACACACATTGTAAAATGATAAACAAAGTTGAGAATTTCATTTTGATAACGAAGACGTTACCGTAACTAGAATATAGTGCACCAGTTTTCATCAATTCAAAAATATAGTGCAGTTTTCAATCTTTATAGATAACGTTTTGATTTATTTTAATTTTATCATCGAGACATCGTTCGAATAAGAGTCGAGTCGATTAGTGATAGCCAATTAAATCAATATGTTTGGAACAAGTTAAAAATCGCTTTAACCTTAAACATTTTTCTTTTTGAAAGAAATTGGAATAGATTGATTAATATTTACAGTCGACGATTTCATAACAAATCCGCATAATCCATTTCTTTAAAATCTACGATCAGTTATAAAAAAAAAAAAAACAGTTCTTAAATCAAATAAGGAACTAATAGACAGTGATTTCCGGTGTGTGATTAATATTTTTACCTCTATACAAATAATGAAGTCAGTGTTGACAACTTCTAGTGATAGCAATTTTATCGAAGATATTAAAGTGATAAAAAAAAAGCAATACAAGAAATTCTTAAGCTAATAATTTTAATAATGGATGTTAAGGGTTCTTAACAATCAAAATCACGAATCAAATAGTTTTGATGCGCTCCTGAGTCTTCTGAGGATATAAGCGTTACATTTTATCTGCTCATATTAGCTTTTTCTTATCCTATTGATCTTTAGAGCCTCTGGGGCCACGGTCATAATAATAAGGCCCAGACCCCAGCATCGACCTTCCTCACTCTCCGAGAACCTCCGAGATTCATTCATTCATTTCATTTCATTCATTTCATTCCATTTACTATTATGTTACCCCGATAACAGTACACAATTACATCTCTGTAATAATAATCTACGAGAACAAAATATCTGGAGAGTGGTACCTCTGAGCTAAACCATGTGTTACCCTTGAGCTAACCACGGATCCATGATGCATCCACATGTGAACCATGAGATACCGTTGGGACGCCCTGTGGAGCCATGAGTGGACACGTACACACCACAGATACTAAATGAATAAGTCAGTACATTGGAGATGTCTTTGTGTACTGTCCTAACAATAACCCTTTCAAAATGAGCAACATAAGTTGCTTACAGATGTACTACTCAAAAGGAATTATTTCTCTTCTTTCAGGTCAATGAGAATCGACGAGATCCAACGAAAAGCTACGAGAATCTACAACAATCTACGAGAATCTATAACAATCTACAAGAAGCAATGAGGCTTCGTTCATTTCATTCCATTTACTATTATATTACCACGATATCAGTACACAATTATATCTCTGTAATAATAGTCAACGAGAACAAAATATCTGGAGAGTGGTACCTCTGAGCTAAACCATGTGTTACCCTTGAGCTAACCACGGATCCTTGATGCATCCACATGTGAACCATGAGATACCGTTGGGACGCCTTGTGGAGCCATGAGTGGACACGTACACACCACAGATACTAAATGAATAAGTCAGTACATTGGAGATGTCTTTGTGTACTGTCCTAACAATAACCCTTTCAAAATGAGCAACATGGGTTGCTTACAGATACCGATCTCAGAGAAAACTCTTAATTTCAGA
Source organism: Orgyia antiqua (assembly GCA_916999025.1). Classification (NCBI taxonomy): domain Eukaryota; kingdom Metazoa; phylum Arthropoda; class Insecta; order Lepidoptera; family Erebidae; genus Orgyia; species Orgyia antiqua. The sequence goes on from OU779870.1 coordinate 19,621,734, forward strand.
TAACACACATCACATCGCAGCCAGGTGCAGAGCGCGCACCGCCTGTCAGAATGGCCGTGTCGGCGCAACCACAACAATTAGTCTAGAGAACCTAGAATAATTAAGTTAAACCATTTGATTGTTCCAATATTAATTTATAAACCACCAAGTTGATTACTTTAGGGTTTATTACGATGTAAAAATAACATCATTGTAAATTCAATACTTAACCTAAAAACTTACGAACACGTGCAGGTACGACCGAATGACATGCACGTGCGCCGGCACTATAAATACCGCCGCACGGTGGGCAATCGAAGCAGTTACACTCGAGCCGCCGTACAGTACGGACCTTTCTTGGGAATCGTTACGCTGCTCGTTGCTATTTATCTATTTATAGTTAGTGATAAAGAGTTTATTCCGGTCATAATCGCGAGTGTATAATTATAAAGTGTGTATTTGTGAGAAAGTGTAAAGTGACGATTGAGAGGTGATGTTTTGTGTGAACATCATTATCATGGTGGTAGAGGCGCAGGTTATAGGGGATTTGGTTGGAGACCTGCTGTGGAACCTTTTATGTGTGAAAGAGAATGTCAGATTGATGTATGAACATCTTAAAGACAGTGTCTACAATTTGTAGACTGATTTTAAAACATGGCCATTCCATCCTCATCTATGTCACTCCAACATATATATAGAAACACGTAAATCAGAATTAAAATATATTTAGTAGATTTTGAGTAAACAAAAAAAATAGCCCTAATTCTTCATTTTCTATACCTACTAGCTGTGTGTTAATATGTATATGTCGACGATAATATTGATGTAGGCCCTTAACAGTTCTTATTTGAGGACATAGCTTTATGATAATATATTTAGTAATTTAGTTGGGTATTGCAAGTTTGTATAATATATTAATAGCAATATTTTTTAATTTCAGGTCTCGTAGCAAATTGCCGAACGATTTTGTACACTGATTTACAAGTCAAACGGGAAGAGAACATAGAACTAATAGACTGCTATGCAGGCTTGACTATAGACTATGAATACCTACCCACACAATTCAAATGTATATCAAGCGATTCTGTAGAACCTATACGTTTAAACGTAACTATTTTAAATTCGCCCGCGAATAGTCAAGAATTATATTTAAGAGTACAAGCCTTATCTTTACCAACGGAAAATGATTATCTGGTGTATTGTGCTTTCGATCCCAGAGAACATAACATACAAGTCGTGAGTTTCATTCCTCATCCGACTGCTTGGCATTATATTCAGTTAAACCGCGTGGTCGGTAATGCTTCAAAGTTGGCAGACTGTGAATCTTATTTCCTAAGAACAGATGATGATGATCTCAATAATCATGTCATAATCGATCTTATGAGAGACGATAAAGGAAGGTTCTTTACTTTCGATTACGGTTTACCTTCAGGTGATCTCCAAGATGCTACCAGTCTAGTCAATATAAGTTCCTCAGAAATAAAGTCATTGAGATTCAAAGTGAATCAATTTTTAGACATTGGCGGGACTATATCGTTAGCTGCAAGTCTTTTAATGAGTTTGAAATACTATATGGGTTATAGGAGAGAATATAGAAAGGATTCTTTGCTGGCATTCACGGAGGATAACCAATTTATGAGAGCTGTGATTTGTATGGATATTGGTCATCCAAGTATACCATTGGAGAGTGGTCATTGTAAGTACAATGATAAGGTTAAGCCTGCGTTGTTTGTTCTGAACAGCACTGATTCTGAATCGATTTATGATAAAACGATTATACCATTCCCAGAGAGTGGGGTTTGGTATCTGACGTTTAGAATATTCTGTGATAGCGTCGTATGTCCTTGCAGGACTGCGAATAACGGATCAACTTATTATGTGGATGCATCTTTGGATAAAGAGGGTAGTTCCGATGTTATTCTTGAACAAGGAAATGGAACTAGATTTGGTACTTCTGAATGCAATGCTACCATCGTGCTTACAATATCTTCGATGTCCTGTGTGAATGGGAGGTGCAATAATCATGGCAGTTGTCAGTTAAATACTTTCGGTGGATTGGTGATGTCATTTTGTTCCTGTTCTGCTGGTTACGGAAGTAAGTAGAAATAATATCATTTTCTTTTCTAGTTGTAACCTGTGGTGTTAGTAGATATTTCAACCTATGGGATAAATAAGGGTCTTTAGGGTGTTAGCTGATGGCTACAAATAATTTTATAAAAATGTATGCAGCTGCTTTAGATGGACGGAAAAATGGACTGGCAAGAAAGTATGTAAGGACTATAGTAGGAAAAATATAGTATATGTATTTAAATTCGTATTCTAGTAACACAAAATATAAACTTAGCTTGAGACCAGATGACGTTGTGTGAAATGCTTATGTATGTTCACTTGTTATAATTTTATACTCCGATATTAAACATCATATTTAAAGATATGTAAAGAAAATTACGTTTTAATTTCAGGTTGGGACTGCTCCGACGACTCAAGAATGGACAGTAGAATATATATGTTAACATCTGTCCTTCTTCTAACATTAAGTAATCTTCTCTTCTTTCTATCTATATATGTAGCTATAATCCGTCTATATTATACCGAAGCTATGATGTATACATTTACAATGGTATTTTCTACATTTTACCACGCATGCGATGCGCCTACGCAAGTCGCTTATTGCATTCTAAAAGGCAATATATTACAATTTGGCGATTTTTATTGCGGTATTATGTCTTTTTGGGTAACTTTACTTGCAATGAGTATTATTGGTGATAAAGTTAGGTCCTCGTTGCAATTAACTGGAGCTATAGTTATAGCGTTACTTACAACATGGAATATGTATTCATTCGTCACTTTTATATTGCCAGTAGCGATAGGAGCGACGATTTTATTCCTATCGTGGTACATAGATTTTAGGAAAAATAAAAAAATGATATATCCAAGGAGCTATTATTTTAGATATTTTCCATTAGGTTTAGTGTTAGTCTCTGTAGGTTTAATATGTTATGCGTTTTTACAAACTGAACAGAATTATAAAATAGTACATTCGTTTTGGCATATGATTATTGCTTTGTGTGTTGTGTTTTTGTTGCCTGATGTGAGAAGAGGTAATGATGTTAATGCGTTCGCTCCAAGCCCGGATTATTGTAAATATTTATTTTGTAGAGTATTTCGTAGATCTCAACCTCCTATAGCGGTAGATTAATGTCTAAGAAAAGTTTTTGACGAAATATTTCATTCAAAACAAAGTTTTTTTTAGACCAAGGGTTTCCAAACTTATTTTGACCACTATGAAAATAAGTTCTGTTTTAGCGTCACCATTTTTTTTACCTAGGTAAAATCTACTATCAGCCAATTTTTTTCTAGGTCTCTTACCGCGCCTACATGGAGGTGTTTTCGCCCACTTTGAGAAAGGCTGGTTTAGCCTTTAAACTAAGAAGAATTAAATGTACGATGCAAACATTGCACTGTTTATACTAATTTTGCATAATATTATGTTTTATCGATACCCAAAAAGCCATATACAACATTGAAATTACGATTTTAAACATAATAAAAGCGTACCTAATATTTTTATTTGCTTTTGCAACCTATATACACTTTTATTTAGATTTTACTAGTCAAAATACAAGGTTTTTTTTTTACATTTTTATACAAATACTAGCTGCCCCGGCAAACGTTGTTTTGCCATACAATTCTGTATAAAATAAAATTTCATCAAAATCGGTCCAGCCAATTTGTAGCCTATGTGTTATTCTGATGTATAAGCTATATTGTGGTAAAGTTTCATTCAAATCCATTCAGTAGTTTTTACGTGAAAGAGTAACAAACATCCATACATACAAACTTTCGCCTTTATAATATTAGTAGGATTTCCATTGTACAATATATAATGAGGCCAATTCTGATGCGTAACTTAACCTAACTTAACTAAAATGAAACCACTTGTTGTGACAGAGACTATAGAGCAGGAGTGGCCAACAACTCGGCCAAGATTGTTCGATCACTCGCAAGTTCCATAATGGGGATGCATTCGGTGCCAAATGTTTCTAGTATGTACTTGATACAGGAATGAAAATGTACGCAGCTCATGCTTCGAGTAGAGAGACGTACAGCGTGACCACTTTTAGTAGTTTTCTACTATTTTCAAGAGTGCACGGCGGTATAAAAGCACATTGCATAAACGTCCCCCTTCTTACCTAAGAAATAGATCGATCGAGACTCAATTTTAAAATAAAAAGTAGATCTTATGTGCACAAAAGTTGGCCACACCTACTATAGAGCGCCATCTGCTACGTACGATCCATGATTAATTAATTCTCGACTCGACTAGACTCTAAAATGTCCTCATTCTGTATAACACAGTTTTTATATTAAGAGAGTTCAGTTAATATTGCTGAAAAGTAGTACCGATTCTACACGCAGAACAAAACTTAACTAAAAAATTTAAATTCATAGCGTCAGTAACACAATTTGGCAACGTTAACTTGACTTTTTTATTGACAAATCTGTATATTATACTCTAACGATTAAAATTAATATAAATGTACACAATTAAATAGCCAATTATTAAATAACTACCAGGTACGTATCAATTATGAGATGTTTCGGTTTATTGAATGCGATTGAACCTTACGATAAAAGATGACCTCATAGTAGTGTAGTAGTTAAAGAAGATCGATTAATTTAATAAATTACATTAAACTTTTATGAACACATAAAAGTCATAATATAACTAGTATTTGTAATTACATCCATGCCTAGTGCCTAGTCACCGGCCATGTGTAACGATGCTCAAATATGACTACACCTTTCTGAAACACGTTGTATAAACTCGCGCAACTCACGCGTCGTCCCTTGTTCCTGCTCGCAGATTACAGAAGTTAATACTCTTACTTGGAGCCTGGTGGATTCTTATCCTGTCGTACCCCTCTTATCAATAGTTAAACCTTTCCGCGGTCTAGTCATTTTGTACTGATAGTGTTTAATAATAAAAGTAACTACTTGTTGTGTTGTTCGTAATAGTTTAAAATCAATGTTAAAAGTGAATTAAAGTGTTATCTTGATCTTCTTAGTTTTCCTTAAACATTTCTTTATCAGTTCTGGAATAGCTCCGTAGTTCCTTACTACGCGACAGTGGCGCCCAACATGGGGCACGATCCCACGACCCTGAAATTAAGAGTCTCATGCTCTACTGACTGAGCTAGCCGGCCTACTACGTGACATTGTTTTCATTTTTTAGTTATGTTTAGTTGTGCACTTAGAATTGGTACCAATATTTTATATTTTAGTAAACTTGGGTTAAGTTTTTCAGGAATCAAAATTAGCGCCATTATATAACTGGTAAACGTCGATAACAATATATGCGTTATCATAGATTGGTTATTGATAACATTCGCAAGAGTTATTAGTTACCTAAACTCCCTTTATTAAAAATAAATTATTGATATTTTCTACTTAAATTAGGTATTGCCAAGACATTTAATAAAGCAAATATTTATTTAAATAATGAATTTAATAAAATATAACTCGATGACTCTTATGATTTTGAATACTACGTAGGTACAAGTCTTATTTTAAATATCACCTGTTTCAAAAGTTGTAATTAATATTTTGATTACTCATATTAGTAATTAACTCCATAAATGGCAGCTATTAATTAAAAAAATCTAAATATAATATATAGAAAGCTCCGCCCATTCGTGACGTCACCGAATAGAATTAGGTTTTTAAGTTGTAGGTAGAATGTTGAGTTTTACTTACTATTTATTTTGCTTATCCATGAGTGATAAATGATGAATGAATTGTTCACTACTACCTGTTATATAGCAAAACAATGGGTAGATATACAACATACAATGATATGCCGTGTTAAACACTTTATTTATATACTTTGTGGCGTTAAGGAAAATAGTAACATTTAATTTACGTATTTAATTACTATCGTCTTATATAACACCCGTCCAAATATAAACTACAGTTAGAAGTTCAAAATGTCGATCTTTTATTAAATATATTGTCAACCGTTGTATTTATCAAAGTAAGACATGTACATATTAACACTGCTAGTAGGTATAGAAAATGAAGAATTAGGGATATTTTTTTTGTTTACTCAAAATCTACTAAATATATTTTAATTCTGATTTACGTGTTTCTATATATAATAGTTACTTATGTTTTTAAAGTTATTTCATTAGTTAATACGCGATAATAGACCGACAAATGAAAAAATAAAAACATGAGAGAGGTTGTTTCGCTAAGATTTTCTATCGAGAAAACTTTATTCAATCGCGTTTCTGAGTTTATGCAATCCTAGATCATATATTGAAAAAACGTATACTTAAAAATTTGAGCTCTAGCCATTCGTTCTAAAGAAACAATGAAAACTTCGTACGTAGAAAAATGCACGAAGCTATTTTGGTATCCTCTTAACTCTAAACTGCTTAATAATAAAAAAATCATTTAAGAGTATTAAACCAATGGAGTTGTTACTGTTTGCTTTGACAAAGATACTGCCGCGTCGCCGTCGGTGGAGTGCCGAGGTAACGCACAAGAACTTGATGCCGTCATTTTATTGGTCGCTACGCATGCCCCGCCCAAAATCGCCACACGCACACTAAGACACCACAGTTTCCGCACACAATAAGTATGAACATTGTTCTCATACCTTTTTCAGCGGGGGTCGCCTTATTTATTTATTTCAACATACAGACAACATACCAAATATAACATTTTCACATCAGCAAACCAATTACAGGTCCTCACGGATAAAAATATTTAAAATATGTAAAAACACACAAATGCAAACAAAAAAATGACATAAATGAATAACATAAATAAATACATCCCGTTTGTCTATATTGTAGACAGTGTTTCTGTTTATTTTATTTTTTTTATTGCCAAGAAGTTCATACAATTTTTTCTTCAAGCTAAGCTAAGAAATATGACACAAAATATACATAAAACAATCACTCCCGATGCCGAACTAGGTAAAAACCTGTGTTTCAGCCCTCGGCGCCACCAGAGGCGTATTTACCCTAGGGCAATGGCCCGGAGCGGCCAGTCTGAGAAGTGCGGCGATAGCCTTCAAGTTTAAAATTTGGCTCTCTCTCTATTAATTTATAAGGGGGCTAATTTAATTGGCGCAGGGCGTCAAATCAATTGGCCCGGAGCGCTAATTTTCTAAATACGCCTCTATGTTGTTAAGTTAACCAATAACTAGATATTTAAAAGTAATCAATATCAGTTTCAGAAATTCCTCAAAAACAAAAAAAAATATTTTATTTTCTCCTATTGGACTAATGCTCTAAGAAAAATGTCATAGTATAGATGTTCCAAAGATATCGACATTTATATTTTAAGATTATGTATCCACATGATAATGAAATTCTATTCTACTTAAAAAAAAATCCTACATTTCCTAGGTTTGAAGTTGTATAAAGATTTTTATTATGTACATAAGTCTCAAAGAAAAGTGCTATTTTTACAGATATATCAGATTGTGAGTTGACGTTTAAAATTCGAGGACAAGTTACTTTAGCCTGGGTAAAGTTAGTACTTTTTTTATTATTGGGCACCTCGGTTTTGAAGTTAGTACTTCTATAATAATATTTCAGATGACGTATGGCCTGTATCATAGACACACGTAAATACATTTAAACGCAAACATAGATATGTAAGTGGCTTCAAGCCGGTTGAGTGATATAGACACTACATTTGGTATATCTGTCGCTGTTTTATTTTTATATTCATAAAGAAAATTGTAAAATACTGATCAAGGTGCCTTAAATTGTCCATATTTCATAAAATAAATAGAAATTTTGTGCCATCGTTCATCATCATCATCATCATCGCCACTGTTCGTATTTTGAAAAGTGCCGGAGCCACGTAGATAGGGAGATGCACTCGTACATCATTGTGTTAAACAAAATCACGCTTAATACATAACTGACTCAACTCAAAATCATACACATAACGCCGCCTTTTTGAGTTAAGTCACTATTATTTTAAGCATGTTATATTGTATCTAAAAATCATTTTATACCTACAATTGTCAAAATGCGAACAGGTTTTTATATTTAATATATTTTAAACACAAACCAAAATGACTCTTGTATATTTTATATTAAGATAATGTTAATGCTGTTTGTTAATATTAATATAATACTTCAATAAGTCCATAACTTATAAGACTACATACATTCCTTAATAATTAATAAATTATTAATTGATTGTTAAAAGTGATATTTGGCGAAAATTAATTGTAATCTGGCTTTTTTACAATATTTTAACACTAACTAACAGCCCCCAACCAGGATAATAGAGAAAAGATGTTCTTAGATTTTGTAATGTTAAGTGCAAAGTTAAATAAATAAATAAAATAAATATTCACGGACATTTCACACAGCGTCCTCTGGTCCCAAGCTAAGCTTATATGAAAATGGAAATCATACAAATAATTTCAGGATTTAATATAAACTACCTAATGCCAGCGGTTTTACCTGCGTTTGTAGTTATTGAGTACTCTTCCAATATAAACAAACCTTATCAAATTATACATAAAAACCATTCTCTTGAACCACTCTATCTAAAAAAAAACCGCATCAAATCCATTGCGTAGTTTTGAAGATTTAAGCTCACATAGAGACATACATACAAATAATGACTATGTTTTTAGCCATTTTTTTTTACACTAACATCTAAAATGCATGATTTGTTAAAAACGAGAAATTAATTTTCAGTTTTTTTTATTTATTGGTTTATTTTTGGGGTTTACGTGAAAAAACGAAAATGCATGTGCTATTGCTAGTACTCGCGCGTATAACACAAAATACACACTCAAAAAATAATGTCATTTGTCGAAGTTACATTCTCATTTATAAAATATTTATCGATTTTTTACAAAAAAATAAAAAAAAACATATATCCGAAACCAATGGCTAAAAATGGTTAATTTTTTTTTATATGATAGGTGAATACTTGAACTATAACCACCTTAGCGTTGGACCACCATTTACGCCACACCCTGTATAAACTCATAAATAATACCAAAGTTAAAAAATAAACCAATATGGTTTACGGGTGATATTTTTTGCGATAGATATATCGCGTTAATCATATTAATAATGTCAAGACTAATATAATGCAGACATACCTATTTTTTCTTTTCCTCTCAGAGGCCCAAGTCTGTTATTCCAATGTTGACACAATGATCAGTCACTGACGCAATAATGGCGTCATTTATACTTAACGTGACCATTTTTTCTTTGACCCAAAACGGGACATCGGTTTATAGGTACTTAAACCAAAATTAAAGGAAAACAAAACACTTTTTTAAGCTATTTATTCAAAAAAAAGCTAGTAGTAGGATTTAATATTAACCTTCATTATCAACATCGCCTTTAAAACTGATACCTGTAACTGAGTTTTCTCAGACGTCCACAATTTGTTCATTACGGAAAATACTCTTTCTACTGGAGTTCGGTTTCTGAAAACGGGACAATTTTGCGTCCCAGACGTAGTTTCGGGGACACCGGGACTCGTATTTGTAAAACGGGACGTCTGGTCACATTATTTATACTAGAGTAGACTACCAAACTTGATAAAATTCCCCATTATGCAATCATTCACTGATCGATCATTGGGGCAACATTGTAATAGCAGACTTGCCCCCCCTACCATAATATTTCTGTTTTATTATACATAATAAATTTATTAGAAATGTTGTAATTAGTATTATAAAACGCTTTTGCGCAGTTTGTTGTAACGAACTTTTTAAAATTGTTTATTTCTTTTTTGTTAAAGATTAGACCGAAAAATGTTAATCGTTTATTTAATGTAACCGAAAGGCGGACCTTCATACAGCCCCACCCCTTTTCCAAAGATAGCAGAGTAGCGTAATGTTACCATTCACGGTAACCCTGCTAAACGACCTACAATGTGTGAAACCCCTAATCACTTTTATTTCTTTTTTAACACGCTTATATTAGTTCAGTATGTACGAGTATGTATATATGTATTAATTTATGTAACGGAATCTTTGAAAGTGATTATCAGCCATTTGTAGAAGTCGGATCATCGATCGGATTGATCTGAAATTTTGCACAGATATTAAGGACCGATGACAATGCAATAATTTAAAATAAAATTAGGATTACCAAGAACGTTTTTTAGTTTTTGAACTGAGCAAATTATTAAATTGCAAATAAGGCGCTAAATGATGGTAATTTAACCATGTTTGACATACAGGCAGAAAATACCTGTCTTGTTACGGACAAGAGTATCAGAATATTAAGTAATATTTTTATTACCTTGATTTATTTAATGACATAAAGTATTTTAATGTTACCAAATAAATAAATATGTGCTATTCTATTTCTGTTGTACCCCATTGCCACAATTTTGCATTAATAAATGTATTGTGTAATTTATATTGTCAATTTGTAATTATAAGTAAAAATACAATTTTTAATTAATACAATTGTCGTTGTTTCATTTAATATACTTATAGTTATGCCTATTTTAAACTAAGCCTTAGTTAATTTTACTAACTGCAATTACCGCCATCTTTTGGCATGAATGTTAGTAGTTTTACTGAACTTATCGAACAGAAGTAAATATGAGGTTTTAATACTTTCTAATAGGTGGTGCTATCTTTAAAGGCCCTCGGTAGTATTAGAGGTACTTAGGGTCGCCAACAACTATGATCTGACCAAAGAGTAAAATAATATAGATATAATCTGACCATTCATATAAGAATTCCTTAATGAATAATAAACTCCGTTCAATGCTTGATGTCGGTGCAAAACATTATCAGATGGTAAGTATATGGATGGATTTCAAGTTTAACACAAAACTGCATTTTTATTGACTTAATTGATAGACTTGTAAGCAATAATACAGGTTTAAGTCTTAGGATATTTAAGTGAAAACAACAAATTCAAGCTTAGAAAAATATATTTACTTATTATAAAATAACATATCTTTACATGATATCTTAAATATGTTAACACGATTCTATTAAATAAAATGAAGGAGGAGGAGGTTTTTGTTTAGTTTATTAGGTAAATGAATCTCAGAGAGCAAGTCTGCTTAACTCTTGGGCAGATTTTCTGCTAGATGCCTATGTGCAGCAGATATTATACACAGAGCATGGAAGGCATTAGGGGGTAGAATATTATTAAATAAAGATGGATATACTGTGTAAAACAGGATATAGAAATAAGAGATATCGTATACGAAGATATGAAGTCGGCCAGAAGGACATAGAACAAAAATACAATGTGGCAACCCCAAATAACGAGATAAAGGGACGGTAGGTATGAAATACAAAATGGTTGTTTTATGATAAATAGCCAGCATGACAGGAATGGTCCAGTAATATTAATATCTCTCTCTCTCTCTCTCCAGCCCATTTACATCCCACTGTTGGGCACAGGCCTCCTCCACTTTGGAGGGATTATGGTCTACTGTGCCACGCTGACCAGGCGTGTTGGCACAGGGTTTATTTTCGAGGTTTCTGTCTCTCACAGAGGATGTTATCTGTGTGCAATATCCCTTAGCTGACTTTTACAGCACCCTTGGGAGGAGATGGGGTGGTGACACTTGTATTCTTAATCCGTCACCACACGGAGATATTAATATAAAAAGTTGTAAATAAATATAGATCATATTACACAGAATAACTTAAATAACATCTTTAAAATAATTTACAAACTATTTACACTTTAAAATGTTCTAACAGTACCTGGACCATATCTTATTTCCCGTTCAAACTGTTCTGCTTTTAATGTTCCATCGATACTTTCACAATTTTCATTAAAGACACTGTAGGCTGATACCTCACCCCTTTTTCTCGGTCTAGTTGAAGTATTAAAACAAATACCTATTAAAACTGATATAACAAAAAATACAGCACCAAATTGAATTTGTAAGAAGTAAAGGAATAACGAAAGCCAGATAATAGCAAACATAGAGTATTTAATGACACAATATCTCCAAGATACGGGGTTTTCTTCCTCCAGAGATTCTATTTCACTGGTTTCAGAGACTACTTCACTTATTTCTGGTATAGGTTGAACTGTTTCTACAGGTTTGTATTCATTTTCCATCTAAAAGCAAAATAATATTTAAATTAAAATGTTTTAATACAAATTTAAGCAATACCTAATTCTTTATTAGATATTTAAACATGTGAGTTACTTCACATCTTAAAGTATTTATTATCGTTAACTAGAAAGGAATACAGTGCACAACGTAACAGTCTGATATCAATAAAAAATATATTTATTTATGAATTTTGTGAGAAAATAAATATTTTTAAATATTTCTATTCTATATTTCAAAACTTTAACAGCTGTATTGAACAATTAATGGCATGTCACTAAATTGTTTTCCTTTTTTACCATTGATCTGATCAATATGAATAGTTATGTGTAGTTAGATGTTCAATCTGCACAAATAAAACACGAACTGAACAAATGTTCTATGAAAATATAAAGCTGTTATTTTACACTTACAAGTAAGACCTCCTCTTCTTTTTCTCTCCCCATTTCTCTGAATATCTTCGGAACCAAAAAGTTAACAATCTTTTCCTTAGATTGTGCTATCTTTTCTTTAGTGTTATCTATTAATTCCTTTCGACGACGTAATGTACGATATTCTTTTAGTTTAGCCTCCATCCGCAAAGAAAATAGAATTATCACTACACTGTTTATAAGGTTTAAGTGCTTAAATTTGTGTATGCACAGTAGTACATGTATATTTTTTTATGATTTACAAACTGTTTACAATTATTTTACCAGGACAGTAATAAATAAGAGTTGTCAAATGCTATTTACAGTAAGATTTTTAAGAATTTGGAAAAGAAAATTTAATTTGTAAACACGTCAATAAATTTAAATCAGCTGTCTGTCATTATTATTAGTGTCAACTGTCTTAATTCTTTTTAAAAATAATTTTAGCGTGGTGTATTTGCATATTTGCCGGATGAAAGCGTACTAGTTCTATCAAGCTAATTATTATCTTTACAGGGAATCATCAAAGAAAATAATATTATACTACTAATACTCGTCAAAATTGCTATAGTCAATACTGCCTATAGAAATATTCGTGGAAATATTACTGTATTAGGAATAATTATTAACATGGCAATACCAGTTAGAGCGCGAATTCCGATCGATATCCTGTACAGCCGGAAACCACTGTTTACGAAATTATCCTGGGTTTATTTTTAATAAATATTTGCTGAAATGGAACATCAATCCGATATGGGAGCATATGGCGAAAATCCAAATGTGCAAAATAGTGGCAATTATATAACAATAATTCCAGTGGAGTATTCTAGGCGAGGATATCCCATACAAGCTGAATATCAATACAAGTACAAAAAAAATATTTAAAAGGTATAGGTTTTTATATTTTAATCTTCTAGTTTCAAAATTTAAAAATATGTTTTCAGTGAATTTAGATCCAGAGAAGAATATTACAGTGTACAGAGTCAGAAGTTGCAAGCAGAAGTAAATGCGCACCTATACTCCGTGTCACAAAGACTACCCCATCTATCTTATAGTCCTTTGGGTCGTCACAATGAATGGGATAAACATGATCCTCATAAACCACTTCAGCCAGATTCTAAAGAAAGTAACAGCTCGGATTCTCTTGAAAAAAGTGTTATGGGTAAGGAGTAAGTAGGTAATAAGTACCCCGCAGTTTGACTTGCGTACTTACTGGTTAGGTCCAATCTTCATCAATCAGATCTATAAAGTTACTGAATACACAATTTAACATTTATTTTATAAGAATCGGTAAAGCTGTTTCGGCGGAGTATGGCAACAAAATTCACGATAACAAAGCTTTTTATGCTAGAAGATTAATTGAATTAAAATACATAATTATGTTTTAAATTAAGAGATGAGAATAAATTGAGTTTATGATTCTTGTCAAGTGTGGTGCAAATTATGTCAGGATTTTATATCACAAGGCTAGTGATAGTGCCAATATAACACTAGTTATTAAATAATTAGTTTCCTTCTAGGTTCAAATCTTAGCAGCTGTTCTAATCAGACAGGCTCCAGCAGCATCGCAGCAGGTTCTTTTAGTACTACGGAACCAATTACCAGTGGAGGCAGTTCCTCTAGCGCCATATCACCACCTTTACCAGGTTTTTAAATATGTTCCCTTATTAGTATATACATATTTCTTTTGGGAGATCTTAAGCTTTATGAAATCTGGAAACCATTTATGGTTACAAAGGATTTGCAGAAAACAAAATGCTATAATATAGCTTTCAAAATCTACAGGTTCTTCAGGCAGTACCGCTTCTTCCTCAACGGTATCCTCAAACCCAGTTACCTGTGTATATCTTATGTCACGAACAGCAGTTATGATGGAGATGAGTTCTGAAGAGGTACCATCTTGTGTGCCTGCATCCAGATTCCTTAACGCGTTGTTAGCGACAGAAGAGTTAGGACTTTCACAACCAAGCACCAGGAGTTTGGCTGCTAATGTCTTTGCGTTGTGGATGTGCAGTCCTCTGTTAGGTCAGTATTGCGGTGATACGAAGAGATGATTATTTTTTTGATCATTCATGAATGGTCACACTTTGAAAAAAGTCTTTGGATGCAAGCGGTTCAACACCGAGTGTCGTTATTTTGTGCCTAAGGCTATATACTTGCTTACGGAAACAGCAGACGGAAAATATCGAAGGGGTGAATGAAATGATTTTAAAGTCAGCTGTGATTTTGGCAAAAAAAAATCAGTCAGCCTACTGACTGCTGGCGATTCGTTTATGCAGTTATATGTATCAAATTAAAGTTAAGATACAGAAATGAGTACTTAATATTAATGTTACAGAAATTCAATTAAAACCTCAGCACTGCCCGTGGAAATTCTGGGCGAACTGGCAAAAGCTTGTTAATCTTTATGGACACGGATCAGAAACGAGACGAGCACGAGACCAACCAGTGCTTAGATTGCAAAGAAACGTTTTCTTCCCTAAGCATCTAGAAGAAGGGATCAAGTGAGTGAAATTTAAATTCTCAAGTAATTCATATCGAATAAAGATCAAGTATTCTTCGTCAAAGATAAATAAACAACGAATTTTACTAGATTTCAATTTTAGGGACTCTCGTATTCAAGAGCTGTTATACGAGGAGGCCAGGCACAACGTAGTAACTGGCAGGTATCCTCTAGAGAGTGCTCAAGCTGTGATGTTGGGAGGTCTTCAAGCTAGAATACAACTAGGCCCATATGATCCACACAGACATACGGCTAAGTTTTTCAGGTAAGTACCCAAGTGCTCACGTCGTAAGACTTCTGGATGTACTCACACTGCGTTGGGAGAAAAACACGTAGATGCATTGTGGAGCTACACTTAAAATTGACTATAAGGCTCTCAAGGTGTTGTGAGAAGTTTATTTGGGGTTAAACGATTTACTGATATTTCTGCTACATACATTATATATTTTAATATTATTCCATATATATATAAAAACCATGCTTCTCGCGTTGATAAGCTATCAGGTCAAGTCCAGGTATTTCGTCTGATGGGAAACTGACGGCTAGTTATGCGGGCACTATCCGGGAAGATAGTTGCCATGGATCATTCCGGATTTTAACCATCACCGACATCAGATATTTTTTCTGACAGATTTTTATTAATGGTAGGGCCAACCAAGACGCATATCTCCCAAAGCACGCCCGCTCTGGTCGATGGGCGCAGCTCCTCCCGGCCGGTCGTAAGGGCAGCGCTGAGGCTCGTCTATTAGAGCAGGCGCAGAGACCTCCCGCTGCACCGCCTCGCAAGTTGAGGCATAAGTACTTAGCTCATACTCGTACTTTGCCTACTTATGGGTGAGTTACTTGTGTTTTCCCTTGTAGGAGTAGCTCGTGGTAGATTAGTTTTGAGTGATACCCTACTTTATTCCTTTTTTCCCAAATTTCGCAGCAAGAATGCACTTGCTGCAAATGGGAATGGAAAAAATTATGTGGTGTTTATCTGTTTATTATCATTACTACCTAATTTCTATTTTGTAATTACTATTTCACTACAGAGCATGTTTCACCTTTTAGTTATATGTTTAGTTTATATTATTTTAACATCTACTGAATATAGTTATATACATGGTGTCCATAATGTATAGCCATTGTTGTCACCAGGGCAGCATTCTTCCAAGGTCAGATAGAGCAGCCAGTCCGCAGTTTGACGAGTTTACTCACTCACGAAGATATTCCGGTGCTGGTCGCTATCAACTCCAACGGTGTCTATGTGATCGATGATACAGAAAGCGTTAGTCTTTGTTTATATCAAATCCTATGTCCATCCAAGTTAAAAATTTTTGTTTATGACTTTATCAGCAAATTGAGGTCATTGAAAAATTTTAGAACAGACCCACATTTTTTCGTTTAAATGCCAAAATCGATGTCACTGAATACTCAATAATTAAAATCGAAGACAGTCACTAATCACAACTAGCGGACAGAATGTAGGGCTAACATTCTGGATTTACTAAAGGGTAGGCCTATGTTCAAACGGTGGACGTAGAAATGCTGAAGGATAAAATTAAATGGTTGAGAGATACTGATATTGAGAAGATCATCTTTCCTTACAGACTGTTCTCCTTGGTCTTCTATACGAGGAGCTATCCTGGGATATCGGTCTACCGTCAGATGACAATGAAGATTGCTTGCCGTGTTTATTCCTACAGTTCATGGTTGTCGAAAATGGACTAAGAGTATCGAAAATTCTTCAGGTACTTATTAAAACTATCTTCTAGTTATTACTCGATTACTCATCCAACGCAACATTTTTTTTTAAAGTAGCTTATGCAGCACGTAAGCTGTTCCTTATCCAGGGTTTAACATCCAGAGAGTTAATTGCTTCATACGTATCAAAATTCCTCAAAAATTGTCAAGCCATTTACAACTGAAGCAGTCTACCTATATATGTATATTTTCAGGTATTCTCAAAACAATCAATCATGATGGACACACTGATAGAGCATTTCGCTGGCGAATATAGAAAAAGACTTGGCCAAGAGACACCCAGCGATCATGCTAATTACGACTACCATTCCGGTATGCAGAAATTCAGTCCATTTGAAATTTAAAAAATTGTTGTCAGTTTCATTTATTGGGACTATTTCTAATGCAACTAAACTCAATTATCCTTAACTAAAATGAAACCGACATTTAATAACAAACAAGTATGTACAGATGTACTAAAGCATACCTTTGTTATTTAGTTTATGGTGTTATCAATGTCATCTTCTTGAGACCAAAAATTTGTGGGTAGAATTTGCTTTAATTGTGTGGAGTATTTTACCGAAGTGTAAAATATGAATAGTAATAATGTCATTTCAGATTCTGGCAGTATATCCTTGCCACCATTACCTCGCCCTGATTCTCCTCAACGTCGTTTGGCTAACAAATTATCCCGTCTTGCCCTCGCAACTCATGATGGACGAGGAAACTTACTTGGTGGTGCTGGAGATTGGAACACAGATCTGAACCATCCACAACCATCCTGGATATTGCCAAAACATTAGTATTTCTTGGATTTTACCAGAAACGTGAATACCACTCATTTTCCTACAGTTTGCGGTCAGAGAGTAATTCTGAAAATGGTATATTTATATGGAAAATAAATAAACCCACTACCAACCCATGAAGGGTCAACTGATATCACACATCCAAGAAAAGAATAGATATAAATGCTTACTTGTATTACAATGTTATTAATAGAATTACACCAGGAATTCCGAAATAAATAACCTATTCCAGCTGGATCGTGCCAGATTTCAGAAATTAAGACTGGCATTTCGACTAGATAATGTTAGAATTCATAATTTGAACTCGTATTCCGACTGGACTATGTTTAAATTCAGAATTTGAACTTGTATTCCGACTGGATTATGTTTAAATTCAGAATTTGAAATCGTATTCCGACTGGATTATGTTTAAATTCAGAATTTGAACTCTTATTCCGACTGGGTTATCTTTTAATTCAGAATTTTAAATCGACTGGATTGTGTTGGAATTCAGAAATTAAGATTCTCGTATTCTGACTCGATTATGTCATCATCATTCATTCTCCTGCCATGTCCCATTATTTTAAGTCTGAGGACTTGATTATGCTAAAATTAAGAAATAGACTCAATCCAATCAGGTTACACCAGAATTCAGAGACTTTGAAAGACTGTAGAATAAAATATAATTAATGACAACATTATCTCCGCCTACGTAATTAAAAATTCTATTCCGAAGATATTCCATACAAAATTAAGACTGAAAACTGATTGATACTTTAACCTGAATTATTATACTTAAGTATCACTTACTTAAATCGCACTGAATCAAAACAAATAAAAATAAATGTGATATTTCAAGTGTAATTTTTTTATTTCTAAACATAGTTTATATTAACAGAAATGTTTATAAAATGTAATAACAGATTTTGCAAACAGTAACTTGTAATTTAGAACATTAACGATCACTAACTTAGAAGTTTCTTTATAGAAAACTTATAAAGATTCCATAAAATTCAATAAAATAAATAACTGTGGCTATAATTAAACATATATTATCAAAAATCATCACGCATTTATTAAAGTAAAATAAGTACTTAATTCGAAATTTAAATCGACGCACGGTCTTCCGTCTATGTAAATTTTTACTTGAGATATCAAACTGAATCATATAGTAGGGGAGCCGAAGAGGGGATTTCGGGATTTACTAAAGCGCGTCAGATTAATATACAGGAGGATACCTTGTACCCGGTTAAGTACCTCCACAAAACATGAGACCCATATATAAGGCCGCCCGTGAAAGATACAGGATCAGATTAGTAAAAAAAAATTGACCATCAGAAATTCTCGAGCGCGTCAGATTAAGGTAGGGTGAGTTAATTACATCCTAAAAAGTGTATATTCCACTAATCTGACAATTTGAGAGTGACGTAAAAAAAGGGGAGGGCAACAAAGTTGTAAAAAAAAAACGTCATCTCGACATTCTCGAGCGTAGCTAAATTTTTTTTATTTTGAAGGTAATAATTCAAGAATAATGAAAAATATATAATCTGACAATTTCCGCAAGCCGAAATAACAAAAATTCGTCGATAAAGTTAAATGCGTGCAGCTGCGTGATGCCTACATTTGGGTTTGTTTGAGTTGGACTTCTAAATGTTTAATTAGGACTGTTTATGAGATATTAAGCCATCAAAATATATCGTAAAAAAGGTTGCAAAGTTACACTGTCGGCTTTTAAATTGTTAGATTTACCAGCTGCTCTGTGTCTAGCCAACCGGAGTCGCCGATAAGATATAACAATAGATTTTAAGGACAATAGAGTCGTAAAATCTCATCTCCATTGAATCATAGCTAGACAAGAAGCACAATTAAAAAGCTCTTAGGAATATTTATGAGTATGTTGTAAAGATAAATCATACAAATTTTTAGACAAGTATAAAATATTATTTCTATTACAGCGTGATCATTTATAATTTACAACAATTAAAAAGAAAGTAAATATTATGATCTAAGATAATTTGTATCACAGAATAGTTTTATCACATAATGGACAATAATTTGAAAGTGTAAATACTTTCGTTAATGTTTTCGTTCTTCAAACTATTTACTTTGAGGTGTAAGTATTTGGTACACAAGGAAACGTTAAAGTTACTAACTTTCTTTTAGTATTGAATATAGTCGCTTCAATTTTATTTTTCTCAAATCAAAATAAAAATAAAAATAAATATATATATATAATATATATATAATATAAACAAAATATTCCTAAGAGCTTTTTAATTGTGCTTCTTGTCTAGCTATGATTCAATGGAGATGAGATTTTACGACTCTATTGTCCTTAAAATCTATTGTTATCTCTTATCGGCGACTCCGGTTGGCTAGACACAGAGCAGCTGGTAAATCTAACAATTTAAAAGCCGACAGTATAACTTTGCAACTTTTTTTACGATATATTTTGATGGCTTAATATCTCATAAACAGTCCTAATTAAACATTTAGAAGTCCAACTCATCTTTTTAAAATTTAACTTTTTCTAGTGTCGGCTCCTGCACTATAGTGTGGAGGACTGCGAATAAACGGCACCTTTCCCTCCTCACCCTTTTTATTCCCATTCGTCCACACTATTCCCATACCTCCACACTGTGGACGACGGGGTGTGGAGGACTGGGAATGACCCGCTGAGTTCAAAATATAGTTCAAAGTACAATTTTAAGCGCCCAGGAATGGAATTAGCGGGAAGTTGCAGGGATGGCCTTTAAGGTGAACCGTTTTTCGAATTTTTTTTTGTCAGATTAGGCGAATCCCTCTAGATAATCGTCAGATTATGGAACAGTACGTTTAGAACATAAAGATGAACCATATATATCTTAATCTGACGCGCTTGAGTATTTCAAAATGGCGAATTTTTTTTGCACATTATAAAACTGGCCGTGAGTTTGCGTCCCATCGAAATCGTCAGATTAGTGAATGAGAGCTTTTTTTTGGTGCACTTAACACTCCCTTAGAAAATCTGACGCGCTCGACAAAATTTTTTTTTTTTCATTTTCAACCCTTAAATACAACCACCCGCATCATGCAAACGATCAGATTAACATACGTACATTATTAAAAATACGTAGGGCATTGATGCTATCAATATCTGACGCGCTCGAGGATGTCCATGCAACAGTTTTTTTTTACATATTTAAAAATCTATAGCCGCTTTCCCCACCGATAAAAGTGAAAAATCACAAAACATTTTTTTCTTCTTATCATCTAAGCTTTGCAACTCAATAGGTCTCTATGACGCTCGAGTAAATCCCCATTTAGCATCGTGGGCTCCCCTACCAATACAAAATGCTCCACAGCTAAAATTATTTGGTAAAATTTAATACAAAATACAACAAACTAATAGAAAATTAATACATATAGAGAACTTTGAAAAATAGTTATTAAAATAAATGAAATATTTTTAGGTGCTAACTTTAGATCTATTCATTATACGATAGTTTTGTTTGACTCTATTGTATTCTTTCAGTAAAGGATGTTTATCTAAATAGTCCATCATAGCCTTGAATCTTGGTCCGGAGAGGTCTCGGTGACGAGTGAGTCGCACTTCTAGACTATGCACTTTGAAAGCCAGTTCGGCACTGCGAAAATATAAGTATTATACAACCACTGCCTAATATCAAAAGGAAAAATTATACATAAACATTTTCTCCCATAGATGTTTTAAGTAGTAGCTGAAGAATTATCTCAGCAGACACAGTGATAGAAACCGAAAATTCTAAATTATGGTTGCCATTTAGTCAGAAACCTTTGCTAGGAAGGATGCTAAATTGTATTTTATCTAAAGAGCTGAGAAAAAAAAAATAGTAATACATAATTTATTACCTGGCAGCAAAATAAGCAGATTCTTTCTCCGGAGTAAGAATGAACTGGTTAGCAAGATACCACAGCCTCTTAGCCTTGTATTCACTATTGTACTGTAATGACAAATAATTTTTAACGTAGATAATATGACCTTCTCTTAACAACCATTAAACCTTTGACTGGGCCTAACATCCTAGCTAGGATCTTATTCCGAATATTCTTTTTTTTTGATTTTGACAAAAGCTCTATTTAGAGCGTATACATATTTTGGTAGCGCATACATATGTTTATTGTTAGGATCGACAATTTGATGTTGGTTGGACCTCCATAAGGTTAAGGTTTCATGGGCGCAATCAGGGAAGAGGAGTTCTATGCCTGTGAATTTACCTTGTCAAATCTTCCTTGTACAAGATTCTGTCTAGCCAGTTGCTTAGCTTTGAAGTCATTGATACATTGCTCCCTCACTAAAGTCGCCTCCTTCACTGTAAGAGGCACTCCCGTTCCATGTCCAGAACCAAACATGCGAGCGAGGTAAGGGGCTAACGGATCGATCTCGGCTTCTTTCTCACGTTCTGTTACTTCAGCTTTTTGAGTTTCCTAGAGATACACGTTACGAATTTTTGGTAAAAATGGTTATTGAAAATTTGTTTATTATTTCACTCACTTACTTGAAGAACAGAAGATGAACTAGAAAGTGCCTTTGAGTAAAGCTAACCTGCTCTTTCCATCCTTTTTTCGCAGCATCGTTTCTCTCCGTGTCAAACAACGCAACATACAACATCGGTTCTGTCAGCTCCTTATGTCGTTGTCTCAAGTATCCATTGATATCAGTCTCACGATCTCGAATGTGCTTGTTAGTTTTGTATTCCCGATCCATATTGTCACATAGAGCGTAGTACACATCTAAAGGACGTGGTAGTTCAGCACAAGGATCGGCCTAGGCAGACAAATACCGAAATACATTTAAATAAATAAATATTCACGGACATTTCACAAAACGTCCTCTGGTCCCAAGCCAAGCTTATTAAATTGAATGCAGCCATTCTTTTTCAAGGTTCGTATCATCTTTCTACAAAATTCAAAATGTCACTAAAATTTAATATCAGGCTTTATTTAAAAATAATCTTTGTCTTTTTTCGTTATTTGTACCTAAGTATATTTTATCAGATCGAAGTATACCTAAAGAATTAGAAGTTACACTACCTACGATACGTTTTATCAAATCTTATTAAAATATGTCGAATAAAGGCCTAGTAGATAACTTACAATGTAACCAGAAGTTTTATCCGGATAGAACAATATTTTCCCTCCAGTCTCCGCCAGATTAGGTTTGATAAAGTGCCTGGTATCGTTGGTGACAAAGTTATAAGCGTAATGATGAAGAAGCTGAATGGTATTCTCTTGAATGTGGAAGATTTTCTTCCAGATATCCTTCTTAGCTGGGAGATCAGGGTTACGTCTATAAGTTTCAGTTATGTCTTTTACAGATCTTTTTGGTTCTGTTTTGGTACCTTCCGTGTAAGTTATCTCACGAGAGTCAAGTCTGAAATTGGATCACAAATCAATATTATTACGAGTATGTTAACAGTCCTTAATAAGTGTACAAATTTATAGTTTACTAGCTGACCCGGCAAAAGTTGTTTTGCCAATCTAAAAAAAAAAGTTTGAAAAATAGATGTTGGCCGATTCTCAGACCTACTGAATACGCATGTAAAATTTCATAAAAATCGGTCAAGCCGTTTCGAAGGAGTACGGTAACTAACACTGTGACACGTGAATTTTATATATAAGATGTAGTCCGACCTTTGAAGCGGGGGAAGGCCGTTCAAAGAATTCGTTCCTTTAATATCTAAATAAATACATTTAATACCAATAAAATTCGAAAATAATCTTATTTCGGTTTATGTTCTCTAAAATTGAATGATAACAATTTGACCTTCAAGATGTAAACCAAACCTGTCATCTCTATCTGTGTAATATTCTTCGAAGGTGAGCGGTGTACATACGATCTTTGTGAGATGGTCTAGACGTGCGTAATAGTTAAACTCAAGCAATCGATCACCTTCCACTGAAGATACTGGAGCATCCATTGAGTATGTGTGCTCTAGAAATAATTCCTGTTATTAGGTGGGTCAAAAAATCCTTGAAAACAGTCCTTATGTTTTAGGAGCTTTGTAGCTCTACTAAGATCAAGGGCAGAGACATATTTATGATACGGGTTCTCCACGGTAAAAAGGTGCATAGAGAATGTAAGGAAGTTTTCCTAAAAAGGTTTTATTTGGGCCTATTAACACATTTTGTTAGGTACTCTTTATTGTAAGCTTCCATCCAGAGAATACAAGGGGCGCAAGGCCGCGTGTTGTGGGCATTCTATCGGGGAAACCTATATCTAGCATCTAGCAATGGACGGAAAAAGGCTGATAGATGGATGAAAGGTATGCTACACCTTTGGTTATGATCAAAGGTTCAAGGGAAGGGCAGAAAACAAAAATTGAAATTATTCATGGTTACAAATTTCTAAGTGAAGCTTACAGTTTTATTGAAAGTAAAACTATATTGTAATATAACAGCTTACTGAGCAGATGATCTATTCTTCCGACAAGGAATTCTTCACGTACCTCACGTTTTGTGTGGTCGATTCTAGACGTAGTCATGTTATCACATCTGTTCTTATACCATTCATAACTGGAAAGGATTACTTTATTGACTATAATCTTTAATTTATCTTAAGTTATGTAATGAAGCTGCTAATAAGTGACCATGTCTATTTCACTCGGGAGAATAGTTTGTGTAAGGAAACCATAATTATAGATATCATGATTATCTATAATAGAATATAGAAAGTATGTAAATAAAGTGAAAGTATTTGCTCATTACACAAACTAATAACAGAATTTAGAACCTAACCAACTGTGCCATGAGATTGGTATATTATATCTAATGTAAGTGTTTTAAATATTATACTTATCTATACTAATATTATAAAGCTGAAGAGTTTTTTTATTTGTTTGAACGCGCTAATCTCAGGAACCTCTGGTCTGATTTTAAAAATTGTTTCAGTGTTAGATAGTCCATTTACCGAGAAAAGGCTATATATATACCTATGTAACATCACCCTGCGACTAATAAGAGCGAAATATCAGTGAAAAAGGATTTTTTTTTATCACTCCACCTTCTACCCTGTTGGGCCATGATGGTGCTTTGTGCTTTACCATGACCCAGCGAGGGATGGCCCCGTTAATCGGGGCCCGACCCGACGGAGGGAGCTCTAGGTCCCCCTGTCGCGTTGCCGTGGCCAACAGTCACATTTGCCGCGACGGGTCTCTGAATACCGACCCGCCGCGCGCGACCACTTCGTCGGGAGGGGTGGCCGGCCACTGCGCGCCGAAGGCCTCTGCCCGAGGCCCTGCGGGGATCATTGAAAAATGTTGCAAAAAACGGGAAAAATTTTCTAAATTCCACACGCACTAGGTCGCGGGCAACAGCTAGTAGTTAATAAAATATAATTTTTACGTCAATAATATATGTGATAGTGCATAGTCCTCAAATATTTGAATACGTTTCACGATGCCATCTGGTTGCGAGTATGGAGCGAACTTCTCTAATAACACCTTCTTGTAGTGAATCACTTTATGACTACCTGGGTATCTTTGTTCAAATTCTGAAAATAATACAGCAATACAATATTTATAGATTGATTTTTAAAGAAAAATTTGTACTGAAAGTGATAGAATTCCAATCCTGTCTTTAAATCTCAAGGTCGTGGACTAAGCCCATGAACTGCGATTTAAACATTCAACTAATCACATTTGCATCCAGGATTTGATGATGATGACTTTTGATGACCTTTCACGTAAAATCATTGTTCCTATACTGTTTGCATTTAACAACTGTTTGAAACTCTATCATCTTCGTCATCTTGAATCTCCGAGTCTAGCAAGAATCATAAAACACTAAAATATTATAAAGCTGAAGAGTTTGTTTGTTTGTTTGATTGTGTGTTTGTTTGAACGCGCTTATCTCAGGAACCACTGGGCCGATTTGAAAAATTCTTTCAATGTTAGATAGGGCATTTATCGAGGAAGGCTTTAGGCTATATAACATCACGCTACGACCAGTAGAAGCGAAGCAGTAGTGAAAAATGTTGCGAAAACGGGAATAAATTTCTAAATTCAGAGTCGGGGGCAACAGCTAGTAAAACACTAAAATTTTATGTAAAGTAGAAACATTTTCAATATGTTACTATCATATCTATTGTGTAAGTATTTGCATTCCAAAAATAAATGGTATAAATAAATCCATTACGATTTAATAAGGATTTAGGTAAAAATGATAACCAACCATCAGTTATAATGTCCAGTTTCTCAACCCAACTAGGTGGCATGTCCAAATGTCTCTCTGTTTCAACAACAGTTCTTTTGTCTGATGTATCAATACCGACTAGTTGTCTTCTATGTGTAGGCTCTCCTGCCAATAGGTGCTCCCAACAACTTAAGTCAGTCAAGTCGTAACTTATTATGTCAAGGCTGATTGACTGATCTTGGATATTTGCCTGAACAGACAAATTTAACTGATTATTTTGAAAAAATTTTAAAACAATTTGGGAATATACATGTCTACTCATTACATTCAAGTTTTATGAATTAGCTAGCACTTTAACATATTTGGGAAGGAAAACTGAAAACTAAATCATTTATGAATAGGTACGTCTAGTCCAGACCCAGGTATTCTTCTGAGGCGAATACCTGTCTAATATTGGGAATTTTAGAAACTCCAAAGTATTAGTCCAATATAAGGTATAGCTCCAAAGTAAGGTATAACTCCAAAGTAAGGTATAACTAAATTCCTTACGTAATAATTCTCATGGTTGTAAATGGATTCAATATGCTGATACTGTTCAGCAGTCAAGGGGTAACCAATCCCCTCACTTGGTTCTATAAAGAATGGTTCTTCCACACCCATGAAACCAGGGAGTACAAGGACCCAAGCGTGGGTACGCCAACCATCTATATCATCTGGAGGAGGCTTTTCTAAGTCCTGAAAATGTAAAAATTACTTTAAATACTTAATGCCCATCACATATATGCAATATTTAGGGTAATGCTTCTTTTTTTAGCACGCTTTTATAAGCTTGGTACATATCTATCAATTGCTATCAATGCAATAGAATCTTTGTAAGTGATTTCCACTTTCAGTAGTCGGGCAACAGCTAGTATGTTATATGTAGATGTGTTATATGTAGATGTGTTATATGAATATGCTGATATTTTGTCATTTAATAATGGACTTAAAAATGTTTTGTAAGAAGGAATCAGTACGTAGTGGTCAGAATTAGACTAAACAAACCAAAGCTCACACCTACACAGAAACAAAATATGTATAGAAGGCGTATTTACCCACGGCCATAGGGGTCATGACCCTGGTCGGCCAGCCGGAGAAGGGCAGCGAAAGCCTTCAAGTTAAAAATTTTGCTTTATTTCTATTAATTTATAAGGAGGCTTATTAAATTGGCCCGGGGCGTCAAATCAAATGGCCCGCGACGCCAATTTTCAAAATACGCCTCTGTGTGTAACACTTACCGCTATCTTCTTAAGTCTTTGATTTTCAATCTTATCTAGTTCAGCTTGCTTTTTATCCTCTTCTTTTTTCTTCATATCGTCGCAATATTTCGAACTGAAGTCAGGTAGAGGGACGAGCCGATATCGAGGCTCCTCTTCCGGTGGTGGCGGTTCTTCTATCACCTGTGTTACCCAACAATGCGTGTTGTTGTAAGTGTTGATATAATTACAACATACTATTCTCTGACTCCAGTCTTGTATGGGCTTTAAGAGTCACTGAAGGGATTTTTGATAACTAATTAATGTTTTGCAACATATGGAAAATTTGTAACCATACTACTCTTAATGAATGAATGAATTTATTGTACATCAGGATAGTAACATGCCTAGTGTAAGAGGCGGTCTTATCATATTTTGTGGTAACTACAGATTCAAACGCTTGGCATATGGATTGTCCCATTGAAAGGAAGGTAAAGATCGATATGAGCGGAAAACCCTTGAATTATGGACTAAGAAAAGTAAAGGCAATGAAGAAGTGTCTAAAACTACAGATAAATAGGCACATACCACCGTTTCATCTGGTATATCCGGACACACGGTCCTGTATCTAATAGCCATACAAGTGTCTCTCTTAGCGCAACCCACTACTATATACGCATCATAGCCAGCTCCGATCAACCACGACACACAAACTGTGGCTAGCTCGAATGGATTGCCACTACGACGGATGATTGCCGTGTATGGAGACATCAGACGTTCTGGCTAAAAAAGAAATGATCGGTTTGAAAATTTTATTCGTTATGTAGGAGAATTAATAATATTTTTCTAATATTCCATTCTATTCCTTCTCAACAATGCTAGAAGAACAACCTAAACTTATAGATACATATTATACATATTTAGACTGAATCAATTTCAAAACAATGAAAACCCTACGCCGCCTACGCCTATATCCTTCCTATACCAAAACACTGGTCAGGAAAGCATCATACTAATCAATAAATTAAGTGAAATAATGTTATCCTTAACTCTGCGCCTTAACTTTATTAACGAAAAGTTAGAAATTGCGACATCTAGAAATAATACTTTCATACTTTAATCAAGCCAAGCATTATCGAGGCGAGAGGTTTCTCTAGTTCCTGCAAGATTATTTATCCTTTCCACAGATAGCGTGCATAAAGTTAGTATAATATAAAATAGATGGCGTTAAATAAAAGTCTCAATTATTTTAAAGTTCAGCACTAGTTTTTTTATAATGTTATACGCAAGGGCAACATATAAGAGCAGCTGAGGCAAAAAACAGAGTTTTTAAGAATTTTACCAAATTAAAACTACGGTAATTTTAGGTTTTCCCATGTTATAATTAGCCTCTTGACTCTTTGTCGGAGGAGGTTTGATTCCCAAATATTTTTAATTTCACTTGTATGGAACCTAAATAAAAAAAATTGTTTAAGTCTAAAAAAGCTCATTTTATCAAATAATTGTTGATTTTCCTTACAGAATAAATTTACTTGTAACTCCCTAAATTTCTTAACATTATACCGTTGTCATCGGTCCTTGATCGACGATAATATGGAGGGTAGAGGTAAGGAGAATCATCTGCTCATGAAAAAGTGTCCGTTGAAATGCATTAAATTAGGGTGGCGCCACATTAGCATCAGAGTAAACTTTAAAGGAAGCGCCAAATACCAGCTTCCGCAATCAATAAACGTATTATTCACAGTTCAGAAAATAAAATCACTTTAGCTACAACTGCATTATTTTGTAATACGCAAGTAGTTGACATTTTCAATAAGTAACTACTTTAGTCGACAATAATATTAAATTTTTTAACTCTGCGTACTTCAAATCGTTTACAATTGCTACATTCATACCATACCCTGTGTCTACACCAGCGCCATTCTGGAAGGTTTTTGAACTGTTATTTACAGCTGACAGCTGGACACTTTTTTCAATTTTCTACCATAAGAGATGACTCTCCTTACCTCTGCCCTCCATAGACGATAAGAAGGAGGTAAAATCACTTTCGTGTGTTATTCTCTACTACTTTATTTGCTACCGTGTAAGAGTGAAGATAATATCGATGTCTCCCCCATAATGATAGCATTAAAAGTAATTGTGTGGATAAAATGACCAGAGTTTTCACCTTATAAAAGTGATTTATTAGATTAAGCCTTCTTTATTATATTATCTGTGATTAAGCTCATTATTGTGTATTGGGTATCCAGATAAGAGTTAGTAGAGTTAGTTTTAAAAGTTTTAAAGAAACGGATAGACAGAGAAACTGACGAACACTGAAGTGATCCTATAAAGGTTTACTTTTTGTATGAAACCCTAGAAAATCCTAAGAAACAACACTGTGATTTAAACTAGCAACCATTAACTAGCCCTAAATCACATGTCCGTGTGGTGACGGATTAAGAATATAAGTGTCACCACCCCTTTTCATCTCCAGGGTGCTGTAAGTCCCAGCTAAGAGCTAAGGGACATTGTATACCGATAACATGAGTTTTTTACATTACGAGTTTTTTCGTGTATTTCCTCTCCCAAAGAGGTTTGGGAGACGAAATACACGAAAAAACTCGTAATGAACCTTTGGCAACACGCCTGGTCAGCGCGGCACAGTAGACCATAATTCCTCCCAAAGTGGATGAGGCCCGTGCCCTACAGTGGGACGTTTATGGGCTAGAGAGAAAATTCATATAAACAACGGGTAATTGTAGACTTCTTAAAATAGTATAGATACGTACTAAACAGTGCAAATATTCACCGAAAATATTTACCCTAATTGAGAATCGAAACAACTACCTATTAAAAACCTATAGCTAAATAACAAAGCCCCTCTTTAACATAATCAACTACATTAAACTGAAATACAAGGCAGACAAGACAAATTATCATCTCAATTAATGAAAAAAAAAAGATGTAAACAAATCTAAAAGGAGTTCCCACGATTATTATAACTGGGAATCATAAACAGGGCAGTATGAGGGTGAAAGGGGGGCGACCCCCCTTCCCCCACAAATTGAATCCAAAGTTAAGGGAAACAAAGTCGGCATCGCAACTTTTCCGACTACAACTTTCACTGTTCATTGAAAACTTTTCGACTCTCACTTTTTATTCCTTTTAACATTTTATTGGTTAAAGTTTTGTAACAGTTTAAACTGTAGTTTGGACTTGTAATGGTTTCAGCTTTTACTCGACTGCAGTAAAGGGTTGTACGTGTGTTTGTACATTATTAATGCTTATTGTTTAAAATTAAATTTATATTTAAACTACATACGAATAGATAATAAATAGATTTGTCTGTTTCCTATGTATTATAAGTATGTATCTACAAAAAAAAAGTAGTTTATGTAGTATATCCGTATTCTGGTACCCATAACACAAGCATATAAGCTTAGCTTGGGACCAGAGGACGTTGTGTGAAGTGTCCGTGAATATTTATTTATTTATTATTTATATATATTTTACAAATTTTACCATCTCTATTTATTTATAGACACAGAATGTAAAAATTGGTCAAGTGCGAGTCGGACTCGCGCACGAAGGGTTCCGTACCATTATCTATGCAACATAATGCAACGTTATTAGTATCGAGCAAGAAACGGTAAAAAAAATCATGTTTGTTGTATGGGAGCCCCCCTTAAATATTTATTTTATTTTATTTTTAGTATTTGTTGTTATAGCGGCAATAGAAATACATCATCTGTGAAAATTTCAACTCTCTAGCTATCACCGTTCTTGAGATACAGCCTGGTGACAGACGGACGGACGGACGGACGGACGGACGGACGGACAGCGAAGTCTCAGTAATAGGGTCCCGTTTTTACCCTTTGGGTACGGAACCCTAAAAATGAAACCTGGCTATGTACTGTAAAGGTTGTGATCATTGAATATAACCTATACAATGATACAGGCCACTTAAGATTTGTTTTTAAAAAAGGAATAAAAAATTTAAAATTTGAAAATAAAAAGAAAAGAATTTGGAGGGATGAGAGATGGACATGAAGAGAGGATGTTGAAAAATGATTGTAAAATAGTTTTTTCTATATTATAAAAAATATAACAAATTAATTATGCAAAAAGTGATTTTATTAGTATATAATAGTATAGGAATGTAGAGAAGAAGCTTTACAATTGGTGGAGGCGCGCCGGGTATAGCGGCCCGATTGGTAAACCAGCTCCTACGCCCAGGGATGTGTTGACGAACAAAGGGTCGACACAGGATAAATATTAATTATCAGAGAAGTAGCCGTATCTTTTTATTAAATTTTTATAAATTATTTATAACTAAGATGGAACTAGCCACGATAACTTTCGGTGGTTGCGCACAGGAGTGCCTAGATGAATTCGAAGAAATGTTTTACGCTTTAATAACTTTCAAGAGATGCTCGTCTGAAGAAGAAAAATTATCACTATTGCCCTCATTTTTAAGGGGTAACGCCTTACTTTTCTTCCGGGGCATTAAAGACACGTGCAAAAGCGTGCAGGAGGTATTTGATAGACTAAGGGAAGAGTTTCAAGAAGTAAATTACCAAGAATGTTCGCAATAATTATTTGCATAATGATGTGAATTGGTTTAGTGATTCAATTAGATTAAGGTTATATATATAGTGATAATTATAATTTACTAATATTGTTTTATTTTGGTGTGTTTCATATTGTTCGGGATCGGCGAGACTTCATAATGACGTCAGCAAATTTGTACATAAGAAAGAATCAATGAAAAGGAACCACATCAAAAATTTAATTATTTTTTCATATTTATATTTTGAATGTTTAGTTAAAAATGTGAGATAAATATATTAACATAGTAATTGGATAGTGAGTATTTCGTACTAGATTATGATTATAGTATTAAGGTAGAGCGATTAATAGGTATAATAATGGGTTGTATTGAGTTATAATGTCGAAGGTAGTGGATTGGTAGAGTTAGTTGGATGAGTCGTATCAACGGGTAATATCTTTGAATGCAACATGGTAAGGCCATAGGCTATTTGTCATGGAATCCTGTTTTGGGATATCACGCATTTTAGAGATAGAACTCATAAGATAGGATTTAGGAAAGTAGGTGCTAGAGTAAAGTATTTGTTCATTAGGAGAGAAATGTGAAAGGTTGAAAATTGAAAGAAGTTGTATTATAGTGAGAGGTTGCTGATAATATTTTTATTTTATTTATTGGGTAATAGTTAGATAATAATGATTAGCGAATAGTTTATAATTACTTAGATAATAGAATGATTGATTATTTAAAACGTTACTTGTGGTAGAAGAATGGTTGGTAAATTTATCTCACGAGAAGGAATTCTAAATGTGGAATAAATTGGTCATTCCCGAGCATTCAGGATTACTTAGTAGAAATTATACCTAAATAATTGAAAAGAAGGTTGAGTATTATCTGAGCATACTTTAAATTTTAATTTGATATTCTCTGGATTCTATCAATTATAATGGTTTCTTATGTAAATTTTCTCATTAAGCTGGAAAGCTGTTAAATTAGCATATCTTTCGGATCTATGATGCTGACCTCATAATTGAAGCTCGATAGTTTTTATAAGGGCATTAATTGTTTGGTGATGAACATTTTTCTGATTGATTGTTGATGATATATGCTTTGTGTCTTGGTGTGATAGTTTTAACGCGTTCAATGCTGAATAATTTGCGAATTTATAGCCAATGCTGATAAAAGAGTCTTTCGCCCAGTGCTGAAAACGCGTATGTGCGTTCAAAAAATTTTTCGCGTAGTGCTAAGAACGCTTATATGCGTTCATAGAAAACTCGCGTAGTGCGGCTGGACGCTATAGCGCGTTGTCTTTTACCTTCCCGCAGTGCGGCCGACGCTTATGTGCGTTCGGTAACTTTCGAGTTTTATGACTGTCATATAACAATTACGGGTCATATAAAGGTGTTGGATGGATAAAGGTGCTTCCACACTAGTGTTTATTTGTAAGAGATTTTGTGAAGTTTACGCCATAATATATCTTCGTTCGATTTTGTTAAAATAGTAAATTATACCTTAATAAAACAGTAATAGTAAAGGTACCTTCTCCCGAAAGCCCTTAGATTCTTAATTTTTTTTAATTTACGACTCTTCGCCCGCCTCGTAATAGACACCATTTATAAATAGACTAAAACTACCTATTACTTTAGTTAAAAGAGTGAGTCATAATAAAATTATTTCAATAATCTATTGTACTAAATTAGGTTATTGTTGTCGTCGCTGCCCCCCCCCCCCCCCTGCAAGATTCGTAGCAGAAACCTGACTAGTGTGTAGTCTCCTTTACAATTCCACATTTTACGACCGCTTCGAAACAATAGACACCCAGAATACACGCTATAAACACACAGGTGCGGCGCACCCCGCTTGCCTACAGATTTTTTTTGTATGGACGCGTATACGCGTCGGCCCGCACTTGGTGAAGATCAGAAAAACGCGCATAAGCGTTAGCCGCACTGAACGTATTAAGGATGCCTTATCACTCTTGTTTATTATTGGATAAATCAATTTTAAAGATGAAGTAGTTTAATATTTTATGAAAAGAGTGATATGATATAAGGGCATCGTAGTTAGTGTGATTCGGATAACTAAGATTAGAAAGGCAATTTTTGGTTGGTTTTTTGCTTTTCAAGTTTTTCGAAATGTATTGCTTCGAAAAGCTAGGTCCTAGCTGGATCTAATCTGGTTCATTCTAGTTTTTTATCATGCTTTCCAACCTTAGGTAGGGTGTCCAGTATTTTGTAACTTAGAAAAAAAAAAAAATTTTTTTTTTTTTGGAAAAATTTTTTTTTTTTATCCTCTAAGGGGGGGAGAATGTAAAGGTTGTGATCATTGAATATAACCTATACAATGATACAGGCCACTTAAGATTTGTTTTTAAAAAAGGAATAAAAAATTTAAAATTTGAAAATAAAAAGAAAAGAATTGGAGATAGCAAAAGGACATGAAGTGAGGATGTTGAAAAATGATTGTAAAATAGTTTTTCTTTATTATAAAAAATATAACAAATTAATTATAATAAAAGTGATTTTATTAGTATATAATAGTGTATGAATGTAAAGAAGAAGCTTTACAGTACGATGCTCTTAATCAGATATGATGACTGTCAAATACTAGTCACTGTCGCCCACGACTTAGTACGCGTGGATTTTATAAAATTTTCCCTGTTTTTGCAAAATTTTTCACTGATGCTTCGGTCCTATTTATCACAGCGTGATGTTATATAGCCTATAGCCTTCCTCGAAAAAATTACTATCCAACACTGAAAGATTTTTTCACCTAGTTTCTGACGTTTCAAAAGAGCTTGTAAAGCATGCCAACAAAAAAATTTTGACTTTGACTTTGAAATCGGACTAATGGTTCCTGAAATTTGCGCGTTCAAACAAACACACAAACTCTTCAGCTTTTTAATATTAGTATAGATAGTATAGGTGATAATTACCCTATCTTATATCTCCATGAAAAGCATTGTAAGTAACGAGTATGTTCATGGCCAGCATAAAATAAGTTTTACCTTAAAAAGTTTGTCGATTTTCCCTGTTATACCCCATTTATGGTGTTATGATTTGTCATATTTTTTTCATATACATATATAGTGTTATTTTAACAATGTAAGCCTTGAATTACAATCGTACATTGTTACTCTGTGAATATACCTACCTATTTAAAATGTATTATTGTTAGCCTTACTGGACGGGTGCCGCAGTTTCACTTGCGAGTTATTCTTGTGTGTACGTGTTAAATCCTGTTCGCCTATTCACTAGAAAGATGAAGCCGAAATTTGATAAGAATTGGTAAAGCCATTTCTGAGGTGAAAGGTTACACGACAATTTAAGAAAGGAATGTTATCACGGTATATATTTATTACATAAAATATTTTTTCACGCTAAAATAAACTAAGTAATCTTACATTTTTCTTGCCTATATAAGATGAAAGCAAAATTTAATAGTAACCTCTGAAATTTGGACCTCCTTGTGGTGACGGATTAAGAATACAAGTGTCACCACCCCATCTCTTCAAGAATACAAGTGTCACCACCCCATCTCCTCCCAAGGGTGCTGTAAAAGTCAGCTAAAGGATATTGCACACAGATAACACCCTCTATGAGAGACGGAAAACTCTGAAATAAACCATGGGCCAATACGCCTGGTCAGCGCGTCACAGTAGACCATAATCCGTCCAAAGTGAAGGAGGCCCGTGCCCAACAGTGGGACGTGAATGGGCTGGAGAGGAGAGGACACTTGCGCGACTCATTTATTTAAAAATAACCACTTCTTACTAATTAAATTGCGTACCTACACATATTTTGTTTGTTTCTTAAGCAAATATACGCGACTAAATCCGTAAAAAGTGGTTTTATTTAAATCTAGTTCTAATTTAACAGCAGTTACTCTTAAAATTGTCTTTAAATAACTCTGATATAACCCTTTCAGTAATTATAGTGATAATTGGCATAATAGTAAGGGTTGACGGGGTGTTAAATGTCCCGGAAAGCGTTGTCACTGACGAGCTGTCAAGGATCCAAGTAAGGATCTAGTGACGGGTTTAAACACAATGGCGCAACGATCCGTATCACAGTTTTGTTAGTCCTTCACTAGATTTCAACACTGGTGATGGATTATAAACCCTCCGTGTGGTGACGGATTAAAAATATAAGTGTCACCACCTCATCTCCTCTCAAGGGTGCTGTAAAAGTCAGCTAAGTGATATTGCACACAGATAACATCCTCTGTGAGAGTCGGAAAATTCGAAAATAAGCCCTGTGCCAACACGCCTGGTCAGCGTGGCACAGTAGACCATAATCCCTCCAAAGTGGAGGAGCCCTGTGCCCAACAGTGGGACGTAAATGGGCTGGAGAGAGGATGGATTAAGAAGAAGTCATTAGTACCGATGCTACGAGCACAACCAAACTTAACTAAAAAATCAAACACTTGCGCGACTTTAAATAAAACTACTTTCTACGGATTTAGACGCGTGTATTTGTTTTAAATTTTGGCCCGACGTTTCGGAGACTTTGCAGTCACCATGGTCACGGGTGAGACTGAGCAGCAGTGGTATTCATTAAGAAAAAGTGAAGGGAGTTTTCGGTGAATCTTGATCACGTGACAGCGCTCCTCTATTTTTATTGGGGGGAGCGCTGTCACGTGATCAAGATTCACCGAAAATTCACATCACTTTTTCTTACTGAATACCACTGCTGTAGTGTGTCTTCAACGATCAGTTGTTACAGGGTTTACCCACATTCAATTTAAAACCAATCCAATTAACAACGTCGGGCCAAAATTTAAAACAAATATACGCGTCTAAATCCGTAAAAAGTAGTTTTATTTGAAAAATCTAAATTGATAGTGTCAATAGCACAGTTTGGTAATGTTACTAAACTTTCATATTATAAAAACTGTGTATTATAGACTAACGATTTTAATTAATATGATTGTGTACAACGAACTAGCACGTTATAGATACATATATTGAGACTATCAATTTTTATTTTTTAGTTAAGTTGTGCACCTAGAATTGGTACCTCAATTACCTCATTTCTTTTTTGTAATGCATCTAGATACATAATCGTTTTATGAAAAGGTATTATGATTCGTTAGGTACTAGTGTAACACTTTCACTTGTTATTTGACTAAAATGTTTTTACAACCGATTACTTATTAAAGTTAATAAAAAAACATTCAACTCAATGTACAAACGAGCATTGCAAAGCGAAGCATAAGGGCGTAGTAGAGTTTCGACACGGCAACTCAAATTAGACTGGCACGTTCCTCGCTTTGAGTTGCGCTTGACCAAGCGTTATTTGGATTTGGAACAAGACGCCTACCGCACTAGAGTTGCCTCCGGTATCGATAGAACGGGTATCGATTGTGGGGGCACCTCGCGAATTGACGACGCGTACAGACGCCACTCATGCGAAACCATGCTGCGCCTTTAATTGAGTAAGATGTGACGTTATCGATAGTATATTATCGATGATTTTATTTTTATATTATAATGTCTATAATACAACAATCCCTTAGTTAAACATTACATCTGACTGACATGGTGGAAAGTGGAGATGGATCACTATTTATGTTATCATCTACATAATGTGTGTTTATTAAGCCTTACACTAGTGCATATTTCTTTATTTTTATCGGAAAAAAGTTAACGTTGTGAGGCAGATCTTTTCAAGAACGTCTACGAGAGTGATTTGCACCACCCGCCAAGCATTTGCGACGTTTGCTAGTGATGTAGCGGTAAATTGCGATTTATCGATTATTTAAAACACCTTACTTCTTTTTAGTGTCATTATGCTATTTTGATAGAGTTGTATTTGATTATCAGATTCAAGTAAGGCGTTGAGATTAATGTTAAAAACATAGTTACAAATTCGTAGGTGCCAAAACATTTCGGTAAGATCTTTGAACTCAAAACGTTCGTCCATCGATGCGTACTGCCCGTTACGCGTAATTTAAACGATCTCATTGTGAACAGCTCTTGCCAGAAGGGACTTGGGGAGTACTTGATCGTGAGCAAACAATAGAGTGTTTTTGTCGCTATTGGCGAGTCGGGCGGGCGTCGGCGAGTGTTGTCGGTGGCGACAGCCGCGGATCGATATCGCTCGAGATCTGTCGGCCTACGCGCCCGCCTCGCCGGCCATTTGCCTACCTCGACGCTTGGGGCTTGTGTGTACATAACCCGCCACCCACCACCCTTCGATAAACCCCCGTAGATTACCGCCTACAAAGCAAACTTCATTGGGACGTGCATGCAATATGCGCAAGGAGCAGGCCGAATTGCACCTCGAGCGACCACCTAGAATTGCTTTGATATCCTATCCGACCGCGTATATAGGCCACTGCTTTGCAGTTCGAATCTTAGGTAGAGGCGTCTATATTTCAAATACAGTCTGTATACAGCGCTTGCAATCGCCTTAATTACTCAGCAGCTCAGAGCTGTATAACCTAACTATAGGTAACTGTCTTATCTATGAGACATATATATAACGACTTAACATTTAATAAAACACTTTAATTGCGGGCTTCGTGGTCTAGTGGTTCGTATATCGGACTGCTTCGATTCCCGCCTCAGACGATCATTTGTGTGATGTTTATAAACGTCATACAAATGTTTGTTTTGCGTCTGGGTGTTTCTATGTATTATAAGTATGTATTTACAAAAAAAAAAGTAGTTTATGTAGTATATCCGTATTCTGGTTCTGGTACCCATAACACAAGCATACCTATAAGCTTAGCTTGGGACCAGAGGACGTTGTGTGAAATGTCCGTGAATATTTATTTATTATTTTATTTATAATTAAAACTTATTGCGTAAGTAACACTTTGTGCTCTTCTTTACGAAAGCTACGTATGTGGAAGAATTGGATAGATAGATGTAGAGAACATGTAGGCAATGCACAAGTATATTTTGCTTATCACAAATATTAAAATTGTCCTTAATGTAATAATTTTTTTCCTACTGAAAAAAATTATTACAATAAGGACAATTTTAATAGAATTCACGCCTTAATGCATGAAAGTGTGTACCAATTTACCATCTAGGTCTCACACAAGGCCTTTCTTTCAACTACTATGTTTTATTGGGTGTTGAAAAGATAAAACATAGTTTCAAACTTCTGAAATCTCTTTTCCATGCCAAATGAACCATAAATTGGAAATATCACCCCAGTTGTCAACTTAAAAAAACTACGCAAGAGGCCGCAGATACTTACTAGTGAGTGAGGTGGGAGTGACGGGGAGTGCTAGTAAATCGGCCAAGTGCATCCCTCCCGCCCTCCGTCCTCTAAAAGAGGGAAAGTTTACATTTGCATAGCTCGCGACGCGAACTTCATAACTTTGTTTTGTCTGCACTTTACTTTTTAAATGTGGCATGGCAATGCGATACTAACTAACTACTCGTACTAATAACTGTTTATAGATTCGACTGTATATAATTTTATAAACTATATAATATGTATGTATACCTA
Organism: Orgyia antiqua; assembly: GCA_916999025.1. Taxonomy (NCBI): domain Eukaryota; kingdom Metazoa; phylum Arthropoda; class Insecta; order Lepidoptera; family Erebidae; genus Orgyia; species Orgyia antiqua. Next base: position 19,660,615 of record OU779870.1, read on the forward strand.
TTTCTGATAAATGTTGAGTCTACCCCTAGGACTGTGCACTGCATACGAACCATGTGTAGGAGAAGAAATTATTCATCCTTAAATAAAATATCTACTTACTTGTCTCTAACTTTACAATTAATCATATTTGCAAATAAATAATGATTAATTGCTCAAAATGTAGACGGAAAATGCATATCATTATAAATAATTACATACAATAAACATAGTAAAATAACTGAAATAATTGTTTTAGCAATCGAGCTAATTAAAATCTCTAGGTTCATTATTAGTGCCTGAATACATCAAGTTGAAGTCGGTCATTATTGACTGGAATGCTACGGAATCTATAGAAACACTCACGGAAATTACTTGAGGTTGAGAACCACGTCTTTGAATTACCCAAGAGGTACCCAGTTTCATGCTTTCCGCTTAATGACTGCAGTCTTCCAAACGTCGGGAAATTGTAAATTACGTCTTTTTCTCTATAAAAAGTTTATTTTATTATTTTCTATTATTTTATTTCTTATAACTATAATTTCGAAAATGGGACAGTATATTGACTCAAGAGATAGTCTAATTGTATGGCTAATCACACTATCCATTTACTATGTTACCTATCTCCTATATTATTTTGTATCTCACGTGTTTCCTTTTCGTTGTAGCAACTGAGAGTTAGTTTGTATGAAGTAAAATAAGTAATAAAAAGTAGCAAATAAATCTGGGACACGCAATCAATCAGTTATTCCTTAATATAAAATATATCTGATCTGTGTTTATGTTCGTAAATGCTGTTTACACCGTAAAATAAAGAAGATACTTACTAAGCAAATTGGTATCCCAGAAAAATTAACGATAAAACTCTCCCCTACGATAATAAACAGACCGAAAAACAAACAATAAAGAACTGAATGAAATGAGTACGGTAACGGAATGTGAATGAATCACCATAGAGTATAGACCAACAACAACCAAATATAGAGATGTAAGGGAATATTTTAGCGTATTTCAATAAAGGAGCGACATCTTTAATCTAGGGATCGGGTAGGGGCATAAATCTTGCAGGTTCGGAGCGAGTTTTGAATCATTTAGCGCGGCGCGGTGTGGCCGCGGGGCGCGACTTCCGTCCGGCACGTGCTGGACCCGTCCCCCGCACGTCCGGTCCCCCCTTGTGCCACCCGCACGCCCAGTGCTGCGCGTCTGTCTTGTCAAGACAAAGGGGCACTAGAGGTGTCACCAAATGCACACTGATATCGATAAACATTTTTGAGTTTTATCTCGAAATATGCACTTTGATAAAATATTACGTTCCATTTAAAAATTAATTAACCATTAAATAGCACGTATTTTATCTAAGTCAATATATAATTTTGAAATTAGATTCCTTTCTTCGACACCTTAGGGCGCTTTAATTGATACATAGTTATTATTTATAAATTAAATGTTCTCCATTATGGTTAATTGGTTGTTTATAGAAGTAAGTAGTGTTTTTTGGCATAGTTTTGCATGTACACATAAAATAGACAAGTTCAATAAATCAGTTCTAGAATAATAGCTTGCTAAGATTTATTGCGTGATATTAATCCATAGTAAGAGTTAAAAGATTACTATAATTCAGAGGTAATAGTTTTATTACACGTCTTATTGTATGCAGTTTATAGTATACAAGTTTTTTTCAACCTTATATATCTTATGTAGAATATTTATGTATTACCTAACTACTTATCGATACGATAACTTGTGAAAACAGCATCCCATTCTCTAGTACACGACGTCCGAGCCGCCTCTAATTTGAATTCACGGAGACTCCGCGACCGTCCGCAGCGTCGGCCGCGCCCGACTTAATGAATCGCGAGGGGGAGAGTGGGTGAAAGCCTCCTCAAACCTCCCTGTCATGTCGCCCACCGGGGGGTGATCGGATGGCCACCGCATCCTCCGCGTGGATAAGTGACGCCCGTGTTGCTCCGTACATAGGTACGCCTTATGTATTGTGGCACATAGCGACCGGCCTGTGTACCTACGTTACGCTCACCAAATTTATGTCCCGCACATGTCTAGAGACCGCGGCTCACAGGGATTTTGCGTGTTTACGTACAAACGAAAGCCCGCTGAAGATATTCGAGGTGGAATTTTGCTAGGACCCTTATTGATGATCCGGTTGGGTTTCGTTAATCCCACTCGTCACGGATTTTCTTGTACTAAGTCTCTGATATTTACATGAGAGGACTATTTTAAAATCAATAATTAGTAATAAGGTTGCATATACCAGTTACGGTCATAAGTGACCAAATAGTAACGAAAGTCTATTATAATATCACATTTTATCTTAGGTTTATATGACAAAGGGAACATTCAACGTATGAACTGCTTTTGGATTTTTAATCAATGTACTTAGGCAATCTCGCAGCAGACAGTAGGTGTCATTTATTTGGTCATTTGTTACTAATAACAAAATATGATAAGAGATTTATCACGATATTAAATAACGAAATCAAATCATATAAACTTATAGAAACGGAGGCAAGTGCTACTTTCTGTAGTGTTTCAATCAAAACAAAGTAATGACCATATTTTAATTTATACGTATACCTATATAAATACAATGTTAGAAATACTAGTAATGTAGCCCAGAATTATGCATGGTATTGTCCTAATTGCACTTGGTTGAAAACAAAACTCGCTAATGGGAATAAATAATTATGCAAATAGCATGCTTGTGATGACCAATCAAATCGCAGTAAATTATTCAGCCGATAGGAATACGCCCGGGGTCGATTTAATTTCTGTTCTACCGATATCGTTTGTGGTTGCTTTATGTTGTTATTACAAACAGTGTAGGAAATTTTCTTGTTATTCCGTATACGATAATAAAATAAAAGGTGCAGTAGTAGAACGATCTCAACGTACTCGTTGAGTCCACGTACCTATAGTATAGTTAGCATTTCATAGTAATATTATTTGACTTCAATAGAATTTTAAATAATTAAATTTACCTTAAAGTTTTAAGACGTGCATAGGCGTATCTACGTTAATTTACAAATTAAGAAAGCTTTTAGTCAGTAGCGCGGTCTAAAACCATATTAAAAATAGGTACTTTTATAAATTCTACTTACGAGTATAAGAAAGGAACTAATGCGTATTTCATAGGTATGATATTTATTTACAAAGTTTGTTACAACTTTCCACCCAACTACCTCCAAAGTATGTTATAATTATGTAATTTAATAAAACTAAACCGCAATTTGGTAATATCTGAAATCCAGTTATTTGAGCATCAATGTTAATAACTCAACACCCCTACGTAACGGTCAAATTGTCTGCGTGTATAACCCTCGAGTCTTTAGGCCGATGTTGGGTATGTGGGGCCCGGTGGGACGAGCCGAGACGTCGCGCGTCCGCGCCCGTTATCGTCGATAATCACGCGATGTATCGATTGACGACATGCGTGCCGCACTAATTTGGTGCGCGGGAATTACACGTCTATCATTTATGACTATGAGCTGTGGTTTTCATATTTTCAATGCCTTTTTACGTAATTATTGTAAGTATTGTTTTGCTATAAGTAAGTAATTCTAATAAAGACCTGCGGCTATAATCCATTTAAATTATCCTTAGAATAGCACATAGCAGACTTTATTTTGGTCCCTTGTTTAAATAAATAAATAGTAAAGTATTGTAAAAAAATACTACTAAAATTATAGGATTATTAAAATGACTTAAAGACGTAAGTAGCTTAGCTCACTAGTGATGAGTTGGGAGTAGTCTAGAATGAAGACGTAGCTTTTAAATCCTAGCCTAAATCTATTACTTTTTCTACCACATCGGATATCAAAATCAAAAATTCAAAATTCAAATTCAAAAATTCTTTATCTACTATATAAAAATAAGTCGGGTTTTCCTTCCTGACGCTATAACTCCAGAACGCACTAACCGATTTCCACGGTTTTGCATTCGTTGGAAAGGTCTCGGGCTCCGTGAGGTTTATAGTAATTTTTTTTTTTTTACTTTTTTTTGGTATGGCAAAACAACGTTTGCCGGGCCAGCTAGTTTGTTCTAAAATGTTACAATAAGGGTATCCCTGGCCCCTATGCTAGTAACAACTGTGTTGCAGGAGCCAGTGATATCGTAGTTCATTTAAAATTCATTTAGTCGTGGGAACAAAAATACTAAGTCTGTCGATGTAGACTAGAAGTGTGTGGACACTAACAGGTTCCGTAGGTACCTATTATAGACATTAGACAAGAACAACATCATAAAATATATTGCCATTTATGTAAAATAGGTGTAAATTCACCTTTGCCCTATTGGTAGATACGTAGGCGTTATATTAAGGAGGCATTATGGGATTTTATTCCATAAACAACTTGGACAAACTAAGTAAATAAATTATTTAGTTGTAACCGGATCAAGCCGGATGTTTTGCAGCAACAGGTGCTTATATTATACTTATTTTATAGCTCACTTCGCTATGAAAGCTTTCATTTTCAATGTGACGTCACTGGGATGTGAATATTTTAGCTTTGTGCTACAGTGATACAATTAACTAGGATTTTACCTAACTATTACGTTAATAGTGCTTGGAGATATAGCCTGCTTCTACATAAAAATTAGTCTTTTAGCCATGATTATTATCGTATATCATCGCCGACACGTACATACTAACACAGCCAGCAGGCACAGAAAATGAAGAATTAGGGATAGTTTTCCTATTTACTGAAAATCTACTAAATATATTTTAATTCTGATCCACGTGTTTCTATACATAATCTTAATATATTCTTAATATATATAAATCTCGTGTCACAATGTTTGTCCTCAATGGACTCCTAAACCACTTAACCGATTATAATAAAATTCGCACACCATGTGCAGTTCGATCCAACTTGAGAGATAGGATAGTTTAAATCTCAAATTATAGTCGCAATTTTAATTTATTGCAAATTATTTGTCTACCCCTGTCATTTGTATGGCAAAACAATGTTTGCCGAGTCAGCTAGTAGTTACCTATGTTTTTAAAGTTATTTCATTAGTTAATACGCGATAATAGACCGACAAATGAAAAAAATAAAAAATTTGAGAGGTTGTTTCGCCAAGATTTTCTATCGAGAAAACTTTTTTCAATCGCGTTTCTGAGTTCATGCGATCCTAGATCATATATTGAAAAAACATATACTTAAAAATTAGAGCTCTAGCCATTTAATCTAAAGAAACAATGAAAACTTCGTACATAGAACAATGTACGAAGCTATTTTGGTTTCCTCTTAATCCTTTTATTAACTACTAGCTGTCCCGGCGAACTTCGTACCGGCAATTAAAGTTGTCTATACTTTCTGATTATCTAAACATCTTTTATCATCATCATCATCATCATAACACCACGCCTTTTCCCATGGGGGTAGGCAGAGACTATAGAGCGCCATCTGTTACCATCCAAACAATAAAGCAATGGCATATAGCAATAAAGTTCAAATTGACTCTATGTCTCTATGTATTTGTATGGGAAAAATAAAAGAGCTGTTTTTAGGGTCTTTCTGGCATTTATGTGCCATAAAAAAAACCATCCTTGAACTTCAACAAACATTAAAATAAAAGAATTGGCCAAATTGGTCCAGGCGTTGTTGACTTTTATATTATAGATTTTCATCAGTAAGAATGTGTGGTTGTGGATCTAAGGATGTATTGAAAAACCGGTCAAATACGAGTGGAACTCGCACACGAAGAGCTCCGTACCGTAGTTATTATGTGAAATGTGAAATTTTTAGCTCTCTAGTCATTACCGTTCCAGAGATACAACCTGGTGACGGACTGATGAACGGACAGCAAAGTCTCAGGTAATAGGGACCCATTTTACCTTTTAGTACCTACCTAATAACCCATACATAATTAACTATAAAGAACCCTAATAAACGGCGACATAATTTTATTAAAGAATACAAAGCTATACAATGGTACCGATTCTATGTGCAAAACTAAACTTAACTTAACTTCATATGCAAAGAAGTATAAATCTAGACTGGATGATCACCCTAACCAGCTAGCTCTACAACTTACACTACCAGACTGCTTCACTCGACTGAAGCGGCGTAGAACTCTGAATCTGGGCAATATACAATAAGCCACTATATTAATATAGGTGTATTCCCATTGGGGTATATGCCTACCCGTAAATAAGAATAAAACACATCTGCTCATAGTCAAAGGACTGATCGCACGATGTTGAAAAAAGAAAACTATACTTAACTAAAAAATGAAAATTGATAGTATAATATCAATAACACAATTGGGCAATGTTAACTAAAATTTAAATTTATAAAATCTGTATATTATAGACTAACGATTTTAATTAATAAAAATGTAAGCAACGAAATAGTCAATTAATTAAAATATGGTTGTTTTCATTTTTTTTGTTAAGTTTTAGTTGTGCATATAGAATTGGTACCATTGTAAACATATTATTGTAACCTTAAGGGAATAAAATGTGTTAGGTATATTTGTTAAAACTTTCCCGTCGTTATCTCACAAAGGGTTTGTGTTTAAATCGTTGTGACAGCTGCGTGGACAGATTAGGCTGTGAGCTGTGAAATCAAATGTAGGCGACAGACTGATAAACTGTTAGACCTCACCTAAATTTCTATCTTATCCATATTATAGTTGAAACAAAATCCCCCGCCGCATCACTTTGTTTGTCATATATTTAAACTAGTTGTTGCCCGCTACTCCGTACGTGTGGAATTTAGTAAATTTTCCCAGTTTTTGCAACATTTTTCACTGATGCTTCACTCCTATTTGTATTGTATTTGTGTTCCTACAATCCACATCTTTACAAATGTTAGTCTATGTGTTATTCTGATGTTATAACCTACATTATTGTAAAGTTTCATCAAAATCCATTCAGTATGTTTTGCGTGAAAGAGTAACAAACATCTAAAGCTCCATACTCACAAACTTTCACATTTATTAATATTATATGAAAATGTTCAATAATTTTTCGTCTATTTAGGATTTTAGTCTAAAGTGACGAAAAGCTTGAATATAATAATCGAAAAAAAAACACAAAACAATGTAAGGTTTTAAAGAAAACTACGTTAGCCGCGACAGTTTGCTGAGGCATAGGTGTAAATCTTCTTATATATAAAATTCACGTGTCACAGTGTTAGTTACCGTACTCCTCCGAAACGGCTTGACCGATTTTTATGAAATTTCACATGCATATTCAGTAGGTCTGAGAATCGGCCAACATCTATTTTTCAAACCTTTTTTTCTTTTTTTTTAGTATGGCAAAACAACGTTTGCCGGGTCAGCTAGTTAATAATATAATTTTCTAAACTTTGAACGTAATTCAATTGAGAATAAATATTTCATTTCAGAATGGGATTGTTTCTCATCGATGGGTTTGCGAATATTTAAAAAAATAACTATACTCTTTTTTAATACAAATTCACGAACATTTCCCACAACGTCCTCTGGCCCCAAGCTAAGCTTATTATGCTTGTGTTATGAGTACCAGAATATGGATATAATACATAAACTACTTTTCTTTTGTAAATACATACTTTTAATACATAGAAAACACCCAGACACAGGACAAACATTTGTATGACAATTATAAATATCATACAAATGACTGTCACAAATGATTGTCCCGAGCGGGAATCGAACCCGCCACCACGTGAACGGCAGTCCGTTACCTGAAACACTAGACCACGCGGTCCGTCAATAAAATTCAAATGCATAAGTAAAAGTTACAGGCTAGAATATTATCAGTCGTGTCATTCTCATGAGAGGCAAGCTGTGTACCGCATCACAATGAGTACTGCTACAGCACCGGAGACGCCGCCTCGTAATGCAGTCTCCGCGCCCATCAAATAGCGGTCCTAAAGGACATGTCTCCCATGCGTCCGCGATACATTACATCCGCTAATGAGAAGCATTTGTCGATAATTTCATCATTATTTTTATTTGAAATGAATATTTTTTGTGTGATGTTGATGAACATACGATGATATATTATGATATTATGAACATGATATGATCACAAATTTGTTATTACCAACTCATGTACTCCATTTATAGTGAATAAAACATATTTCATTTGAACTTCACAGCACTGTGCCTTGGCTTATGGTTCACGCCCTTACCTTTTTGCATCACAATGTACAAGCTTCCTTTTTCTGAAACTATCGATACTTAAATTCAAGAAATGAATTTTAAGGTACCGTCAATGTGAAACTGTGTAACTATGGGGTACCTATATAGAGCGTTATTGTGTCAATAGAAAATCTGTGCGTAGTTTTCGGCTCTTTTGTTATATACGAGAATTGAAACCACGCTTCTCCGCGGGTTTGCGTGACGTCACGCTCCCTGGCGACCATTCGATACAATCTGTGCGCGAATGTGCGTGACCACATCCTGTCCCTCCCTGCCTTCCCTCGCGTGCTCGCAACATCACGTCCGCTGCGCCGCCCAGCGGTGCGCAAGCGCAGCCGGTGGGCATGCTTCCGGCCGCGACATTACAACTCCAGTGACAAGGTCAGCAGATACAGTGATTGCTCATTAAATTTCCTCGCCTTAATTCTATCAACAACTCCATTTCAAGAGTCAATTAATGAATAAAAGCAGGTAACATTATAATAATATTTGAGAGATGGATGTCTCCAAAAGTCCAGAATACAGTCTACTGTAGTTTGGACTTTTGGAGACATCCAGTCCAAACTGCAGCTGAAGTCTGAACTATAATAAATCTGCGAGCTTTCGCATTACGCAATACATATATTTAGTAAAGATTCTCTTTCTCCAGGCCATTAACGTCCTACAACGTCCTCAAAGTGAAGGAGACCCGTGCTCAAATAGCACGGGCCTCCTTCACTTTGAGAGGTATTATTTTCGAGCTTTTGGTCTCTCACAGCGGATGTTATTTGTGTATACATATAATCCCTTAGCTGGCTTTTACAGCATGCTGGAATGGAAAAGGGGTGGTGACACTTGCATTTCTACTAAAACTGTGACTAGTAAAAATTGTCTGAATATTGCTATGAACATATTATGAACTAATCTGTCGAAATGCGCACACCTGCTGCGTGCGTTAAAAGAACTTGATGTAATCATAAACAAGCTCGTAAATCGAACCAGAACCGCACTTATAAGGGTAGTAGGGTGTCTGTTGTATTGCGTGAACGAAGATATCAGGGCAAACCAGAATCTATACTAATACTAGCTGACCAGGCAAACGTTGTTTTGGCATACAAATGTCAGTGGGGGGGAGGTTTTGAAAAATAGATGTTGTCCGATTCTCAGACCTACTGAATATACATGTAAAATTTCATAAAAACCTGTCAAGCCGTTTCGGAGAAGTACGGTAACTAACATTGTGACATGGCAATTCTATATTATACTAGCTGTCCCGGCAAACGTTGTTTTGCCATACTAAAAAAAAAGGTTTGAAAAATAGATGTTGGCCGATTCTCAGACCTACTGAATAAGCATGTAAAATTTCATAAAAATCGGTCAAGCCCTTTCGGAGGAGTACGGTAACTGACACTGTGACACGTGAATTTTATATATAAGATTACTAGCTGACACTGCAAACGTTGTTTTGCCATACAAATGTCAGGGAGAGGGGGAGGCGTTTGAAAAATAGATAGTAGCCGATTCTCAGACCTACTGAATATGCATGTAAAATTTCATAAAAATCGGTCAAGCCGTTTCGGAGGAGTACGGTAACTAACACTGTGACACGTGAATTTTATATATTAGATGTCAGGGAGAGGGGGAGGGGTTCGAAAAATAGATAGTAGCCGATTCTCAGACCTACTGAATATGCATGTAAAATTTCATAAAAATCGGTCAAGCCGTTTCGGAGGAGTACGGTAACTAACACTGTGACACGTGAATTTTATATATAAGAAGAAGAAGATAAAGCTGAAAAGAAGTTTGGTTGAACGCGCTAATATTGTGAAATACAGGTGTGATTTGAAAAATTCTTTTAGTACTGGATAAATTTATCGAGGTAAGCTATAGGCTATATAACATCACGCTGCGACCAATAGGAGTTTGGCATCCGTGAAAAATATCGCAAAAGCGGGGAAAATGTTCTAAATTTCACGTGTACGAAGCCGCAACAGCTTGTGTCAAATAAAAAGTATAACAAAAGTGTTCGTCATACCAACCTATAAATGATTTAAAAATTAATTGCATGAGATAGGATTTGAACCCAAACCCTTATGCTTTTAAATTCCGCTTGCGTATCTATCACTATAACAACGTAGAATAATATACTACATCTATATATAATAATTGAAGTAAAAATATTATTTATTTATTTGTTTATTAACACAACATAACTATCATTACCTGTCAGGTTTAACTAGCCAAATGTTGGTGTACCGAATACTTGCACAAAATAACTTCATCTTTACGCGCGTGCTATATTTTTCGCCAGATATTTTTATGTTCGTTGTAGCAGGTGAACTTATATAAGCAGGCCTAGCTCGTAAAAGAATTTACGTTGTTTTATGTCATCACCTGATGATCTAAATATGAATATTAAGTAATATAACAAATAACCAATTATTATATTACATAATATGACAAGCCTCGTGGTTGAGTGGTTTACGTAACAGACTGCCGATCAAGGAGGTCGCGGGTTCGATTCCCGCTCGGAACAATTATTTGTGTGATTTTTCTAATCGTCATACAAAATGTTTGTACTGCGTCTGGGTGTTTCTATGTACTATAGGTAGGTACGTATCTACAAAAGAAAAGTTGTATAATAATATGTATTCTATCCGTATTCTGGTACCCATAAACACAAGCATATAAAGCTTAGCTTAGGACCAGAGGAAGTTGTGTGAAATGTCCATGAATATTTATTATTTTAATATTTACTTTAATTTGTGAAATGGTATATTGAAATTTAGTATTCAATGGATAAACTTAGATGTACTAATAAATGGAGAAACCCATGACATGGAGGTTTCTTATTGGACATATACTTACTTAGTAGTGTTGAAAGTCGAGTCAAAAGAATTAGTATCTCTAGTGATTATTATTCTGTAAAAAAGACAAGACAGGAGAATGATTCTCATAAAACTAATTAGGTTAACAGTTAATAATTAGGTTAATAACAGTTAACAGTTAATAGTTAGTAATTAGGTTAATGTTTGTGTTTATGATATAAATTTGTTCCAGGTTTTCTCATGCAGATTTTCTATACGCGACCAATAGCAGTGGCGGTTTTACCCTAAGGCCCGGGCCTAGGGCGACCAGATTTAGGGGCGCTGAATTATACGTGGGATGTTGAATGGGGCGGCAAATGACCTGGGGCCTTGAGCGGCTAATGGCTTGGGGCCTACAGCGGCCGAGACTGCAAATCCGCCACTGACCAATAGTAGTATGTATTTATAAAACCGACGGGAAAAGTTGCTTAATTTCGGCTATATACCGAGCAAATATAGTAAATTTTAATTGCCGGTCACTATATGCCTAGAATCTCAATAACGTTATGTGCAAACACATTGGACCTTAAGTCCCTGTTTAGTGCACTCGCTCTTAGTGACCCTTAGGAGGACAGAGGACGCGGTGACATCGCCCCTTTCTCTGACGCCCTTATGTCACGCGCGTCTGCGTTCGTTTGCTCACAACCTCTTTGCAAAGAGCGTACGTTTTCATTTCATTGCGGAGATGGTTTCTTGAAAATAAATCACCGGTGTACCGCAGATGCATAAATGTTTCCAGCTTAACAAATTATGCTAAATATTAATATAACTTAATCAAAATTTATTACTTAAGTCTGTAAGGATAAATATGATACCTTGATCAGGCACACTTATGCAGTGATATACCAAGATCCAAGACGTATATTATCAAGTATGATATCAAAAAGTGATTTGATAAGCAAACAAGAACTATCGTTGCAAAAAATTTCAATTTTCTATTTCAAAGTTGTTTCGAATCTGGTAACATTGTCCGACCTTTGAAAAAAACGAAAAAATAATCTTCTAGAACCATCCTTAGTTCTACAATTTAAAAAAGGAACGCACAACTACGAAAATACAGCTGCAGTCGGGAAGTGGAAATTCTTTGAAGCGTCGCGTATCGTGAGTGCCGCATATTTTTTAACTCCCTACCGGTTGGGGGTCGAACACACCCCAAACGGGAGGGTTAATTAGTCGCGAACGCGGTCCGGCTCCACTCCATCTAACTTGTTTCCTTCTTTATTTTCCCACTTGATACAAATGTGGAGAAGGCTGATGCGAGCGTAGGGTTGAGATGTTCGGGAACAACAAACGTTGTGTTTTTATTTTATTTTCGAGTGCCTGCCCGTATCATCCGATTCATTTTGTGTTATTTTTAGCACGAAACTACAAAATGAATTTTCAATTTGAGTAGTCTGCCTCTGTCATTTGGTTTTTATTCCGTATTCTATCATACTAAGAACACGAAAACCGTATTTTCTCACATGGTTGCTTTACTAGGTGGGTAGCTAATATTTGCAGCAATTGCAAGAAATGTAAAAAAAAATTAGATCTGATTTAAAAATAAAGTTAACTCGGTGCCCGATATTTAAATTTCTGTTCTACAAACCTTGACAATAATGAACACAATAAAAAATTATCAAAAAGTTTGGTACTGCCATCAGAAGATTTTCATACTTACTTTTTTATTAATTATGTTTTCTCTCGCCCACCAGCGCATTAACGTCCCATTGCTGAGCACGGGCCTCCTCTACTTATTTGGCTATGTCTAAATCGCGCTGCCGAAATTATGCATACAACATGCGCATAATTTCGGCGATCCATGAGAACATTCTTTACAAAGACTTATTTATAGAAAATACACAAGATTAATTAGTAGACATAACCAAATCTGTAATTAATATTTTTGTATTAAAAATCACAACGTGTATTTAACAAAATACCAAATGAACTTTAGTTTTTACTAAGTTTATTTTAGTTTGTAGAGTACACAACTTTCATACAAACACAATTTGTACACCAACAGTTCCTCAAAAAAGTAATAATGGTACCAATTCTCCACGCACAACTAAACTAAACTTTACTAAAAATGAATTTTGATAGGTAATACAATTGGGCAATGTTAACTGAACTTTTTTGTTATAAATTGTTTACTATTGACTAAAGATTTTAATTTATTTTATTAGTTGGTACCATTAGCTAAGTTAAAAAATTTATTTTGCCTGTTTACACTGTCGTAGTAAAAATAATAACACAATTCTTCTGGAGACATAAGTGTGATGATTTATTAAACAATTAATATTAATGTTCTTAAAGCTGTACTTAAGTAAACATGAAGACGTTTAATTTGTATCACGAAACTAACAGCAACTAGACCTGTCAAACTAAACACAGTGCAATTCACAAATTAAGCCTCAGAATCAAGGAGGGTCTAGCCCCGGGGGTCATTCGGACCCGGCGTTAATGAAGGTGAATATCTTCAAAGCGGTCGGAGAGACCCCGCCCGCGGTGCTGGTGAATCTTTAAACGGGTCGCGGCACCAGAGGGTTACCCAAATGGACGTTCGAATTCAGCTAGAATTCACAAATGTTTGGATGTAGGTATTGTATTTATAATAATATCTACTATATAAAAATAAGTCGGATTTTCCTTCCTGACGCTATAACTCCAGAACGCACGAACCGATTTCCACGGTTTTGCATTCGTTGGAAAGGTCTCGGGCTCCGTGAGGTTTATAGTTCTTTTTTTTTTTACTTTTTTTTTGGTATGGCAATACTACGTTTGCCGGGCCAGCTAGTGCTTTATAAAAACTATCATGTTTATTATGTTAAGGATATAATCTCAGCCCCTGGACTTCGTGTACAGATATCATGGCTTCGATAACCATGCAGTCAAGAATATTATTTGTGTGTTAAACAACAGATACCACGCAAATAATAATCTTATTTATAAATAAATTATATTAACAATTCAAAATTATAAGTACTCATAGTATGCTACCAATAGAAGTCTTGATGACTAACTAAATTTTCAATACGAATCTATACGATTACGCAACTAGATTGTATCCTCATTTATCAGTAAGATATTTATATCTTCCGTAAAATTTTCAATAGAGAATGCTGTCATAAATAACTAGATTATTGAAATGAAAATAAGGACAAAAGTAAAAAAAATCTGTCTTTAGTTGCAACATTTGGGGATAGATAAAATATTGAAAATGACCGTTAAAGAATAGAGGCATTCTGTATTATAAGTATAGGAATTGTACAAGAAACATTTCTGTAATTTTTATACAACATGCAAAGTCATATTTACATTCGTACTTTGGTACTTTGAGTGACGAGAGTTAGTTACCTTTGAGCTACGAATTAATTAAAAAGTTTACGAGAGCCGAAAATGTTTAACGTGCAATCATCAAGCATCTAGGACCGGCATGGATCGTTCTTTAGTGACGCTCCACGGGCTTTGAGGAATGGACTCCTGAGAGAGGGTGGTAGGTGGTCTCAGGGAGGGAGGTTAACAGTGCAACGTTCGCAGCTGACGGTACACGAAGCGGTAATATACGTACATAACCTACGTATATAGGACACAAGATAAGACAATATGGGACTTGCTATCTGAAAACCATTGGTTGGAGATATTTCACGAAGATTTTCTGCCGCCATTAAGTGACAATGAAGGCAAATTACTCAGTACATTACAATTTGAACTAGACATAGCCATGCTATATTTTTATAGATCATCTAAAATGTACATAGTAAATTGTATGATAGTAGATAAAAAATAGGTACACAGTACACAACTTGTCGTCTACGCCGCGCTGACCAGGCGTGTTGGCACAGGGTTTTCCGTTGCTCACAGAGGAAGTTATCTGGGTATGTGAAATATCCCTCAGCTACCTTGTATAACAGCCTGGGGAGGAAATGGGGTGGTGACTTGTATTCTTAATCCATCACCATACGTACTAAGGGTTTACTCGTGATTAATAACTTTCTAGATTACAATTTGGTTTATATTAGACAGATAGTGATTAAGAAATAAATCCAGAACAGAAACCAAAACATGAGCTTACTCAAGAGTGTATCAATTAGTGTTCTCGCAAGACATTTTGGTGATATTGTCAAAAGCAAAACGGGCGAAATACAAAGGAGTACACAATACAGTACACAGTATAAACACAGTTGTGTATTGGTCAGGCAGGACATCGGGCAGGCCGAAGCCGCGGCCTCAGAGTTCTAATTAAAACCCCTCACGCGACCCACCCACTCAACACCCAGCTCCGAGTTCGTCAAAGATTATTTGTGTAATTTCTGTGAGGGCCGCAATGGGATTCCCTTTAACGTGTAAGTAGATAGTTGTAATGAAAGTTCCAGGTAGGCTTCGAAAGAAATAAGGTTACGTACACCGTTATCTACCCTTGTTTATCTACGAAGAATTATTTCTTACCTATTCGTATCTTGTGTTAAATTAACTATGTTTTTGCTTATTACTTATCATCATACTTCTTTCCTTATGATATTTCGTAAGAAGACTCTATAATAGAGACTGTAGAGTCTGTATTTTTAACATGCTTTTTAATAACATACTTTTATTAGTTTGGTACGTATCTGTTCATGTATTGAATATATGTAATGGAATATTTGAAAGTGATTTTCACCCGCTTGCAGCAGTTGGATTAATCTGAAATTTTGAGCATTTTTTCACCGTGATTTTTAGTTTTTGAACTAAGCAATAAAAATATAAAGATAAACTATATTGTAAAAGCTAAAGCGGCTTCGCTATTTGAAGTTATTAAAATATGTTTTTCGCTTTGCATCCAGATCAAAAATGGGCTTTTATCAATAATATCAGTACTAAATCTGAGTCCCAAAAAACAGGTCCCACCTGTTTAATACACTCAAATTGCAAATGTAACTACATAATATAAATATAAACGTCGTCGGTCCAAAATTTAAAACAAATACACGCGTCTAAATCCGTAAAAAGTAGTTTTATTTGTAACTAATATAGTTATTTCTAGTATCGATTCGGATATCCACTTAAATCTTGATAAGCAAAAAAAGGAACAAATGCATTAAAAATTGAGAGAAGGTACAACGCATCTATAAACTAGATACTCTTTGGCTGAAAATCGGCTGAAGTGAAAAAAAGTAACAGGCACGCACAGCGCGAGTAAGATTGCCTCGTAAAAACGCTACGTACCTACATGTACGTATACCCAACTGTACGTATCTACATTCTACCCATATGTAGCAAAAAGGGCACTGTTTGACCCTCGCTTCCCAATTAACGGTTAATCACACATCCCCGAGGACGACACTTGCTTGTCATCTAGTTAAAATGTTGAAAATACAGGAGTTTTGTTAGAATTCGGTAGTTTGGGAATTGTAAATTTTGGACATTGCATCTGATTGCAAATGAAACGCCTGTTTTTTGTACTAGTTTGGTCGTGTTTATAGCAATTTTTTTTGTCATAAACTAAAATCTATACTTCTATACTAATATTACAAAGCCGAAGAGTTTTTTGTTTGTCAGTGTTAGATAGCACATTTATTGAGGAAGGCTAAAGGCTATATAATATCACGCTTCGACTACTAGGAACCTAGCATCAGTGAAAAATGTTTAAGAAACAGCGACAATTTTCTAAATTACACGCGTAAGAACTCGCAGGCAACAGCTGATAAGATTGAATATATTCCAAATACAATGTAGGATTTACAATACAACAATTACAACAATACAACAATACTATTACAATAAAAGACAATAGATAATAACATTTTAAGGAAAATAAATTACATATAAAAAAATGCAATAGTTTTACTTCCAATATCCTACAACTACATACGTATAAAACTATCAGGGCTATACACGTATTATTTAAAACTAGCTGCGCCCACACAATGCGTCTCACAAATGTCTTTCAGTAAAAAGATTCTCTTTTTACTGAAAAACATTTGTGAGAACTTGTTATTTTTAATTTTTAACAAACACACACTATCAACACACATTTCACAATCAAATAACATTTTAAAATCAACAAACGAAAATCCATACAATTATTAAATTATAGAAACTCAATATTAAACAGTTCAATGAATCACACGAAAAAATAAAATGGCCTCCGTCGAACCAAAATATTTCTGCTATTTAAATAAATAAAACCTTACTAAACAAAAATGCATACGTGATTTATTAGACTTCCGACTATTATATTTATTCGGATTATAAGTAACGAACGAACATTGCCGAATACTCGCGGTAACATCCGATCGCCAAAGCAGGTGGCAGGATTTTCAGTGTAAATCGTCTTGGATATGCAAGCCTGTGTGCGTTTGCGAACTGTGCACGGACACCAAAATTTCTACACACATATGAACTCATGGCAGGCGGGCCGAGTCGAGCTTGTCCTTCCTTCGCCAAACGCCTGGCAAAAAGCAATTTGCAAGCACATATTGGTGCTATTTATGAATTATTAGGCGTTTTTAAGTTATAATATGTTTAATTAATAGTAAATAAATGAATAAAGTCATCTAAAACATACGAACGTTTTATTAAAATATCTGTGAATGGCAAGTAAAGCAGGGCCTTTCTGCTTATATAGAGCGCACGCCCATGATATTATGTATAGTAAGTATAGATAACATGATTTTATTTTGAGGCTATTTACCAGCTATTTACTACACAAAACAACTAAAATGACAACAAGCAAACGTTAAAAATACTAAAAGGAGAAATATAAATGTTCTGTGGTACAGTAAGGTCGCTGTCGGCCCAAGAGACAATAGAAACGTGCTTGGTTTATGTAACGTTTTCTTTGATTGAAGTCTCGTTAGCCTTAGCTGGCGTGATAGGCCAACCTAATGTACATACAACATACAAGTAGTTCAAATATTGCTTGTAGAAACCAGTATAAAATAGTTATTGATAAATTGAAGAGTGTGTTGCGTACTTTTTATGATTTAAGAATTTATTTTCCATTAAGAATAAATACAATTCAGAATAAACATATTAGTAAATAGATATATCACTGATGCTTCTCTCCTATTGGTTGCAGTGTGTTGTTAGTTAGCCTATATTCCTAAAAGATTAGTGTCTTAAAACAAACTCTTCGGCTTTATAATTTGTATTAGTTTACATGAAAAATGACTTTCTACTTTATTTTTTTCTAAATGCTAGAGATCTTTCTTATATTTACATTGACTTTTTTTTTAAAATATTCATGGACATTTCACACAACGTTCTCTGGTCCCAAGCTAAGCTTATATGCTTGTGTTATAGGTACCAGAATACGGATAGAATACATATACTACTTTTCTTTTGTAAATACGTACTTATAATACACTAGCTGTCCCGGCAAACGTTGTTTTGCCATACAATAATTCTGTGTAAAAATCAACAACAAAAAATTTCATCAAAATCGATCCAGCCAATTGTGAATCTAAACCATCCTCAAACCCCCTTGAATACACACAACAAATTTCATCAAAATCGGTCCAGACGTTTAGGAGGGGTTCAATTACAAACACACGTACAGAAGATTTATATATTAATACATAGAACACCCACATTAATTATATTACTATTTACTTTATTGAATAATAAAAAGTCGTATTTTATTTTTTAAATTGAGTTTCATGACTGATCGCTTCGTAGCTAATCGCAGGTATTAGTACTTGCAACTAGTTTTGTAGTACCTACCGTGTGACGACGGACTAAGAATACAAGTGTCAGTACCCCATCTCCTCCCCAGGGTGGTGTAAAAGCCAGCTAAGGGATTTTTTACACAGATGACATCTTCTGTGAGAGACGGAAAACTCGAAAGTAAACCCTGTGCTAACACGCCTGGTCAGCGCGGCGCAGTAAACCATAATCCCTCCAAAGTGGAGGAGGCCCGTGCCCAACAGTGGGACGTAAATGGGCTGGAGAGAGAGAGAGAGAGAGAGTATCTACGAAACAGGTACTTAGATTAACTAGACCAGACTATTATGATGTTACTGGCATGGGCATGCGCTCTATATAAGCAGAAAGGTACTGCTTTACTTGCCATTCACAGATATTTTAATAAAACGTTCGTATGTTTTAGATGACTTTATTCATTTATTTACTATTAATTAAACAAAATATTATAACTTAAAAAAGCCTAATAATTCATAAATAGCACCAATATGTGCTTGCAAATTGCTTTTTGCCAGGCGTTTGGCGAAGGAAGGACAAGCTCGACTCGGCCCGCCTGCCATGAGTTCATGTGTGTAGAAATTTTGGTGTCCGTGCACAGTTCGCAAACGCACACAGGCTTGCATATCCAAGACGATTTACACTGAAAATCCTGCCGCCTGCTTTGGCGATCGGATGTTACCGCGAGTATTCGGCAATGTTCGTTCGTTACTTATAATCCGAATAAATATAATAGTCGGAAGTCTAATAAATCACGTATGCATTTTTGTTTAGTAAGGTTTTATTTATTTAAATAGCAGAAATATTTTGGTTCGACGGAGGCCATTTTATTTTTTCGTGTGATTCATTGAACTGTTTAATATTGAGTTTCTATAATTTAATAATTGTATGGATTTTCGTTTGTTGATTTTAAAATGTTATTTGATTGTGAAATGTGTGTTGATAGTGTGTGTTTGTTAAAAATTAAAAATAACAAGTTCTCACAAATGTCTTTCAGTAAAAAGAGAATCTTTTTACTGAAAGACATTTGTGAGAACTTGTACGTAGTTATTGTTTAGTAATTCTAGTACAGTGTGGACTGATTCGGGATATTCAGATTTAAATTTGTTCTGTTGGCATGGTTTCCGACTTAGAGATCCGTCGCGTGGCTATGCTAAAAATCTATAAAAGAAAAAGTTTTTGTGACTGCCTACCCTAAGTTAAATACCAGTGCACGCCGCTGGTTACTGCTAATCAGTTAATAGACATAACTTACTTCATTAAATAAACTCAGTAAATTATTTTATTCATAAATTATAGTTCAACTAAAATAAAAACAAAATTTATTTATTCAAGATCATAATATTAACATTACTGTTGGTTGTTGGGCTCAGTTTAGACATTTTAATAGCCTTTGTAGGTTTTTATTACATTTACAAAAAGGTATCAGTGTATATTTTTGCGTGTAAATACTCTTGGTATATTCATTCAGCACTAAGTACAAGTGGGGCGTGACTAAATGGCACCCAACGCGGGGCCACATTCGAAACGAACATTTTTGCAAGCCAAGATCTTTCGACGGTTGCGACATTTGGGAAAATGGATGAGGGTTGTTTACGTGCACTCGAGCCATCCCTCGAGGTGATACTTGTGAAAAAAGCGTGATCGATACAGTGCGTGGCGACACAGCGGCCCCGGGGGCGCGTCAATTTGGCCTCCGCTTCGTCAGCGCTAAATTATCTCGACGTCTTTAAATGGAATTTCGCGAGACTCGCGAGCCTAAAGTCCCTGCACGTTTCTCTAAAGGTTTTCGCTACGAATAGAGGGTGGATTTTCAGGTCGCATTTAGCCGGTCCCCCGTCGTCGGTCGCACACGCGATGTGCCACCTGACTCGGAGCTTTTACTCGCTTATGTAGTAAATGAGCAACCTCGAAATGCGCGAAGCTTTATTCTATGTATTCACCTAACGTCACCTGTATTCTTTTAACCTTTTAAGCTTATCTTTTTGATTCATTAAATATTTACTTTACAATAATGCTGCCACTGGTAAATGTATAACTACTGAAAGTGAATAAAACTAGCTTTTATGGCTGGCGATAGTTGGGGTAGCTCTGTTTATATTTATACGATGCTACTTCTCCTTAAAGCACAGGGAAACGTAGCTTTTTCGAGTTCCATACAAGAAGTAATACTGGTTATCGCCTCGGGGCGGCAGCTAGGAATATAATTAAGTTAACGCACCCAACCAGCTAGCACGAACAGTCTCCCTTAGGCGATAGTCAACGTACCGACATGCACACGCCACCTTTAATGACTTGCCACGACATTGGACCAATACTGGCCAACATTTGCCAACACTGCCAAATTAAAACGTTCCAGTATAATCTCCAGCAAACTATTGTCGTAAGATTTCACAAAGCGGTTGGATCAAGTTCGACCAACATGCCAACAAGCGAGTGTAATCACCAAAGCCGGTGACCGCTCGCGCGTAAATTACGTAGCATAACCATTTTGTGTTGAGCCGTGTTTTACTAGTTAGAATGGATGGATCAAATGGAACATTAGAGATCAGTTTATGTTTGTGACTTTCTGTAACCTACGCGTCCTTCGCTAATGCCCGCTTAGGTAGCCCCCGAGCGCACTCGCAAATACAATCGTGTGCCTTTTATAGCCCCCGCAAGATAGGGCTGGTATGAACTCTAAGACAGATTGATTAGACGTGTCAGCTAGTCATATATCACCAATAAAAACTGAATTTTGTAATTAATATTTTACTCAGACTAAAATTAAAATAATATTGAGTAACTTTAGGTAGAGAGTAACTATAAAATTAGAAATTATCAGCAATACTCGTATTACCTTTGGTACAAATTTTTATACTGTCAAGACTAAAAGGATTTCCGTCTATTAAATCTGACAAAAATTCAATTTGGTTAACATAACTTCAGTTCTAGTCTTAAGATTCGGCTAACGGGCATTTATCTAGGAGTGTGTCTGATCATTTGAAAACAAACAGTGAATGAGCGTAAGTGAGTGTGAAAATTTTCAGTAATTTTAGCTGACAGATATTGGCGGCCGCTACCCATCTGGGTCGGTTGTAAAATACTCACCGTAGCATTGAAGCGTGGCCCCGGCATTATCTTGCGACAGAACGCCACCGGCGCGCTGTGTTCCCGCCAAATCCAATATCCGCACGCGTAATAACAATCGCGACCGTCTATCGGCCGCGCGTAAATTATGCACGCCTCAACAAATATCTCATATGACACAAATATACAATTAACAACCTTCGTACATCTACTTTAGAAGCAAAATAACTGTATTATTACGTTTGTTCGCGAACGGTTGCCGACGACGCCGTCGTGCTAATGGCTACGCGACCCTCCCCCTTCAGCCCGCAACTCCCCCTCCATCACAAGCAAAGCACACGTTCAGAAATAAGGGAAAAGCTTTGTGCCTAATTTTGTATAGAGATAGTTGAATACAAATTGCAATGAATAATTAATGAACTTGATACGTTTATTTTGGTGAACCGCGATGTTCAGGGTTCGGTTGTATTAAGCCTAAATGCTTGGCCGTAAATGGATAAGGTTTTAACTTGTTAATTATGTAAATCACTCCCTTGCTGAACAAATAAGTATAAAGAACTACTTATAATATATTAAAATTGATTCTTCCTCTCGATTGGGACAACGACATTGGCTCTACAATGGCTCTTCAACATGGAGGTTTGGGGACTCAATTCTCAGGTAGGCAAAACTGACACAGTCATCATAAAAATTGGCTTGCTCTAAGATGTATATAATACATTATTGGCTCGTCTCATACGTCTCCAAAACTTATTTCAATAAACGGCTTGCAGGCTTCGAAAACGTTAAGAATACTTTATTAGGATATTTTATGTAATTCGAATATATTTTACGAATTAAATTCGTTGGTGTTCTGTTTTCAAACAAAAATTGGGAGGTAAGTATAGTACCCGCGCTCCAATTCCCACCGCGCGACGCTGGATGGCGCGTGACGTGGGCGGGAAATTTACTAACCATTTCTACGTCCGCCTATTTTGGTGCTTTTTCTTAATACATATTATGTTTGTTTTTCATCAATATGTGCTATTACAACTGTGATAATCTGATATAATATGTACTCACCTATATTCTGATGATGCAATTAAGACTCTATGGTCTGCTTATAGGAGTATCGTTTGATCTCATTCGCTTATTAACAATCATTGACAGTCTTTCAAAAGCTGTTCTACACATAACCATGTTGCTGTTATTGAAAAATCATTGGGACGTTTCATTACCCTCACTTCTGTTAGAGATACTTTTGGTAATTACAACACTTCGCCTTCAGGAACTTTTAGTTGGTACTTGGTAGAGCCAGTCAGCAGCTGTCTCACGTTGCTCACGAATCTCCAATCAATAAAAAGAAATTGGGGCCAAAAAGTCGTTAATTAAATAGATCTTTAATTGGACCTGGCATCTAAATGCAATAAACAGTATAAATCCTATTTGGAGTAGCAGATATTCAGAGTCTGATGCAGGCCGATAACCAGTAAAAAAAAAAACAGAAATAACATGAGCCCAGTAAACCCAAAGCTATCTTCGACGCTAGTATATACACAGCCTTACAAAGGCGAAAGTGTGTGACAGCCACGTCTCAGCGGAAAAACGAATACTAAAACTCGCAAAGGAAGTTTACGTCATTCTGTCGGAACACGCAAAGATGTTTTATTTAGAGAGGATAGCCAATCTCCCGGGATATCGGGATCTCTTTGTTCTGTGACATAATCAATAAACTAAACGTTAGTTGCGGTGAGGCTTTTACTAAACACCGTTTATTCACGGATTTAATCAATTTATCTGGATGGTTTCTGGTTTGCTGTACCATTTCCGGCTTATAATAGAGCCTTTCTATCTGGTCGACTTGATTCTTACTTCATATTGAATAAGATAAATTAATTTAACATAATTTGGCTAGTAATCTTAGATATCAACCATGAGAATGTTACTAAGAATATAATAAAAACAAAGAATTCAACAAAACTAAAAAATCATTAACAATATCAAAATCTAGACAGCTGAAGTCTCTAGTTTGTAGCTTATAGGACTAGAACCTAATGATAAACGGTAACTCAATCATAATTTTATCAAGAAATTTGTGAGTTTTTATACAAATCAAATACACAATTTGCAATACTAAATTACTATAGTTTGAGCTTAAGTTTATGGTATAGGCCACATTTTGTAACTCTTTCTCAAGACATAATAAAATATGTTGTCTCCTTTGCAAAGCATTTTCATTGTCATGTCTTGATTTTTTTTTAAACCACCACTTACGACAAAAAAAGCGTTCACCCTGCCTAAGACTTACTTACTCGAAAGCTTCTCCAACCATAAGTATACGTATTGGTGAAGCACACCTGTTTAAGCGCATAAAGTGTAAAGTAAGGTGAGTTGTGCAGTATCGTCGCGTATATTTTTCCGGCTCATCACCGGTTACGAGCCGGCGGTGCGGGTGAAAGCAGGCACCCGCTTACCGTCCACGGCCCCGCATATACCCAAGGTAACTCACATCACTATACTACACACGCAATTTCACCAGGGCTGCCACACATGACATAAACATTAAATTGATTAAAATATAAGTGTGATAAACAAAAATGTTTATCATGCTTTTATTAGTACCATTCGTATCATTATCACTCAATACTGAACGGTCCATGATTTTCAGACAGAAATTAGTGCTGCTACGAGTTCTTAACCAATTACGTATAATTTGATTTCATGGTAGATCATACCACAAAATGACATTTCTGTTGCCGAATCTATCACCTACGTGTTACAAAATAACGACAAAAATAGGAATGTACGCGTAAATCAGAGTAGAGTAAACCGACCCCAAACAGGATTGTGAAAACATATTGAAATCGGGTTTATAATCTCATCAGTACGATGCCGATGTCCTGCTTGTACCATACGACATGAGGGATAAAAACCCGATGTCGTTAATCCTATTCGTTGTCAAAATCTGAGCTAGGCGTTCAAATGTATGACCTTGATACTTATTAAGCCGTGGGTGTAACTAATCATATTTTTTGTAATTATAGGCCTTACTCATAGAACACTGCAATTGGGATTGTTCATAATTTTTGACCTGCTGTTTTTATATATTTTTTTTAGAAAAGATAATCTATTTTAAGCAACAAATTTTAATATTATTGAAATAATTACTATGTAGATTTTTTTTTAAATACTTAAATATATTATTTTAAAGGTTGTGACGTCATCATTGTACGCAATCTGTGTATTGCCAGACTTACATACAGATTGTAGACTTAAGACAGATTGCAATACATCTTTTCAAAGCTGCCACGTTGATATAATAGACCAATTTCAGCTCCACCACAGAGGGGTATATCCCTAAGAACGCTTTAATATTACAAGTCCTTCATTTCAAGGGTAACTAGAGATCAATTGCTTTTTTGGAAAAATAATCGTTAATATAGCAAATTTTCCGGAAAAACTAATGGATCATGTTTAGAAACTCTATTTCCCGATATGGAATAAAGAGTTTTTAAAAAATTTTAACGTTGCCAATTGGCGATCTTGTGCCACATTCATTCAGCAAGTGATTGCGTATGCGTATATGAAGTGTATAATGGTGATGATTCTTAGAAGTTAACAAAGATGTTAAAAAGACTGCAAATTTTATCAAAAATCCTCTAGCTTTTCAATTTCATACGCATTATTCCTTATTTACGTCTACGCGGAAGTATTCGTGGGCAAAAGCGAATGTGATAAAGATAATGTATGTAAAAATGTATTACAGTTATAATTTAATTGTGACAGCCCTGTGTTCGCGGGGGTGGTGAGGGTATAGGGAGGCGCGGCCGCCTTGACAGCGCACTGCCGTTAATTCCTGAGCGCTGCCGCGGCCGATTGACAACGCGCTCGGAATTTATCGACGCGCACACTCGCCGACGCTGGCCCTTAGAGTTGGGAACTAACATTGAAAACTATTAAAAATATAATATATCGATAAAGTAAATTAATATAAAAGATTCACACAACGTAACTTCTAATACCCCCAACCTAAATGTTACATGAACAGGGTTTGCGCTATCTACAGGCATCCCATGGCAACGGAACATCATAGACTAAACACGTTATAGATACACGTGTGATTTTCTATCTGACAAACGGGATGGAATAATATTATAATAATGGAATTATTTTTAGTTTAACTAATTACTACTTTTTACTACGTTTACTAATTTGGTGACTTTTCTGCGCATAAGGTCATAGAAGGCACTTTTCAAGAAAATACTTGCGCAATAAGCACTATAAGAAGGCACTTTTCAAGAAAATACTTGCGCAATAGGTATTTGTGCAGCGTTCATATTTTCTATGTAATTTTATGTATTTTCACCGAAAATATAGCTATTAGGTCTTTTAGGAAGGACAGTAAAATCCGTAGTTATTAATGAAAATAGCTATCGATATCGATGGCACCAAATTGCTCGTCACTAAATCATGTATCTGTGTTCACTACACGTATATAGCGGCTATATACTTGGTAGTATATAGGTACAGACGCTTTTCAGGTCTAACCACGCGACGTCAAACTGGCACCCTCGTCTGCTCTGGCTGAAATGCCAAGTCTTTGGTATACGATCTAATTATGTAGATACGTATATATTGCAAACAAGGCACTAAGTATTTTAGCAAAAGGATTTGAGAAAACCTGACATCTGGTGGAAGTAATGTGGCATTTCTTATATAAATAAGGAAAAAGCTTTATCATCTGAGTTATATCTTTATACTACGAGTATGTATGTTTTTTTCTTAGTTCATTAACTTAATATATTTAAACATATATAAATATATATACAGTGGTGTCTAAGATGGTTTCAGAGCCTGAGTTTACTGAGAAATAACATATGCGGCACCGTATAGAATATCTCTTCATAAAACATAAAACGGTGTTACATAAATACTTAGATCATCCCACAGACGAATTCAAATATAACAATTAGATATAACGAGACACAAAGAAAAACTTGTCTCAGCATAGAACGTGACACGTGGTGTGTGGAATAAGGTTGTATCGTATCTAGGTCATCAGGACATCGACTCAGTGTACCTTAAAATCGTCCACATTGCGCTATCTGTTTCGCCTCACTGACTCACCGAGCGATTGGGACTTGGCGATCATGTTGATCAATTTTGGTTGATTTTGGAAAGAAAAGATTAATGTACTGCTTTACAAAGTGGTAATTAGACTCTACGATTATAGTAATATTTTGATTGTAATAAATTCAACATAATTGTCGTCTGTGTCTATCGTAATCTAGATCAATAGACCAATTAGTAATTGATTATGAAGTAAAATGTAAACCAACCTTGTGATGAAGGAGACTGAGCCCCACAACACAATTCTAGTGTGGGGTGGTGTTTTTCAATATTTCATTGTAACAATTTTAATGAATCAAATAAATTTTTATCTTGTCTTCATTGATTTCTAAGTGGAAAACTGTGAAAAAAATCTTTTATAAAATAGTTAACTAGATGTCGTCCGCAATCGCAATGTTTGAAATTTGAAATATACACCAAACGTTATGAAATTATACAAGAACTAACCTCTTGAACCATCCGATACATTAAAAAAAACCGCCTTAAAATCCGTTTAGGTTGGAAGATACAATCTCACATACATACAAAAATAACGACTTTGTTGCTTCATATGTAAACATGGAAACATTTTTGTTAAAAGGTGTTAAGCAAAGCTCTAATCCTTTTTGAACATGTTCGCGACTGAAACTGCGAATTTTACTATCCATACATAAATAAGTATATTGCAAATAAATCACTTGGATAAAGAATTTAATAAAACTTAATTTTACAAGTTTAAAATTTAAATATGGTTCTAAAGGTATGATATAAATATCTTTTCCCTAACTGTCGGACTTCTAAATACAATATTGTAAGGTCACCCATAGTCGCGATATATATACGACCCTTGTTTAATAACTTAGTGCCATTATGTGCTTACATTTTCGTGACAAGTTTTCTCATAGCAGCAATGGTTTGGAGTCCTTAGGGACAATCGCTTTTAAAGTCTAACCCCGAATCAAAATGTCCGCGTCAGGCGCCGAGGTTTGCACGTGAAACATTATTGTTTCTTTGTGTACGATTTGGTAGGCAGATATAAATTATATGGAAGGAAAATATTATTTTAAATTCTTAACATTGCATTGATCTACTGAGTGTTAAATTATTGTAATTTATTTTACTTTGAAATTAGAAATCCATGAAGTATCTTGTCTGTTCATCTCCATAGTATTCACTTTTGGAACAGACACCTAGCTTCTGACGTTTTGAAAGAGCATTTTAATCTTACCTATTAGAAAAAAAATATTTGACTTTGACTTTGAAAGTGCTTTCTTACTTTTTGTCGACCCATAATCGTACAACAATGGTGAGTATATTCCTGCACTGTAATAGAATATATAAAATGTATAAAATGGAATATACATATTTATATTTAGAATTTTGTCTATTGTATCTATCACACTGACCAGACCCATTGATGTAATGTTTATTTAGAGATTTCCGCTATAATGTATAGGGTACTTAAAAAAGAGCCCTCCCTTTTTTCTTATGAGTATTAGTAAATATGTACTTACTTATTCTCCTAATACTGTATGCATAGGTATAAATCGTACGACCTAATCGTAAGCTTAAGTGGAATAATTTTCTAGGCATGAACCTACCTGTTTTAAAATAAACTTTCAGAAACTTGAAGAAATATTATAAATTACCTGTATAACGAAATGGGTAACGGAGCGTGTTTGTGTGTGGGTGAAGTTGATACTCCGCCTACGCTCACGTCGTAAGGTTAGGTACGCGTGTTATCACGTGTGACCTATCTAGCAACTGTACATCCTTGGGCTGGGGCCTGCCTAATCTGTAATGCCTTCATTTGTATTCAGATTCACGAGGGCAGGAGAGCCGTGTTCGCCGATAGTGGATTGTACTGTCCGGTTGCTATCTGTTAGAACGTGGAAATGTTTAACGCTAGTTAATTTCAATTAAAGATTAGAGATTTGATCTTTTGGAAGTACAAAGGTTGGAACAGTCTTATCTTACTGAATATCAGTAAAAATGGCTGCTTATTTTCTCTACATTAGAAGCTTTTTAAAAGTTACTCATATGAAGCTGTGTGTTAAACGCAAGGAAAGCTTCTGTGTCTGCATAATTTTCGTAAAAAGATATTCAGTCTTCGTTTCACCTAGAAGTCTTACTAAATAGACACACTATAGTTAAATGCAACAATAGTAGATAATTTTATTAAAGAGTTACAAGTTACAACTCCCATAACTGAAGCTCTTAAATCATTTACATTTAAATTTAAAATGGTACTTCCTCTGTCAATTTACATAAACCAATCGAATAAATCACAATCAAATACCGTTTAACACGTTTTAATAAAGCACTCAATCCGCCCTTTGGACAAATTAATCTTAAAAAACTCGCGAGGAGAGACGATAAATCAAATTAGCACATTGTAATAAAAATGTTCACGAAAACAGCAATTAATATAACGAATTCTGAACGCGTCGGTGACCAGACAAGCGAGCGAAGACGAAGGACCAGCCCTCGCAAAGCAGTGCTACCAATCTACTTACATTTGTACCCTACCAACTTTGACCTAGTTCCACAGTCCAACGAACTTTTATTGTATACAAGTCCTACCTTTTATTTTTTTTATCAACTTATGCTTACAGAACCGTAGGATGTTGATGTTCGCGACTCTATAACGAGGAAAACGTATACCCCCCAACAATTTACATTAATGATTCTCAAAAAAATGTCTGACATAAAAAGACAAGGAAACATAAAGGCGTCGATTCCTTTCATCTCGCGTCTTCCGCCGGCAGCATAAACAAGTTCGGAGAAAAACTCACTGAATAATAATTAGGCTTGTAGATTAAGCTTGAATCGGACCGAGTCTCTATTAATTACGGTGCCCAAGGCGGACGCGTACACCCGAGTATATAGGCTCGAATTTCCGGGCATATACCTAATGTAGATACGTGGCCGTTCGGCGTCTCGCGTGCCACCCTTGCCTCTTCGCAACGAGCTCCCAACGTCCTTGCTACCCCCCCGGTCTAATTGACGGCGCGCCGGACGCCGGCGTCGCCCGCGGGGACTCCGTACCGCCTTCCGGAGTCCGTGCTCTGCCTGCGATTTACAACATCGGCCGATAATCTTTTCTTGATGACGCAACTACATAGATATAGAACTTACTTTATCGCTTCCTAGAGGAAATCAACATTGTTTGTTTCCACCGAGGTGAGTCTGTCCTACATTTCTTATTTTTATGAGTTATCCACAACAAATTAAGTTCACTGGGTCAATTTGATGTACTGAACCAGGTACATATTCTATACCTAACATGTTTACTACAAAGTTTGAATATATACGTATATTAGCAAACTTTTAATACATAGCATCGTACTTCAATATTGACACAGAAAAATAGTTTCTAAGTTACATTTGAGGTATTGTTAAGTAAAGGATGAAAACAAACATAAAATTACGAGCGCTAATGAACTACCAAAGAGCTGAGAGCTTTCTCGTTTCCAAAACATTTCTTACGGAGCTAAATACGTTCACCCTAATCTTAGTCGGGTCCGTATCTAACAAACTACCTTCGCTATCAAAGAGCACAGAGTTTATTAAGCCTCATCAGAAGGTAGGTAGGTGTCAACAGTGGCGTTTAAAACTACCACTCACTGTAGGACTACTGCTATCGCTGCTTTTGCTAGCGCATGTCACATTCTTCTTCCAAAAGTGCACTAAATGTAAGGTGTAAGGACGTCCGACTCTATCTTTCTAACCAAATCATATTTTCTCATCATAGATACATAAGTGGAGTCATAGATCTCTTCCTACCTCTATGGGAAAAGTTCTCCATGGGGGATAGTTAAGTAAAATCGCTGGGAGTGGACGCCAGAAGAAAGATCTATGCATCACTATTCACTTGCAACCATCATGCATTTATAACCAGATGTAAAAGTATAAATAAAGCGTTGTGTGCTGCGCTTCACTTGGTTGTTTACATCAAACAAAATGTAATACGCACGCTCGCACCATCAAATATTTTTCTTTTCTTTTTAGCAACAAGGTGAATTGCTGGCATGATTGTGAATGGTCTACTTAAGCCTCATCAGACGGTAGGTCGCTCCCGTTGGGATAATTAAAAACTCTCATCGCGGAAGACGGAGGGTGGAAGTACAGGGTGAGTGCCGCGGGGTCCGCGAACGAACGCACTAATTAATAAGGGTCCGTCGATATTGATTTACGAGTCGGACCCGCGCCCACGGATCATGAAAACGTGTTGGGAGCCTTTGTTTGATAGACGACTTTACGCCGTCACGGAGCGTCATACGCATTGAGTATTTGAAACGATGTATTCATTTAAGATTGAAAATATTCACATGGAGTGTGGATGAAGCCAAGGAAGTATGTTTGGATCGTAGCAGATGGCGCTCTATAGTCTCTGCCTACCCCCATGGGAAAAAGGCGTGATTTTATGATGATGATGTATGCAACTTTCTGAGTTTATAAAGAACTAGTTGGGCTATAACTAGATGTTTATTAACCCACAGTAATTATTAAAATATAGCTTAGCACATACGGAGAGGTTCCGATCACTAATTTGAGAGATTGCTCCCTAATACTTTATACATAATATTACATAAAATATGAATAATATTACAAATTTTATAAATGTGTATCAAATAATAAATAATAAATAAATAAATATTCATGGACATTTCACACAACGTCCTCTGGTCCCAAGCTAAGCTTATATGCTTGTGTTACGAGTACCAGAATACGGATAGAATACATATACTACTTTTTTTTTGTAAATACATACTTATAATACATAGAAACACCCAGACGCAGGACAAACATTTGTATGACAATTTTAAACAATATAGTAGAATATATAATAATAGACAAATTTCCGCTATATATAAAAATACATACCAATTATAAGAATTTCAATTACGATTATACTTGATATTTGCAAGACAATTGTATTGCACCTGTATTATATAATAAGAACTGATGCGTTGACATTAAACTAATTTTTGGGCAAAATAATACTCAACAGATTTATTGTATATCTGTTTCATTTTAAATTTTATATAAAGAATAATGCAGATAACTAAATTACTGATAAAACGACTCAAGCCATCAGCTGAAATCTCCTCACTCTTGGCTGAGCGGAGTATTAGCGAAAATTCACAATTCGCATTCGTCGGGCACGCGCCGCTACGGGGATTTGCATTGCACGGGAAGGCGCGCAAAAAGACCTGCCAGTGCCACCCTCCCCCTTAATGTAGCGGCGAAAAAAATCACCCCCCGATATGTTACGCTCGAGTTCAGTATGTATTAAGTAAGTAAGATTCGTATAAAGTTGTCTATTTTCTGTTACGATATTTTCATGAAACAATATCTTAGTAATTTTAAATTTAATATTGAAAATAACATCTAACTTTTTTTTTTAAGGACAATTCTTGTTTATTGTTATAATACATAATTATATACTTAATATAAAAATAAAATACATACATACATACATACATCTAACTTATTATTTTTGTATTCTTAGCGGTTAATTAACAACGATATAGACGAAAATAACTAAAATTAATAATTCTACAATGTAGGCGGCAACACGCATAGCAACACTTGATTTTCCCTAAAACAATTCTGATAGATTTCTAGAAACTTTATGTGACGACTTTGGTGTGGTTATAAACAAGTTTAAAGGTATTTCAAGTGAGTGTATATAACTGCAAGGTCTCGCGGCTATATCGAAGCATGAAGTAGAAAGAAAGGGGATCGTCACTTCGATGAATTACTTTATTTACGTCAAGTTTATTATCATGAGTGAACTCGTTAGCCGTAGCTCGTAAACAGAAAAGCGAGCTTCACCTGCGCTCACTGAACTTATTACGTGTTGATTTGATATTATATAGGAGCGAAAAAACGGCAGTTTTAAATAAAATAGAAAGAATCATCATCATCATCATAACATCACGCCTTTTCCCCATGCGGGTAGGCAGAGACTACAGAGCGCCATCTGCTACGATCCAAACATACTTCCTTGGCTTTATCCACACTCATACATCTGGTCATACATACCCGACGGTTGTAAGTCAAAATAGTAAAAAAAAAATTGATATTAATTATGTAGATTTATTTGCATGTATTATGGGCAGTGGCGATGCCTATTGCGAATACTTGCAATTATGTCTCTACATTATTTATATCTTAAACAGTCATATTTTTTTCTATATAGGTACACAGGCAGAGCTTAGAGACTTTTAAATTGTAAAGGTTTCTAAGTTCCGAATGTGTTTTTGAAGTTCATGAATTCATATGAGTAGAGAGCGCTTAACAAATTAAAAATGTCTAGATATTGTTACGTGCTAGGGTTCGAAGGATTTGGAGAGAAAGACCTGCTGACTCTTTTAGAAGACTTTATTCACTAGCACTAGTTACACACTAAGCACTAGGTCCAAACACTAAGCACTAACAATGTCCTAGATCGTAGCCAAGTTGTAGGTTTCACTGGTATCACTCTTGATCACTTGTTTTCGCTCTCGAAGTCGCCTTTATCGTAGCTCGAACTGAACTGCCCGGGCTCGCCCCCTGCCGCTATTTATATGCGCCGAGACGAGTTCCAGACTATTCCAGAATGTTCCCGACTGTGCGCGAACGTGATCGCCCGGAACGAATGTTTCTAGAAGGTTCGAGCATGTACGGTAGTTCCTCTAACGCCATCTAGTATCTAATAGGGGTTTCACTTTGTTCGGTTATTTAATTGGTTTTACTAGTTGCTGCTAGATGGCGCTAGCTCCTTTGTGTTTTGTGTGTTCGTAACACTACTCCCCTCTTAGAGATGCTCGTCCCGAGCATCGTTGTTACTACCATGGTAGCGCGCCAGACGGTCTATGTGTACCACTTTGAATGTCCCTCTTGGTTGCTTTTGAATCCTATAGGTCACATCATTCAGTCGGGTAACCACTTTGTATGGACCGTCCCACTGGTTCTGCAACTTTGGAGATTTCCCTTTCCGGCGAGTTGGGTTATGCAGCCACACCAGTGACCCTTCCTCGAAGCCGCTCGTGTTCGATTTCCGGTCGTATCTGGTTTTCATGTTCTCACTTGACTGTAACCCATTTTCCCGAACCAAGGCGTGTATATAGCGCATCTTCTCCCTTAAATCGCAGACATAGTCTTGTACAGTCTTTGGTCCCTCCGGTGACCCTCCTGTCAATAGGTCTACTGGTATTCGTAGTTCTCTACCGAAATTGACATACGCCGGGGTAGCTTTTATGCTTTCATGCTCGGCGGTTCGGTAAGACAGAAGGAAGAGTGGTATATACTTGTCCCAATCCTTTTGTTTGTCATCTACCAATTTCGCCAAATGCCTCTCAAGGGTCTGGTTAAATCTCTCAACCATTCCATCAGACTGCGGATGGTACGCGGTGGTCCTCGTCTTATGCATGCCCAAAATTCTGCACACTTCCTGGAACACCTGCGATTCGAAGTTCCTGCCCTGATCAGAATGGATTTCCAGAGGCACACCAAAACGACATATCACTTCTTCGACTAACTTGGAAGCGACTGTTGTGGCTTCTTGGTTTGGTATGGCGAACACTTCGGGCCATTTGGTGAAGTAGTCAATGACGACCATAAAATACTTGTTTCCCGAATCCGTTACAGGAAATGGCCCAGCTACGTCAACTGCAATTCGTTCCCACGGTGCACCGACGTTATACAACCGCAGGTTCCCACGGCTCCTGGTCTGTGGTCCTTTTACAGCAGCGCAAGTAGTACATTTGCGGCACCAATCCTGTACATCATCTCGACAATGCAACCAGTAGAATCGTTCTCGCACTTTTGTTAACGTCCTCTTGACACCTAGATGACCTCCTGATACGCCATCATGTATTTCATGGAGAACATCTGGTACTCTCGTTCTTGGGACAATTATCTGAAGATGGAACTCTCTGCCGTTAGTCTTCTCCCATTTCCGGTAGAGTATTCCGTTTTGGAGTATCAGACTGTCCCATTGCGCCCAGTACGCCTTAGTGACAGCGCCAGTGGGTGCAACCTCACTCCATATTGGTTTTACGTCACCCCGTTTCTTCCATGTGATGATGTGCCGAAGGTCGTCATCTTTTTCTTGAGCCTCCCTCATAGCATCATTCTCCCAGAGACTCAAAGGATCTGTTCTCGTTAGTTTTAATGTTTCTTCATTGCATTCCTGCTTAACACAATGTTTGCAGTCCTCCGAACACGGCCTTCGTGAGAGTGCGTCGGCATTCCCATGTGTCTTTCCGCTGCGGTGTTCCGTCTTGAAGTCATACTCCTGGAGCTGTTCAATCCATCGAGCTACTTGACCTTCTGGGTTCTTGAATTGCAGTAGCCACTTCAAGGCTGCGTGGTCAGTTCGTAGTAAAAACTGTCTGCCGATGAGATATTTGTTGAAATGTTGTAGCGTCTTTACAACAGCCAAGAGTTCTCGTCTTGTCACACAGTAGTTTCTCTCTGGCTTGGATAAAGATTTGCTGAAATATGCAATAACAACTTCTCTTTCACCCTGTTTTTGAGATAACACCCCTCCAATGGCCGTGTTGCTTGCATCCGTGTCAACTATAAACTGACCTTCAGTTTGTGGATACCCCAGGATTGGTGTTTCACACAGATGTTTCTTCAGTTTCTGAAAAGAATCTTCACAAGTCTCATCCCAACTAAATTGTCGTTTATCTTCTGTCAGCCGATGTAATGGCTTGGCTATCTCTGCGAATCCCTTAACAAAACGCCTGTAGTATGAGCATAGGCCGAGGAATGCCCGCACTTCGGTTTTGTCCTTAGGGGTAGGCCATTTTTGAACTGCTTCCAGTTTCTCCGGGTCTGTCTGGATTCCATCACTGGAGATAATATGGCCGAGATAGTTGACCTTGCTCCTGAATAAATGACACTTTTCCGGGTTCAACTTTAATTTGGCTCCCTCTATTTTGGCGAAAACTCGCTCCAAGTTTCGCAAATGGTCCTCGAAGTCGCGGCCGACAATTATGACGTCATCCAAGTAGACTAAGCAAGCCTCTCCAACTAAGCCTGCCAGTACACATTCCATGAGTCGCTCAAATGTGGCAGGTGCGTTGCACAATCCGAAGGGCATGACGTTAAATTGCCATAAACCTTTACCGGTCGAGAAAGCTGTCTTCTCCTTGTCTTTTGGATAAATTTCCACCTGCCAGTAGCCAGATTTCAGGTCTAGGGTCGAGAACCATTTCATGCCACTCAGGGTATCTAAAGTGTCGTCGATTCGAGGTAACGGGTAACTGTCCTTCTTAGTGACATCATTGAGACGCCTATAGTCCACACAAAATCTCGTGCTACCATCTTTCTTCTTCACTAATACAACAGGTGAGCACCACGGACTTGTAGACGGTTCAATAATCTTATTCCTTCTCATGTCCTCCAAAAGGCCTTCAACTTCTTTTTCCTTTGCAATTGGTATCCGTCTTGCTCGTTGACGAATTGGTCTCTCGCTTCCGGTATCTATCCTGTGCTGAACCATTGACGTTCTTCCAAGGTCCCCTTCTTGACTGGAGAAGATATTCGCGTAGCGCTGCAAAAACTTCTTAGCTTTCATGCTCTGCGAATAAGTCAGATTACTCTTACAGTCATCGAGTAGCTTAGTCACTAAATCGTAGCTATTGCCGTTTGCTGAGTCTGCGCCTGTCATCGAACTACACTTTTTCATCCAGACAACTTCCTCGCACTTTCCGATGACGTCACCTTTGTTCAAGCAGATCTCGCGATCACCAAGATTCAAAACCCTGACCACAGCGTTACTGCTTCCACTAACAAGGGTTCTCGCCGTCATCAGTTTTTGTGACGATGTCTTGGTAGGTGTGTCTTCGATCAACACGCATCTGTTTGATTTTTTCTTTCCAGCTGGCGGCAGTTTCACCAGTACCTGAGCTTCTGCTCGTCCGGGTATGATGATTTTCTTTACACATGCGACTTTCCCGCAGGCGCCTCCAAGAATGAAGATTTCTTCTTCACCACACTTGAAAACTCCGTCAGCGACATTAATTCTGCAGTTGTGTTTCTTCATGAAATCCAAACCCAAGATGCAATCATCCACAATCTCAGCCACGATTACGTTATGAGAGTATGAGGACCCCCCTACATACATCGTAACTGACGTTTCTCCAAGGACGGGTATTGGCTGACCGGAGGCAGTAAGAAGCCGACAGTTAATTCTCCTCTTGTGTCCCGTTGCGGTTTTTACCAGACTTGGGTTCACTATTGTTCTAGAGGCTCCTGTGTCCAGAGTCATTTTGCAATCCGTCCCGTTAATAGTCCCCTGAATCGCAAGACTATTCCCGCTGCATGCCTGGGAGATAACAGTTATCGGGGCTCCCTCCGCGTCAGCCAGCACTCGCCCCTTAGTCCTGGCTTTTATTCGTTTCCCTGATCCCGGGCAAGGGACAAAGCCCCCTGCTTCTTCAGAACCTCTATTTGTTCCTCGATCCTTTTCATCCTTTCCATCTGGGTTTCCTTCTGCGGGCAGTTGAGCTGAAGATGGCCCCTCTCGCCGCACTTGTAGCACATGGCTCCAGAACTTTTCTTCGTAGGGGCCTTAACTCGTTCTTCCACTACGTCGACATCTTTTCGAAGCTTAATCACCGTGTTACTAACATCATTTATAGCACAAATCACTTTTTCTTGTGACTCTTGCAAAGCGCCGAGCTTGCGTTCTTGTGACTCTTGCAAAGCGCCGAGCTTGCGTTCTTGTGACTCGAACTTGCGTTCTTGTGACTCTTGCAAAGCGCTGAGCTTGCGTTCTTGTGACTCCTGCAAAGCGCCGAACTTGCGTTCTATCAGTTCAATTAAACTTCCTAATTGAAGTGTTACTTGAGGAACTGACGCTACGGTGCCGCTGGTGGGCGTGGCTTGTCTAGTGGGCGTGGCCTGTGTGGTGGGTGTGGCAAGGTGGGCGGATCCAGTGGGCGTAGCTTGTCTAGTGGGCGTGGCCGGTGTGGTGGGCGTGGCAAGGTGGGCGGAGCCAGTGGGCGGGGCTTGAGTCTGAGTAGGCGGAGCCTGGGCCTGGGTGGGCGGAGCCCGATGGGCGTGGTCGGTGGGCGTGGCATGGTGGGCGTGGCCAGTGGGCGGGTCTAGAGGGGCGTGGTCGGTGGGCGGGGCCTGGTAGGTGGGGCCAGTGGGCGGGGCTTGGTCCACAGCGGGCGTGGCCTCCGCAGATCGTTGTGCCCTTGTCCTGACGCCCTCGAAGTCCTCTCTCGGAGTCAATGGCATCTCCAAACCTCACTTCCGACACCAGTTGTTACGTGCTAGGGTTCGAAGGATTTGGAGAGAAAGACCTGCTGACTCTTTTAGAAGACTTTATTCACTAGCACTAGTTACACACTAAGCACTAGGTCCAAACACTAAGCACTAACAATGTCCTAGATCGTAGCCAAGTTGTAGGTTTCACTGGTATCACTCTTGATCACTTGTTTTCGTTCTCGAAGTCGCCTTTATCGTAGCTCGAACTGAACTGCCCGGGCTCGCCCCCTGCCGCTATTTATATGCGCCGAGACGAGTTCCAGACTATTCCAGAATGTTCCCGACTGTGCGCGAACGTGATCGCCCGGAACGAATGTTTCTAGAAGGTTCGAGCATGTACGGTAGTTCCTCTAACGCCATCTAGTATCTAATAGGGGTTTCACTTTGTTCGGTTATTTAATTGGTTTTACTAGTTGCTGCTAGATGGCGCTAGCTCCTTTGTGTTTTGTGTGTTCGTAACAATATATTTTCCACTAATAAGGGAGATATGAATAAGTAATAGATCTATTAAGAACTTTTATAAACAAGCTGAGTATCCCTGGAAAGATGAATTTAGTTTGCGTTGTTTAACTAACAAAGTTTTGTATAATCGAAGTCACAATTGTGTTCTACAGGAAATACCTACACTTCTACCGGATTTCAATTGATAAAGACCAATCAGTTAAGATACCAAATATCTTTTAACCTTTCATCGCTATCTATAGAGGTTCTATACAATATCGAGGTCAAAGTGATATCTATAGAGTAATCTCTATGTAGTCACGTAGTGAGACTGTACGCGGCACAATAAAGTGGCGCATCGCTTGGCCGAGCTCGTAAACGCGCTCTGCGATCTCAAACGAGCACCGTTGAACAGAAGCTAGTACTGCGATACCACCCGCATGACAACATACAGATTAACACAGAAGGTCTACATATTATAAAAAAATGTAATAAGTACTCTTAGGTCGTTAGGAGACTGACAAGAATTGCCAAGTACGTAGCAATTGCAATCGTCGCTATAACTAAAAACCAGATGTATGGGTGTAAATGAAGCCAAAGAAATGTATTTAATTCTGGTAATCATATGATGGTAAAGACTCTTCCTACCCTCACGAGAGAAAGGAAAGACAGTATAATAAATAATAAATAAATATTCAGCACAATTCACACAACGTCCTCTGGTCCAAAAGTAAGCTATATTTCTATGCTTGTATTATGGGTACCAGAATACGGATAGACTACTTAAACTACTTTTTTTGTAAATACATACTTATAATACATAGAAAACACCCAGACGCAGTACAAACATTTGTATGACATTTATGGATATCAAACAAATGATTGTCCCAAGCGGGAATCGAACCCGCGACCTCGTGATCGGCAGTCTATTACATAAACCACTCCACAACGAAGCCCGTCAAATAAAGTCAGTATAAAGCTGATTTACATATAGGGAAACCGACATCATAAAGTTAGTTATAAATAACAGATGTGCGCGTACACCGTCACTATGAAGTTAATTATAAATGTAAAATAACGCGAAGCACAAACAAAGAAGTATAACTTCTTACATGCATATCAGCATATATTGCATCAAAGTACACGCATTTATGTAACTTTTTGTTATGTAACTAGTTGCTGCCCGCAATTTTGTAAACGTGTAATGAAGAAACCAAACTTTAATTATACCAAAAAGCCATCTGCTTAAACCACTATATCTACTAAAAAAACCGCATCAAAAGCCTTTACGTAGTTTCAAAGATATAAGCTCACATAAGGACATACGTACAAAAAAAGACTGCTTTATAATAATGGTCTTATTCATAATGACTTATCGGAGGTTTAAACGGAGATTTTATCGGAGAGATAATAAACGTCTTAGCGTAAAAAGACTATTATGAAGAACAATTTTTGACAATTTTCGCGAACCGATTTTAGCAAAC
This sequence comes from Orgyia antiqua, assembly GCA_916999025.1. NCBI lineage: Eukaryota > Metazoa > Arthropoda > Insecta > Lepidoptera > Erebidae > Orgyia > Orgyia antiqua. Next base: position 19,700,606 of record OU779870.1, read on the forward strand.
TTTTAAACCTCCGATAAGTCATTAATTCATTATAAATAAGACCATAAGTAAACATTTAGCTGCTGTCAGTATTTTGTGTCACCACCCCATCTACACCCAAGTGTGCTGTAAAAGTCAGCTAAGGGATTTTGCACACAAATAGCATACTCTGTGAGAGACGGAAAGCTCGAAAATAAACGCTGTGCCATTACGCCTGGTAAGCGCGGCACAGTAGACCATAATCCCTCCCAAAGTGGAGGAGGCCCGTGCCCAACAGTGGGACATAAATGGGCTGGAGAGAGAGAGAGATATATATTTTGTACTTTTAACAGAACAATAGAAATTGTGAAAATGGCCGCGTGGGCGTGACTCTATCTACTCTATATTACATTTAATTACCAACCTTAATTCATGGCATAGCTTTCAGTTTGTTACAAATGAGATTTCTGTTATTGCATTACAGTGTCATAGTGAATAACATCATTCCCAGCTTCAGCTATAAGTACGCCGGTGTTCGGACGTAATAGCAGGAATAAATAAAATAAATAAATAAATATTCATAGACATTTCACACAACGTCCTCTGGTCCCAAGCAAAGTTTTATATGCTTGTGTTATGGGTACCAGAATACGGATATAATACATAACACCCAGACGTAGTACAAACATTTGTATGACATTTATGGATATCACACAAATGATTGTCCCAACGGGGAATCGAACCCGCGACCTCGTGATCGGCAGTCCAGTACATGAACCACTACGCCACGAAGCCCGTCAATGGAATGGACAAATTACTCGTATTACTATACGTATATTTTATTTTTTATTCAAATGATATCATTCATTGTCATGTGAAGTGAAATTAAAATCATTTAATCATGAAGGAACAAATTTTTTTTGCCAAAAAAAATGTGGTCTTATAACACGTCCTTACCACCGTTTCAGGTCATTCAATCCGCTGAGAAGAGCCGGCGTAAGACATAAACGGTATGAACAGTTTAAACACAAAAGATATGGATTCACCTGGTTTTTGTGCTATATATGTATTACTGTGTTACAGTAACCAGTGTCCTCCCCTACAAAGTTGCAAGTACAAGTTTATGCAAATGAGCAAACAAACAAACAAAATAAAAAGAAAATAAAAGATAGTAATAGTAATTTAAGTCTAGTACAATTGATTTAACTAAAATTATAAACAAAATTCACTACCTCACAGCACACTCAAGGAAATAAAAAGCATATCCTGTGAAAGTTTGTGAGTATGGGTGTTTGGTTGTTTGTTACTCTTTCACACAAAAACTACTGAAGGGATTTTAATGAAACTTTGCAATAATGTAGCTTATACATCAAAATAAAATATAGACTACAATATATAAAGATATTGTATGAAGTGTTCAAAATGTGACGATAAGTGTCAAGTAAGTAAGAATTCTACGCGTACGAAGTCGCAGCTGGTATTATATAGTATTGTGCATACATCGTTCTCTGTATACAATATGCTACGCCGTAACTAAGTTCGTAGACTACAATCTACGCGTAGATATCCGTTAGTGCTACGAAGTCACCGCAGATTTGTGGGACACATCAAAGAGGCATAGTACAACGCAATAAAATCTACACACAGGGATTTCCTGGAATATATTTCGATATTCAGCCTGTGATATATCAGTAATTTTATTAACCTGCTATTATGTCGAATATATGACATTTATTTCATGTAATAATCAATGTAACGGAATCTTTGAAAGTAATTTTCAATCACTTGCAGTAGACTGATTGATCTGTACTTTTGCACACATTTCAGGGTGCGATGACAATGCAATAATTTAAAAAACAAATATACAGGATTTTCAAGCGTGTTTTTTAGTTTTTGAACTAAGTAAATTATCAATTTTATACTAACACCATTATAAAATAAGTTATATTACACATAATAATGCGGGTTCAGAATAGTAATATCAATCCAATAGTATAGTAGTGATTGCAATAATAAAATGCTTGTGTCTATTATAAACCAATCTGAATAATAAAACAACGTTACTCAGAATTATTATTATTAGCATTACCGAACTTTTAAGGTTGATTTTTAAATGTATCAAAATAGTGATTAAAACATAGTTATGACTGCCCGTATCACATATACCGCCTGTTAGATGTAAGATGGTGGTTATTATACTCAAAGCTCAGCAGATGGCTATAACACTTTGATTATTGCGCTATAGGTACGCGTATTTCAACAGTAAACCTCATAAAAACTACCATAAATAGAATAAAGGATGCTACAAAATGTCTCTGTCAAGAGTAGAAGTATTGTGTATCGCTACTATTGATATATACATATATCTAGTTATTATACAACATATTATTACTTATTCCACATTAAAACAAACATCTACCTGAGGACGTTGTATGAAATGTCCATGAATATTTACATTTTTATTTATATTTCAGAGTGATCACCTAAGTGGTATATAACACTGATTAGCGTTCAAAATATATTTAAATATTAAACTCGACAGACTATGTAATCACTAAGTTTTTGTGGATTCGATAATTAGAGCTTCTGCCTAACCTCTCAGAGATGACAAGGATAATTTGTTTAAGAATGGTAACCTATTAGTCACTCCTGGCTAACCGCAAAGCAATTTTCGAGATCAAATTACCAGAGTTTTTCTAATAAGAGTCGGGTTTTGTTCTTTATATACTAGACATAAGAAAATAAAGTTATATAGCGAGTGGTATATAATGTTGGTAGCTATACGGTTCACACATCAATAATTTACTTGTTTAAGTGGCTGAAGCCAACCGTTTGTGAACCGAGACCTTCGTGTGTCTGTGTGTATATAACGTTATATACTCGCTATGTACTCGCGTTACATAAAGTGAGCCGGCGACAGCTAGGCGGACCCACCGACCAAAATACGGGCACCTGACGCCCGCTCAAACCCGGGGAGGGAGATTACACATTAACTAAAGAAAAGCGGAAAAAGCGTTATATTTAGAACACATTTTTTTTATAGTTGAGTACGTAGTATAATCTATGTAACGGAATCTTAAAAAGTATTTTATCCCACTTGCAGTTGTCGCTTTTTATTTTTTTAGTTTTTTTACTAAGCAAATTACTTTTATCTCCCCTGCTTGTTTTTTTGAAAAATTTGAAAATTACAACTGTAGGCGCTTATCTCTATAACTGTTGAATCTGAACAGGTGTAATGATCCTTTATGTGCGTCCAAAACTTCTTCCATCCAAAGACTGATTGCCGGAACTCTTTAATAAAAAAACAAACTTTCATATAACTTTTTAATCACATTTACGCTACCGGTTAGATTTCGAACAACCTTTTTCCAGGCTACTAACTTGACTACACTAAAGAAAACATTTTCTGATCCTTATAATTTTATGTGTGTACTGATAGATAATTTATTAGTCAACGACATACGTTAATTTCTTGCTTGATACAAATTAGTTATTAAATGACGACTTGATGTTGACAGTTTTTAAAAAAAAATTAATGTTATTATTCCCTTATGTGGGTATAAAACTTCTGAGAAATATTGCATTTCAAATAATTATTAATCTTATATATAAAAATCAATTACTGTTCGTTAGTCTCGCTAAAACTCTAGAACGGCTGGGCTGATTTTGATGATTTTGGTCTTGAAATATTCGTGAAAGTCCAGGGAAGGTTTAAACGGTGACAAAATACATGGAAATCTAAAATTCCACGCGTACGGAGTAGCGGGCATCAACTAGTATACAATACTTATTCTTCAAGCGATAATTATATCCGCTTATCTTAAATTCGTGGTAGCAGTCTAATTTCGCCACGAGCGAGCACAAAGCCTGCCCGCTGCGGTCGGTCGTCTTACCATCGCAGCCCGATTGTACTCAGCACTTATATTGTACAAGTACACCTACATATACTATATAAGTCTCTATAACTATATATACGGTTGGTAAACCACGTTTGTATTTTCAAAGAAAACCTAAATGTGCCTGGCCAGTTTAAAAATAGAATTACTAAAAGGTATCTAGAATTAATAGATCTGTATGTTAAATGATAGGTATATTTTCACAGTAGTATATCAAATATGCAATTGATTTACTGTGCCTTTATTTAATAAATCAAATTTAAGCAGAAAAAATTATTACTTACCATGATTTATTTCGAATATTTTTTTAAAACGAAAGATTGATAAATAACTATTTCTAAATCGCTTTACGATTCGTTTTACATTGACGATCTGAATGGCAAGTGTAAAGGTGCTCCCTCACCGGGAGCATTCACGTGTATTGTAACATTATAGATTCGACTTTGAGCATTACATTACAATAATACCTCCCTGACTAACAAGCATTTGCGTGTAATGTAACATATAGATTCGACTTTGAGCATTACATTACAATACAACATATTGTCATAGCAAGATGTCAGACCAAGCGGTCGTTGTGCTGAGTGCGGCAATATTAATTCTACATTGTTATTTATGTAAAAAAAAAACACAGAAGAAACGATATTGGTGTCATGAATTATTTCAAAACCGACAAAATACAGGTGGTTTGGATATTTTAGAAAGAATCAACCGACCCATGAGTAAACTTAAAATGTTTTTAAGAATCTCTTCTTCGGATTTTGAACACTTAATAAATGTCATTACAAGGTGCGCATTGTAATGCTCGGTCCTCCTTCTTCACTGATGTGTAACGTTACATTACACGTGAATGCTCCCGGTGAGGGAGCACCTTTATATTCTTACTAATCTTTACTAATATTATATGTATACGTGAAAGTTCCCCTATGTACTTTATGACTCTTCTACGCAAAAACTACTGAACCGAATTGAATGAAATTTGGTAAACATATAGTACCTGAGGCTACTATTTAATGCGTAGAATGAGTTTTGTGATTCAAAATTTTACGCGTAAGATATTTTGCCCTTTAAGTAGTTAACTCGAAATATAAAATACCTATGTCAATATTTTGATTCTAAAACAAAACATCGAAATAATAAACAATTACTGTCGTCAGTCATTCTAAGTAGGTGTTAACCATCAGCGATATTTAAAACTGGGTTATTATTACATGCTAAAATTGCAGAGTAGGTACAACATTCAGATTGTTCTAGATAAACACGACACGATGTACATACTGGTAGCAATTCTACTGGCATATTTAAACTAAACTAAAACATGAATATTCATTGTGTCAATAGCACGAATCGGTCATGTGGAAAAGAAAATCGGCGAGCCTCGTAATCTGGTGGTCCATATAACGGAATTGAGGTGATCGCAGGTTTGATCCCCGCACAGGGCAATACATAGTCTTACAAATTATTTGTTTTGCGTGTGGGTGATTACTATGTAGGTATTATAAATATGTATTAGCCATAAAAAATAGTTTATGTAGTATATAATTATGTATTCTGGTGCCCATAAGACAGAGCACATAAGGTTCGGTTGGGACCAGATGAAGTTGTGTGAAATGTCCATTAGTTAATAATTGTATTTATTTACGTTATGTATCATAAGTATCTAAATATTTTTTATCTCTATATCTTATATATAAAATTCACGTGTCACAGTGTTAGTTACCGTACTCCTCCGAAACGGCTTGACCGATTTTTATGAAATTTTACATGCATATTCAGTAGGTCTGAGAATCGGCCAACATCTATTTATCAAACATTTTTTTTTTAGTATGGCAAAACAACGTTTGCCGGGTCAGCTAGTCTTATCTATATAAATGTGTATAAGGATTTAATGATTATGTGGACCGTAATAGACATTAAACCAAAATTAAGTTGTTTTCATTTTAGTTTAGTTATCAAAACAGAATTGGTACTATTATCTTGATTCTCCTAAAATAATACTGATCTGTTATCCCAATACGAGTATTGTAGGCTGACATATGGTGTATATACAGCATATATATGTGTTGTACGTGTACATGTATGGGTCTTATTACACGGGTGGAGGTCTATTCCGCCGCAATCTCAAGGCGAGAGCTCGCGTGACGACGCAGCTAAAATACCGCCTAGCTAGCAATCGTGACATACGACCAAGTTGCTTGGTATGCAAGTACTAAATAATATTTATACATAATAAATTAATCGGGATATCAGTAAAAACCAGAAGCTTTAAACTACGTTGTATAATATTCTCTAACACTTACTTGCGCGACTCATCCGTTTAAACAAAACCACTTTTTACGAATTTAGATGCGTATATTTGTTTGCAACGCAAACTTTCCGCTAAACTAAGTTGATTACATTATGGTATATTACGAGCCTAATTCTGATGAATTTATAAATTTTGCAATTTTTTTATAACCCTGATTTTAACACAACTGTAACGCCTGACCCAGAAATAACTCTAAACGCATTCCTTTCCAGCTCCTTAACGCCCCATTTTAAGCATAGGCTTCGGGAGGGCCTTTGGTCTATAATGCTGCACTGATCGGGCGTATTATCATAGGATTTAGACTCGTGTTGTCCGTCTTTCACAGACTAAGGATTTTTTTTGTTTTCATTTCCTTTTGTAACAACATTCTAAACAGGAATCGGGTGGTGTTACATGCATCTTAATCCGTTACTATGCGGATAAACGCTATCCCTCCAGACTAACAGAATTTTATTCAAAATTGAAACACATTTATATAATTAACTTCTAGTGAGTCTCAACCGCGCTTATAGTCACTGCCTCACGCCTTGGCTTTTTAGCTGTTGGCGTGATAATGCCTATAAACTGTACCGTTGTAAAGTTTCATTTAAATTCATGCAACAGTCAACGTGAAAGAGCAAAAATCAACTTTATATCTATCCATACATTCTTATAAACTTTTACTTTATAACTTTAGGGGGATGCTGTACAAACTATACATTTTATAGTAAATCATTTACCCTAGAAAGATAATCTGCGTCAAATTCACGCATTGGCTTTAGAAAAAATGCTCTCTCTTTCAAAATAGCGGGATTTCGTATTAGTGTGTTTAGGACATTTATTTTGGAGCTAAGAGCTGCAGCTACCGCGAAACATGCAGAGCCATGAGGTAAGTGTTACCGATTTTAATATATGACGCCTGTATGGGTGAAAACTACGCATGATTATCTTTAACGTGACTTATAAGGCTAAAATGTATATATGATGATTTTGTTATTTGTCACATTTTTATGCTTTAAATCTTATTTTTTATTATTTTTTATTTTTATAGATGTTATTACAAAATTAAAGAGCAATGGGAAGTAGGTATTTAATGGAGGGCAGTATTCTGGTCACTCTTGTACTAAGAAAAATTGAATTCTCCCATGAGGATTATATTGGTCAAACATCAGATCCGAACAGTGAAGACTATAATGTACAGTGTTAAAGGAAGCTTTCAAGCCCGGTTTCCACTGCGAAAGGGTAATGTGCGGAAAATGGTTAGGTGGAACGGACTCCTTTTTAATTAAATAGGTTTGAGTTTCCACCAACGAAGAGTTGGTCATTTGATTTCCACTGCAAAATGAAACTGAGATAATTTCCACAGAGAACGAGTTCAGTTGAATTTTTGAGCTGGTTGCGTGTGGTCGTGTTGTTGCGATGTTATAGAGTGAGTGGGTGTTTATACGAGCGAGTCCGTTCTGAACTAGTCGGTGCAGGCCTTGCGCAGCGGACTCTTTTCAATTTCTTTTTACTCGCTCAATCCGCCCCGGTCACCACTTTCTGTGTGGAAACGCTACTATGTAAATTGTAATTGCGAGTTGAGCGGAGTCCGTAAGTACTCCGCTCCGCTCCCTAGAACTGAGCGAGCTCATTTCTACTCTTTCTACACGCTCGGCTCTTTCCGTCCGACTATTTGTTGGTGGAAATACAAGTATGCAGTTTGCGTTTGCGAGTTTAACGAAGTCATTAATGGGTCCGTTCCGCTCGCGGTGGAAACCGGGCTTTATATATGAAAACTAGAAAGAATATCTGCTGCGAGAAGGCTATATCAAGAAATTTAGAGCTGAAAGAACAAAGCACAGACCTGCTGTCGAAGAATAAGATCTCGTATCGGCCTTTTAATAGAATGTTAGCTTGAAATATCTATTTGACTTACTGTTTTTAACTTTTATGACTTTTGGACATACAATATAACATGAATAGGCAAAAAAGAATGAATATATAGTCTAAAAGTGATGTAAGTGATAGAAAACCTAACAAATGGGAGGCTGTCTTGATATGCTCATGTAATTAGATGAGAGAATGGTAATTATATTGTGAGAGTTTTGCAAATAACTGGGGAAGTAATCAGGAGCAGACGAAGACCAAAAGAAATACTGCTGGATCATATGGAAGAGGAAATAATGGAAAAATAAGTAAATCCCGATATGACGTCAGACAAAAAAAAACACGGACGAAAAGCACAAGTTTTGCTTAGTCCAAGCAGTGGGATGAGGGCAGGAAAATGATGTTTTTTTTAGACACACGCTTGTACCATTTTTGTAATAAAAGGTGTGGCTATTTTAGTAATAAAATAGTAGTATGGTGATAAAACGAACATTCATTATTTTTGGTACTTTCTTCAAGAGGTTTCCATATAGTTTACTTTTTGTGCTAATAAATAAATAAAAATAAATTATTTCTAGTTTTTTAATATTTGTATAAGTGTGGTAATGTATAATAACAGATATTTTATTCAATATATAAATATATCTCAATCTATAACCAGATAAAAAACATGCGTACATTTCACGCATAATTATCTTTTCCGAACATCTAAATAAGATTATCTTTCTAGGGTTAATTTATTTACAGTTTCTTGACAGATGCTGTCATAGCTTCGTTTTACGTTTTATTTCTATCACGCTTTGACTATACGCTCGATGGCTGTAATCGTAAACAAAAACTAGAAGCATTGACATAGCTTGTTGTCCTAACCATCTGTATAATCTGTAGTCAAGCGGGCATCGCTAAGCGGACCCGCGACTCAGCTCATTTTCTGAGTGGCCACCCGACAGAGAATTATATGCCGTGTTCGCAACACGCCCAGTACGGAAATTAGATCCTTATATTTTCTGGATTATCCTACGGAACTTCACTGTTTTATGTTGATGTTAAGAACTATGCTTAAGCGAAAATCTATTGAAAGTTTTACACAAAGAACCTGCAAGCATATAAATTGAGCAATTAAAGTAGCTGATGAAGTATGAATGGTAAACATTAGTATTGGTTTAGTTGGAAACCTGAAGTGGAGTGATGATAGATGTAAAAGTAACAAAACCATAAAAATAATATAAATAAAATATCTAGCTAAATATTTAGCAATCATTTAATAAGTTGTAAATAAGTGTGAGGTAGATAAATTATGTACTCAGTACTTAAAACGAAAAAGGATAAATGAAATAGACAGAATGAGAAATGGAGTTAAAGATAAAAATGTTTTTTTTTTTTATTACTTTTTACAGATTTAGACGCGTATATTTTTTCAATCTTTGACCCGACGTTTCGGAGATTTTGCACTCACCATGATGATGACCCGTGACCATGGTGACTGCAAAGTCTCCGAAACGTCAGGCCAAAGTTTGAAACAAATATACGCGTCTAAATCTGTAAAAAGTAGTTTTATTTAAATGAATGAATCGCGCAAGTGTTAGAAAATACCTATAGTTTTTCTTACATGTTGGTGCTTGACTAAATTCCACCTGATGGTAAGCGATAATGTATATCTCATTAGCTTTTATTTCACAAAACATCTATAGAACAGCCAAAATATAACCATCATTCCCTGCCCTTATTCCGAATTAATTGTGGACGGCGCAACATGTCTTCTTCCTCCACTCTCCTATGTCACAGGTCATCTGTTAATTTACATCCATCTTCTTCATATCCTCTTTCACACAATCCATCCAGCAAAAATATAACTATCAAGATTATTGAAATACTAGTTTCAAGACGTCATTTCATTGTTCTTATCCGTAACAGGTAACAGGTCTATATCTCAACATAGCGCAAGAACTAAATTCCTATCAACGTCGTATTCTCAGTACCAATAGCTCGCAAACAGTGCTCACCGATGACTATAGTACATATACTACGTATGTATTCGGCATATATGCTCGTATATAAGGATTTATACGTGTGTATACCTACATAGGTTATACGCGAACGGCTCTCTGCATGGCCGAGCTTAGAATATGAGCTTCTGTGATGACTGCGTAAGGCTGTGAACTTAGTGGATATATTGAAGACAATATTTGATGGCTAAAAAGTATAGGATTATAGAAGTAACTTAACTTTAACTCTTATGAAATGTCTTAAATTGATATGAAATAAAAAAATATTTTTAATTGCCATACAAATGTTTGTACTGCGTCTGGGTGTTTACTATGTATTATAAGAATGTATGTATTTACAAAAGAAAAGTAGTTTATGTATTCTGGTACCCATAAAACAAGCATATAAAGCTTAGCTTGGGACCAGAGGACGTTGTGTGAAATGTCCATGAATATTTATTTATTTGTACAACTATTTTCGTTTTCATTTTTTTTTCTATTGAGTACCTTGTCTAAACGCGTCGCTGTTTCGCCCTTACTATAAATTTTAATTATAGGTACCCCCTGTGGTAAGTTCTCCCATCACGAACAAAATTACAAAATAAAAACGCTGTCTAAACCTAACCTATAATTAAAATACCCTCAAAATCTAATAAGATTTTACAAGATAGTATTACTAAATAAATTTTTGATTCCTTCACTTATCCTTATATCCTGACATTTATTTTTAATTTTAAGATTACTTTCGGATTTGCAATATTCAGATTGATCAAAAAATATCCAGGATTTTAAACACTGATTTTTTAGTTTGATTTTTGATTTGATTGAGCTTTATTAACCACTAGCTGTTGCACGTATCTTCGTACGCGTGGAATTTAAAAAATTGTACCTGTTTTTGCAACATTTTTCAATGATGCTTCGCTACTATTGGTCGCAGCGTGATGTTATATAGCTTATAGCCTTCCGCAATAAATATACTATCCAACACTGAAAAAAATTTTCAAATCGTACCATTGGTTCCAGAGATTAGTGCGTTCAAACAAACAAACTCTTCAGCTTTACAATATTAGTTGTATAGACCCTGAGTTGGTTAAAACCAACATGGGTCTAGTATTAATGTTGAAATTCCCAGCTGTATCTATGCAACCATAAATCTATAGAGTTAGAATACTATTCTACTATGCAGGTGTGTTCAGACCGCGGACGCGTAAACAACTACAGTCACGCACAGCTGCACAAAAAACCGATTTCCTGTCACGCGCCCACCGCGCAAGCTTACTAACCCCTACATATTTTTCTTTTATGGCCACCCTCATTATTGTGGTTTACAATTAATGCATGATATTGAAGGATTAGTTTTCCCATAGACATAGTTTATTCCATCAGGTATTTCAAATTAGGAAACCGGTCACAAGTATTAATATTTACGATTATTTAGACATAGATACGCCCTTGCCCTGTGTGGGGTTTGAAAAACTTTGAGCTCGTTATCGCTTAAGGTGCAAGAAAACCTTCGTATAGTGATGGGTGAATCTATACTTCTATACTAATATTATAAAGCTGAAGAGTTTCTTTGTTTGTTTGAACGCGCTAATCCCAGGAACCACTGGGCCAATTTCAGTGTTAGATAGGGCATTTATCGAGGAAGGCTTTAGGCTATATAACATCACGCTGCGACCAATAGAAGCGAAGCACCATTGAAAAATCTTGCAAAAACGGCTAACATTTTCTGAATTCTATGCGGACGGAGTCGCGGGCAACAGCTAGTAGAAAATAAATGTCAATAACCTATTTCTTTCTTATATCTTCCTATTAAATAGTGTATACACCATGCTCTACCAAGGATCCACTTGAATAGCGTAGCATAGTAGACTACGCACTAGTCTTAAAAGAACATAATTATTGATTAGTGTCCCACTGTCCGATAGTTTCTAAGTAGGTTTATGTAATGTGAATGTTTAAAACGTAAATAATTGTTATTGGCTTAAATATTTGTAACACTAACTTTTATAATTTAATGTAACATGCTGTAGTTATTTTTAAGAAATAAATAAACAAATAAATAATTAAGAGTTTAAGTTTAAATATCGCTCACACGCTCGCTACTCTCATCAATAAGTGCTTATCCTATTTCTGCGGCTGGCAGCTGCAACATCATGAAAATGGACGGAGCCGTGAGACATAAAGGACTTACATAACTTCAACTATATTATCTTGTGATATCTATCCATCTCTTACCTATACGTATCTATCTATACAAATATATAAAGCCGTTTCGGAGGAGTACGGTAACTAACATTGTGACATAGAAATTTTATATATTAGAAGAAAGACTAGGTTGTTTTGCGCAATTTTGCACTCGTGGACATTAGAAAACAAACCCTAACAAATTATACAAAAAAGCCATCCTTCTGAAACACTCTGGTGCCTATTCTATGTGCAGAACTAAACTTAACTTAACTAAAAAATGAAAATTGATAGCGTCAATAACACTATTCGGCAATGTTAACAGAACTTTTTTAATATAAAAACTGTTTATTATAGACTAACGATTTTAATTAATATAAATGTGTGCAAAAAAATAGCCAAACATTTAAGATACAGCAATAGCTGTTTTCATTTTTTAGTTAAGTTAAGTTTAGTTCTGCACATAGAATAGGCACCTCTATCTATTAAAAAAAATATATCAAAATCCGTTGCGTAGTTTTGAAGACCTAAGCTAACATAGGGACATACACATAAAAATAACAACTTTGTTTTATAATATTTTAATTCCGATTTACTTGTTTCTATATATAATAGTTACTTATGTTTTTAAAGTTATTTCATTAGTTAATACGCCATAATAGACCGACAAATGAAAAAAATAAAAAATGAGAGAGGTTGTTTCGCTAAGATTTTCTATCGAGAAAACTTTTTTCAATCGCGTTTCTGAGTTTATGCGATCCTAGATTATATATTGAAAAAACATATACTTAAAAATTAGAGCTCTAGCCATTCAATCTAAAGAAGCAATGAAAACTTCGTACGTAGAAAAATGCACGAAGAATTTTGGTATCCTCTTAACAAGTGAATGTAGCAACATCTAATGCATAATTACAAGGCAAATCTTATGAGAATTACAATGTTGTAATAAGAAAACATGATTTTGTGTCTAATATTGAAGCTAAAACACTGTTTATATAATGTATAATTATTAATACATTGCTTGTACATAAATCATTTAATTTTAAAGTGAACTCCAGAATCTAATATTATTAGATTAATTATGATGTAAGTATATCAATTGTCACGGATTAAGAATACAAGTGTCACCACCCCATCTCCTCTTAAGGGTGCTGTAAAAGTCAGCTAAGGGATATTGCACACAGATAACATCCTCTGTGAGAGATGAAAAACTCGAAAATATCCCTGTGCCAACACGCCTGGTCAGCGTGGCACAGTAGACCATAATCCCTTCAAAGTGGAGGAGGCCCGGGCCCAACAGGGGACGTAAATGGGCTGGAGAAAGAAGTATATCAATACAGATCTATACTTCTTATATATAAAATTCACGTGTCACAGTGTTAGTTACCGTACTCCTCCGAAACGGCTTGACCGATTTTTATGAAATTTTACATGCGTATTCAGTAGGTCTGAGAATCGGCCAACATCTATTTTTCATACTTTTTTTTAGTATGGCAAAACAACGTTTGCCGGGTCAGCTAGTATTATTATAAAACTGAAGAATTTGTTTATTTGGACGCTAATCTCAGGACAGTCCGATTTGAAAATTCTTTCAGTGTTGGATACATTTGTGTACATTTATCGAGGTAAGCTATAGGCTACATAACATTACGCTGTAACCATAAGGAGCGAAGCAGCAGCGAAAAATGTTGAAAATAAGGGAAAAATTTTCTAAATCTCACGCGTAGGAATTTGTGGGAACAGTTAGTAAATTTTAATTTGATAAGTATCTGACACAAGAAGGTTCTAAATACACTAAGATCTGCCATATTTTTGCGTAGCTAAAACTCCTGAAAGTAAAAAAAATTATACCCGCTGCTTTCGCCCTTTATGACAACAAACAAGACATTTTTTGAATTTCGTACTTGAAAAGTGGGAGGTGGAAGATAAAAGTTGGTCATTTAAACATAGAGTTATGTTAGACGAAGTTATTGTTAAAAAGCTAGTCTTTACTTATTTTATAACAAAGTAGATATTTTTGTATGTATGTGAGCTTAAATATTCAGAACAACGCAACAGATTTCGATCCGGTTTTTATTAACGGTTAACAGATAGAATGGTTCAAGAGTTTGGATTTTTTGTATAATTTGTTAAGGTTTGCTGTATATTGGGGAAGGGTTTTTCGTTCTCAATAACTACTAACGCGAGTTGGAACCGCGGGCATTAGATAGTTTATCTATAAAACAGGTTTTAAGGTTGTTGGAGAGAACATAAGTATAATATGTATGAGCTAAATCCCTCTTAACTCGATCGCGAGAGGACATCCGTTCCGCGTTCGCAACGTTTGCGTTCCACGGAACATATCTTTTCATTTTCCTTATTCTTGCGAACAAATCCGCTCTGGTGCTCGAGTCCACTATTTTGGAACAGTTGTCATACCGGCACAATACCGGCACGATACCGTTGCAATTGAAGTCAAATATCCGTAGTCTGCTATATGCCGTCATAACGGTCTTTCAATGGTAATAGAATTGTCGATCTCTTTTATCTATGCATTGAATTTTCGGTCTCTTTTATCTATGGATTGTGTTAGAATGGTATGTATGTGTTGCCGTTTTTAAAAAATGCGTTAGTTGAAGTGATTTTCGAAAAACTACTAATAAATTTAAACATTTAATCATGCTAGACTTCGTTTAAATATATTTGTACATACTATTTATTAGTATAAAAAGCAATGTGAAGTTTAGGAGATTAGTAAATTGCAATAAATTACAAAGAACAATTTCTAATATTTCTATCTATCTATTTTTTATTTATGGCAATCTGTCGACACAGGACAATTTAAAAATATTACTGTCAAAGCAGCCTACCGAAACATTTCAGTCATTGAATTGCAATTGTGAAGCAGTTGTGTACGAGACTAGCAATTTATGTCACTTTGACAATTGTAAGACAATGATGAAGTCGTTATGACGACACATTAATAGTAGACTACCAAAAACTTTACTATTGCACCATAATGGTACAATAATGGTACAGTTGTGACACCGTTGAAATACCCGACTCAGGGCCCTGTAAGTATTCCTGCTCGGAATGCCAAAGAAATGAAAGTTCTTATAAGACTTCCCGTTTATTTTAAACCAACATTTGCCTACTACTTCACCCCGTAAATAACGACTAACATAAAACACTATATAGACAAATAAACCAAACAAAACTAAAACATGAATAATAACACTGTGAATAACACAATTTAATAGTGGTAACTAAAATTCTTTATTGAGGTGGCAATAGGCAGGCCACATCGCTCGACGATCTAACCACGCAGCGGACGACGCAGTTTGGGGCGGCCCCCATTAAGAGTAATATCGTCAAAATATGCCGGGGGTCGCTGGATGCAGTTAGCGCAGGACCGCTCGTTGTGGCGTTCTACGGGAGAGGCCTATGTCCAGCAATGGACGGAGAAAGGTTGATGGATGGATGGATGGAACTAATATTCTTTATTATAAAATGTTTAGGAACGATTTTTAATCAATGTCAATTTAGCCAATTAATTAAAATAAATAAATATTCACGGACATTTTAAACAACGTCCTCTGGTCCTAAGCTAAGCTTATATGCATGTGTTATGAGTACCAGAATACGGATATACATAATATGTATAGTACTTTTCTTTTGTAAATACATAAAAACACCCAGACGCAGTACAAACATTTACATGACAATTAGAAAAATCACACAAATGATTATCCCGAGCGGGACTCGAACCCGCGACCTCTTGATCGGCAGTCCGTTACATGAACCACTCAATCACGAGGCTCGTCAATGTACTACAAAATAGACATTAAATGAATACATACCACACTGGTTTCATTTTAAGTATATTAGGTTAGAGTTTTGACGTATCAGAATTTCACCACGCACTTTAGACTATCAAGAAAAAGCAAATATAAGGATTGGTGGGCTGTGGTTTTAATGGTCAGTGTTATGTTTCATCCCATCACCAGTCGCTGTTATCAGTTGAGAGACAGTGATAACGAGCTTTAGGCTCTAGATACGTGCAGAGTACGGCCCCCTGGCTACGCGGGCTTAATGGCAAAGCGCTGGCCTAGTTAGTACTAGTAAGGACCGCGATACACCTGATAAAATTGCACTTTAATTTACCTACAATGGTGCCAATTCTGCGTGCACAACACAACATAGCATTGCCGGATTGTGTTATCGACACTATCAAAATAAATTTTTTACCAGCTTTTATAAGTTCGCTATGTATCTATCAATGTATTAATCTATGTAACGGGATCATTGAAAGTGACTTACACCCACTTACAGTAGTCGGATTGATCTGAAATTTTGCACACATATTAAGGACCGATGACAATGCAATAATATAAAAATATTCAGGATTTTCTAGCGTGTTTTTTAGTTTTTGAACTAATTTAGTTAAGTTTAGTTTAGACTTAACTAAAAAATGAATTTTGATAGTGTCGATAACACAATCCGGCAATGTTAACGGATTTTTCTTATTACAAAAACTGCGTATTATAGACTAACGATTTTAATTAATATAAATGTGCAAAACGAAAAAGCTTAGTAATCAAAATACACCACAGTTGTTTTCATTTTTAGTTAAGTTTAGTATAGTTGTGGACGTCGAATTGGCACCAATACCTACCAATCTATACTAAAATAAATATTATAAAGCTGAAGAGTTTGATTGAACACGCTAATCTCAGGAACCGATGGTCCGATTTGAAAAATTCTTTCAGTGTTGGATAGTATATATATAGATAGATTCTCTTATCGAGGGAGGCTATAGGCTTTACAAACATTACGCTGCGTCCAATAGGAGCCAAGCATGAACGGGGAAGATTGTCTAAATTCCAAGTGATATACGAATACGACTTCGTAAGTCGTAGACAACAGTTAGTTGTATCATATAAAGAGCCTAGGGACTGCAATTTTATCTTATTCTGTAAAGGATAACATATGAGATGTTTTGTAATAATCATTATGATAAACAATGGTGTACTCCATTTCAGCTCACGAATGTCTCACCAATAGGCACGGCACTCGGAACTTAAACCTATACCAAGATCGCGACACAGTAGGACAAAGAAGGAGAAAAAGATGGAGAATGCGCTTGGATCTCCTCTACTTTGGGTGGGAATCTGGGCTATTTATACCACGTTTTCTAGACGAGGTACATATGGTTTATTTCGAGATTTCTGTCTCTCACAGAGCTTGTTGTAATAGTTTCCTTAACTGGCTTTTACAGCACCATTAAAAAGAAATAAGGTGGTGACACTTTCTTTCAATTCTTAATCCGTCACCACACGAATATAATATTAGAAGTTTCATTAAAATTGCTCTCGGTGTAACGCGATCTTAACGAGAACTCTGTGCTTTCGGTTTAAGACATACTGAGAGGTGAGAGCTTAGTAAGCCACTGAACATATATAGACCCGACAGTGCTGCCATCTGGTCGAGAACGACGCTACTACAGGAAAGTTTCTTTTTTATGAGTTAAGAATGCATTCCCAGTTCCACCTTTTATTACTATACGGATAACCAGTTCATTACAAACGTCTTTGCATTCATTTGTGAACAAAACAACTGTTCAAATAAAAGTAAAATCAAAAAAAGCTATATATATAAATAGTCAACCATGATACGTTAATGAATGCGAATCAATAAACCATATATTATAATTTCTTGACAATTTTTAAAATCTGCTGTAAAAACAGCTCACGACATGAAAAAAAGCTTAATATATTTTTTATATAATTTAGTTATGTTAAATAAGTCAATAAATAGATTCTAAATATTATGTAGTAGGATTTATAAATGCAGCAGTGTCTACTAGTGGCAAATCAAATACATATGTAATATTTTTATTATTATTATATAGAGTCCACTGGATGGCAGTACACAACTAAAAGACAAATAATCTACTTAGTTCATAAACTAAAAAACACGCTTCAAAATTCTAAATACATATTTTTAAAAATTATTGCATTGTCATCGGTCCTTGATATGTGTACAAAATTTCAGATCAATCCGACTACTGTAAGTGGGTTAAAATCACTTTAAAAGATTCCGTTACATAGATTAATACATTGATAGAAACATACCGAACTAATATAAGCGTGTTAAAAATAACATTGCATCAAAATACTATCAATTTGACAAAATAAATACTCAAACTGCACTTCATTACGTTATAGAATATAATAATTCAAAACAAAATAAAACGCGTGCAATAATCTAGAACACGGGAGGGCCCGAAAGGTGAGGGTACGAGGAGAGGGCGCAGTGCGCTGCGGGAGGAGGGATCTCTACAACTCTACTACGGTTACTCTCAGTTTCATTCATAACTTTTTACAAGTTTATCTGCGGCGATACCTCCTACATATTTATGTGTTTGCGACTGTTATACCAAAGAATAGTTAAATAAATTATTTAATAAAGAAATGATAGGTAGTGTTACTGCCTCTTTAAGACTTAATGGCGACAAAATGTTTGTGCGAAATAGCGATAACATTTATTGGTGCCGATTCTAAGCGTAAAACTAAACTAAACTTAACTACAAAATTAAAATTGATAGCGTCAACAACATAATTTAGTAATGTTAACTAAACTCTCTTATTATAAAAGCTGTGTATTATAGACTTTGATTAACATAAATATGTACAACGAAAAATATAATTCGTCAACGGAAAGGCAAAATTACTGAAGCGCCAAAACTGCATTCTTGGGAAATTAATTTTATACGAATTTTTTTTAAATTTTTTTTTTATAATTGTAAAAAAAATTATAAATTTTAATAGTATAAAAATAAAACTTTGATATGGCATGCATCTCTCCTTTTTACATAAATCAAAAACTTTTGATTGACCTAGAAACTTTTTTGCTACTTTTGAAGCTAACTATTGACGAAGATCGATTGTACCATCCCATTCATTTCAAACGTATAATTAAAGTTTTTACTAAAATTATAATTTTATAATGTAACGCCATTATTAGCAAACGGTTGTCCGAATTCAGCAGGTATTGAATCGGTCTATTCCCGTCTAAGCATAAGCCCTTTCCTTCTCAATGGTGAGAAAAACATTTACAAACAAAAACCTCTTATAAACTTAATCACATTAGGCATAAAGCATTATTTTAATCTATGTTCCTCTTCACTCACTCACACGAAGCTTTCACGGGCTGTTGTAATACACACATTTACAAATTGAAATAAAGTTTGTTTTAGTTAGGCATTGGGTATGAATGAAAGCGAGAGGGAGGAATGATTGTTATCAAAACAACTCGGCGCCTTTGCCGCGCCATAAAATATGTATTACCGACATATTTTTATTTATTTAATAGCTGTTTGAAATTTAATTGTTTAACTTTTAGTGTGTATTTTTATTGGAGTCAATGCATTTTAATGTTTGGGTCTTTGCTAGCGGTATTGGTAGCAATAACTATTACGATTAAAGAGGTTCTAAAGGTTCATAACACGTTAGCGCATCTTATACACTTCTCTGCTTTACCTGCATTATGTAGTGATGGATAAGAAAATACAATACATGTCATCACTCCCTCTAACGGGTAATATAATAGATTGTCAATTGCAGATATAAATATCAGACGTCTTACAATATAAATCTTCCTGTGAACGCGGTGGCTTAAATCTCCAAAACGACGGGTGAATAAACTTATAATGACAAAACAGAATAAATGAAAAGTAATATTGTTTATAAGTTATTATTACTTACACAAATATTACTAACAAAATGGGTATCCTGTATAAGCTGAAGAGATTAGCAGCAAGAGGTTAAAGAAGTAAGTAGATAACTTCAGACACCTAGAAATGAAATCCTATACCAACATGCGTAGTAAACGTAGTTTATGTGATCAAATACATTTTATACGTAGTAGTGGCGGCTTATACAACAGTTCAACAAAGAATCAAAGTTACGTCCTCCGTAACAAAAGCAATGCGTTATAAACGTTGTTACAGCTTGTACCATTTTAGCATCGATCAAGTATAACCATCGATCAATTGATCGATGATTTTAGGGTTCTGTACGTAACACGAGACTTCGCTGTCTGTCCATTCATCCGAATGTTATACAAGATACAAGAGTTATACCTGGCTGTATATCTGAAAGGCTGGAACATAAAGAGCTAAAAATTTCAGTTTATGTAACTACATCAGTTGATGCTACATATACCTATATCGGTTGATGCTACAACAACAAATACTAATTATCATCATTTTTCAGCCCTTATCTCATATTTGATGATATCGTAATTCGATGATAATAAAGGGTCCCAACCCTTCGTGTTAAAGCCTAACTTCTACTTGGCCGATTTTTTATGTTCTTTCCTAACTCATCCGACTGACCATGAAAATACCCACCCTTAGTAAATATCTAGCTATCCGTGATCACAACCATTTCTAAAGGCTGGATTCACGTCAGATATCCTAAGAGCATCAATCTGTCTGATTGAAATAAAACAAGTAAACAAAACGCCACAGAGTAATAACATCCACCGAGTAATAAATCACAAATTATAATTCACGCGATCATAGACAGATGTCACTACTTGTTCGAAACACAAAACAACTTTAATACTAAAACCATTAGTTATTGTTTTAGGCAAACGACCCAGACAGCCAGACTGTTTTGACTGCTAGACTTATGTTATTGGGCTAGGTTCTGACCTAGTTATTTTATTACTTCGCTATACTTTTATAATGGCTTGTTTATTTTTATTGTCTGGAAAATGGAAAAGGTTAAAGGTTATGATTAAGCTGTAACTAAGTACGTCGGCGCAATGGATTTGTTACGCAAAAGTCTGGACTTTGAATCTCTGATTAGACAAAAAGATTTATTTTTGCAAAGTTTAAAGTATTTATATATTCGAAGTATGAAAACTTATGGCTCTCTCGCCATAAGTTTATTACACGTGTGATAAAAAACAGCACAATTTTTTGTTAGCTCGTAAAGGGTTTGCAGTCAGGCACGGGTTACCCCAGCAGCAGCAGGACTAGTATTTAGCCTACCACGCTGACTAAGAGAAATTAGGAGATACATAGGAGATGCACAGATTATATTTGTCGAAGTTACATTCTCATTTATAAAATATTTATCGATTTTTTACAAAAAAATAAAAAAAATCATATTTCCGAAACCAATGGCTACAAATGGTTAATTTTTTTTATATGATAGGTGAATAAATAATAATAAATAATAATAAATAAATATTCACGGACATTCCACACAATGTCCTCTGGTCCCAAGCTAAGCTTATATGCTTGTGTTATGGGTACCAGAATACGGATATACTACATAAACTACTTTTCTTTTGTAAATACATACTTATAATACATAGAAAACACCCAGACGCAGTACAAACATTTGTATAACGTTTATGGATATCACACAAATGATTGTCCCAAGCGGGAATCGAACCCGCGACCTCGTGATCGGCAGTCCATTACATAAACCACTCCACCACGAAGCCCGTCAAATACTTGAACTATAACCACCTTAGCGTTGGACCACCATTTACGCCACACGAGTATAAGATATATATTTTAGCTGACTCTAACACGACTTGAGAGAGGAAATGAGGTGGCGACGTTTGTGTACACTGATTCAGTCACCGCATTACATGCGTATATTTCTGGATATTACCTACTACGTTTTAATGTCGCCAGTATTATTCACTTGGCTGAAAAACAATACAATAATATAGGTAGGTATGTATAGTGTAAAACCGGACGCGAACAAAGTAAGTAGGTATATGTCGGACACGCGAAATAAACCCGATAGCGTCGCGCGGGTGGGTGACCGTCATAGGTAACGTGACGCGAGGGGGACACGCGCGAATGAGGCGCGGGGGCAAGGGGGGGGGGCATGTCGCGAGGCCGCCCTTGCTCGAAGGTGACGCGACAATTAACGCCCCGCGGTCATTCCACCGCGCGCTGGCGTCGTGTCAACGATTCTGATCATCTGCAGCGATAGGACGAGCGCACCGCGCCGCCATGCCGGCATTTCGCAAGGTTATCGCGTCACTACTACTTATAATCTATATTATATGAAAACAATAACAATTAGCAGTTGCTTACAATCTAGATGTGTAAGATGTAGACCTACATGTACCTACAATAAATACAGGAGTAAATGTTAAAATAGTCGGCCATAATTGGACAACGGTTTCCTTCTTGAAGGTACCACTTCTGAATGTAGGAAATCAGCAAACATGATTATTAGTTTGTCATACTAGTACATTGGTAGAGGATTCTGATAACTATAATATCTGTGTATAGTACCTAAGTAATAGAGTTTTGAAAATTAAATTTCTCGCATCAAAAGTTACGTTATCTGCTATAGAACCAGCAACTGCGCAGGCGCAGCAAAACCAGTCATTGAGACTATATGAGGGCCATTAATAATGGAGCCTATTAACGAACAGACATCTGGCGTACTATACTGTCTGCCTACCATACCTTTCCACTCCAATCTGACGTAGGTATGTATGCTTATAATCTGGACCAAGATAAATGATAGAAAAAAAGAAATCTGAGATGTCAAACCTAATTACAAGTGTCCGTTCTGAAAACTTTCAGACAATTTGTTTAGTATTGAGGGTACAAAGATGAACGATTTGAAATCGATCAGTCTAGACATGCCTTATAGGCTTTTCTCCAATCATACTACAACACCTGCGCCTTAGGATTTATATTATAGCTGCTAAAACATGAGTAAAATAAAATGAATACGCGAGTAAGTCTGATAATAATTGCAAACTTATATATAATCTACTCAAATTTATTGTTAATTAATAGCAAATGGGGTACTACACCACGTAGTACCCCATTTCCTGCCCAGGATTCCATAAACGCTAGCGTGAGACTAATATAAGTAGATCCTCTGTAAAAGACGGAAAACTCCAAAACCAAAGCGTCTTTCAGGATTAGAGGAGGTTTTGTGCCCAACAGCACAACGTTAATGGGTTAGGTAGAGACAAATTTACACGTTGTATAGAATACTAGCTGTAGCCCGCGACTTCGTGCGCGTGAAATGTAGAAAATTTTCCACCTTTTTCTAACATTTTCTTCGCTCCTATTGGTCGCAGCGTGATGTTATATAGCCATCCTCAATAAATTCAACACTGCAAGAATTTTTTAAATCGTACTAGTGGTGGTTCCTGAGATTAGCCCATTCAAGCAAACCAACTCTTCAGATTTTTTATATTGGTATAGAAGTATAGACAGAGGCATTTACAGACAGACAGAGGTTTATAATATTAGTATAGATGCGTTAGTGAAGCGAATTTCTTACTAATTCAAATAAAATTTTCCAAGATCAAAAGCCCTTGTAATTAGAGATTCATATACAAGTACATAATTACATTATACATATTTGTTTGTACATCCAAATACGAAGAACAATTAGTTACAGTACATAAACGGCGACCGCATCACATGATGCTTGGCTGATATTCAATATTTTTTATCAAGATGTTGGAGTACACTTTTTGCCACGTGATGTTTTTTTTTTCATAAAACGTAGGGCTATACAATAGACTAATAAGCCAATCTTCTCTACTAAGCACTGGTCTAATGCCTCACAGATATTAGGGCTCTGTGATTTCCCCATATATACAAATACCACCATCCCATCTCCTCCCAAGGTTGCTGTAAAAGTCAGCTAAGGGATATCGCGCAGAGATAACATCTTCTGTGAGAGAAGGAAAACTCGAAAATAAACATTGTGCCAACACGCCTAGTCAGCACAGCACAGTAGACCATAATCCCTCTCAAAGTGGGGAGGCCCGTGCCCAGCATTGGGACGTAAATGGTCTACTTATACTCATAAACGGCCCTATTATAAAGTGTCCAGGGTGTTTTCTAGGTGAAACACAGCCACCTAGTAACGGTTGGTAGACTAACCTTGAGAACAAGACTCATTGGTGCCAATTAACAACTAAACTTAGCTAAACAATGAGAATAAAAAAACTATTGGTGCATTTTGTTTGATCAGCTATTTAGTTGCGCACGTTTATATTTATTAAAGTCTTTAGTCTAAAATAAACAGTTGTTATAACAAGAAAGTTTGCTGAATTGTATTATCATTACTATCAAAATTCATTTTTTAGTTTAGTTTATTTGTATGTATAGAATTAGTACCATGATCACACTACGCAATGAGACTTGAGCAAATCTTGAAGATATACACAAAAACAACGGGAGCACTTCACTAAGAACAACCGAAGATCAGACCTTGTCTAGGAAACAATATTGCCTTTCGACGATAGATTAAGAATAATAATATCTGTTATGTACCAAACGATTAACTTATCATATTTTTGTCTGCGCACGGGCATCTCTAACTATTGATAACGTCACTATCGATGACGTCGAGAACTGACCGGTGCATCTGTCCTCGTGGCTCGTTGCGCGCGCGCGAAGCGGTTACCGAGCGCGAGTTAGTCGCAAAACACCTCTTGTTTGCAAGTTACGTCGCGATTTGAATGTGATTGAAGCGTTTTCCTTGCAATTGTTTCGCGAGTTAAAAATTGTCACTAGAATTAATTGTTGATAAAACTAATTATCCTTGTTGTGTGAATCGATAATTACCATTGAAACAAAACCTTGAAATGTCATTGCGAAGTTGAGTATTCGCCATTTGTATGACAAAAAAGTATTATAAAAACTAGTGAATTTTGTGTCTCCATACTTAATACTATTTAATGTAAATTGAACTGTTTGATAACTATAACTGTGATAGTATAATTGCATTAAGACGATTGGTGAAAGTTCACGGCTTAAGTCGCGCCAAATGTGGTCATTTTGAGGACTTAAAGAGTTCGTGTCTGCCTGCATAAAGTTAAGTATAGTTTGATTAGCATTCTGCGTTATTTTGGCCAATTTATCGTAGTTAGTTAATGAAGCTATAGCTAGGGCTTGACACAGTGAAGACATTGTTGAAGAACAAAACAAGGTAAGTTTGTACTATTGTAAATTTGTAACGCTGTGATATACAGTATATGTTCGTTCCTCTCGCGCCTGAGAGATATCACGCTTCCACTTAACCTATTATTAATTAAAACACCAGGTTGAACGCAACATATTTTGGTACCCAGAGCGTGGTTTAAACTCCGTTTCTCGAATGTTCCATGTTGAACAAACTATACCCTCATTATTTGTGAAAATTGATTTAATTAATTTAATTAATTTAATTTGATTAATTTAGTTGTTTGTTTGTTTAATCTAAATTGTTGGTATAGTTTTGAATAATTAATTTGAGCACTTGAATTGGCAATTAGATTTTAAAGGATTTGATAATTATTTGTGCTATTGCTAATCGTATTTGTCGTTGCTCAGGTTATTATTTAATATAAATTATTATTTAATTATTGTCTAATATTGAACAACGTTATAGTTAAATTGTGGCGTTGTGCGTTTGTATAATACAACATTTATTTTATACGTTTGTTTGTTTTGTTGGTTACCTTAAAATAAATAATTTAAGTCTTAAATTAATTGCACATTGGCAAGGAATTGTTTTGTTTGTTTGATTTAAAATATTTAAGATTTGATATTTGATTAGAGTAATAGCGGCTTGTCTCATTGAAAGATATTTTGTTTTTCGCTATTGTAATATTGTTTGTTTGTGAAAGATATTTGTTTTTTTTTGTTATTATAAGATTGTTTGTTTCGTGCCGTTTGTGATTTGAAGATGTCTACCGCCGCGTATAATGTTGTCCGCGAGACATATTCCGGGATTGCGACTCATTTGAGATGGTTCACGTCAGCTGCCGCCTTGGTGAAAAGGGAGAACCGAATCGAGGCATTGTTGGACAGGCATGAGAAATGCCCTACACGACTTCAGGAGGTGGAGGCGCTTTACCGGCGCTTCATCTTGCATCTGGATGATGTGCCCCTGGAGTCATTCCCCCAGGAGCGACGGGACCAAGTCCACGAGGACTACGTCCAAATTATGGACCTTGCCGACGACATCGCCCAGAGCGCGCGGGAGATTTTAGCCTCGCGCGCCGGAGTACCGGCTCACCGGGCCCCCTTGAAGACTCCCGTGGGCCTTTTGACCAGGTTACCCAACTTGGATCTTCCACGTTTTGATGGTCGACTAGACATGTGGATGGGATTCATTGGTTTGTTTGAGAGCCTTGTGGACTCGAGGGACGATTTGGGTCCGTCTCAGAAACTGGCCTATTTACTCTCCGTGCTTGATGGAGAGGCGAGGGGCTTAGTACAGCACCTCCCAATATGTGACGGGAGCTATGGGATCGCGCGGGCGTTGCTCACCAAGCGCTATCACAACCAGCGCTGTCTGGCAGATACCCACGTTGACCAGATCTTGAACCTTCCCGTCGTGAGCAATGCTGCCCAGTTGAGGACCGAGCTGCTGAACCCCCTCCTAATAGCCACCAATTCGCTCAACCGCTTAGGACTGCCGGTTGCCAAGTGGTCTTACCTACTGGTGCGTATCGTACTCAAGCGATTGCCGGTGTCTTTGAGGGCACGTTTTGAACAGGGGCACACTAGGGATGAGGCATCTGCTCTCCCTACCTTTGACCAGCTCCTGACGTTCCTGGAGGACGAGTGTCGCATGGGTGACGTCATGGTCGCCGACACGCCGGTGGAAGCATCACGTCCCAGACCCACCAACCAACGGCGCAATGCCCAACCTGCACCAAGAGGAGGTACGGCCGCCCGCTTCGCTGTCGCTCAAGCTGCGCCACCGGACTGCCGGTTTTGCAAGTCGCAGGGACACCAAACGGTGCGGTGCCCAGACTTCGCGGTCCTGCACGTGGCCGCTCGTAGGCGGATTGCCCAGGCCCGCGGCTGGTGTTTCTCTTGCCTAGGGGACCATTACCAGCGCGCCTGCCCCGACACTCACCCGTGTCCTATTTGCGGAGGGCACCATTTGAAAATCCTGTGCGCCAACGCGAATGGCCGTCGCGACCACGCGGGGTCGCCTTCGGGCGGGTATGCCAGTGGACACCGGGACCAGTCCCGCAACTTGGAGTCCGGCTCATCACCCCCACGCCGCGCAAACTGCGCTGCCGTTGATCGCCGAGTTGGTTCGGCGCGCAGCCCCACGGGCGGGTATGAAAGCGGGCCCCGGGTTCAATCCCGCACCTTTGTGTCCCGCTCGCCCTCCCCGCTTCCACGTGATCAAGCGAGATCACCTCCGGTAGTGTACCACGATTACCGTGACGCGCGTCCGGTACCACTACCGTCCCCCCCTCTGGCGGAACGTCCCCGTTTGGAGACGCGCAACCCTCGGTACGGACGCTCCAGGCGCTACGAACCGCCGTCTATGGCTCGTGGCAGTCGTCACCGAGAGGAGGCCGAGTTTAGGCACTACCCGCACTTTGATTTGCCGTCTCGGGACAACGGCGCTCAGTCGCCGCCACGCCAACATTAGGATGTTGGCGTCTGCCCCCGCTATGCACCGCCCCCTTTTGAGACCGTCCTCTTGCCTACGGCCCATGTCAGGGTCTGGGGACGGACGGGCGCCTCGGTTGTAGTCCGAGCGATATTGGACACAGGCTCACAGGGGTGCATAGCCTCGTCTTGGTTGGTAGGGCAGACTGGCCAGACTATTGAAAAATATTCAGATGTAATAAGGGGTGTCGGAAACGCCCCCGTGGCCACGGTAGAGGGCCGCGTTTGGTTTGAGTTCTCCCCCTCAAATTCTCCACGTCCGACGTTGGAATCGTCGGCCATTGTGATGGAGAATATCTTGGGCAATCACCCGCAAGTTCGTTTGTCTGCGGATGCGGTAAAATTGACCGCGGATTTGAATTTGGCTGACCCTAAATTTGACCTGCCTGGCACGGTCGATTTGTTGCTTGGTGCCGATGTTTTGGGTAAAATATTACTCGGCAAGGATCGTGTTTTGCAGCCAGGTGGCTTGGTAGCCCTCCGGACCATATTTGGGTTCGCACTGATGGGGCCTGTATTGAGGACTCCCCCCCCCTGCCGAACTTGGAACGGCCTTGATGGTGGGGTCCGCCCTTTCTGACGCCGTGCAGAGATTCTGGGAAGTGGAGGAGCCACCACAAGCTCCCCGCTCTGATCCGGAGCATGAAGAGTGTGAGCAGTTCTACAAGACCAACACCAGTTATCTCCGTTCTGGCCGGATCATGACAAGATTGCCATTTCTCGCCGTACGTCCGCCACTTGGCGTCTCGCGGCCTATTGCAGAGAAGCGTTTGTTGGCGATGGAACGCCGTATGAGCAGGGACCCACTACTCAAGGAGAAGTATATTGACTTCATGCGGGAGTATGAGGATTTGGGACACATGTCTGTGTCAAAATTGGATTGGCGTTCGACGGAGCACTTCTTTCTTCCGCATCATGCTGTAATAAAACCATCCAGTGGTAAGCTACGCACAGTATTTGATGGTTCTGCGCAGACTACTTCAGGAGTGTCATTGAACCAGTGTCTGCATCCTGGTCCCAAATTGCTGAAGGACCTTTGTGACGTCATCACGCGGTTTCGACGTCATCAATTTGTTTTTGTGGCTGACATCAAGATGATGTTCAGGCAAACGGTAATTCACCCGGATGATCGCCGATACCAGCTGATATTGTGGCGAGAAAACCAGCAAGATCCCATGCTTGTCTACGAGCTCAACACGAACACATACGGGCTGAGGTCTAGCCCCTTTTTGGCTATACGTTCGCTTTGGGAGCTCGCGGATCGAGAGCGTATGTCGTTTCCTCGCGCAGCCGCCATTTTGAAGGAGGACCTATATGTTGACGATGTGTGCACTGGCGCGGCCACGGAGAGAGAGGCCCTGCTCTTGCGTGACGAGTTGATTGGCATTCTAGCCTCCGCAGGATATGAGTTGCGTAAATGGATCTCCAACTTACCTGCGCTCTTGGACGGGCTACCGGATGACCACCAGCAGGATCCTCACCTATTTGAGAACCGTGACAACCCTACCATGATGTCAGTGCTTGGAATCCAGTACAGACCAGTCCAGGACATCTTTACATTTAATGTCAATTTGGATTCGCATCACACTTGGACGAAACGACTGGTTCTGTCGACTGTCGCGAGAACCTTTGATCCCAATGGCTGGATATGCCCGGTCATATTCTGGGCCAAATGCTTCCTGCAGAGACTTTGGACTGCAGGTCTTGGATGGGACGAGCCACTTCGCGAAGCTGTTTTGAAGGACTGGCTCCTATTTGCTTCCTCATTGCCTGCCATCAATAGGATATCGTTACCCCGTGCTCTGCTTCCGCCAGGGAAGCACACCGCGTCCCTTCATGGTTTCTCGGACGCTTCGGAACGTGGGTACGCAGCAGCCGTATACTTGCGCACCGTGACCACAGATGGTCAGGTGAAAGTGTTGTTGGTCATGGCGAAGAGCAAGGTCGCGCCTCTTCGAACTGCCTTGACAATCCCTAAGTTAGAGTTGTCAGGGGCGGCCCTTCTTGTTCGCCTTTTGAATCACGTCATGTCTACCTTGTGCACGTCAATTGACATTTCCACGATATATGCATGGACTGACAGTCAAATTGTGCTATGTTGGCTGAAGACGTCAGTTCACACCTTAGAGGTGTTTGTAGCAAATCGTGTCTCTCAGATACAGAAATGGAGTGCCCCGTTTTGCTGAGGTCCGGGTGGACGGTTCAATTTTGAAGAGAGCTGTATCAACCTTGTCGCGACTGCCAGTGAATTAGCGGCCAGGTAGTCCTGGCCGAGGCGGGTAGATGTTATGTACCAAACGATTAACTTATCATATTTTTGTCTGCGCACGGGCATCTCTAACTATTGATAACGTCACTATCGATGACGTCGAGAACTGACCGGTGCATCTGTCCTCGTGGCTCGTTGCGCGCGCGCGAAGCGGTTACCGAGCGCGAGTTAGTCGCAAAACACCTCTTGTTTGCAAGTTACGTCGCGATTTGAATGTGATTGAAGCGTTTTCCTTGCAATTGTTTCGCGAGTTAAAAATTGTCACTAGAATTAATTGTTGATAAAACTAATTATCCTTGTTGTGTGAATCGATAATTACCATTGAAACAAAACCTTGAAATGTCATTGCGAAGTTGAGTATTCGCCATTTGTATGACAAAAAAGTATTATAAAAACTAGTGAATTTTGTGTCTCCATACTTAATACTATTTAATGTAAATTGAACTGTTTGATAACTATAACTGTGATAGTATAATTGCATTAAGACGATTGGTGAAAGTTCACGGCTTAAGTCGCGCCAAATGTGGTCATTTTGAGGACTTAAAGAGTTCGTGTCTGCCTGCATAAAGTTAAGTATAGTTTGATTAGCATTCTGCGTTATTTTGGCCAATTTATCGTAGTTAGTTAATGAAGCTATAGCTAGGGCTTGACACAGTGAAGACATTGTTGAAGAACAAAACAAGGTAAGTTTGTACTATTGTAAATTTGTAACGCTGTGATATACAGTATATGTTCGTTCCTCTCGCGCCTGAGAGATATCACGCTTCCACTTAACCTATTATTAATTAAAACACCAGGTTGAACGCAACAATATCTTTGCTGATATGTCCACTAAAATCTAAGGATCTTTAAAAATACAAGTTGATACATATATCAAGTTAAAGTTCAAAACATAAATTTCAAGAAAACGTATTTCAATAGGCATTTATTAAAACCATTTATTAGTCTTATCTGAAAGCAAAATGTTGAGAAAGAAATATTATCGTCCTAGGTAAAGATTTTTACCTAATCTGAAAACGGTTAAGGTATTACTTACGTTCAGTTTCATAAAGTATGAAAGTTAATAAAGTCTTCTTCTACTAGTTGTTAAGTTACTATTTTGTCAAATTCAGCAAATAAGATACAATTTTTGACATCGCTACATACCTTTAATAAGTACATACTTAGTTTATGACATACGTAAGGCACATAGCATCGTGAGCAGGCTTCAAAAACTATTCTCGTAGACAGTTGTGATCTATTTATACTTCTGTAAAGCATGTGATAACTACACGGTGTTCTCTACCAGCCTTCAGAGACGATTACGAGGGAAAATGGCTACTATTCCAAGTTAGAGTAGTGTTTCTCTGGTGAATCTTAAATTATCCACTAACAAAAATATGAAAAAGACTTATGGTCTTATGTATAATGACTTATCGGAGGTTTAAACAATAAAATAATCGCAGAGATAATAAACATTTTAGCGTAAAAAGACTATTATGAATAACAATTTTGATTCCCGGTCAGGACAATCATTTGTGTGATGTTTATACTTGACATACAAATGTTTGTTCTGCGTCTGGGTGTTTTCTATGTATTATAAGTATGTATTTACAAAAGAAAAGTAGTATATGTAGTATATCCGTATTCTGGTACCCATAACACTAGCATAGAAATATAGCTTACTTTAGGACCAGAGGACGTTGTGTGAAATGTCCAAAACATTTATTTTATTATTTATTTATTATTGACAATTTTAGCGATCCGATTTTTGTGAACTTTTAAACCTCCGAAAAGTCATCATGAATAAGACCATTATAGTTTAAGTCCGTCCGTCTAAGTGGAAAGTTTTCAAATTCATAATTACATATTTAAAAATTCCCGAGCCAAAATAACACAATGCAGGGCTTTACGTTAACCTTATCTTAAAATAACTGCAATAGAAACCTATTTTGTTAAATTCATTGTGAACAAAAATAAACGGTGATATTAAATATTCTTAACAATATTGCCAGCTTGAACATAACCACGTTTGCTATTAAATTCGCCTTTGGAAAGTCAAATTTCATCAAAAGTAATCGATTTTAGTATCATTTAAGTAAGTGCAGATTGTACCGGTGCCGGTGTAAGTAATCAATGAGGAGACGGGAGACCGCAGGTGGCAGACTCCCATCGATCTAAAAATACGATAATACAGTATTCGCGTTGAGTACACTGAGTTTATAGATGGTTGTTGCACGTTAAAGAGAGATAGCGTATTTGACTTTATGATCTGTTGGCTAAAATCGTTATCTTGGCAGCTTTTCAGATAAATGTACCTCATGTATTCCATATTTGGCAATAGGCAAACTACTTATAATGGTGTAGTATATCAGGAGGTTTGATAGAAAACCAATTCATATCGAAAATATTTAAAGTGTTCAAAAATACAGTAACCAGTTTTCTTTTTAAATTATCTCTCTAGTGTCATTTAAAACATATTATAACATAATAATAATATGTTATTGTTTTAAAATGCAATTTATTTATATAACTATCATTAAAATAACTTTGTTCCTAAAGTAAGTTATTAATTTTGCAAATGACTTGCTATGCTCGCTATCACCGCTTGCGGTGATCACTTTTTCCACCACAATTTGATTTATTAAGTAAAAGCACAGCAAGTAAATTGCAAAATTAATAAATTACTTTAGTAATGAAAGTCGCGTCATTATTTTCAGTCCAATTGTATTCTGTAAAGAAGACTAGGTGGCTGGTCGAGATTGTTACAAAAAGTTCTCGATAGATATGGCGTTGTACGTCAAAATGCGATGTAAACTCAATCGAGTGACGATTGTGGTGGTCTAATTGGTTACTGTTAGCACGACCGCAATAAGCTCAGTTGACAGAGCTACAGAACGGTATAACTTTGTTACTTAAAAATAAAGAAGTAATTTCTTCTGCCCTAAAATCGCTATCTCCCGCACTGTGTTATATCTCAACTCAAACCTACGCAACTGCAAAAATACCCGCGGCCCGTTTCGCTGACGAGCACCGATAACGGTCCCTCGCGCCTACACAGTACCTATATCATCCTCTTTATACGTATACCGCCTTTCATTAGACCACTCGGTTCGCAAGCCTTTGAACTGCCACCCACCACACGCTGTAACCAAGTCAGCTGGAAAAATATTGTGCGTAACAAAAACTGTGAACGCAGCTCACTGATCGCAAGTTTCTCTCCCAGTGAAAGCGTTGTTTGTACAAATTATATGAAGAAATGTATGAAACTGACTCTGAGTAACAATAATATTAGTATAAATTATGAGTCATTCAGAATAACGTCACCTACTTCAAAACAAATACTTAAGTACAATGCGATGTTTACGTATATTTTCATAAGTCAGAATTCTGTTGGTATTCTGAGAGTCGCAAATCAATGTTATAAAAAAACTTTTATCAGAAATTAAGTAAATATTATATTCAGTGTGTGTATTATTATAATTATGAATTTACTGCCAGATTGCAAGATAAGTAATTATCTATACACAAAATCCATGTAGCTATTTATGTTCAACCCCGAGACAAATAAATATAATATTGACTAAGCACAATCCTCTCGCAATCAGTAATAAGTATAAAAGTTTATACTTCGCCTCAATATCAGATAGTGGGTTATATATATCCCGAGCAGCGACTGCAAAAGGCGAGCTCATAAAAAGCGCGGCACGCTTGATTACAAAGCCGCGCCGGGTTTATGGGCGCGCATCTCGCGTGTCAGACTGCCGCCGGTTCGCCGCTCGACGACGCGAGGGTAGTTTTTCAGTCGCCGAGCGATCTCCCGCCACATAAATAAGTGATCACGGAGCCTCCCCCTGGACACCCACCACCTACCGGTGACGGTATACCCCCTCGCTCGTAAACTAAGCGCAGATAGCGAGAGGACTTAATGGCTGATCGGATTTTGATTAGCGTGGGCCGGCGACGCAACCCCGCATCCGAAGCCGAATTTGAATAGATAAGTGGGCACCCGAGGACCGATGCTCGCGACCGTAATTTACATACTTACTGGCTTTCACCGAACATATAGGGTGCCAAGTTATGGACGCAAAAACGATAAAGTTGAAATAGAGCTTCGGTCATCGGTTCGGTCGAGTTCGGTGCTTTTTTACAGAGCTCTGTTTGTTATCGCTGCGGCAGGCGGTGAGCACCGACCGGCATCGGACTCGGTCGTTTTTTATTACATTTAATCATAGCGAGGCGCAGGAGCGACGCAAACAACACGTGTTTTCTTATCTCTTAAAGATTTTCTGACGTAGTTAAGAGGAAATAACTCCGCGGCGTAACAGGCTACATCGTGCCACTCGTGACACATTATGTCCCTGCGTTTGAAAGAGAACTGTGAAAATATGACCTTTAAGTAAGGAAACAACGTATTTTTTCCTATAAATTAAATGTATATTTTGATTTTACTGATCTCTTGATATCGAAGTTTGAAATGTACAGCTCTTGGATCATTAGCTAACAATCATGCAACGCGAATTTCAGTAACAGCTTGATGCTTCTAATTTTGTTGTCTAATGTAAATATTGTAAAATTTCATTAGACTTACATAATCACTATAATCAAAATATTAATACAACCTGTGAATACACCCTGTGAACATAAAGTGAAAGATATAATATTACAAATAAAATACAGTTTTAAATTTAGTTTATAAGTAATTATGTTAGTAGGAATAATAATACCAAATACAAAACTTTAACAATACTTTTGGTTTGCGCTGATAAGCAATGTGTGAGCGCAACAAGAAAATAATTTGACGAATTTTATCATTCCTAACGTCCCCTTTTTAACTTGGACCACAGTTTTTCAGACCTAGTACCGTTTAGTTGTTGAAGAATGTCGGAAACTTTTGAACATTCCACATCGCGTGTACTACATACAGGTAGGTTCACTCGTCACGAGATCCGCCCGTGGTTGCCGCGAGTCGCGGTTCGATAAGGTGAGCGGTTACCCGGGAGGTCGCGAAAGGCGGCCCCCCTTCTCCCACATCTTGTCCGCCCCAGGCTGGTCGCGTTTGTTTAGTTTGGCAGGTAAAGCACAACAGAGGGGCCGGAACGTGTCACGTGGGAGTGATCGTCGCCTGACGTATCGGTCCACGTCACGAATAATTGAACTTAGAAGGAAAGAAAACACGCGAGCGTTCTACTTGGAGTTGTTTATTGTATAGCCTGCGGCGAGGAAAATATTGTTACGTGTTGTCACGTTTCAATAGACAATACTAGTGAGACATCTGTAGCTGCGACTGACGGCAGCATAGTCACTACTTATATCTAATTTTAGCAACCTGGATGCATGTAATCAAGTTTCATTTTGTACATTTATTTACAGAAAATGTAGCAATCATCTAAAAAAACTATTTTATGACAAAGAACCGATTTTTGAAGTGCTGATTTATATAAGATAGCTCTTTTACTAGCTAGTGCAAGTAGATAAATAATATTATAATTATAGATACATAATTATGTATGAAATACACAGCGGAATGAATTGGAGACAGTTTTCAACTGCGGATTCGGATCAAAATTTAATTGCAGTAATTCACAATTTTCAATATTATTTTCTTTTTCAACTGCGGATTCGGATCAAAATTTAACTGCAGTAATTCACAATTTTCAATATTATTTTCTTTTAGCCATGTGATAAAAACCTATATTTAATGAAACTGTGTCAACCCTGTTATACACAAGTACAAGTACAGCTATGTAGAGCCCGGCTGCGCTGTTTAAAAGGCCATCAAAGAGCCGTCGCGTAAAACGACTCTCATTTTACATTCGGCTAGGAGCGAGCTTTATGGCAGGCCGGCCAGGAACTGCGCGTAATGAGGAAGCCGAGCACCTACTACAAGCACGACCGTGCCCTACCCGGGTGTAATGTGACAATCGATATTTGTTTACAACTTGTTACACTTCGGACATTTTAACACAAAACAACTTCTAAAAATCCACATAAATAATTCACAATCAGCAGATCTAGGTGTAGACGTTTTTTTTATATAATTTGATATCTTACTATCGAGGGCTCGTCTTTTGGGGATAAATTAAGAATAAAAGTGTCACCACCCCTTTTCCTTCGTAGGCTACTGAAAAAGCCACCTAAATCCTCTGTAAGAAAGGGCAAAGTCGAAATTAAACACTGTGCCAAAACGCCTGGTCAGCGCCGCACAGTAGACCTTAATCTCTTCCAAAGTGGAGGAGGTCTGTGCCCAATGGGACCCTAATGGGCTGAAGATAGGAAATATAAATACCATAACATATCTAAGTACACTAAATATTTGCTATTAAAATAAATACTGAACACCTTTCCTAGTAGTCAAAGCCGCTCTACAAAAGTCCGTTTTGATTCGATGATAATGATTATGTCGATACATAAATATGTATGTGTTGAGACATTATTTCGATCGTTTTAGCTCACTCGACCGACTTAATTAGGCCCCTTGGCTCGCTTGTTCGAGTCCGCGATCGTTTTGTACACAAATAATCGGCAGATTATTCAAATTGATATGCATTGCATATGCGAATGTTACGATGAGAGTACATATTTTTAATATATTCTTAAGCTTTATGTTAAGTGGCATCGACATGATGATTATATAACTTGTGTGATTACTTATGTGTGAGTATATTTGTGAACTGTGGTAGTTCTTTAATAGAATTACTTTCATAGATACATAAATTAATAGATATACATATTCGAAAGAAGCTAGCAAAAGCATCTTAACAACATAGCATAGAATAGACAATAAATAAATAAATAAAGTTTATTAAACAACAATCATAAATTTTACAATATTTTTACAAACATTATGTCGTCAGAAACAAGTAAGTAATCTATATCTATATAAGTAATCTAAATAGTATATGTTTTGTAGAGTAACCGAGTGATACTGTGACTACTGCTTAACGCGTTCAATGCTGAATAATTTGCGAATTTATAGCCAATGCTACTAAAAGAGCCATTCGCCCAGTGCTGAAAACGCGTATGTGCGTTCAAAAAATTTTTCGCGTAGTGCTAAGAACGCTTATATGCATTCATAGAAAACTCGCGTAGTGCGGCTGGACGCTATAGCGCGTTGTCTTTTACCTTCCCGCAGTGCGGCCGACGCTTATGTGCGTTCGGTAACTTTCGAGTTTTATGACTGTCATATAACAATTACGGGTCATATAAAGGTGTTGGATGGATAAAGGTGCTTCCACATTAGTGTTTATTTGTAAGAGATTTTGTGAAGTTTACGCCATAATATATCTTCGTTCGGTTTTGTTAAAATAGTAAGTTATACCTTAATAAAACAGTAATAGTAAAGGTACCTTCTCCCGAAAGCCCTTTTATTCTTAATTTTTTTTAATTTACGACTTTTCGCCCGCCTCGTAATAGACACCATTTATAAATAGACTAAAACTACCTATTATTTTAGTTAAAAGAGCGAGTCATAATAAAATTATTTCAATAATCTATTATACTAAATTAGATTATTGTTGTCATTCCTGAGATTAGCGCGTATAAACAAACAAATTGGTATTTATGTAAAGTTACTATTGTCATATACTGTATTCCATGACAGGTAAACCAATAATACTGTACCTATTATTTATTCTATTGATTAGCTAAGCTGTATCATAAAGCTGGCACCCGACATATTTGAAGTCACTCAAAGATGAAAGACA
This sequence comes from Orgyia antiqua, assembly GCA_916999025.1. NCBI lineage: Eukaryota > Metazoa > Arthropoda > Insecta > Lepidoptera > Erebidae > Orgyia > Orgyia antiqua. The sequence goes on from OU779870.1 coordinate 19,738,199, forward strand.
CAAAATTCGTGCTGTGAGCTGCAACAGTACACAAACATGGATTGAAGACGGACGGTGTTAGCTAAAAGCTCCATGTTCATAAACTAGTCACTACCACCACTAGTTGAGAAGAGATTATTAGGGTTGGCAAAAGTTATCATATTTCATAACCTTAAACTGTCTTATTACAACAAATAGACTTAATCTACGAATTTTTCTTATTATCTATTGATGAAAACAATCAATATAATAGTTAAATAATAGGTATGCCCAAACACTCATATTCCTCGAGTAATTGGCACAGCATATTAGGCACAGCTTTGCCAAGTAAGATGTGTGTGTTCTGCGAGAAAAATAAATTCTAAAGTCTTATTTATCTAAAGATTTACGTTCTTATTCATAATGACTTACCGAAGGTTTAAACGGAGATTTTATCGGAGATATAATAAACGTTTTAGCGTAAAAAGACTATTATGAATAACAAGTTATGAAAATTTTCACGAACCGATTTTAGCGAACTTTTAAACCTCCGATAAGTTATTATGAATAAGGCCATTAGCGTATAAGCTTAATGAAACATTTTTCATTACTGTTTTTGTTTTATTAGTAGCAATGATGAAAACCAGATACAATTTCAATCAGCAGTTTCGTAGTTGAAACATCATTGCCTACACAAATTGAACGTACTCGGTGATTATTAGCACACATTACATAAAAACCAACTAATGTGTGGCCGTCAGAAGTTTCTTAAGTAGTTTACCGATCAGTAAAGCGTGCATTATGCGACAGGCATACCGTATGACGCAACTACTGCACTAGCGATCCTTTATTATCAGCTGCAGCCGAGTTGTGACAACCCTAATGCGATAAGCAGTTAGGGATGCCACTTATAAAGAACTACTACTTTCACTCTAACTTAGCTAATGCTCGCGGTTTTTTAACCGCGTTTAAAGTTACTGCCCCGCTCTTTGACTCTAAGCGTGATGTTAGCCTATGCGTTATACTATATATATATAACTATAAAACTGTAAAGTTTCAATAAAACTTATTCAGAATATTCTTTGCGTGAAAGAGCAATAATAATTAAACTTTACTATGCTCTACCATATCAACTATAGTTGCGCTATGAAATTGAATGACCTAATTATTGAGAAAATTATGTGCTTATCCAAACATTTTTTTCCCTACCACCTATGTTTCATACTAGGCCGTTCGTGTAATTTTCGAAAAAAAGGGAACAAATTTGTACTGGTATACGAGTATAAGGAGGTACTACAATTAAAATTAAAACGATGTACGAGTAATTAATAATCGAATATTACAATACTATAGAAATCTTCGATGTTTTATCGATCAACGCTAACTGGCTGGGACAATCATTAGTATCGCAGAATGTTAGTAGGTACTCTCACTTATTACTCAATCAACATTTTGTTATCTCGGCTAAGCTAAGTGACATCCCTAATGCACACACATTAGGGCTGTTGACCAAATTTGTATTACATTAGACAACCTTTCAAAAGTTTTGAACCCTTATAAATACAAACGCGTGTTTTTTCAAGTTTGTAAAATAGTGGATGTTTTTCTTTGATTTCGAGTACATTTTTAGTGTCGAATTATTTATTATGCCATCTAAACACTAGACTAGTGAAGTATTGCACACAAAAATTTGTGAGACAACTCCTCCATGAATATTCCTTAATTTTTTTGTTATTTTGATAAGCTACAAATGAACTTACTAAATGGATTCTTAGTTTGAAAAGTTAAACAGACTACATGAATTCTTATTTTAAAATTTTGAAACTGGCTCTGAAAAGTAAAAAAAAGACCCATTGAATAAATTCTCAAAACTATGTTTAATTATTATCTGATGATCTTAAGGATTATTATCTGTGTAGTTAGTTTTCGATACACCCAATATTTATCAAGATGCTCAGTCATCTGCAGTAGGACGTCGTTTAATTAGTACGTATGCTTGTGAGACGAAGTTGCATAAGCTTGACAGTGCAGATTGTTCAGACAATTTAGTAGTTCGCACTCCAGGTGCAGTGTGTCAAAAAGTTGTCGATAGTCTGCGAGTAACATTCGTGTGGTAAGCTTAAGTCTTGACTGTTTGACTCCCAATTAATTGGTCTTCATACGTCCACACTCGTATCTTGCAAAAAACCACGGGTGCTCTAAAAATTCTCTGACTTTTTGACGGTTTTGATTTTATTTTGATTGTGCTAATTAATATAGTCAATAATGTGCACTCCATTAGCTTAATCATATCATATTATCACGTTATATTGTACACTTAGTTTGCATTAAACGTTTGAGTTTCAGATACAAAACATTAATAAATAATAAATATTTATGGACATTTCACACAACGTCCTCTGGTCCAAAGCTAAGCTTATTATGCTTGTGTTATGGGTACCAGAATACGGATAGAATACCTAAACTACTTTTCTTTTGTAATAGGTACATACTTATTATACATAGTAAACACCCAGACGCAGAACAAACATTTGTATGATATTTATAAACATCACACAAATGAATATCCGAGGCGGGAATCGAACCCGCGACCTCGTGAACGGCAGTCCGTTATATAAACCACTAGACCACGAAGCCCGTCATTCACGCGAATATTGAAAATAATTATGATGACTTGTTGAGATATAAGGCCCATAGCACACGGCGTATTTTAAACGCGCGTTTCAGGAACGCGCGTCTTCGGCGCCGTAAACGCTGATTGTTGCGTTTGCATTGATAATAGAAACGCGCGCATGAAGCGCGTATACGCGCATTTGAAGCGAAACAAACGCGCGTACTAAGGAGCGGGGTACGGGCAGAGGGGGGCTGGGATCAGGGTTGCCAACTCTACGTCTTTTTACGTAGATCTACGTATTTTAAGCCTTTCCTGCAAACCTACGAACTTTAGTCCCAGAATCTACGTATTTTCTATCAAAATTGTTCAAATTTGCAAAATAGACTGAATGGGCATAATTTCCTTTACTTTCGCTAAAAAAAGTTAATAAATGTTCCGTTTCATACTAACACACACTCGCCTCGCCACTCAACACGTCGCGCCATTCATTTTAAAAACAAAGTGTCCATTCTATAGAACTGTGACTCATGTCACATGAGTCATGTGACTGTGTAAAACGTCTTGCCGTAAAAGTGAATCTTAAGGGCCTACATCAATATCATCGCCGACACGTACATATTACACAGCCAGTAGGCACAGAAAATGAAGAATTAGGGATACTTTTCCTATTTACTCAAAATCTACTAAATATATTTTAATTCTGATCCACGTGTTTCTATAAATAATAGTTACCTATGTTTTTAAAGTTATTTCATTAGTTAATACGCGATAATAGACCGACAAATGAAAAAAATAAAAAATTTGAGGTTGTTTCGCCAAGATTTTCTATCGAGAAAACTTTTTTCAATCGCGTTTCTGAGTTCATGCGATCCTAGACCATATATTGAAAAAACATATACTTAAAAATTTGAGCTCTAGCCATTCAATCTAAAGAAACAATGAAAACTTCGTACATAGAAAAATGCACGAAGCTATTTTGGTATCCTCTTAACCTAAAAAAAATATTTCAAACTAAGACTTCGAAGGAGTTGTTTAATTTCGATATTTTTCAACTTCCTGCTCAATTTAATTAAATTCAATTATGGAAATAAGCAGTGACAGTGAGGAAGAGCAGAATGTGACTCTTACTAAAAAAAGAAAGCTACATTGAAAATGATAATAAAAAAGGAAGATATATGATAAGTTCGTAGGTTTGCAGGAAAGGCTTAAAATACGTACTTAGATCTACGTAAAAAGACGTAGAGTTGGCAACCCTGGATCGAAACGCAAAAGCTACGCGTGACTACAGCGCGTCTGTACAGCTGTACCTGCGCGTATACGCGCAGTAGAAGCGCGTTTTACAATCGCCCCGTGTGCTTAGGTTACAAGGTTGCGATCAAATCTCGTTTAAACCACGTATACGCGCGTCGTCTGCGCGTTTAAAATACGCCGTGTGCTATGGGTCTAATAATGGCAATGATAAATACTTTTCAGACACATGAAGAGTTCACATGATAAATTATAAATAAATATTCACGGACATTTCACACATCGTCCTGTGGTCCAAAGCTAAGCTTATATGCTTGTGTTATGAGTACCAGAATACGGATAGAATACATATACTACTTTTATAATTAATAATTATTAATTAATACATAATAAAATTGATTCACATAGACAGATACATTCCACTCTCTAGTTTTCCCCTTGGTGTTATCTCGAAAACCAGACGTATTTTTCGACTTACGCAACAGAATTTACGCTTAAGCGAACTGAGGTCCAAGCACTAACGTTACTCACACCCATGCAATTTGTATGAGCCAACCGTCCAGTACAATTAGAACTACCACACCCCTACGTATCGGATATATTTAGACGAGTGAGGGGTGGATTCTGGCAGTGGTCAGAGCTCTTGAAGTGACAAACTATGGTATAGTGCGGTATCGGTCGCTGACTAGTATAACTTGAGCTTCGTAGTTGTATGCACGATGTTAATGTGCATGTTTCAAAGCATTTGTGTTGGTATGGTAAGGGCTCAGCGTTGTTTGGACGTTGGGTAGTACATTACGGTAGGTATGTCGAGGCGAATGGCTAGCGGGCGCGCGTGTGGGTGAGACGTTTACGGTCGGTTCGCTGGTCGACGACGCTAATGTGACTATGACTTTACTAACGATACTAAGGACATTCTAAAATATTTTATTTTTTGTTAATTCTAAGTTTCTACCAACCAAGGGATTATTCTACAAGGAAATAGTTTTATACACAATTGTTTAATTAGTGTTCGCTAATAACATTCTTCAGGTAACTATCTAGTTTTTAAAAAAATGATAGCGCTCTCCTTGCGAGGGCTTGGCTATTTCTCACATTTGGGACGTATATTACCATTAGGATGATCACATATTATATCTAGAAAGCTTATCTCGATTGAACAATAGACGACTCTACATTGCACTTGCTTTCACATTACAGTATTCTCTTTGTTGCTGATTGATCTGCTGTCATTAGGGTATTTTCATACTTCTTATATCCTACATGTAAAATAAAATAGATTTTGTTTTAGGAATATCCTAGTGAACTAGCAAGCACACTCATCGATTACGCGGGCGCAATGCCGCGCTGCGAACGAGACGAAGCCGCGGTCGGCCCCTCGCGTCGCGCCAATTAATTACGGTGGCCATCTTAGCCCCCGGGGCCGGCTTGCCACCCCCTTGCCCCCACTTGCCACCCATACGCCGCCCGCTGACGGACAATAATTGCCGCCGAATCTACAAGCCTTGCCCGCACCTACATCGAGCTTGTGATCCTTTGTCTAAGTACGTATAAGACAGAAAGCGAAACTTGACTTACGCAACGAATATACTAATAACCTCTGCTTATGAACTCAAATAGGTAATGTAAGCACCTGTTACTTCTTAACGCTTTAGAATAGGTTGAAATAAATACTTGGTTATTGTCTGATGATAACAGATGTTGATAAATTAATAACCTAAACATGGTCACAAAATTTTATTAAAATCGGTCGAGTCGTCTTGGCGTAGTTTGGAAAACAAACACCATAACGTAATTACGTTATGGTGTTTGTTAAAAGGTTAGGGGTGTGTAGGTATCCTAATTTAAGCAATTGCTTAAATTAGGATACATACACACCCCTAACCTTCTGCTAGGAGGATAAAACTAAAAATTCAAACAATAGGAGTTACATTCGCAACATGACACCCGCCTCACCGCGTGAAAACCGTGCCGCGATCCCGACCGGCTCATTTGTCTACCACTATAAAAACTACAGACAAAAACTCTCTTCTAAAGATTTATAAAAGTTTAGATTCGGTTTACATGACGCGAGAAGAATGTTTTTGTAAATAATAATCTTTATATGTACTTAATTTTGTACCTCAATCTTAAAAAAATAAAACCTTTTATCGTTGCTGAGAAAAAAAACAAAATGCGAAGGGAATGTATTCTATAGACAAATTGGTTTATTTTATTAGAGAATAATGTTGTATTTACTAGGTTCTTTAAAATTTTCAAAGTATCTTCTAAAGAAGAGACAATACTCTATTATCGGTTTAGACGTTTGGAAGTTTTCTTTTCTAGTATAACATACTACACACATATAGTATAAAACAAGAAAAAAGGGGGCTTAAAATTAGGCATTAAAAAATTCGTCCGCATCGCAGCCATTGGGTAACGTGCCCAAAAGACTGGCCACATTGCCACCTTTGCCGTTGTAAAGCAATGCTGATACGAATTGCTAAATACAGGCCAGCCAAAGTGAAAGGTCACGTGAAACGTTGTCGTCGTTGGTTCTTTAAATTAAAATAAAATTATAAGAACCAGTTTCAACTTTATGTGAATTCTGCTAAAAATAATTACTCAAATACAGAAATCTATGAGATAATTAACAATAGCGGCATGTAAACCTGGGCGTTGTTGGGCGCTTTCAATGATCGTTGTGCGTCACATGCGCGGGCGCATACCAGATGTGGCACGCACGCTCTCTTCCGCACTGCGATCGAGCCTCCACGTGTGGCCATCGCTGTTACCGCCCAATGGTCATAGCTGACGATACTTTGAGTCATTGTCTTTTTTGTATTACCTGTACCTAAAAAACATTGCTTTTGAAATTATTTATATGACGAAAAACAAAATACTGAAACAATACATTAAAATCAAGCTGCTGGAGTTAGAAAAAAGTGCGCAGTCGAAGCATATTAAAAATATTCGAGTCTGAGTTTCATTATTAAGCATTTATATAAACATACAAGCTAAGAATGTTAAGAGTGGACAACCCTTATCACTTAGGGGTATGAAAAATAGATAGTAGCCGATTCTCAGACCTACTGAATATATATAATTTTCATAAGAATCGGTCAAGCCGTTTCGGAGGAGTTTGGGAACGAACATTTGTGACACGAGAATTTTATATACTAGATTTTTTTAATAAAGAAAAATGCATCGCTTCTTACTTTAGTTTTTTTTTATTAATATCGAAATACGATTGCCTGTTACGTGGTTTTTTTTCCCTTCATTCTCCTTTTCAAAGGAAATCTGTAAACTTACACGCATCTTTTTCATACCCTCTTTCACACAATCCATCCATCTGTTGGTCTGCCTTTAGTCTTACATCCATCTACTTTTATAATTAAAACTTTCATGGCGATTCCTCTCATTCTTCTCATCACATATCCATACCAAGACATATATTTTAAAGTAGTCATGTCATTTATTTATTCAATCAATTAATATAACAACACATCTATTTAGTTAATTAATATTATTATTATATTATCTGTGATATGTATTAGTAAATAGTCCGGTCAATTTAGACATTCGAAGTTACCTAAATTCCCACCAAGCTGAAAATCGGTAAGATTGTTTAAAATATCATCTATACATATAATAAATGTGTAGAAAAATATTTTTTGTACATTGAATATATTTTCAAAAAACATAGTCAGACGGTTAAAGGACAACCAACAGAACCCATTTCCAGCATTTTTTAAATTTTTGTCTGTTTGTCTGTTTAGATGTTTGTCTGTGCACGCATCACGTAAAATGCACAACACTTATAAATATAAATGTTATACATAAAAATTTTACACAACTCAAGGTATTACTTAGTCTTTGTTTCATTGCAATCGGTCCACTCAATCAAGAGATATTTACATAATAAGAAATTTCTCAATTAGTTACTTGCAACGCCATCTAGCGGCAAAAAAATAATCAAAAAATTTCTTGGGTCGATCGAAAACAATCGATCCACGCGAACGGAGTCGTGGGCACAGCTAGTTAAAAATAAAATTTGAAAGTTCCCATCTCATGTAAGGAAAAAATTTTATTTAATGTGAAATGAAATGAGTTTTTCGCGATTTTCAGCAAAACGGTAAGTTTTATCATAAAAATACCTGAAACAGAATTGTAGATCATAAAATTATCTACAAAATTAATACTTTTTCTGTTCGAGCCACCGTTTTTGAGATAATCGAGTTTTGAGAATCGTTAGATTCAAAAAGTTGTAAAAGTTGTAATCGTCATAATATGCACACGTTTCCTCGCCACCTATGAAGTAGTGTACTTAGCGCGTTTTCTTAACGTGGTTTCCCCAGTAGGCCTATACCATGGGTTGGTTTTGATCCTGTTTAATTTGAAACTATTGAAAAATAAATAATAAATAAATATTCATGGACATTTCACACAACGTCCTCTGGTCCCAAGCTAAGCTTATATGCTTGTGTTATGGGTACCAGAATACGGATAGAATACATATACTACTTTTCTTTTGTAAATACATACTTATAATACATAGAAACACCCAGACGCAGTACATATATTTGTATGACAATTAGAAAAATCACACAAATGATTGTCCCGAGCGGGAATCGAACCCGCGACCTCTTGATCGGCAGTCCGTTACCAGAACCACTACACCACGAGGCCCGTCAAAGAAATAATGGATATTAGCAGAGATGGAAAAGATAAAAGCAATTTAAGTAAAAAAAAGTAGTGAAATTTAATCGTCTGAGTCGTAACTTTCAAAAACTTCTTCTTGATCTTCTTGTTCTTATTCGTCTTGTTCGTGTTCTTCTTGTTCGTGTTCTTCTTGTTCTTCTTCATCATCATCCTGAGTGCATGTGAACTGCGTTAATAGCGATGTATCGCATGTTGCCTCGTTGGAATCAAACGGATCCTCGGACATCTCTACTGTTGGTGATTCAATATTAGAGTACAACCGGCCTTGACAATGTGTACATGTCGGAGAACAGAACAGTCCGACTTTTTTGCAACCACATTTAGCAGTCCCTTTTTGCAGTTGCAAAAAATCGAGTTCAGCAGTTTTTTCGGCGTAGGTGGAAATAAATTGTGCACTGGTTCTAATGAATTGTTGACCAACTTTGAACCCCAGCCTGTAGGGTCTGTACGCGCACATTACCCCTCCTGTAAAAAGCAGATGACGTATCACAGCCAGTTATTGCGTGTAAAAATAGTACATGATTTTGATACTTTGCAAAAGTAGATAAACTTTTTGATAAATACATTTCCGATTGAAGTTGAGCTTTTTCAAATTGAGGAGGGGTAAAATAACAGTTTTCAAACTATTTGAGAAACAAAATTTAATTGAATGTGCTGAAGTTTTTAAAAATAGTAATTCTACTCGACAAGAAATTATTACTAACGGCATTCGCTTTCTTCTTTCTATGTACGGAGCTCCTAAAAAAACTACCTGCTTAGATAAGTAATAGATATGCATGTTTCGCTAAAAACACCAAAAGTAAAAAACATACATAAAATTAGCTTGTCTTCCTCCAACCTCAGTTACCTTTCATCATCAACATCTTTTTAGGGTATATTACCAAGTTCAAGTGTGGCTTGGTTATCAGCTAGACCCTACAGACTGGGGTTCGAAGTTGGTCAACAATTCATTAGAACCAGTGCACAATTTATTTCCACCTACGCCTACGGGAAAATCATTTGTGTGATTTTTCTAATTGTCATACAAAATATGTTTGTACTGCGTCTGGGTGTTTCTATGTATTTTAAGGAAGTATTTACAAAAAAAAAGTAGTATATGCATTATATCCGTATTCTGGTACCCATAACACAAGCATATAAGCTTAGCTTGAGACCAGAGAACGTTGTGTGAAATGTCCATTAATATTTATTCATTTATTAATGTAATGTAATATATAGTATAATAATGTTACCTTGATATTCACAAACACATTAATGATGAAGTCGGTTAATAAATCATCATAATCTATGAAAAATGAGACCTCTGTATCGGCGCCCGCGAATTCTTTTTATAAAAGACATCAACGGTGTAAGCATTCATTCAGAATTTTATAACTTGAAAAAAATGATAAGTGCTTAAAACTTTGTATATAACGCCAATAGTGCATCATCACGCATGTATTCAAAGGCATATGTAGAAAGAGTTAGATTATTATTTTATTTTATTGTAAATTTAGACACACAAAAAAATATCTGTTTGCAAAATGTCCATGTCCAATTTTATAATCTGAAAAAAATGATAAGTGCTTAAAACTTTGCATATTATTAGGCCAATATGGGTGCATTATTTTTATTACGCATGTAACCAAAGGCGTAAATGTAGAAAGAGTTAGGGCCTCTTTCACCATTCTCAAGTAAAGCGCCAAGTAGACTAATCGCTAGTTAAAGTCACCAGTAACTACACGGCGACGTTCACGACGTTCGAGTAACAGTAATGTTAAGATTAAAAAATTGAAATTGACAGAAGATACTCGTAACTATTACTTGACAATTAACGCTAATCGATAAGTAACTAATCAACGCTTTACTTGAAGATGGTGAACAAGGCCGTTAGATTATTATTTTGTTATATTGTAAATTTGGACACAAAAGAAATCTGTTTGCAAAATGTCCAGTCGACGAGGTGGCTATATAATATAAATATTATATTTTACTTTACAAAGTAACTAACAATAACAATAACGCTTTGAGGAGATCCTATTTTATTAACACGCTTATATTAGTTCGGTATGTATCTATCAATGTATTAATCTATGTAACGGAATCTTTGAAAGTAATTTTCACCCACTTGCAGAAGTCGGATCGATTTGAAATTTTGCATACATATTTAGTACCGATGACAATGTAATAATTCACACATTTACTAACACAAATTGTAATTGAAATTTAATAATTATTGTTACTTATATGGATCTTTGTTGTCCGAAATAAAAGTTTATTATTATTATTATTAATAATGAAAAAAAATATTCAGGATTTTCAAGCGTGTTTTAAAGTTTTTGAACTAAGAAGATTTATCGTGGTTCTTTTATGGTACAAAGCTAACGCCTTAACTACTGCACCATTAGTGTTTTGTGGGATCCTAAAAGAAAAAAATGGAACCCGGTTCTGTGACTTCACTGTCCATCCATGCGTGTGTCACTAGCCTATATCTCTGGAACGGTAATATCTAGAGAGCTGCAAAAATATTGCATAAAATTTTACAGTTTATGTAAATTAGTTGATGCTATAACAACAAACACCCATCATCATAATTATCCTGCCCTTATCCCGTTATGTGAGGTCAGGAATATTTCGTAATTGTAACGGTATAGAAACATTCGTGTGTGAGTACAACTCGTACTTGACCCGTTTAATATTTTTCTTACTAAGTCCCAACTTCTAGGCACATTGTTCCGTAAATTATATATTTCATTCAGCAGCCATATTACTGTACGAGCTATGCAATTATTCTGCTTATATATAATGTCATCTGTTCGCGACAGCGGGGCACGTATCCATAAACTTGTCAGTTTATAGCAGGCACGTCCTCCGTACGTCTGTGCCCGACCCTCGGCACTCCGCCAGCCTCCATTAGCCCTTACGAAGGATCACTAATTCCCACAACGCCTCGGGTACCGACAACGGATAACAAACAATCAGACACAAGTTACTTTTATATGTTTAGAACAAAGAACAACTAGTATTGTTCAGATTTTGGTACATTGCGAATATGGCAAAGTTGAAGCTGACAGGATCGAAATAAATCTACTGAAATTAAAAACGCGAAAGTTTTTAGGTATGTCATATGTGATTGTTTCTTCTTCACACAAAAACTATTAAAAGGATGTTAGTGAAACTTTACGGTAGTTTGTAGCTCAAACACCGGAGTAACATATTATATAAGTTAAATATAATTACGCGAAAAACCACGGATCGGGGCAGTAACTACAAACACCGGTTATGGTTAATCTTTCTAAATAAACTATACGCATGGTGGTGAAAAAGAATGATACAGAATAAATATACCTAAATAGTCATTGAACTGTATTACTCAATTTAATAGTAATTATATGTTCTGAGAATAAATACCTCTAATTGATTAGTCAGTGTATAATTATACATAATATCCTCACCTGATGCCATCCTTTTTACAAATTAAACATATTAACTCAATGTAAATAGTATCAATCTCTTATAGTTATATACTTCCTGCGAGAGATCTAGCCTGAATAATTATGCATGTATAATTTTTTTTTTTTGTTTTGTTGTTTTTGGCATCGGTGTTAACTTTTGCCATTTGCCAAAAAAATTGGGAAAGAATTAATATTTAAAATAATAACGTTTAATTTGTAAAAAGGATGGGATTAGGTGAGGTTATGTATAATTATACACTGACTAATCAATTAGAGGTATTTATTCTCAGAACATATAATTACTATTAAATTGGAGCCTATGTAGAGATTATGGTAGAGACAAACTGTAGACTTGTTTTAACCACTGGCTGGATAGAAAATTTGAAAAAGGAACTATAGGTTTATTTTTCGGAAATCAGAGATCTCTTAATCTCGTGCAGGACTTGTTATAGTTTTGTAAACTTAGACTTAATAAAATTGTGGTAAAAAGCCAAGAACTGGTTTATATTTAGGACAACATGTCGATTCATTTGAAACATTACGTACGAGTGGGTATCTTGTACTTTACGAGAGGTTACGTTTTTGGCGCAATCTTTAGGTATGTATGTAGACTTTTAATAAAATTTTCATCCGTCGATACGTAGGTCGGCGTTGAAGTGATCTCGTACAGAGGCAGTGTCCGGCCCGGGTACATATTAATGAGGGCAGGTAGCGAGCGGTTGGGGCTGCGAGGGGTTGCCAGGGTGAGGAGAGTACTCTCGCGATGGTTGTTATGGCAACGCGACGCGGCCTCGGGCACGCTATTACAATGAAGGCGATACTTGCGGATCACGGAGCTGGGAAGCGTTGTAGTTCATAAAATTGTGTATTCGGATTTTAGCAGAAGAAAGGAAGACTTTTGTTCTTTTATACCAGCAAATGAATAAGAGCAAGCATGTCTTACAATATATTTTTTTAATACTTTATATCCTTTCATTTCCATACTTAGATATCAAATTGTTATTGATTGATTTGATTTGATTTATTGTTTATGTTAAGTTAAAAAAAAAACTATTAGTAATAGTACCTTTTTAAATTGTTTTGGCAAAAATATATTAAATACTCAATACACTGATATTTAATTAATTAAAACGATATTATACACAAAAGAAATTTCAATAGAGACAAAATCTAGTAATATATTTAAATGTTTGAACGTGAACGCTGTCCCTAACGCGGTCACAATACTACCACCCCTATCTGGAGTCGCGCGTGATACTCGCGGGGGTGGCTTGGGTGGTGGGTGTCGGGTGGATACGTGCCACGACAAAAAACCCAACGCTGACCCGAGTCCAGCCGCCATAAAGAGCCAGCGAGCGTAATAACTAGAGCGGTAACTACATACCAGTAACTTTATTAGACGAAAGACGAGGACGAACTTCCAAATATTCTATCCGTGTGAACATCTGAATGTATAATATGTATAATTAAAAATATACGTGACACTACACTATTTCCTCTTCAGGTTGCTGTAAGAGCCAGCTAAGGGCTAATAGAAACAGAATTTGTGAAAGACGGAAATCTCGAATCTCAACCCCATGCTAACAAGCCTGACCAGACCAACAAGACTAGACCAAATACTCTTCCAAACAGAAACAACAATTTTAAATTGCAGCTAAAATCAGTAGCCACTGAATAGAAATAGTAGATGATGGACGGGTAACCATTGGACAATTTAACACACCTGATTCGTTCCTTACTTTTTGCGAGAATAATTCTAATATATTTTCTATCTCAACACATGAAAAGCACGTCGCAATAAGTGAACGCCGAAAGAGGCACGTCACTAGTAATAAGCTCCCCTTTGCTTGCCTTGCTTTCTGTCGCAAATGGTGCTCAAAGGAACGCACGTTCGCGCGCTCTAATTTCGACGCGATCGTTTCACTCAGAATGAGTCGGTCCCGACTATTGATCGACATTACTTGACATCGGAGTCGAATCGTGCCACTACATCACTATCGTTCTAATCATTTATAGATTAGTTACGTGATGCTGATTGTGTTACGTAACAAGTAATTTGCTGTTAAATATCGTGGCCACTTAAATTCATCAATTAACAAACGATCTATTAAACTTTCTTCATGCCAGTTATTTCTTCTTGAAGATAATGACGAAACAGTTTAAAAGAGTCCAAAGAAATACACATTGCAAGTAAAACTTATCTTTAAAAGATAGCGCTCAGCCTGATGGGTTACTCTTTCCACATGGTCGTAGATTAAGACGGTACGATACCAAATTATGCTCCATACAAAAGTATGAGTATCGTACTTCCCTTTTTTCTTCGCGAAAGTTAAACCAATATTAATAGTTTTTGCGTTATATTATAGATAAAGAGTATATCTATGCTTCTATCACTTTCTTTTTTTCAAAACATAATAACTAAAAGAAATATGACGATCCTAAAAACCTACTTTTTTCGGTTTTCTTTAGATAAAGTTGCAGCGTCTATCACACAAATTTGGTTAAGTTTTACCACAAAAGAAAGTGATAGAAGCATAGATATACTCTTTATCTATAATATAACGCAAAAACTATTAAAATCGGTTTAACTTTCGCGAAAAGAAAACGGAAGTACGTAACGTCTTTTTTCAAAGAATTTGTAGGTAAAATCCGCTTCATCTATATTTGTCCTTTTCAGCGCGGCGCTCGGAAATAGGGATAGCAATACCTAAGGCAAATACCTAAATGAGGAGTACAGTACCCTCTTAAGAACACGAAATCTAACCCATTTCTTCGTGTGCTTTAAAGCTTAGCGCTATCTTTCGGACATTTGTGGCCCACTTAACTCATAATATTCGATGGGTATGTCAATTCTTCTAACTATGTAACAACATTAGTCAATGTCAGAAATAATATCTTCTGTAAATGAGAAATGTCAAAATCAAATTGATTCCTTAATTTCGCGATTGGAAGTTCTCGAGAAACAAAGCGGCTTATAAGGGTTGAAGAAACCAAAATAGTCAAATTAAGTCAAATGATATGAAGTAGTCAATCACGTTAGAAAAAAATGGGAGCTTAATAAAAAAGTAATTTAAAAGTGGAAAATAATAGACAGTAATAAATGGCCTTAACATGTATTTCTAAACTTGAATACCTTATCGAAAACGACAACAGCAAAAGTGCTCATTAATAATTGTACTGGTCTTCTCTGTAAGGCAAATTTAAATACTTATACGATCTTAACGTCGGAATCCCGATAAAAAAATATATATCATGGTCAACTATAAACTATTATCACCTGTTACATCGGTAAACATATCACGCGCCAGTGCGCGGGAGCTTTATCCCTCATAAACACATATAATTTAAGCACTTTCATAACAATCTAACACAGACATCACCGAAGCAATAGGCCATTAACAGAGTTGCAAACAAAGCTCAACAGGTGGCGTTATTCGTTTCAATATCTACAAAACTTTCCGACACAACTCAATAAATTGACCATTTCTATTTGAACTGCAAATCTCGTATTCACAGACAAAATTTCAACTATTTAAAGGCAGTAAGGCAGTTCGTTTTAAATTGGACTTTCTTTACCCTGTTATTATTATCATTGCCCTTTGTGTTTCGTTGTAATTTGAACTTTAGTTATTTCTTATAGATGTTATTTTGTTGTGTTATATTAGGCTATTGTTGTATTCAGCAGTTTAGTGATATCTTTGGTGTTGAAAACATTTTATGGACATGGACGTTGTAATCAGCTGTTTGTCAATTTTGTTTTCTTTTTACCCTTGATATTTTTGGGTTGATTCCTTTATTGCTATCTCTTTTTTTTCCTATCTATAAGCTGACTTACCTAAACATGTTTTCGTACCTACTTTACTGTTACAAACCAAAACCACTTCCTCTATGGTAGATTAACACATGAGTCACTGTTAAAGGCCGGAGAGGAACTCTATGTTTCAGACTTAGCTAAATCAAAGTTTTGTTTTGTATATTGGCGATTTTAATGCAAGTAATTCCAATTTCCTTTAAATAAATATTTCCTTTACACTATTACCTTACTTGTTTCTTTCCCAGATAGAATTTGCTAGAACAAATTGTTATACCAAAGTGCGGATGGTAAAATTGTTTTCTTAATTATTTTCGTACAAAGGACATTTTTACTGACTTTTAGATTTAGATTATTATACAAACACATAGAAAGATGATATGCTATATAGATACGAAGATGTCAGGGACGTCGAACCAGTTCCCCAAATACTGTCTTAGTGCGTAGAATTGAACCAACACACTTTGAAGCAAGAATAGAATCTGTGCTCCTTTAACATACGGTTATTTATTCGTAAATGTAATTCTCAACTTAGGTATGTCTAAATGTCCTGCTAGGCTAGCGGATACGAGCTTATCTATGTCCTATGTCCTCATAGATTTTCATACGTATATACGGTATCTGTCCCTCTCCTACAACTATCAACTATCTCTATCAACTCTATTTATCCGACACTATTCTTAATTTTTATAAATGATCTCTGCAACATTAACATAAATAACGGTAGTATTGTCTCATACGCTGATGACACAGCCCTAACTTTTTTGCAGACTCCTGGTCTGAACTCCAAATTGTAGCTCAAAGTGGTTTCGATTTGGTTCAGCGTTGGCTGTCGTCTCACTATCTTACCCTTAATATTCCAAAAACAAAATTTATTAATTTCTCCATCTCATCTGTGTCCCAGCCTAGATCACCCTTGAGTATCAAAGTTAGTTCTTGTTTTTCTCCAACCTGTTCCTCTGGTGTCTCACCTTCTGATTCCACTTGTTATGATCAATCTATTTCATCCGTCGACAGTATTAAATATCTGGGTATTAATATTGATAAATATCTTAATTTCAAGGACCACATTAATCTCCTGACAGGCAGAGTCAGAAAACTTATTTATATTTTCAAGAATCTTCGGTACGTGGTCAACTTCTCCATTATAAAAATGGTTTATCTTGCTCTTTGCAAATCTATCATAGCGTATTGTATTTCGAGTTGGGGTGGTGTCACCAAATCTGCGTTGAAGCCGCTAGAAATAGCACACCGAGCTATCTTAAAAGTTTCTACATTTAGACCTATCCAATTCCGAACTGCTCAGTTATACCGTAGCTGGAATGTTCTTAATATGAGACAACTTTATATTATTAATATTATGGTCGCCCAGCACCAAAAAACACCTTTTCAGATGATTGATAAGCGTCGCGCTGACAAAGTATGTGAGGTTCCTACAGTACGCTTCAGCTTTACGAGGAAGTTTGCTATCTTCCTTGGTCCGTTTCTTTACAATAAGACTAACTACAGTCTACATATATACGAACTGCCCTTGTCGAAATTTAAATCGACTGTCAAATCTTTCTTTCTAAATAAAACATATGATGAGACCGAGTCATATATTACATGTTCTTTTTCATAATACCGAATTCTTGCTTAGCTTGTTCGTGCAACTTTAATGCAGACACACACACATACACACACACACATACACACACACACATACACACACACACATACACACACACACACACACACACACACACACACACACACACACACACACACACACACACACACACACACACACACACACACGCACACACTACACAGACACACTTACAACATAATTTTATTGGTAATCTTATTGACCCATTTTCCTTAATTGGTAATTAAGTATGTACACCCATTAAGGGGGCAGCACTGTATCTCCTTAACACAGGTTGCTTGCAACCTAGCTAGGAGAACAGAAAGCCTACAAATATGTTGTATACTTTATATTGAAGCCAAACCATTTATGTATAATGTTTTTATATAATCAAATACCAATAAAAAATCTAACTATAAGTTTCCTTTTCTTTTCATAGCTTAATTTTAATTAGCGTTACTCATTTTATGTTAATTAAAAGAGTGAAATAATTTTTTTTTCTTTTCATTTGGATGGTAACATTTATTTAACCTGTAACCACTCGAAGTCACCAAATTTATTCATAAATAGAACGTAATATATTTTTTTAAACAGTCTTTTTACCGTCCAGCGACCGACTGTTGGCGTCTTTGCCCTTTTTTATTCATGACTTTTTGTGATGAGTTAACGCCGCGTGTTTCTTGCGTACCACTTACACGAGTCAAGCAAAAAAGTATAAGCCATCCGGGTCACGGACACTCATAGAACTCATGGTTTTCCTAAATTAAATCGGTGATACAAGCTGACAATATTATTTAGATATTTTTGGCTATGTTATCAAGATATTGAGGAAGCCCAACCAACGAAACGCCACTAAAGATAGGACCAGATTAGTATCTTATTGCGTTATATACGCATTATTATAAGAAAAAAACATTCTGTCACATTATTCCACGCGGTGGAAAAGAGAGGGAGCATGTTTCGATTCTAATACCTGGTGTTAGAATAGGGCTCTAGGTTTCACCCGCATCGAGACATTAGAAGCCTAAATACCCTCCCGAAATGTGAAGGCCCAAGCCCAATTGTGATTGTGAGACATTCTGACCATAACTGGGTTATTGCTTCATAGAAGAGAGAATATTAACGATCACTAAACCACGCTGACTAAGCTTACTTATAGGATTTGATTTCAAGTTTTTCTCGCAGAAAATGATAAGTAGTGATAAGTAGATATCAAATTAAATATGGTCTCATTTACTAAAATAATTAGGTATTTCTATACTTATTTACATTTTACAAAGAGAAATAATATAGTGACAAAATATAGTATCCATATCGATGCGCTGACGCAAACGTGAGTCAGTATAGTATAGTCGATACGCGGGCGCGGTGACCGCTTATTGTGCTCGCGTAATGTGCCCGCGTGGATGTCCGACCACACCGTCACCGTCACCCGTCACTCGCGGACAAACGTGCACAACCGATCGATAAGGTAACTCACATGATGCATAAGCGTAAGCGATTTGTATTTGAATCAGCTTGGTATTTTTTGTAATTTAAACCTATTTTGCCTCAATATTATTTTGTTTGGCTGGTTTGGCATATAAGAGAACGAATATTTATTGCATACATGAAATAAAGAAAGATTGTGTACTGTTTTTCACGTTTTCTCTTCGTGTATAAGTTTATATTTTCTGAGCATTTCTAATATGACATTTCAGGTCCTGATTATTACAATGGTATATAGGAATAAATCAATCACATAAAAGTGAGTGTTAGACGGTAAAATACAATAATATATGTATACATATTTTCTAAGATGACTCAAGCTCACAAAAATTTCAATACCAAAATAGGTATAAAGTTCAGAAAATGAATTTAGAATCCATTAGGTTGAAATAACATTATTTTTAATCCCTATACAAAGTTAAATCTCTGCCACACAAAGAATGCAATGTAATGTTTTTAACAAAACGATATAATTTGGATAGGTACTTATTCTTTGCATTTAGCAGTAGCTAACTATTACGCTTTATACAAATATATACGCATTATAAAAATAAGATACATTCTACAAAATAAAATTCATACTTGTTTATAAGAACTCATTATAAAAGTCACTAAGGCCGCTACCTTATGCATGTGCAGTGTTTAGCGCTAAAAACATTGCGCAGCTGTGAGTTGCGTGGGCGCATTGCAGACCGGCCGATACAGGATAACGAAGTAGTGTGACGACATACTAAATACCTACCTTAATACCTATCTACTACTAATAACTACCTACTAATAATACCTACTTACTTTACTATTATACTGAACAATTCTTTATATGCGTTATTATTTATTACGGGTAAGAAAAAAGATAAATTAATAAAAATATTCATTCATACACACACAACGTCCTCTGGTCCCAAGCTAAGCTTGTGTTATGAGTACCACAATACAGATAGACTTAAGACTACATATACTACTGTTCTTTTCTAAATACGTACATAGGAAACCCCCAGACGTAGTACATAAATATTTGTATAACATTTATAAATATCGCACAAATAATCTTCCCGTACGGGTATCGAACCCGCGAGCTCGTGAACTGCAGTCCATTACATGGACCACTCGACCCGTCAATATTATAGAAGATAGATTGACAGATACCTATCTTTACCTATATGCAACCACTGGATAACGCGGAGTTAAAAGGAGGATTAAATCTTATTTAAATTAGATAAAGCACAGGTATTGTCAGATAAGTTTCGTGAAGCATTTCCAAGTCCATGTTTAATTTCAGAGAAAAACTAGATTGTTGTGTTGAAAAACTAAATGTTATATGGTACCTATTATTATAGTTATAATGCTTTGTATTACGTACAAACTCAAACTATCTTTTAAAAAAAAATTTTCAAACAGGATGTATAGTCTAATTGAAAGCAAACAAAACCGCGAGTAAAGCGACCAAAGGCAATAAAACAAGTAAAATACTACCTGGCCCTCTCGTAGTAACTAACTGTAAGACCACACACAAACACATCAAATACTCACACTTGCATCTTCTATAGGAGTATGTAACTATACCATTCACTATCCTACCGTGTGTTGGACTGCAAAGATGCTATTTATAGTGCATCTTTATTCACGTATTGTCGGTATTTAACTAAATAACTAACAGCTAAATATAAAAGCTAGGTAAATTAACAGCTAAATTATCTTTACTCATTATAAAACAAAGTCGCTATTTTTGTACGTATGTGAGTTTATGTCTTCAAAACTACGGAACGGATCTTGTAATACATAGAGTGGTTCAAGAGGATGCCTTTTTTGTATAATTTGTTTGGTTTTTAAAATCCACACATAGGTACGAAGTTGCGGGCAGCAGCTAGTTTTACATAATTCGTAATTGGTGTAGTGCAGACAATAAATTCTCCTTGTGGTGACGGATTAAGAATACAAGTGTCATCACCCCATCTCCTCCCAAGGGTGCTGTAAAAGTCAGCTAAGGGATATTGCACACAGATAACATCTTCTGTGAGAGGCGGAAAACTCGAAAATAAATCCTGTGCTAACACGCCTGGTCAGCGCGGCACAGTAGACCATAATCCCTCCCAAACTGGAGAAGGCCCATGCCCAACAGTGAGACGTAAATGGGCTGGAGAAGAAGACAATAAATATAGCATAACTACAAGAAAGGACGCAAACTAGCGCCATCTGCATGAACAGTTAAGTAGACAGTCTAGTCTTGAAAGTATCAACAGCTGCATCTTGAGCGCATTATTCCTAGTTTTACCTTATTCATTACAGACAACTCGCTCTCAGAATTCCATAAAGGCATTTTAACGGAAGGAAAATAAAACTGTCTACCTTGTTTGAAGCCCTATCGTGAATGGTAGCTATTGTGAATTACACGTGGATAGAGCTACGAGAAATAAAACCGTGAAACTTATTACCGAGCGTTAGGTACATCGCCGATATTGTAGGTACTAAGAATTTTTTACTCAAAACAATACGATATTTAAGAAACTCATTGAATGATTATTTTGCCTGTATTAATAATCTAGGATAATAGAGTCATTGAATACGTATATTAATAAAGTGATATGTAGTGTAATGATATGTAGTTTATGTAATGATATGTAGTTTATGTTCTCACTGGTGTTCTGGTCTTGGTCTTGTGTCTGATCTTGGCTGTAAAGTTTTATTCAAATTTATTTAGCCCCTTGTTTTTGCGTGAAAGAGCAACAAATATCTTTACATCTATACTATAATATTATAAAGCTGAAGAGTTTGTTTGTCTGTTTACACGCGCTAATCTCAGGAACCACTGTGCCGATTTGAAAAATTCTTTCAGTGTTAGATAGGGCATTTATCGAGGCAGGCTTTAGGCTATTTAACATCACGCTACAACCAGTAGAAGCGGAGCAGTAGTGAAAAATGTTGCAAAAACGGGGAAAATTTTCTAATTTCCACGTGGACGGAGTCGCGGGCAATAGCTAGTCCATCTATACATTCCTATACATTTCCGTTTATAACACTAGTTTCAACGCGAGATTTTAACTCATTAGCAACTTAAAGTTTATGCGCTAACTTACAAGAGAGACGATACAAGAAAACAGCAGAAATTTTCATTACAATTACATATACGCAAATATTATATCAATAACCAGTTTGTACTTCTATGTCAATCATTGCGTAAACTCTGAAAATAGTCTTGCAGTTGTGGAGCGCGTATCACTTCCTAGCTTCGCGGCGTATTTGTCTTTGAACCGGTGCTGCATCGGAATGGCAGTTCTTGCTTATTGGCCACAATTCTACTACGACACCGACTTAACTTAAATGAAATCAACTAGAGTATATTTTGGTTTTTTATTTAATAAGTATCCTGTATTAACTTATTTCTTAAAATTCATTATGAATGTTTGGCTGACTCTACCAAATTGCGTTATTGCCAATGGTGTGAATTCTATATATTGTAAATATTGTCACATCAACAACATTTAATTCGATAACTTTTGTTAAATTTATTTATTTAAACACTTTTAGCACATTATTGTACACTAGGCGGACTTAATACTAAAAACATTATCGTACACTAGGCGGACTTAATACTAAAAACATTATCGACCAGTCAACCTAGGGTGATGCAGAGATATTTAAGATAGGTGCGTAAATTTTTTTTTTTACGAAAATCGAGAAGCAGGACAGCGATTTACAATAATAAATGTAATATGTGTCACGTTGTCGCAAGAGTCGCAGGACTATAAATCGTTAGTCTGTGACGCGGTAGAATTAACGCCACTATCGATACTAATATTTTAGTTCAGTCATCTAAGAAGAATTCGTACCATTGTGAAACGATTCGTAGACTACGTACCGGTACTAGATTGTCTGCGAATAGAATAGAAAGCTAGGTACAGAATGTTGTAGGCGACCGTTAGCCGCCGCGGAGTGCAAGCGTTGTCGCGCAAAAATAAAGGATACTATTGATCGATCGCGTCTATATCTGTACAACAATGGGGTGATGCAACACTCGAATATACTCTTCTACTTAGCCCATTAGCATCTTACTATTGGGTTCGGATATAACCACGTGTATGAGCAAAATGAACCCAAGAAACTTCGTATGCGTGGAATTTAGAGAATTTTCTCCATTCTTGCAACATTTTTCACTACTGTTTCGCTTCTATTGGTCGCAGCGTGGTATTATATAGCCTATAGCCTCCTTCGATAAATGTACTATCCAACACTGAAAGAATTTTTCAAATCAAGCCGGTGGTTCATGAGATTAGTACGTTCAAAAAACAAATTCTGCAGCTTTATTATACATATTAGATTATGTTTAAAATAATAAACCTAATGAGATCGTTCCCTCGCTTTTCCTAAACACAATAAAACACAATAACCTTATGTCAGTGAGAATAATCTAAATAGCGTCTGGAAAGAAATATAAATTATTACGTGGATGTGGTTGCGGGTTAAAACTAGTATACAAATATGTTTTGATCACTGTCTGTAAGTATATCCGCGATAGATCGACCATATCGTGTTGCAGCGCGTGCGTCATACTTACGATGCCGTGATGTTACCCACTCTAGGGTTGTCAACAAATCAACATCAGAGTTTCAATATCTCTCTCCAGCCCATTAACGTCTCGCTATTGGGTACAGGCCACTTCCACTTTGGGAGGGATTATGGGCTACTATGCCGCGCTGACCAGGCGCAGTTTCAAGTTTTCCGTCTCTCACAGTAGACGTTAAATTCTTATCTTGTTTCTTATCTGGCTCTTCCAGCACCTTGGGAAAGAAATGGGTTGGTGACACTTACATTATTTATAGGTCACCAGAGTTTTAATCAATCAATCTATATATTACTATGTATTATAAGTATGTATTTACAAAAGAAAAGTAGTATATGTATTCTATCCGTATTCTGGTACCCATAACACAAGCATATAAGCTTAGCTTGGGACCAGAGGACGTTGTGTGAAACGTCCATGAATATTTATTTACATATTTATTTATGTTCTTTCTTATTAAGAGGATACCAAAATTCTTCGTGCATTTTTCTACGTACGAAGTTTTCATTGTTTCTTTAGATTGAATGGCTAGAGCTCTAATTTTTAAGTATATGTTTTTTCAATATATGATCTAGGATCGCATAAACTCAGAAACACGATTAAAAAAGTTTTCTCGATAGAAAATCTTAGCGAAACAACCTCTCTAATTTTTTATTTTTTTCATTTGTCGGTCTATTATCGCGTATTAACTAATGAAATAACTTTAAAAACATATGTAACTATTATATATAGAAACACGTAAATCAGAATTAAAATATATTTAGTAGATTTTGAGTAAATAGGAAAAGTATCCCTAATTCTTCATTTTCTGTGCCTACTGGCTGTGTTAATATGTACGTGTCGGCGATGATATACGATAATATTGATGTAGGCCCTTAATAAGATGTATGTAATTTCTTTTTTTTATGTGAACTTGTTCGCAAGTTAGAAATAAATATTTTCTTTCTTTCAATCAATATTTATTTTGTAAATATAGGTTACAGTAGACGTTACAATAAATTGTCAATAGGATTGCTACATTTTACCACTGTGGGTATTGTACAAAATTATGTTGCGTCACATATTTTATTACTGCTAAATTCGTATTGATTGTGTTGATAGCTTGTATTCTACGCGAATTATGTAATGATTTCGGTATAATTATGTATTCGTTTTCAGCATAAAATATAGGAAAGTGGTTTTAGCTTGTCATTGTTTACGATACGCATATTTTTGTTAAGTTAGCAGCCCTAACATCGCGCCGGTAGCAAGGCGCTGCGCGGGCGCGAGGTCACCGTCACCGCTCAAGGCGCGGCGTCCGCTCCTGTCACCATTCATCAGAGTTTTTTTTTCGGACAACTTCTGATACACACTCGTGCATGACAAAAACTACAAATTTATATCTGAAGGCAAAGGCGATCCAGTGTGATAATATATAGAGTCGATAGAGCTGCAATATCCACATAGAATACCTCACAGGAATAATTATGAAGTATTAACGATTGATAGAATTGTCTTCTCTACAGAGAAGATAATCTTTCGATCTTATGATCCAAAAGCAAAGAAACTTTAGGGTTTAACATCTTATTAGAATTAAAAACTGAGAGAGACAATATATTATCTTGCTATGATAAAGTATGTGATCAGACATACATTATTTGTAGTAAAATAATAATAGCAAGTGCAAAACGCGGTCATCCATATACAAATAGCCCATAATCCTAAAATCCTCATAGAAAATAAGCAGTTCTTCTATTTATCCTATTATCGTTCCACTAATAGCCACGGATCACCTTTACAATGAGGGGTATTTAGTTTATAAAATAATTCCATGCTTAGTAATTATGTTACTATGATGAAACGCAATAGTGCATAACAGTAAATAATACTAGACAATACGGACAGTGAACAATATTAAAATAGTAATAGGAAGTAATTATAATTCCACAAATGATGGTGTTACTAGTCGCGACGTCGCTACTTCAGTCCTGTCGTCGCGCGCACGAGTCACCCGCGTGACTACCGCCGACACTTACAGGTCACTGTCTGCACACTAGGTACTAACTAATGTAGTACCAACCGCACACACGATTAAACGCATTGTTCGAAATACTTTGGACTTTCTAGAAGCTCGACAGATGCCCTGATGCACGCATACTTTCACCTATTTCATATTCCACTGATGACCGCTGCTTCTCAGTAAAATTACAAATTCTGACATTTCCACTGCAGCGCCGCTAGCCGCGTGAAAACACTAATTATAGACTCTTAACTTTACATTCATGAGTTTAAAAATACATAACAAAACGAATATCTCGCGTGTAATTGAAAGGTCGAAAAACAGGTCTTATTGCGTTTTCTTCTGTTAGAAAATCATTTACAAATTTGAAAATATGTATAGCCGACGCTATCATGATTACTGTAACTCTAACTATAGGTGCCTAATACCTAGAGATTCCAAATAAATAAAACAATTCAACAAAATGGCCTCTTATCATAAGCTGGCGACTGGCTGGCGACGCCCTTGAAAAAGCTATAGATGAATATTGCATATGGATAATTTGTATATATTTTATCCACATTTAGAGGACCTCAAAGGACGCAAGCATGTGTGGTATCGTCCCTTCAATATTCTGCGACCCCCTGCCATCAAGTGTACCGCCGTTCCATCTAATAAGAGGACACATCCGGATCGCAGTCGCTACTCGAAAATTTTGTTTGCAATATTGCGAAAATGAAAATAAATCTCCAGCATAATGGTAGTAAACAGCGCTATATAAATGTCCACCAAACGTTTATTTATTCATAAATTTCAAATAAAAACATTCCAAGAAGGTATAATGTCTTTGATCTCAACATCCATATTATCTCAATTACATACGCTCCTCATTCGAGGCAACTCAAATCCACTTTAAGCACAATGCAACATTAAATATAATTTTCATAATTTAAATAAAGTATATTTGTGTTAAATAAAAACTACTTTTCGTGCACACATTTCAGATTTCATTTTTTGTTTATAAATGCTTGCTTGCTGATCTTACTCTTTTTTGATCTAACTCTTTAGCAGTTTAGATTAAACGAATATGTCCCCATGATAGACCACCTTTTCTTTTAATTTTCATACTGTAACTACATATATTATATTTATAGTGCAACTATCGGTAACAATGACGCAGGTGAAGCCCGGGCATTAAAGTTATTCGACAATTTTATTTTTATCTTAATATGCACAACAATTTAGTAATCGTGCGTCGCATTTAGAATGGTCAGGTTTGTGTGGCTTGAGGCAATTAGTGAAATGAACGCGACGGTAAGGCGAACGTACTGGTGCTCAAGTCCACTATTTTGGAACAATTGTCATACCGGCACAATACCGGCACGATACCGTTGCAATTGAAGTCAAATATCCGTAGTCTGCTATATGCCGTCATAACGGTCTTTCAATGGTAATAGAATTGTCGATCTCTTTTATCTATGCATTGAATTTTCGGTCTCTTTTATCTATGGATTGTGTTAGAATGGTATGTATGACATACAACGGCAACACATTGTGTTGCCGTTTTTAAAAAATGCCTTAGTTGAAGTGATTTTCGAAAAACAACTAATAAATTTAAACATTTAATCATGCTAGACTTCGTTTAAATATATTTGTACATACTATTTATTAGTATAAAAAGCAATGTGAAGTTTAGGAGATTAGTAAATTGCAATAAATTACAAAGAACAATTTCTAATATTTCTATCTATCTATTTTTTATTTATGGCAATCTGTCGACACAGGACAATTTAAAAATATTACTGTCAAATTCAAAATAGCAGACTACCGAAACATTTCAGTCATTGAATTGCAATTGTGAAGCAGTTGTGTACGAGACTAGCAATTTATGTCACTTTGACAATTGTAAGTCAATGATGAAGTCGTTATGACGACACATTAATAGTAGACTACCAAAAACTTTACTATTGCACCATAATGGTACAATTATGGTACAGTTGTGACACCGTTGAAATACCCGACTCAGGGCCCAGGAACTCGCGTAGGTTGAATGCGGACACGGCTGGCGGGTCAACTCCCAACGGGAGACGTCAACCGACCTCCTATTAATAGTACGACCAGTGGGTAATCAATATTCGCTGTGCAAGTCAACCCTCGCCCGCATCGCACTTCCTGGAAGTCGCGAGTGCGATCCCAACAGGGTTATCAACCCCCAAAAATATTAAACGCCAGATAAGCCTAACTCCAACACTCGTAAACACTAAAATGAAGGTGAACTACGTATAAATAATATTTAATTTAAACTTTTAGTAGTTTTGAAATAAGTTTTCTTATTGATCAAGTAATTAAATACTAATTAAAATGTTTAACGAGAACCATTACAGCTCTAACAAGCTCTTTTATGGCTTTAGTTAATAAGTAACATATTAATAATTATGCCTACTTGATTTTATTATTTTACGTAGTAAATATAAAATTATTTCAAAAATTTTGGCTAAAAAACTTTATGCAAACAACGCTATCCTACTTGTTTGCCACCCCTTATTTTAAGAAGGAAATTCTCTAAGTTGAGAACCCTGAATTCAGCGACACAGCGGCCCCTATCGGCGGCACGGCACCATAAATCTCCAAGGCTCCGTTCGCCTCTCGCCGCCGCTTCCTTTGTTTTTTTTTTTCGTCGGCGTGGTAATAAGATCGCGCGCGTCAACGTCAGGTATAGATAGGCTCCGGGCGGTCGCGCGTGAAATGCATGCACCGTCTATTGACCGCGCAGATGTACAATTTTAAAAGCTTGTTCGATCCCGTCGGCGACGTGAGACGACGCGCGTGAGTCGTACCGCGGCGGAAATAATTAGTCGTGGAGATAATCGTTCAGAAACTGTTGGCGTTGCTCGTTATACAAGACGAACGCGTCCATTCCTGAATATACCTACACCACCTATAATTTGAACTAAAATACAACTTATATGTGATGATTCCGCGAAAGCTTAGTGTGCAATCTACATGATACTTGTAACCTGCATAGAGATAAGGCGCTCCCTGTTACGTAAATATGTAGTCTATGTAGAGGTTGATTTTTCCATTGTCTAAATGTCTAATATAAAACAGGTATTTTCTTCATGACATGCCTTTTTTATTATTTGTAAAAATGACGTCTGTAGTTAAAGAAAACTACTAAGTACACCATTTGAATTGAGAATTCTTTATTATAATACCGTGTATTTTTCTATTTATAAGCTGGATAAGGAATATGGAAAAAATACAAAATTCATTCTTTTCTAACATTTGTTATTTTAAAGTTTCGTTTCAGTATCTTGCACTTTGCAATTGTTCCCTTATCTAACTGTTACAGCACCCATAACATAAAATGGGGTGATGACATATCACCAGACGGACCTAGTTGCGCAGACACATGCACGCAATTGAATAAAAATAATAGCGTTAACACACGCAAGACAATATGTCGCAAGGTGAACCTGTCCACTGATAACAGATCACGGCCGACGGCTTGTATTGGTGACGATAACGACTAGATAACAGATTCAATATGATTACGTAATCGGCAAAAACATTCGCGAAACTATCACTATTAGGGCTGCGATTTCGCAAGTGAATACATACATTATTGTTATGACTTTTTCATTACAGTGCGCATTGGTGCCGTGGGCAAATATTAAAAATAATATAGGCACAACTTGAAATTCCACCTAAAATATCTAAACGAAATAACTCGTTATCGGGAAACACAGATCACCTCCCATAGATTGCTCACGAAACACGATCTACACACACGAAACATAATAATATGCGCTAGCGAGCATATCTATGAAAACTCTATCTATCAGTACTCAGTATGATTTTGCTACGAGCAATGAAGTGCATTATTTCGCACCCCGCAACCCGAGACTTCCTCTAACGTTGTTTGCGTTTAGTCGTTAACAAAAATCTCGTACAGATCAATTTATTGGACAGGCTTCGTTTTCTAGCGGTTGACGTAACGGAATGCCGTTCATGAGGCCGCTGATTCGATTCCCGCAAGGGACAATCATGTGTGTGATATTTATAATTGGCACACAAATGTTTGTACTACGTCTGGGTGTTTTCTATCTATTATAAGTATGTATTTACAAAAGAAAAATAGTTTATGTATTTATATCCGTATTCTGGTACCCATAACATAAGCATAATAAGCTTAGCTTGGGACCAGAGGACGTTGTGTGAAATGTCCATGAATATTTATTTATTTTATTAAAAAGATATACCAGACTTATCTATAATAATATTACAGATAGGAAAATATTATTTTGCCTTGTAATTAATAAACTCTGAAACTGCTAGCCTGACTGCAATTATCACCTTACCTTTTACAACGTTATTATTATTTAAAATTATTATATTTTCTTTACTACTATAAAAAATTGGTCAAGTGCGAGTCGGACTCGCGCACGAAGGGCATGTTTGTTGTATGGGAGCCCCCCTTAAATATTTATTTTATTTTATTTTTAGTATTTGTTGTTATAGCGGCAATAGAAATACATCATCTGTGAAAATTTCAACTGTCTAGCTATCACCGTTCTTGAGATACAGCCTGGTGACAGACGGACGGACGGACAGCGAAGTCTCAGTAATAGGGTCCCGTTTTTACCCTTTGGGTACGGAACCCTAAAAAGATCGGATCAATCTAAAATTTTGCGCACATATTAAGTACCGATGACAATGCTATATATAAAAAAAATATATTTAGGATTTTCAAACGTATTTTTTTGGTTTTTAAACTAAGTATATTATTTACAATATGTGTGCATCATTTTACCCGGCAAACGTTGTTTTGCCATACAAATGTCAGGGACACGGCGAGTTGTTTGAAAAATAGATAGTAGCCGATTCTCAGACCTACTGAATACGCATATAAAATTTGGTAAAAATCGGTAAAGCCGTTTCGAAGGAGTAGATACGGTAACTAACATTGTGACATAGAAATTTTATACATTAGATGACGTTTACACACGTGCTAGGTCATACCAAAGTCGGAGAAACCGATAGGATTAAAAAAAATAATAAATAAATAAATGAATACGTAACATGTCATAGAGAAAATAAAGAAATGGAAATATGGAGTAAAAGCTGTTGCTCGCAACTTCGTACGTGTGGAATTTAGAAAAAGTAAGTAAAGTTTATGGGATGAGCAATTGACTACAGCTGGCTATTACTTGATGGTAATTTTAGTAAGAGCATAAGAATACGTAATTAATTTAAAAAAATAAAATGGTGTTTAATATAATGTGACCATATTAAATAAAAACTAAGACAACTTGATAAAATTTAAATAACAATAATAGAGCACAAAGGATTCAATTAAACGTTTGTAACTCAACGGTCTCACGAAATCTTCAATCAGTTGATATCAGATTTTTTGTCGCGGGTCCAGTAACCGTATTTTAACCCTTGCATTCCCACGGATATCCGCGACATGTCTTGAGCCGCGTTCCGAATGAATATGATGAATGAATCAACCAACAATCTCTACCATCTTAATAATTTCTTTTTTTAATAATTATTTTATATAATTATTTCATTAAAATCTTAATTCACAAATTTTATTTCAATTATATATTAAATTTATGTCGTAAAATGTTAAAAATACATACATTTCTGGTAGTTTTAATTTTAGTGTAGTTTTTTTAAATTGAATAGTTAATTTTGGAACATAAAATGAATGGTATGTACAAGACTTTGTCTACAAACTCGCGTCCGCAGCAAAAACATCCCGCTTTAGTAACAAGCCTGCCATAATGCCATAGAGCTGTCCGCGTCCGACCCTATTGATAAGGCACGTTTCACCCGCCGCCGAGGCGCGCCGACTACATAGTAATTGCAGCGCTTATCTCTCCAATGTACCGATTGTATTTCGGAGGGTTAACAATACATTTTTTTTGTACATTCCGTGAAACTTTGAATTTTGTTCACACAATGAGAAATACTGGTGTACCTTTTTTTAGAAGTTTCTTTTATTACTGTCATATTATATAAGTAAAGTAAATGTTTCTTAAATGTAATTTTTAACCCTTTACTACTTCCGTCTTGCAATGGGATGGGCTTGATATATATAACAATACGGGTTTGATCTCTGGATTATATATATTTTTAATGAAAAGTTTCTTATCTTTCGAAAATTCTTATCCTCTGTCATCAACTAGGTCAGAATTGTGAGTAAGTTGCCTATACTATAGGCTCCAGTGAGTGTTATATCTGAATGGTTCAATAAAAACACACAATGAACTAACTGTTTCCCGCAACTTCGTACGCGTGGAATTTAGAAGCAAAACAATAACAAATAAAAAAAAATCCATACGTTTTAACAGCTCTGTCATAAAAAAAAACAAAAAAAATCATTCATACAAAAATAAGTTTTACAACGATAAGTTAACAAGTAAAGATGAATATTGATAGAGTGAATACATCGATGTGGGAATCGGTATGAATGGAAATTTAAGTTGCCTTAACTGAAATTAACAATTTAATAGCTGGCAAAGAAAACCTATTAAGCAATGGTAACCGTCAAGTATACCATATTATAAGATCTACCATAAAGATCTTAAAAAAAACGCATACGCTACTCATTTATTCGAATAAAACTACTATCTGTAACCATGGTCTTGGATAGGAGCCCATCCGTGATCATAGTGACTGAAAAGATTGACAATACTGAAAAATAAACACGTCGAAATCCGTAAAAAGTGATTTTATCTATAAAAATATTGAAATGATCGAGCTTATACACAGTACATAAAGATTACAAAGAACCATGGGCGTTATTTTCATGTAAATATCGCGGGGTCAGACATACAAGCTGTATTATATTATCGGCTCCGAGATTCAATGTCATATAAGTAGCATTTGCATAAGTCATCGACCGGCGTCGCTCTCATCACGTACAGCCGATGAGTCGATGAGTTATTTGTGCACCCGATAATGGTTCTGATTAGCTGATGGACAAACTACAATAACATGATAACAAATGTCTGCTGCCTTATCATTGTTAGGATACTATTTAGAATTAAAAGTATTTAAAGCTATTATCTGTAGAGATCTCGTTATATTTATGTAGACATGTTTTTCGTTGTAACTAATCAGAATTGTATCTATTTCGTAGGGTAGTGAATCATTATATAAATAAACTAGCTGACCCGGCAAACGTTGTTTTGCCATACTAAAAAAAAAAGGTTTGAAAAATAGATGTTGGCCGATTCTCAGACCTAGAGGATATGTACACAAAATTTCAGGAAAATCGGTCGAGCCGTT
Source organism: Orgyia antiqua (assembly GCA_916999025.1). Classification (NCBI taxonomy): domain Eukaryota; kingdom Metazoa; phylum Arthropoda; class Insecta; order Lepidoptera; family Erebidae; genus Orgyia; species Orgyia antiqua. The sequence goes on from OU779870.1 coordinate 19,770,918, forward strand.
TCGGAGGAGTACGGTAACTAACACTGTGACACGTGAATTTTATATATAAGATTTTGCTGAAATACGTACTCGTATAACTGGATGGATAGCTGTGTGTTGCAATCGGTAAAGATGCTATATTTTTAGAAGTTATTCGGTTTGCTTCTCAAGCGGGACAAACATTATTACCGTTTCAAAATTTCTTACTGTTAGTGATTGATTATGATTCATTAGTTTATAAAGTATTAATTACTTAAACTCATACTTAAACTAATATTGTAAACTATTTAGTTTGCAAGAAAAGTTTCACTTGAACAAAATAATGTAAAATTATATGAAATGTGCTTACAACTTAAGACCTTTTGTAGGCATATCAATGTATGTTAGTGTAATGTTAGTAATGATAATACTATAATTAACTAATCTAAATTAACTTATTACTTACTTACTTAAGTTAGTGTTTAGCCAATAAATTAAAATAAACAGTTTAAAATAAACCCACAAACACCTCCCAAATCTTAAAAAAACTGTAAAGGTGTTGCTCAAATGCCAAGGCATTTACGAGTTACTCAAAAGTTCGACTAAGGAACTAAATCAAAATTTGTGTGCAAATTATAAAGAGTAAAGTCCTGTCCAACAGTTCAAGAGAAAGCTGATGAGTGCCGTATCTGTGACATAAAGTGCAGGCTCATGTTTTTATGTAATACGTTGCCGAATAGGCGCGCTCCTACAGTCTACGTTAGAGAGGTCGCGCCACTAAACTCTACGTAAAACACTACTATGCTTAGCAGTTATGATACTAAGCCACTTATTAAAAATACCACGTGTATTTGGTCTTAATATTTGATCCGACGTTTTAGGGATAGATGGACCATCAAGTACAATACGTAGAAAACACCCAGACGCAGAGCAAATACTATTCCCGTGCTGAGATCGAACCCGCGAACTCATGAGCGGCAGTTCGTATAATATATCGTTACATAAACTACTAAACCGCGAAGCCTTGCGAACTTATTTTACAAGAGAGAGATCAAAATTTTACTATAGATATAAAAAGTTCTTGCGTCTGTCTATCTGTAATTATTGCTGTATAGTTTGCTATTTCTTACAACCTTCATGCAAATATGAGTAAAAAATAAAGTAAAAAAGTGTATTTTCCACGTTTAGATGTTTAGTAGAAGACGACGCTCTATAGTCTCTGCCTAACTCTCTGGGAGACAAGCATAATGCCGTGTATGTTCTATTACATTTCTGTTAAATATTACAGTGTATTTAACATACATTTAATAGGTGAAAAGTGTTAGGTATAACATAATGTAGTTATATCTAGCGTGGCCAACGCGACGGTCGGCGTCCGTTTGCCGCCTTCACGTCGCCATTAACGCGACACAAATACGTGCCCAACGCTATAACTTGAAGGGGCATGGCCGCGAAAATTACCGCCATCAATCCCCACAGCGAACGACACGCAGCCATCGGTATTCATGTGTAGGGTGACAGAATATATTCCCTTATAACTTATGTGTCATTACTGTACCATGCGAAAAAAGATATTACCAACGCTACTGTATTTTGGTTAGTTCCAAATAAAGAAGCAATCTTTTAGAAGTTTTTTTTTTACATTCTCAATTTATAATTGCAATCGTAATAAAATGCACAGGGTTAAGAAGGATTCTATAAAGATGTTTCAATGTAAAGTTTGATTTAAAATATGACGAAAGGTTACATTTTGATGATCCTGTTAAAAGAGATAAGCCTGTTTATCTCCAACAGTGAAAGAGACCTATTTATATTTACATTTAATTATTTTGTAATTATGTACTTATTGCTCTAAAGTACTATTCAATCAGCGCTATATCCAGCAAAAATTTGCACACGGAAATAATACCTAAACTAATTAATTTTATGCCACTTCTGATTTCCGTACTTATATCAAACTTTAGGGAGACAAGAAACAAGTCCGTTAAACAACATAATTACGTGGACAAATAACACGAAGCATTTTAATAATATCAGTGTTCTATACTATTTGTGTATGTATTAAGTGTATGTAAGTCCTAATAACTAGATACGTAGATCATTAAATTTTTATGTATTAATAAACGACAGCCCGTCTGTTTAGCGGCAGACAAGCCTATAAAACAAAACATAATTAAAATAACTACCAACATTACAATAACAATTATAATTTTTTAAATTTATTTGTGCTCATGAGCCGCGACTTATACAGCCAGGTACCAACTCTTTGAAGCGCAAAAACCCCGCGCAACATTAGTCGCGCGGCCCTTCCAGCTGTGACTTTGTTTCGTTTACCTGCCTACTTCCAACTCATTATATAATCACTACCTGACAATATTAAATAGCGAAATGTCTAGTTGGTGAGCGCGCGACTCGCGACGTTGCCACTTTTACTGACAATACTCGACGAAGATCAATCGATATCGTCCGAACAGGACACGAACATTGACCAAGCCACAAACCAAGCTAAATAACACCATGCAATTATCTTTGATTAGGGAGTATAGAGGATCTGAAAAATGGTCACGTGACTTGAAGCCAGTTTTGAATCACAGTCTCAATATTACCATCGATATCGATAGAAGGTTAGCCCAAACTACTGGGGCTAGGACCGTGAAAATTGGCAAGCCCCTTTCATCGCGAGCATTAAGACAGGATTTTTTGAAATTCATCACCTAAGGTGATGAAAAGAGGATAAAAGTTTGTCTGAAAAACTGTAATTTTTTAAGATAAGGCTATGAAAATTGGTAATTAACAAATGAAAGTAAAACCTACAAAGATGTGCTTCCAATTTTTTTACCGCCTAATGATAACATTTGGAAAAATCGGTATAAATATGTATCCTACAGATCTGAAAAGAGTTAAAAAATAAATAAAAGAAAATTGTAATTTATGTATTTTCAAATTTTGAAGATGAAGGAAGTTGGAAGAGAATTTTATTTTGTGCATAAAAATCCAAATTTACATTTTAAATAAATAAGTGATACTATTCACCAATAACAAACATAAAATATTAATATTCATAAAAGTAGTCTTTATGTTAAAACCATTATAACAGATTGTCGATACTATCAAACCATAATTTCTTCAGTGCTTCATTCTTTGGCGCCCTAAAATAATATTCAATAAGATATGTACATTACTTAATTACTACCGTTTCATATTGTTAATCTTGTAAAATATTACGAGAATATATTATTAATGACTTAAAAAAATTATATATCTTTCGATAAAGGTGCAGCATGCGGTGCACATCACTAATGAAATATTATGAATCACTAGCTGGCCCGGCAAACGTTGTTTTGCCATACCAAAAAAAAGTTAAAAAAAAAAAAACATGAACTATAAACCTCACGGAGCCCGAGACCTTTCCAACGAATGCAAAACCGTGGAAAACGGTTCGTGCGTTCTGGAGTTATAGCGTCAGGAAGGAAAATCCGACTTATTACACGCTTTATATTAGCTTCACTTGTATGTTTGTTTGTATGTTTGTAACCGACTCCTTTGGACGCTATTTTGACCCACTTTAAACGGTCAGATTCTATTCAAATTTTGCACACCTGTCAAAGACCGATGACAATGCAATAATTCGATTAAATAAAGCGTGTTTTTAGGGTTCCGTACCCAAAGGGTAAAAACGGGACCCTATTACTGAGACTTCGCTGTCCGTCCGTCCGTCCGTCCGTCTGTCACCAGGCTGTATCTCAAGAACGGTGATAGCTAGAGAGTTGAAATTTTCACAGATGATGTATTTCTATTGCCGCTATAACAACAAATACTAAAAATAAAATAAATATTTAAGGGGGGGCTCCCATACAACAAACATGATTTTTTTACCGTTTCTTGCTCGATACCAATAACGTTGCCTTATGTTGCATAGATAATGGTACGGAACCCTTCGTGCGCGAGTCCGACTCGCACTTGACCATTTATTTAGTTTTTTTAAACTATTTTTATATAGTAGATTTACTTAATTCAAGTTCTAAATGAGCTTTTAATGGAGTATTAGCCGTGGACATTGATAAGAACTATTCCTAGTTTGAACACATAATAAATTACCTACGTAAAACATATATTTCTAAATCAAATAATATAATTAACCTGATATACGAGTATGACAATACCTCAACATTTTTACCACGCTGTTATTTACAGCCCTTTACACAACACTTGGTCATGATGAGTGTTTTAATTAGTGTCTAATACGCTCAAGGAAATGCATTTATTCATAATTATATACTAAAATAACATGAATAACAACCCGAGCAAAGCTTCACTGACAAGATATCTACTTACGAAAATTTGAGTTCTACAATGGCTGACAGGCTTCAAGGCGGGGCCTGATGACATTTGGAAAAAAAGTAGTGTACTAATGACATTAAAGACTTCTCTCAAAACATATGCAAAATAGTAGCGTGTTAGAATGAGATAATCATAGTTTTGTTTGATAGACAAAATGTTTTCAATGTACTTTATAAGGGCGAATCCTCTATACTCCCTAATCAAAGGCAATTATAGGTATTCGATCTATTGAGATCGATGAATCCTATCTATTTTTATTCAAACCCAAAAGAATAAGGCCCTAATCTAAAACTTCTTATTTTTAGTTAATCAAGTAAAGTCTAAATCAATTTATTTAGCTTGTTCATACGTTCATTGTTCATTGTATATATTTCTGTACCACTAGCTGCTTGTGGCCTGTAGTTTCACTTGCGTACTTACTAGTAAGGTCCTCATGATTTAAGGATATAAAATATAGTTTACTCCCTTATAAGCCACGCAAATTGGTAATGCGCTGGAACCTTGTCAAATTAACGCCCTTGTGACGTCATCAGCAAAGAAAAAGTACAGCTAACAAAATGTAATATTCTCATCTATACGTCACTATGACGTCACCAACATGGCCGCCAGGCGCATTGCCAATTTGTGTGGCTTATAACTGTATTCTGAATGAGCAAATAACACTCTAAGAAGCTATATAACTTCTTTGATAACACTTGACAAGAATGGTCAAACTATTGCGGAGGAGAGCGGTGACACAGACTAGGACAAGATAGTGTTTTATATTCAGTTAGTTATTTCAAGATCATTATAATAATAGCTTACTAAAAGTATTTTCTAATAAGATGGATGGTGCGATTCTAAGACGGTTTACTGAACTACACGTTAATCGTGTGGCTAGGTAACTATGTCCGGGATTGTTTTATACTCTATGTTTCTTGTTTTATTTTGTTTCTTTTATTGTGTGATTTTGTCATGGATTCTAATTGTCCGAATAAAGAATATATTATTATTATAAACGACCAATAAACTAAATACATACTTACGACACTTGTTATAAAAATGTAGAGCTTTTTTTAAGTTAGGCTAGGCAAAAAAACTTTCTGCAGTCCAAGTCCAGAAAAAAAAACGCGCATTGTTTCAAACTGTACCATATTTTAGTCCGTGTAAAATAATAAATAAGACACCTTTTGTATAGAATCTTTTGTTCGTGGATGGACAGTGCGCATCATAATAGCTCTACAGGGCATCGTCAGGCTTGCGAGCATCAATATCTAACATCTTCGTTTCATTCAATATTTCAATAGTTATTTGACACGTGCTGAATCGGATGATATAAAGTTAATTTGTTGATCTGGGCATTAAGTTTCGTTTAACAGAGTATGATCTCTGATTCGGTTGCAAAAAAGAAAAAGTATTGGAACTTTTCCGCTGAAATAACTGAAATTTTCTTAATTTTATAACATAATGTATCACAAATTGGTAATGCGCCTGGCGGCCATGTTGGTGACGTCATAGTGACGTATAGATGAGAATATTACATTTTGTTAGCTGTACTTTTTCTTTGCTGATGACGTCACAAGGGCGTTAATTTGGCAAGGTTCCAGCGCATTGCCAATTTGCGTGGCTTATATCCTTAAAACAAATTCACTAGGAAGTCAGATTCACCAGTGAAGTGTGATTCACGTGTCAACTAGATAACAGGATGATAAAGCTTACTGAACAATTTTACTGTTTATTCCACCCTTGATTAATTCTTTGGCTTTTATTGACGCGATGTCGTGTAGATAGTAGAGACAAAATGATTGTTTAATTATTATAAAAAGAAAAAAAATGGTTAAATCAACCGTTAAAATCTCTGAAACGTAAAATACCAAGAATGTTTGACATCAAAACATTCAATTTAAACGCTCCCTTGCATTCGAAAGCTTTTAACAGACAAACTCGACCATAGATTGTAGAGGGGGCGAATACCGCGAACGTGTGTTCATTGTCGCGCTTTCCGGGAAAAGATGGCCGTCGGTGATTACAGCACCGACCATCCGTCCGTAGTAAATCATTATCTCGGTAAAAACTAATTGAAAGGGACGCAACCCGGCTTTTGTTGTTACTTATTATGCCCCGCGATTTTGTGAGAAACGCATAAACAATGCTTATTGGGCTTTTTACTGTCGTCCCCGGATGATTTGAAATTACATAGTTTTATTATTACGTATCAAGTAGTTATTTTTTTAATTTATTTATTTATTAAACTTTATGCACAATAATTAAGTTGTACAATGGCGGAATTAATGCCTATGGCATTCTCTACCAGGCAACCATTGGTAGGTGCAGAAAGTGCTACTGGTAGGTGATAGTAATTAAATCTACAACAAAAATATACCTACAGCCTACAAACAATAAACATTACATAAAAATACACAATATATAACACACATAATTATACAAACGATGTATGTTTATGAACTACACATAATACAAATACATAATACAAATAAATATAAATAAAATTAAAGTAGTGTGAGAAAAGCTACTAGGATTCTGCCGAAAGTTTAAAATAGATAATAATATTATGTCGAACTCTGCGTTTAAAAAGACTACGAGTTATTTGGAATTTATGCGAGTATACTTTTTAACTACGTACCTAAATTTACAGGCCCTTGCTTCTGCTTTCATTACGTTATAGGTAGAGCTTTTCAAATGTGATAACATCACACCATAAACTGTAGATACATATGACTCGAAGAACAAGTTGCATAATATCTGATTTTATTCAAAAAAATCAAAATTCTAACTTATTTGAGTACTTGATACTTATCACATTCGTCCGAAAAACTAAAATGTAGATTCAGTAACAGTACAATAAATCAAAACGATATTATCTACATATTCTATTCTTGTAGGTCAGTCAGAAAATCTTCTGATTCTTTATTGTAAGCGAGTTGTAATTTCATATTTTGTTTTGCATTACAGTTGGTTAGTTCTAAAATTTTGTCTCTGATAGAACATATTGTGTTCAAGCTAAATTTTCCCTTAGCCAAGTCTTACAGCACTCATTGTATGGAAATTGGGCGGCGCCTCTTATTCTTATCCAACCGATCAGTAAATATTAAACAAACGATAATCTCTAATTAATAATAGCAGAAGCATAGTATAGGCCAGGCCATTCACGTCATAATATTCCATAGACCAAAACACGATAGAGTTCATAAAAACGTTAATACAAATAAAAATCACATCTTGATAAATGTTTACTCAATTATAATAATGCCCCAAATCGTTTGAAAAGCTAATGGAATAGCCGTTAGGTCAAAACAAAACACATAAATCGGTTTAATTAGTTGGTTGTGAACGTAGAAATGCATGGGGAAAGAGCAACAGGTCCCGTTTTATGACTCCATGCTTTAATATTAATATTAGACGTTAGATCTCGGTCGAGTTCACTGGGTCAGTCAGACGTGGCCATGATTTATGAACTTACATTAACTTCGTAATAAAATTGTCGACTAGACAATAAAATCGCTTTTCAGTATTTTTTGTTACTGGCACGTTTCGAACTCAATTTTTACCTTTGCTTCCATAAGTAATTAAAATAATAATTGGTCAAGTGCGAGTCGGACTCGCGCACGAAGGGTTCCGTACCATTATCTATGCAACATAAGGCAACGTTATTTATCGAGCAAGAAACGGTAAAAAAATCATGTTTGTTGTATGGGAGCCCCCCTTAAATATTTATTTTATTTTATTTTTAGTATTTGTTGTTATAGCGGCAATAGAAATACATCATCTGTGAAAATTTCAACTGTCTAGCTATCACCGTTCTTGAGATACTGGGTACGGAACCCTAAAAATCATGTTTGTTGTATGGGAGCCCCCCTTAAATATTTATTTTATTTTATTTTTAGTATTTGTTGTTATAGCGGCAATAGAAATACATCATCTGTGAAAATTTCAACTCTCTAGCTATCACCGTTCTTGAGATACAGCCTGGTGACAGACGGACGGACGGACGGACGGACGGACGGACAGCGAAGTCTCAGTAATAGGGTCCCGTTTTTACCCTTTGGGTACGGAACCCTAAAAATTAAAAGTATTCTGGACTGTATTTTGTTCTATAAATACAAAATTATTCCGATATTTGAATTTGGAACTGCTTGCAGTTTATCTACAGATACGAGTATTTATGGTTGAAGTTATAATAAAATTATTTCCCAATACCTCTCCTCAACTGCCCCAATTTTTCCAAATTATTCTTAAATATTCTGGTTAAATAATTCCTTTCACAATTTTTTTATATGGCAAAAGTTAATAAGTAAGTTAATACTGATGTCAAAAAAAAAAACAAAAAGTATTATAAATATTAAATCCTGATTAACCCTCATTGGTTTATGATATATTTTATAATCTACAACTTTTCCTATCAAATTTTATTAGAAGAAAGTCAAAGCTATTTATATCGATGTAGTTGAATATGCTTAAAAAAGCTACGTACGGATTTCGAGTACCAGGGTACATAACAGTGTACTGTGCTGCTATACATAATATATTTATTTGATGTTGCTGATAAAACCCAGCAAATGCTCCTAATGGTCCGTGATCTTATAAAGATAGGTGTATTCCATAAACATTGCATCTCTTTAAACTCAGTGGAAGCGTGAAATGTCCGTAAATATTAATTTAAGTTTAGGAATGAAATGACGCTGCGTGAAATGGTTGGTCAACGTTCAGTACTGAGTTGTAAACAAAATGAAGGTAAAGATTACACCATTGTTCTTCCGTGAACATGTTGTGGGGCAACAAAGAGTCGGGCATATCACACCGGTGACGTGTTTCAGGTACTAATTGATCGGTCGCTAGCGTAACTCTCCTCACTATTAGTGCTGATTACATTTACGCTATATGTCTTAATGCTGGTCATTCATTCCTGATAATTAGGTCAATATACGCCCGTAGCTAGAGGGACCATGAAATTACTTAATATAGATATACATACGATAGAGACATCGTAGTAATTTCATATGCACTTTATATGTATTAGTACCAAAAAAATCATCTTGTTGAAATGGGCACATCAATTTGGTATGAAAATTATTTTCCACCTTACCTATAATCAAAATCTGCTCTACCTCAAGTTCGACATTATCTTCTTCTTTACCTCAATTAATAAGCCCATGCAAATCCTGCAATCATAATAATAAGTAGCGTGTCGCTTAGACAGCAGACGCTACATTTAGATTGAACTACAGTTTTAACACAACTAAATGCAGCGCATAAACCACACTCATTCCGTTAGAAGAATCCTCTCTTAGTTGTATACCACGCGATTTCATATAGATCTGCACTTTTTGAGCGAAATGTAACCAGCGCTCCCGATGACGTGGGTGAGGCGATTGGAATTCTTGTAATCAGCAATTCGGCCGGGACATGTGGGATTTTGCTTTTGTACCCACCAAGTACTTAGGAGTGGAATTTTAATTATTGCCATCGAGATAGTTACAATTATTTGAATCGATGCCTCGACATGTTGCTCGTGTTATTATTGTCCTATCATCCTATCCATAAAGTCGTCAGTTCTAATCCTATGAGAGACAATGGCGGGAGTATGAGCATAGATATTTATACCGCGTATAAGCATACAATCATCCCTATTTTGCTGTAGGTAGGTAGATACAAAGTCTTTACTATCGATTGAGGCACAAAACTTATGTAAGTATAGTAAGTATATTATATTAATATTAGGTATATCACACCTTATTCATATGTGAAGGAACAATTAATTTAGTACGGTCTCCGTACTGCGTAGTCGGCAGGTCAGCAAACCTATTCAGCCTTTCACTAGTGATATAACACCCAAGTCGACTATAGTTGCTATATGGATACACACATGTCAACATGATTACTACACTGCGTGCTACTGTAACAACGCTACTAATAAACCAAGATTTTTATGTTTTCATAATATTGTAACCAATAAATCATTTTATGCGTACAAAATATCACAAGTATCGTAAAATCTGGTTTAGATTGCAGCACATTGACTTTACGAATCTTTACGAAAATCTTTACTTTACGAATCTTTAATCTTTACGAATGTTCTAAGTACCTTCTGTGATTATAAATACATAGATAAAATTAGGAAAGCCTTATAAAAACAATTCTGGTCTATGTGGCGCTGTGACCAACGAATGTTGGGATATAATGCGAGCTATGTTTAAGTGTCATACTCATATGATCTTATTCATAATGACTTATCGGAGGTTTAAACGGAGATTTTATCGGAGAGATAATAAACGTTTTATCGTAAAAAGACTATTATGAATAACAAGTTTTGACAATTTTCGCGAACCGATTTTAGCGAACTTTTAAACCTCCGATAAGTCATTATGAATAAGACCATTGGTAGTTTTAACATTTTCTATCATTTTACAAATCCTTGTTTGGTTCGGGTTTGTTCTTATCCCAAAGTTTTGCATTTGAAATATGGATAATATACTTGCCCAGCGTCAAACGTTTTGAATGTGTTAAAAATATAAAATGTTTTCCTGAGTTATCTTATTGAACTCTCCTAATTTGAACTTTGCCACCTCATACCTTTGTAAGCCGCGTCGCCATATTGGAAACATGACGCGTAAAAGCAGCTCAATGTCACCCAATGGATAATAAACATTTACAAAAAGGTTTAAGTACATAGTTATTAGGTGTGCATCACGTTCGATCGAAGGTCGGTCGGAGGGTTGGGCACTCGCGCTATCTATGCGTCATGAAGCATGGCGTCGAAGCGAGGTCAACGTTGCAGCCGTGCGCTCTCGATAACAACTACACAGAAAATATGTTGTTTACTGCTCATAAACACGCGTGAATAACAACCTTGGTACACGTTCAATACAGTTTGTAATATAAAAACAACACAAGAGAGCATTTGGCTGCAAAACTGTCATTATAATTAGGATAGAATTTATCACGCCATTTGTCATAGCGCATTTACAAAACGTTTAATACTCTCATGGTGATACGACTGCATTTGTATTTATTGGCTATTTGACGATATTTTGTGAGAACATTACTTAATTCAGAGAATTCTTTGACTCTTCGCTTATTATTTAAGCGAAGAGTCGAAGGCGTGTAAGGGTCTTTACAAAATACAACAAGTTCTGACTGAAATAAATGGCTAATCTTATCTAGATAAGTTAGTAAATGTAGCTGTTGTACATCTTTCTACTTCCGAGTTGTAACTTGTTGTAAGTATCTTTATTCTTTAGTCAATCTTACACGAATTTTTTTGCAGCAAGTCTGATCCTAAACATCCACTGCAAAATAAAACTACTTTTTACGGATTTAGACGCGTATATTTGTTTTAAATTTTGGCCCGACGTTTCGGAGACTTTGCAGTCACCATGGTCACTGGACCACTGCAAAATATCAAATATTTGTATAACCGACATAGATAACCCAACATCGATAGAAAAGGAATAGAAGATATTCTAAAGAATTAATTGCTAAGATCGTTGTGTTTTATTTTAAGGTTTTTTCCTAACTCAGAAATATAATAGCCGTACTCGTAGTACGACTACGGCGTGTCAGCTGTTACTCTTTCTGACGCGCATCAAGAGAAAAATATTTAAAATTATAGCACTGTTCTAAGGTACTATGGTATAATATTTACTTAAACGACTCTTTGCATAGGGATGTAAAATACACCGTGACTAGAGTGCTATTTAATCCCAAACAAAATTTTCTCTCGAAAGGCCTAATAGTAATTGTAATAAGATCGTTCCTTGAATAAACATTAGATTATAAACAAATGTGATAGTAAATATGTTTACGTTATCTAGCTATCTGAACGGAACTACACACAACCACATGGCTTATGTCCGTGACATGAATTAAAGGGCCAGAACACATTCAACGTATAACGTATGTCATAGTGCAAATACATAGCTAAAACTAATTAACTATACATAATATGTATATAATATAGGTGAAGTTGCGTTTGTTTAGTTAGACCGTACTTTAAATCTATTAAATACTAATAGCCCCCTCTCTCTCTCTCTCTCTCTCTCTCTCCAGTTCATAACACCTCCCAATATTGGGCACGGGCCTCCTCCATTTTGGGAGGAAGGTTCGACCAGGGTTTAAGTTCGAGATTTCCATTTTAACAGAGAATACTAGTATGTACTATAAATGCGAAAGTTATTAAGAATGTATGGATGGATGGATGTAAGGATATTTGCTGCTCTTACACGCAAAACCTACTTAAAGAACAGAATAACACACAAGCTATATGTATAACATCACGGTAAAAGCCGGGTAGCGGAGCAGTAACTATAGAAACATATAAAATCGTGGACATTAGCTAATATAATTATAATTATCTATAATTTAATTAGCTTCAAAATCTTTTACCGTTAATTAGAACCTCCTTCTATTTTAAAAGTCACATTTTAAATGATTGTACAAATTAACGGGTCAACATTAGCCACGTAATGATCGTGGAGTATTGCAACCACAACGTAGAAAAACTGATAATTGTCCCTAAAATTAAACTCCCCAAAAATAAAAACTAGCTACACTTGGTGCTCATTTAGCAGTATTTTTTTAATCTTGTTGACTTTTAGCATCGATTCAAGGATGATTTTGGACAAATCGTGTTAAGTTTTTGAAGTACATAAAGTTACTACTAACTTGGGACCCGTACTAGACTTTTGACCTCTGTTTTATTCACAAACTTATGCGTAGACACGCGTTGACAGACGCTCGTGGTGGCTTTTAATTTAGTCTGCGGGAACGATCTAGGGTCACAAGGCAGTGTACAAAATCCTCCACGCCTGAAGCAACAAAATTCTAAAAGCTGAAGGACCTAACTCATCTAATGGACGGGGTCCTTAGGAGCCTAATTCAAATGGATAAATTTTAATGAAATGCCATAATCAAAACTATAGATATATCTGTATATAGATAAAATTTAAGTTATTTTTCTTGGCAAAAGACGTCGAGTCAAAAGACGAAGTCAAGATTTCTTTCGCGTTTAGCGCTATCACAGATTCAATTCCCTATTTAGCGAAATATTATAGTTATTTATAAAATTACATTAGCTAAAACCTATTAATAGTAGGAACTAAAATTACTTTGTATATTTCGTTCAATCATAAAAAGTAAATATTACGTCCACAAATACCGACGACCGTCAGGGAAGAAAGGAGGGACCTAGCACTTGGAACAGAAGCGGATGGATGGATGCCATAAACGGAAACAAGTACCTAAAATATATTAGACTAGTTTTGGCATAGTACGCTATGTATATTTATATAGATTATAGAATAGTAATTAGTGGTTATATGGTAGTACATTTAATGACCTCAATTATTAATATCTTTCAACATACAAAGTGGAAAATGACAAACAATACAATACTTGGCCTTTATGTCAGCAAATGTATTAACAAAACTCAAGTGCTTATTACATTTATTAGATGTATGTAAAATAATATAGGTGACAATTTAAACGGAGCGAACGGTCAGTTCACGTTATAAGTTAAGTAAATAGATAGTTTAATAGATAAATAGTTTAAGTATCTATCAATTTTAAACACGTCAAGTTTTCACACCTCTGTCTCCAAGTAATGTTTATTTATATTAGCTGTTGCCCGCGACTCCGTTCGCGTGGAATTTGGAAAAAAATCCCATTTTTGCAACATTTTTCACCAATGCTTCGCCCCTATTAGTCGCATCGTAATGTAATAGCCTTATTATAGCCTTCCTCGATAAATGTACTTTCCATCATTGAAAGAATTTTTCAAATCGGACCAGAGTGGTTACCTAATAGCGCGTTCGAACAAACAAACTGTTCAGCTTTATAATGTTAGTGTAGATATAGATATAGTTACTTAATATTAATCTTGTACTAATGGCCCTTTAGAAAGAATGCAGTTTCGAATTAGTGAAAAAAAGTTTTAGGATCGGAGCAATATTTACTAGATTTCTCTTACAAAAAATTCCACAATCAAAAGGATTTCTCGTACCTCGTTATTGAAATACTATCACGCCCACAGTAGTAATAATATTTAACTTCATAATATCTAGATGTGATACCTGTGTATAAAATAATATTCCATAACAAAAAAAAACTTACGTAAGTCTACGCGATCCCCGCATAGCTAAGCTTTAGCTAGTAGATTTTTACTTTTCCCGTTATACTTAGTGTAAAATTTTTAGCGGAATGTAATAAGCACTTAACTTCTGTTTATTACGACTGAATTATTATGCGAAGAGTGTTCGGTGAGTCATCGAACGAGACAGACGAGAGACTTGATAACACTTTTGTATATAAATATTTTAACTATATAATGCCACAGAATATAGATATTAGGTCTCATAGACCTCGTCGCGTAGGCTGTTATGATACTTCAATGTAAAAATTTTACAAATAGTAAGTACGCATTAAATCTTGCAGACGCATAAATTTAGCTTGGCTAAATTTTACTTCATTGGCTAATAATGTTTCATATGACGTACAGCTTTTATCAGAGACACACTTAAATACATATTTCACGGACTCATAGACAGTGGCGGATTTACCCTAGGGACCGGTAGGCCCAGGCCTAGGGCGGCCAGATTTAGGGGCGATGATAAGGTGGATGCCTAGAAAGGGGTGGCTAATGGCCTAGGGCCTAGAGCGGCTAATGGCTTGGGCCCTAGGGCGGCCGAGACTTCAATTCCGCCACTACTCATAGATAACGGGCTACTCATAAATGACGGGCTTCGTGGCGTAGTGGTTCATGTACTGGACTGCCGTTCACAAGGTCGCGGGTTCGATTCCCGCTTGGGACAATCATTTGTGTGATATTCATAAATATCATACAAATGTTTGTACTACGTCTGGGTGTTTTCTATGTATTATAAGTGTGCGTTCAACCTGGTGTTTTAATTAATAATAGGTTAAGTGGAAGCGTGATATCTCAGGCGCGAGAGGAACGAACATATACTGTATATTACAGCGTTAACAAATTTACAATAGTACAAACTTACCCTGTTTTGTTCTTCAACAATGTCTTCACTGTGTCAAGCCCTAGCTATAGCTTCATTAACTAACTACGATAAATTGGCCAAAATAACGCAGAATGCTAACCAAACTATACTTAACTTTATACAGGCAGACACGAACTCTTGAAGTCCACAAAAGACCACTCCTTTGGCGCGACTCAAGCCGTGAACTTTCACCAATCGTCTTAATGCAATTATACTATCACAATTATAGTTATCAAACAGTTCAATTTACATTAAATAGTATTAAGTATGGAGACACAAAATTCACTAGTTTTTATAACGCATTTATGTCATACAAAAATGGCGAACATTACATTTCGCGGTGACATTTCAAGGTTTTGTTTCAATTGTAATTATCGATTCACACAACAAGGATAATTAGTTTTATCAACACTTAATTCTAGTGACAATTTTAACTCGCGAAACAGTTGCAAGAAAAACGCTTCAAATCTCATTCAAATCGCGACGTAGTTTGCAAACAAGATGTGTTTTGCGACTAACTCGCGCTCGGTAACCGCTTCGCGCGCGCGCAACGAGCCACGAGGACAGATGCACCGGTCAGTTCTCGACGTCATCGATAGTGACGTTATCAATAGTTAGAGATGCCCGTGCGCAGACAAAAATATGATAAGTTAATCGTTTGGTACATAACATCTACCCGCCTCGGCCAGGACTACCTGGCCGCTAATTCACTGGCAGTCGCGACAAGGTTGATACAGCTCTCTTCAAAATTGAACCGTCCACCCGGACCTCAGCAAAACGGGGCACTCCATCTGCTCCAAAGACGAGGTTGAGAATGCGCCCCCTGCGCCAACACAGTGGCGGTGAGTTAGCGTCCTTAACCAGAACGAGGTCGCCAACATGAGGTGGATCAGTCTTGTCGGTCCACTTAACGCGCTCCTGGAGAATGTGCAAATATTCTAAATTCCAACGTTTCCAAAAGCTCTGAGTGAGTTGTTGGACCAGTTCAAACCGCGAGAGACGATTAGGTCTCACATCAACAAGGGGATATTCCGGCAGGGCGTTCAGTGGCTGCCCAATCAAAAAATGGCCCGGCGTGAGGGCTTCCAAGTCGTTAGGATCTGAAGAGATCGGGCACAACGGGCGTGAATTCAAAACGGCCTCGATTTTGCAAAACACAGTTGCGAGCTCTTCAAAGGTCAATACAGACTCGCCAATTACCCGTCGCAAATGTGTCTTAGCAACCTTTACTACGCTTTCAAATATTCCTCCCCAGTGGGGACATGACACGGGACTGAACCTCCAAGTTATTCTACGTGTAGCTAGTCTAGACGCAATTTCAGTCTCGTTAGCCGACAAAAAATCATACATCGCTTTTAAATAGTTGTTTGTGCCTTTGAAGTTGGTACCGCAATCCGACCGAATCAAGGACGGTAGTCCTCGTCGTGACACGAATCTATCTAACGTCGCAACAAATGCCTCTGTCGAGAGGGCTGAGACGAGTTCCAAATGTACCGCCTTGGTGGACAGACAGACAAAGACGCACAAATAAGCCTTGACAGTTTTACTGTTCCTGAGGGTCGAGGTCTTAACAAAAAAGGGGCCTGCAAAGTCCGTACCAACTCCAGCAAAGGGCCTTATCTCAGTGACCCGATCCGAAGGAAGGTCACCCATGATAGGCTGCATGGTAGGGGCCTTGAGCCTATAGCAAGGCATACAACGAAAGACCACACTACGGATCGTCCGACGGGCCGATAAAATCCAAAATTCCCGTTGCAAAATGGCCAATAAGGCATTACAGCCGGCGTGGGAGTTCTTGATGTGACGATCAGTCACCAACAGGTTCACCAAGTGGCCACTCTTTGGCAATAAGAGGGGGTGACGAGATCCATAAGGGAGGTTTGCGTTCCTAAGACGCCCTCCGACACGCAAAAGACCCTCACTATCCAAAAAAGGGTTCAGCTTACAAATGGCTCCAGACAGCTTGGATTTGCCTTTCCTCAAGATGTCAATCTCGTCTTCAAAATGTGCCTCTTGCACAGAACGAACCCAGTGAAGAAGAGCATCTTGGAGCTCTTGTGGCGATAAGAAGGCCTTCAAACATTTGTTCTGTGGATGTCTACAATTTCTCATGAAGCGCTTGATCCAAGCGGTGACACTCAACAATTTGTCCAATGAACTGTAACGATTAAGTAAGAAATCGGGGTCGAACGGACGGTCCTGCCGTTCGAGCGCAAGCGTTCGCAACCCAGGCAGTGCGACAATGTCTAAGGCCGGAGTTCGCGGCCAATTAGATTCTGATCTGGTCAACCACTCAGGTCCCCACCACAGAGAGTGCTCAACTAAAAGGGGGGCCATACATCCCCGTGACGCACAACCAGCAGGGTTGACCTCGCCAGGCACATGCCTCCAAACCAACGGGGTCTCCGATTTCTGTATCTGAGAGACACGATTTGCTACAAACACCTCTAAGGTGTGAACTGACGTCTTCAGCCAACATAGCACAATTTGACTGTCAGTCCATGCATATATCGTGGAAACGTCAATTGACGTGCACAAGGTGGACATGACGTGATTCAAAAGGCGAACAAGAAGGGCCGCCCCTGACAACTCTAACTTAGGGATTGTCAAGGCAGTTCGAAGAGGCGCGACCTTGCTCTTCGCCATGACCAACAACACTTTCACCTGACCATCTGTGGTCACGGTGCGCAAGTATACGGCTGCTGCGTACCCACGTTCCGAAGCGTCCGAGAAACCATGAAGGGACGCGGTGTGCTTCCCTGGCGGAAGCAGAGCACGGGGTAACGATATCCTATTGATGGCAGGCAATGAGGAAGCAAATAGGAGCCAGTCCTTCAAAACAGCTTCGCGAAGTGGCTCGTCCCATCCAAGACCTGCAGTCCAAAGTTTCTGCAGGAAGCATTTGGCCCAGAATATGACCGGGCATATCCAGCCATTGGGATCAAAGGTTCTCGCGACAGTCGACAGAACCAGTCGTTTCGTCCAAGTGTGATGCGAATCCAAATTGACATTAAATGTAAAGATGTCCTGGACTGGTCTGTACTGGATTCCAAGCACTGACATCATGGTAGGGTTGTCACGGTTCTCAAATAGGTGAGGATCCTGCTGGTGGTCGTCCGGTAGCCCTTCCAAGAGCGCAGGTAAGTTGGAGATCCATTTACGCAACTCATATCCTGCGGAGGCTAGAATGCCAATCAACTCGTCACGCAAGAGCAGGGCCTCTCTCTCCGTGGCCGCGCCAGTGCACACATCGTCAACATATAGGTCCTCCTTCAAAATGGCGGCTGCGCGAGGAAACGACATACGCTCTCGATCCGCGAGCTCCCAAAGCGAACGTATAGCCAAAAAGGGGCTAGACCTCAGCCCGTATGTGTTCGTGTTGAGCTCGTAGACAAGCATGGGATCTTGCTGGTTTTCTCGCCACAATATCAGCTGGTATCGGCGATCATCCGGGTGAATTACCGTTTGCCTGAACATCATCTTGATGTCAGCCACAAAAACAAATTGATGACGTCGAAACCGCGTGATGACGTCACAAAGGTCCTTCAGCAATTTGGGACCAGGATGCAGACACTGGTTCAATGACACTCCTGAAGTAGTCTGCGCAGAACCATCAAATACTGTGCGTAACTTACCACTGGATGGTTTTATTACAGCATGATGCGGAAGAAAGAAGTGCTCCGTCGAACGCCAATCCAATTTTGACACAGACATGTGTCCCAAATCCTCATACTCCCGCATGAAGTCAATATACTTCTCCTTGAGTAGTGGGTCCCTGCTCATACGGCGTTCCATCGCCAACAAACGCTTCTCTGCAATAGGCCGCGAGACGCCAAGTGGCGGACGTACGGCGAGAAATGGCAATCTTGTCATGATCCGGCCAGAACGGAGATAACTGGTGTTGGTCTTGTAGAACTGCTCACACTCTTCATGCTCCGGATCAGAGCGGGGAGCTTGTGGTGGCTCCTCCACTTCCCAGAATCTCTGCACGGCGTCAGAAAGGGCGGACCCCACCATCAAGGCCGTTCCAAGTTCGGCAGGGGGGGGAGTCCTCAATACAGGCCCCATCAGTGCGAACCCAAATATGGTCCGGAGGGCTACCAAGCCACCTGGCTGCAAAACACGATCCTTGCCGAGTAATATTTTACCCAAAACATCGGCACCAAGCAACAAATCGACCGTGCCAGGCAGGTCAAATTTAGGGTCAGCCAAATTCAAATCCGCGGTCAATTTTACCGCATCCGCAGACAAACGAACTTGCGGGTGATTGCCTAAGATATTCTCCATCACAATGGCCGACGATTCCAACGTCGGACGTGGAGAATTTGAGGGGGAGAACTCAAACCAAACGCGGCCCTCTACCGTGGCCACGGGGGCGTTCCCGACACCCCTTAATACATCTGAATATTTTTCAATAGTCTGGCCAGTCTGCCCTACCAACCAAGACGAGGCTATGCACCCCTGTGAGCCTGTGTCCAATATCGCTCGGACTACAACTGAGGCGCCCGTCCGTCCCCAGACCCTGACATGGGCCGTGGGCAAGAGGACGGTCTCAAAGGGGGGCGGTGCATAGCGGGGGCAGACGCCAACATCCTAATGCTGGCGTGGCGGCGACTGAGCGCCGTTGTCCCGAGACGGCAAATCAAAGTGCGGGTAGTGCCTAAACTCGGCCTCCTCTCGGTGACGACTGCCACGAGCCATAGACGGCGGTTCGTAGCGCCTGGAGCGTCCGTACCGAGGGTTGCGAGTCTCCAAACGGGGACGTTCCGCCAGAGGGGGGGACGGTAGTGGTACCGGACGTGCGTCACGGTAATCGTGGTACACTACCGGAGGTGATCTCGCTTGATCACGTGGAAGCGGGGAGGGCGAGCGGGACACAAAGGTGCGGGATTGAACCCGGGGCCCGCTTTCATACCCGCCCGTGGGGCTGCGCGCCGAACCAACTCGGCGATCAACGGCAGCGCAGTTTGCGCGGCGTGGGGGTGATGAGCCGGACTCCAAGTTGCGGGACTGGTCCCGGTGTCCGCTGACATACCCGCCCGAAGGCGACCCCGTGTGGTCGCGACGGCCATTCGCGTTGGCGCACAGGATTTTCAAATGGTGCCCTCCGCAAATAGGACACGGGTGAGTGTCGGGGCAGGCGCGCTGGTAATGGTCCCCTAGGCAAGAGAAACACCAGCCGCGGGCCTGGGCAATCCGCCTACGAGCGGCCACGTGCAGGACCGCGAAGTCTGGGCACCGCACCGTTTGGTGTCCCTGCGACTTGCAAAACCGGCAGTCCGGTGGCGCAGCTTGAGCGACAGCGAAACGGGCGGCCGTACCTCCTCTTGGTGCAGGTTGGGCATTGCGCCGTTGGTTGGTGGGTCTGGGACGTGATGCTTCCACCGGCGTGTCGGCGACCATGACGTCACCCATGCGACACTCGTCCTCCAGGAACGTCAGGAGCTGGTCAAAGGTAGGGAGAGCAGATGCCTCATCCCTAGTGTGCCCCTGTTCAAAACGTGCCCTCAAAGACACCGGCAATCGCTTGAGCACAATACGCAACAGTAGGTAAGACCACTTGGCAACCGGCAGTCCTAAGCGGTTGAGCGAGTTGGTGGCTATTAGGAGGGGGTTCAGCAGTTCGGTCCTCAACTGGGCAGCATTGCTCACGACGGGAAGGTTCAAAATCTGGTCAACGTGGGTATCTGCCAGACAGCGCTGGTTGTGATAGCGCTTGGTGAGCAACGCCCGCGCGATCCCATAGCTCCCGTCACATATTGGGAGGTGCTGTACTAAGCCCCTCGCCTCTCCATCAAGCACGGAGAGTAAATAGGCCAGTTTTTGAGACGGACCCAAATCGTCCCTCGAGTCCACAAGGCTCTCAAACAAACCAATAAACCCCATCCACGTGTCTAATCGACCATCAAAACGTGGAAGATCCAAATTGGGTAATCTAGTCAAAAGGCCCACGGGAGTCTTCAAGGGGGCCCGGTGAGCCGGTACTCCGGCGCGCGAGGCTAAAATCTCCCGCGCGCGCTGGGCGATGTCGTCGGCAAGGTCCATAATTTGGACGTAGTCCTCGTGGACTTGGTCCCGTCGCTCCTGGGGGAATGACTCCAGGGGCACATCATCCAGATGCAAGATGAAGCGCCGGTAAAGCGCCTCCACCTCCTGAAGTCGTGTAGGGCATTTCTCATGCCTGTCCAACAATGCCTCGATTCGGTTCTCCCTTTTCACCAAGGCGGCAGCTGACGTGAACCATCTCAAATGAGTCGCAATCCCGGAATATGTCTCGCGGACAACATTATACGCGGCGGCAGACATCTTCAAAGCACAAACGGCACGAAACAAACAATATTATAATAACAAATAACAAAAAAAAACAAATATCTTTCACAAACAAACAATATTACAATAACGAAAAAACAAAATATCTTTCAATGAGACAAGCCGCTATTACTCTAAACAAATATCAAATCTTAAATATTTTAAATCAAACAAACAAAACAATTCCTTGCCAATGTGCAATTAATTTAAGACTTAAATTATTTATTTTAAGGTAACCAACAAAACAAACAAACGTATAAAATAAATGTTGTATTATACAAACGCACAACGCCACAATTTAACTATAACGTTGTTCAATATTAGACAATAATTAAATAATAATTTATATTAAATAATAACCTGAGCAACAACAAATACGATTAGCAATAGCACAAATAATTATCAAATCCTTTAAAATCTAATTGCCAATTCAAGTGCTCAAATTAATTATTTAAAACTATACCAACAATTTAGATTAAACAAACAAACAACTAAATTAATCAAATTAAATTAATTAAATTAATTAAATCAATTTTCACAAATAATGAGGGTATAGTTTGTTCAACATGGAACATTCGAGAAACGGAGTTTAAACCACGCTCTGGGTACCATAAATATGTTGCGTTCAACCTGGTGTTTTAATTAATAATAGGTTAAGTGGAAGCGTGATATCTCAGGCGCGAGAGGAACGAACATATACTGTATATTACAGCGTTAACAAATTTACAATAGTACAAACTTACCCTGTTTTGTTCTTCAACAATGTCTTCACTGTGTCAAGCCCTAGCTATAGCTTCATTAACTAACTACGATAAATTGGCCAAAATAACGCAGAATGCTAACCAAACTATACTTAACTTTATACAGGCAGACACGAACTCTTGAAGTCCACAAAAGACCACTCCTTTGGCGCGACTCAAGCCGTGAACTTTCACCAATCGTCTTAATGCAATTATACTATCACAATTATAGTTATCAAACAGTTCAATTTACATTAAATAGTATTAAGTATGGAGACACAAAATTCACTAGTTTTTATAACGCATTTATGTCATACAAAAATGGCGAACATTACATTTCGCGGTGACATTTCAAGGTTTTGTTTCAATTGTAATTATCGATTCACACAACAAGGATAATTAGTTTTATCAACACTTAATTCTAGTGACAATTTTAACTCGCGAAACAGTTGCAAGAAAAACGCTTCAAATCTCATTCAAATCGCGACGTAGTTTGCAAACAAGATGTGTTTTGCGACTAACTCGCGCTCGGTAACCGCTTCGCGCGCGCGCAACGAGCCACGAGGACAGATGCACCGGTCAGTTCTCGACGTCATCGATAGTGACGTTATCAATAGTTAGAGATGCCCGTGCGCAGACAAAAATATGATAAGTTAATCGTTTGGTACATAACAATAAGTATGTATGTATTTACAAAAGAAAAGTAGTTTATGTATCATATCCGTATTCTGGTACCCATAACACAAGCTTAATAAGCTTAGCTTGGGACCAGAGGACGTTGTGTGAAATGTCCATGAATATTTATTTATTTATTTTATTTATTTATAATATGTAGATGGCTTCAAGCCAGGTGCCTGATGTAGCTAGTCATAGACACAATATCTATTTAGTTCGATTTTCAAATCTAAAACTTTACATGGTGGCTTCTTTTTACATTGGAGATGACTAAGAAAGATTTTAGGAAATTCGGCTGAATCAATTTTGATAAAATTATATTAACCAGGTGAAAGTTTGGATACATTAGTACCGATTCTACGCGCACAACTAAACTTAACTAAAAAATGACAGTTAATAGTGTCAAAACACAATTCGGCAATATTAATTGAACTTTTTTATTAGAAAGTCTGTATAATACAGACTAACGATTTTAATTAATAAAAATGTACACAACGAAAGCGCTAATTAGTCAAAATACGTCAATAGTTGTTTTCATTTTTTAGTTAATCTTCTAATATATAAAATTCACGTGTCACAGTGTTAGTTACCGTACTCCTCCGAAACGGCTAGACCGATTCTTATGAAATTTTGTATGCACATTCAGTAGGTCTGAGAATCGGCTAACATCTATTTTAAAATTTTTTTTTTTAGTATGGCTAAACAACGTTTGCCGGGGCAGCTAGTTTTAATATATAATTTTATAATATTTTACTGTATAATTTTAATTTAAGTTACTTTTATATATAAAAAATTGGTCAAGTGCGAGTCGGACTCGCGCACGAAGGGTTCCGTACCATTATCTATGCAACATAAGGCAACGTTATTAGTATCGAGCAAGAAACGGTATTTATTTTATTTTTAGTATTTGTTGTTATAGCGGCAATAGAAATACATCATCTGTGAAAATTTCAGCTGTCTAGCTATCACCGTTCATGAGATACAGCCTGGTGACAGACGGACGGACGGACAGACAGCGAAGTCTCAGTAATAGGGTCCCGTTTTTACCCTTTGGGTACGGAACCCTAAAAATCAATTGCTGTTCGTTAGTCTCACTAAAACTCGAAAATGGCTGGGCTGATTTTTGTGATTTAGGTCTTGAAATATTTGTGAAAGTCCAGGGAAGGTTTAAACGGTGACAAAATATATGGGGGATCTAAAATTCCACGCGTACGGAGTAGCAGGCATCAGCTAGTTTTAATATATAATTTTTTAATATAAATTTTAAAATAAAATTTTAATTTTACACTTTACTAAACTTCATACCAATTTTTACATTTTACTGACTGTTTTTAAACATTACATTTTATTCATTAACTGTTACTTTGTTTGACGATTCTAATTTATTGGAACGAATCAACTAGATAGGTTAGATATGTATTAAGAAAAAGCAATTGGGTAAGCCAACCGGCATTTTGGAGAACTTATTTATATTCTATTTATTTTTACATCCTTTGTACCCAATTTCACACTAATAAAAATTATGATTATTACTTCGTTGTGCACATGGAATTGGTACCATTGGCTACTTTTATCCTCTTAAAATATAGTGTTCCCGTTGGATGGTCAACCGGCTAACACTGAGTTCGATGCTCTCATTAAATATCACAGGAAGGAAAATTTAACAAATTACCTAAATAATGTTTTAAATGCATAATACATTTTACTAAAATTATTACTTATATCATTTACATAACTAGGTGTTGAAAAGACCAGGTGTTGCCCGTGACTTCATATACCAGAAAATTCGAATCACTACATAGACATAACATATCGGTCTTGGAGACTATAGCTTCCTATTAGTATATTTTTTGAGTGATCAGCCGGCGTATTATGAGCCTTTTAAAATCATTCAAGTTCCAGGCAGGCCGTAAACTGCATGGCTAAATTATACCTAATTTAGCCATGCAGTGATGGCAAAAATAAAACTTTTAGTTGAAAATTTTTAGTTAGTACTTTAACTTTTAGTTGTACCTTCTCCTTAAACATACGAGTATACATACATAAATATACATAATGTATGACTGGTTTAGCGAACTGACTGACTAATAATTTGTTCATAATACGAATTTGCCAGACAGTTCAATTCACGGCGTAAACTGCCTGTAAATAAAAGCTCATAATACGGCCGCTGACTATTACTTTCAGAGATTATGCACTACATACATATTACAAACTTTAGATATATAGATAGATATTGTATATATGTAGATACTCTTTACAAGAAACAGAAATAAAAATTAAGTTTAAGACTAGGTACAAATGGCGGCCTTATCACATAAATTGATCTCTTCCAGATAGCCATGGGATGGAAAGAGAACTTAGGGAATAAAATAAAGTGGGTAGACATAAAAATAAATAAAATCAATTTAACCTCTTTACTAATAGTATAGATTAGCTATAGTCTAATTTATTTACGTGAAAGGTAATATTTCTTACGTTTCTTCTTTAAAAACATGCATCAAAAATAATAAGAATGTTATTATCAGTTACCTAGTTAAAGTTTTTTTTAATATTCTTTCTTTCCTATACAATCGTTAAGTACTTAAGTCATTACCATTTATGTCAAACTGTATAAATTTAAATAAGGCCTAGAATGTATGTTTAAATTGTAGCAGATACAGCTCTATATTATCTGCCAAAACGTAATGGAAAAAGGCGCGAAAATATGTATGTAATTATTATTCTGTGGTAATTATTTATGTTACTGAAACCCAGTAACTCAAACACCTACATAATGAGACACCATGGGAAGTAAATGGTATAACTTTAAGCTAAGCTATACTGTCTCATACAGCGTCAATTTCAAGTACACAGAACTTAAGTAATTTACTTTATCTCCAAGTTGATACCTTCTAATAACTATTGTGATTGAAATTAGTAGTTTACGAATAGAGTGCAACTGATGTGCAAGTTAGGCATTGTGACGTCATCAGTGGACAACATGTAGAAAACAACGTTGGAAACTTAACATCAATTATCGTGCGTTTAGCTGTCAAGTGAGGCGAAGTGCGCTGGCAGAGGGGGGGTGCGGGCGTACGGAGGAGTGAGAGGGGGGTTTAGGTCGCGGTAATGGCGCGCGGCGTCGGATGTCGCCGGGGGTGCCGTGCCGATAACAAAATCACTAGAGAACGTGTTAAACGATGTGTAAAACATTGATGCGGTACTTTAAAAATAGAAACAAAATATTTTATTTTATCAGACCTTTGTGGTCTACTATGAGGCACAGTATCCCACTAACCATGAGTATACGGCTGAATTTCGAGTTTGTAATTCCTCGAAACACATTCTCTCTTTTTATTAATTAATCTTTAGTCGTCTCTTTAAAGATACATCACTCACATGTTTGATTTTAAAATCAAGATAATTATAAATGGTGAACACACCTCTGCTTATCACAGTTTTATTTTAATGAAACAAGATCTACGTTTAATTTTACTTTAATAAGTAGACTAAATAACATAAAACATTTCATCTTATACGAGGCTGGGAAAGAAAATCAAAAACACCTAGACGTAGTCTAATAGTTAACTAAAGTAATAAACATAGTGAGCACAAATACCGTATCTACACCTTCTTAGTTCATAAACATCGCCAATGCCCGAAATCCAGTGCGGACGACTCGTCGTAAACCGCGCGGTTCGGCTTGGCGAGGGCCGGTATGAGGCGGCGGCATAGTTCCATGTCAACATAGGTACATTATAGTTACCATTCTGTCGTGCACATACCAATTACCACTCTCTCCGTAAGTGGAAACACGATCACATACTTACATTACACGACACGAAAAACTGGCCTAATTGAATTATATTATGTTGCACTTTGCCTGAATTTTTAGTACCGTTACCTTACACTCATATTACCTGCAATGAACACACGATCGCGTAAAAATTCTGTTTTTAACCGACTTAAAAAAAGAAGGAGGTTCTCAATTCGTCTGTATTCTTTTTTTATGTTAATTGTTACCTTATAACTTTTAACTGAACGACCTGTGTATAGACCTCGTAAGTGTGGAATTAAGAAAATTTTCCCCGTTCATGCAACATTTTTCACTGTTGCTTCGCTCCTATTAGTTGCAGCGTAATGTTATCTTTACTAATATTATAAAGCGGAAGAGTTTGTTTGTTTGTTTGTTCAAACGCGCTAATCTCAGGAACCACTAGGCCAATTTGAAAAATTCTTTCATTGTTAGATAGGGCATTTATCGAGGAAGGCTTTAGGCTATATAACATCACGCTAAGACCAGCAGAAGCGAAGCAGTAATGAACAATGTTGCAAAAACGGGGAAAGTTTTCTAAATTCCACGCGGACGGAGTCGCGGGCAACAGCTAGTATATACATATAGCCTATAGCCTTCCTTGATAAATGTTCTATACAACACTGAAAGAACTTTTCGAATCCGAATAGTGATTCTTGAGATTAGCGCGTTCAAACAGACAAACTCTTCAGCTCTATTTTAGCTGTTGCTCGCAATTTCGTAAGCAGGGAATTTAGAAAACAATCCTTAAGGGCCTACATCAATATTATCGTCGACATGTACATATTAACACAGCTAGTAGGTATAGAAAATGAAGAATTAGGGATTTATTTTTTGTTTACTCAAAATATACTAAATATATTTTAATTCTGATTTACGTGTTTCTATATATAATAGTTACTTATGTTTTTAAAGTTATTTCATTAGTTGATACGCGATAATAGACCGACAAATGAAAAAAATAAAAAATGAGAGAGGTTGTTTCGCTAAGATTTTCTATCGAGAAAACTTTTTCAATCGCGTTTCTGAGTTTATGCGAACCTAGATCATATATTGAAAAAACATATACTTAAAAATTAGAGCGAAATTAAATTTAAATTAAATTTTAGCCATTAAATCTAAAGAAACAACGAAAACTTCGTACGTAGAAAAATGCACGAAGCTATTTTGGTATCCTCTTAAGAAACTATACAAAAACGCCTTCAACTTGAACCACTCTATGTATTAAAAAAAACCGCATCAGAATCCGTTGCGTAGTTTTGAAGTTATAAGCTCACATAGGGACATACATACTAAAGTAGCACTTTGTTTTATAATAAGTAAAGATTAATGTTAGTATAGTATAGATACATAAGTCGTAAGCTTAAGGCTTAAGTATAACAATTCCGCTGGAAACAGACAAGATTATCCAAGGCAGGCGCGACCTCGCCATCACGTCGTCGTCAAGACAAAACCATACCCAGTTATGTGACACACGGCTATCTCCTGAATATTCATATAAGTGACCACGGCCGAATAACATAACATAACGATGCATGTATCAATTGCATCAACATTCATAAAATGTTATTCATAATCAAATTAACAAACCTAACACTTGTAAAAGAGTTTCAAAATACTACGGGAAGGTAATGAGGTGATGACACGTACATACTTGAACTGTCATCATACGGATAAGCAATTAGAAGAGGTTATAAATTAAACTAAGTAGAATGACGATGAGCTTATTTGTTATTATGTTGATACATTGATTAGTAAAATATTTAACATTTGTATGCCTTAAGGGCCTACATCAATATTATCGTATATCATCGCCGACACGTACATATTAACACAGCCAGTAGGCACAGAAAATGAAGAATTAGGGATACTTTTCCTATTTACTCAAAATCTACTAAATATATTTTAATTCTGATTTACGTGTTTCTATATACGAGTATAATAGTTACATATGTTTTTAAAGTTATTTCATTAGTTAATACGCGATAATAGACCGACAAATGAAAAAAATAAAAAATTAGAGAGGTTGTTTCGCTAAGATTTTCTATCGAGAAAACTTTTTTAATCGTGTTTCTGAGTTTATGCGATCCTAGATCATATATTGAAAAAACATATACTTAAAAATTAGAGCTCTAGCCATTCAATCTAAAGAAACAATGAAAACTTCGTACGTAGAAAAATGCACGAAGAATTTTGGTATCCTCTTAACTATGGTGTTGAAAATAAACAAAATATTTGTTTGTATAGAAATGCTAATCTGTATTAATCGTAAAATTCTTTTCGCAAGTAATAGACCGTTTAATATGTAGGTATGGTAGCCCTATCTTCTTAGCTAGTTACCGTACTCCTCCGAAACGGCTTGACCGATTTTTATGAAATTTTACATGCATATTCAGTAGGTCTAAGACAACATCTATTTTTCAAACCTTTTTTTTATAGTATGGCAAAACCCAGTTTGGCGGGTCAGCTAGTTTTTCTATAGAAATATAGGTTTTAAGGTTATGTGTATATTGGGGGTTCAATCACTATAGACGCGGGTGAAATCGCGGGCATTAGCTAGGTACAAGTAGATTCGTAAGTAAACGCGAAGATTTAAGAGGATACCAAAATAGCTTCGTGCATTTTTCTACGTACGAAGTTTTCATTGTTTCTTTAGATTGAATGGCTAGAGCTCTAATTTTTAAGTATATGTTTTTTCAATATATGATCTAGGATCGCATAAACTCAGAAACACGATTGAAAAAAGTTTTCTCGATAGAAAATCTTAGCGAAACAACCTCTCAAATTTTTAATTTTTTTCATTTGTTTGTCTATTATCGCGTATTAACTAATAAAATAACTTTAAAAACATAAGTAACTATTATATATAGAAACACGTAAATCAGAATTAAAATATATTTAGTAGATTTTGAGTAAATAGGAAAAGTATCCCTAATTCTTCATTTTCTGTGCCTACTGGCTGTGTTAATATGTACGTGTCGGCGATGATATTGAATAATATTGATGTAGGCCCTTAATACAAAGAGAGTTTATCAACCACTAGCAGGTAAAACAGTCATAAAACCTTTATTACAATTTATAATAATGCAATGCTACTCTTCGAGCGCAGGTAGAGACAATAATATATTTTTTTACAGATATTGTCATTTCGCGTCGAAATTTCTCGGAAGAGATAAGCCGTGGTATATTTTATACAATCAACATATTATTTGTACTGTTACTAAATGTGTTGCCTGTCATATTTATTAGTTTTAGATTGTATTCTTCTATATTATTTTAATATAGGTATCTCGCTTACTGAGTTCTTTGACGACAAAAGTAATAGACCATAGAATTTTGACATATTGCTATTATTTGAGATTGTATTATTGTTATTTTGACATTATATTATTGTTAATTAAAACATTACATGATATTTTTGACCACATAATTCATATCATATTTGTAATAGGTTGATGTACTTAACTAACTGTAACATCTCTGTATGATATGCTTGTTGTTTGGTTGTCAATAAATGTATCGCATCAACTAACTTAATTATTGTATGCCAGTTCGGCAGAACATAGTTACACATTTGTAAACTTTTTATCCTGTAACATCTATTTACTTATGTTCACAATAAAGGAATTTGAATTTGTATTTACTAGAAAGAAAAGAGGAAACTACTTTTTACAACAAAATACTACACTACAACTACACGGTCGAATGTCAAACGCACTCTACTGCAATACAGAGTAGGTAACTTCATAAATTGCTACGCATATCATAATCATTTATCAATTTAATCGTAGCGCGGCTACGAAGTTCGTAGCATCTCAATGAAATACCCAGTAACCTAACCGTCTATCGTTATGTTTTATCACCTGTTTTTATTATTTTTACACATTTTTAGTAGAAAGGTTAGAAATAACAATCAGTCGTCTATTTTTTATAACTTTAATAAGTTAGAAGTATAACAATCAGTTGCCTATTTGCTATAGTTAACAAACATCCTTGAGACGATCCACTTACAAAACTTATGAAACATCACAATATCGTGAAAAAGTTTCGTCTAAAGATCTAAACTAAACTTGACAGAGTGCGAAGAAAATAGTTCTAATTTCTATTGAAACTTTTATGGAAAGTTAATGCGTAAGAATTAATATTTGAAGAGTTAATATATTGAGGGAGATAGGTGGGCCGGATCGCGATTCGAAACTCGAAGCTCCAAGGACTACGTAAAGAGGCGGCAGTTCGCGAGGGGCGGTGTTGCGGGGTGAGGGGAGGGTTGGACGGACACAAAGGAGAGGAGCGGTCGGCTCGCGGACGCGGGCCGCGGTCCGGGCGCCGGGCGGCCTTATCACCGCCGGCACAGCACACAGTCGCTTCGCGCACGCCGCGATGCTCGTCTCGTGAACGCTCCGCGAATATTGTACCGCTCTGTGACTTTGTGATCACCTCAGTGAAAATCATACAAGTGTCAATACGTGACTTAAAATAATCATAAGTTATTACGTCCAGTGCTTTAATCAAGGAACGTTTATATCTGAGTGCAGTTTCTACGAGGCTGTCAAATATATTGTAAACAATTTACACGTGCGAGAGCCGCGCGACGGCTCACAAGTAAGTTTAAAAGTTCTCATTTTACATTACCTGTCTGTTTACAGTGTAAATATGTGCCGTTATTATTACAGTACATTATTTCATTTTTAAGATTATATTTTGTATACTACAAAATATAATCTTAAAAATGAAATAATGTTACATAGATTACAATACAACAAAAATATTCGCGCGCTATATCAAAAATTTTAACAAATTCTTAAATTTACCTTTCAAGTTTATAAAATAATTAAGATTTAGAACTATGTTTAGAACTTGGGCTTTATTGATACTTGTTAAGTATTACATTTTAAATACGTACCTACGTGTTGTTAACATAAACAAATACAAAACAAAATAAAGTTGTATCTCATGACAGGTAATAATAATAATATGCAATTCCGAACTTTAAGTTTGATAAGATATTCAGGAATAACAGATATTTGTTAGATTGTAAAATGTAACTATTTGTTAAATGTCGCTAAAAGTATAGATGCTTCATTTTTTACACACGGGCGTATAAATTCCACAGGTCCCGCATAAAATATTTAAAAATAAGTCGGAAACTTAAAAGATATGCATAATTATTAAATGTTTTCGTTATGTTGCACACTTAATAATTTTACGAATAATAATTTTTGTAAATAATCAGAACCAAATAAGTAGAGAGTCGAAAAGTTAAAATAAAATAACGTGTATCAAATAATTTTACTATTAGCCTGCTTAAAATATTTCAAACTTTAAATAAAGCACTAAAATTAATAGATAACCAATTTTAATTCAAAATAAATTTAATTACAGAAAATTAAAACAATATGACGAGATTATTTGTATTAATTGATGTTCAAATAAATTAAAAAGACGTCTCTATCTTAAACACACTTAAAAATAGTTTCGATAGAAAATAAGTTTTTAAAACACCACGCAACAAACTATGATACGGTAATATAGCGCCATCTATTATCAGTGTAAAGTAAACAAGCGCTAACTGCTCGCAAGGTCACCGTGTCAACGACCCGACAACTTTTGCCGCCTACTGTTGTCGTAGGTCATAATTTTATGTCTTCTTTTTGTTTATCTTTTCGTAACTTTATAGCTTCCCGCGTAAACATTTTTGTTTATGGCAACACTTGTTAATGTTTTGAAGACATTTTGACAAATTTTATTTCAATTTAATGATAAAATGGTTAGCATATCGTTGATATATAGTACAATACATGAGCGAGGTCAAGTGCATAGTCATATTGACTTGGTTTTGTACAAATTACGTTGTTTGTGCGTAAATGGCCGATCTTCTGCGGTTTGCAGTTAATATGTGGCATTATCGTCGTAATTCTCAGCAACCGTATGTAATACCTAAAAGATCAGATTTTTATTTTATCATCAGACTATTTTAAAATAAAAACTCAATAAGTTTCAATGTTGTTTGCAATAATATAAATTATACTAACATAAAATGTAAACTATAACGAGAAAACGTTTGTATGAACTTTTTATTTACCTTGTGACTTAATTCTATCCAGTTATCTATAAAAATATTTTTAACGTAATTTAGACGATTTTTTAATGCCAAGTTATAAAGAAATAGTTTTAAAAATAACAAACCTTCATTAATATTTATTAACCTTAATTAATGTTTTCTTACAGGACCTCGAACGTTGAAATGGCAACAAAAGGTAAACGCCCAATGCGAGCTTTGACTCCTAGTGATAAGATAGAAGCGATCCAGCGCGTCAACGATGGTGAGTCCAAAGCATCCGTGGCCAGAGATATTGGCGTGCCAGAGTCTACTCTACGTGGCTGGTGCAAAAACGAAGACAAACTGCGCTATATGACGTCACGCTTATCTTCTCCAGACACCGATAAAAGTAACGACGGCGAAATACCAGAAAAACGTGCTCGCACAGAGTCACCTGCTGGTCCCACCTCGCCAAGTACTTCCGGACTTGACCTTTCAGCACCCATGGCTAACGCTGTCCACCCTCCGGTACAACCACCACCGCCGATGGCCGACGCCCCAGTTGAGCTGACTACCAAGCGTACTATACCTTCACCACCAACGCACGTACCCCGTGAGCGACGTCCAGATCCCGGGGCAAGTGTCTCCATGAGTGCAATCAGTCCACTATCAGGTCTTGCACACTTACCTGGTCTCGCGCACTCGCATCTTGGACTTAGTTTCAACGAGATCGCCACTAACTTGACTTTACTTGCTCAACTTAACCCTAGCCTGGCCTTAACAGCTCAACCTGCCAGTCGGGCTCTGCGTTCTGTGCGTTCTCCAAAACCTGCACATAACGGTGCACTCCATTTAAACGACAATAAACACCACCACCGTAGCAAAACACATCATGCCGATCCATACCGTCTCCCAAAGTCTAGTCACCACAGCACGTCACACTCGTCACACTCATCGATTGCAAACCAGCCCGTGGATGATACTCTATGGTATTGGCTAAAAACACAACAAGCTATGCTGGACTTAACTGCACAAACTACACCGGCGCATGCTCTTCAACTCGGCAAGACTGCTGACCCTGCATTGTCACACAAACCAGTAGCAGCCGCTGCACCTATCAGCCACAGCTCACACCTTGACTATAATAAAAACTCTTGGCTGTGGCAATATTACAAACAGTATGGTGGTGCAATGCCTCTACCGGATGATAGACATAAATCCGCCTCCCAGGTACCAAAGGATAAATCTCCAGAGAATATACTATACTCTCAACTGACTAAAGGAAAGATAGAAGGAGAACAAGGTGTCTCCACAAATTCTGCACAGATGATCGCACAGAACGAGGCAGAAGCCCGTCGCTCATCCGTTGAGGAACAGCGTCGCTCGTCCAGCGATGAACAGCGACGATCATCCAATGAGGAACAGCAACATACAACTAGAGAAGAATCACGTGTTGCTGAGCCTGCCGTCAGTCCAGAAATAGGCTCCGAAAACAAAGAGCCCCTCCAGGAACGTAGTCACGAGTCGAGTAAGAGTCAAACCAAAGCACGTACCGTTCTTGATAACCTGCTTTTTAACAACAGCAGCCAAGGAGTCAATACGGACGTACAATCAACGTCACCTACAAATGGGGAATGGGAAACAGGTGCCGCGGAAGCGCTCGAGCACGGCGACAAGTTCCTAGCGTGGTTGGAAGCGAGTGGGGACCCGAGCGTGACGAGGATGCACGTGCATCAATTGCGTGCGTTACTTCACAACTTGCGTGCGCGTCGTATCAACAACTCTGAACACAGCGCGCGCAAATAGACGCCAAGTCTACATCTACAGGGAGTTATTCAATTATGTATATAGATATATTGTCGCCAGTAAGCATTCACTTGTGATATGTGTAGCCAAATTTGCGTAACTTCTTTGTTCTAAAAGAAAAGCTATGCATCATTTTGTAGTTAGTAAGTCTTAAATTGCGTGGTGACGACGGCGCGGCGGCGCAGCAGCTTTTGCAGCTCTTGATTCGACCTCGTCGTTTTGATATGTGTGCTTAGTACAAGTTTTAAAATAATATACGTTCTTGTCGATTAACGGCGATCATATATTATCTACCTATCGACTACATAGCTATCCCTTATTATTTTATTATACAAAGCCCGGCCTTCTACGTAATGTAAATTTTAAGGTGCGATGTCCGTTTTTATCCTAGCGTTTCGATCGGATTATCACAAGTGATATTACAAAAACCCGGTCGTTCTATAATCGCCCTATACCTTAGAAAAACGTCCACATCATCGTAGGTACTATTATATTAGAACTGGTACTAAGCCCTTTGTTTCTGAGTATGTGTGAAACTGAATATTATAACTGTTGTAATTTGAATGTTATTATGTATATGCGTTCTTGATTACCGATGCACACAAATTGATGCGAATATTAGTGTAGTTTGTACCGCTGTATGTTGCCATTCGTCGATTACATTCCTAGGTGTTTCCTTATTATATAGTTTATAGAATCCTTAAGTTCTACCTCAAGTCAAAACTAATACTAAGTCACGCACAGCGTCCTTCCAACAGTTTACTGATTGTGTGGTGGCACCCGCCCGCTCTATACCAAATATTGGAAGGACGCAAATATATTGTTGTGCCAATCATAAGAACACGGTAATATTGTTAAGACATAGATGACTTTATTACGTTAGCTAGGCACTCGTTGTGTAATTGTTTTCTATTGCTCAGTATTTTATATATTATCTATATTATAATGGTAAATACTGTCGCCATGACGACTCGGAATTGTATTATACGTTAAACTTAACAGTTAAGGACACTGTGATCAAAATTATAAATTATTAAGAGATTATTATTATTGTAAGTACATTCCTAATTGATAGAGTATCTTAATGTTATAAGAGATTGTCCAATGATTTACGTGTAGGGGTGAACTCGGCCCCTACGCTCTTATATGTATTGTGTTAGCAAACACTTCAAAAATTGTATCTCCTATCCACAGAAGATAGAATTATTGATTGGATATTTCATGTTAATATTATATTCACAACAAAATTATTCAAGAGATTGATATTTTGTACAAAATTATAAAATTCTCTTATTGTGGACTTGCGATCTCGAAAATGTTAAATGATTAAACTTGATTGAACCTAATTAGTTGTTTATTTTTATTTACCACGACCGCACGACTCACTATACACGATACGAGGGTCGTTCAATAAATACTTAGCCTACAAAAGAAAAACTAAAATTTTTTAAAAGTGACGATTTATTTTTCAACATAGTCTGCTTTTAACTCAATACACTTGGCAAGAACTCCGACAGATTCGGATTTTTTTTGTATTAGCAGTGCCATAGGTCGATGAGGCTAAGTACTTGTTGAATGACTCTCGTATATCATATCATACACACATACGAAAATACGTAAGTGTACCGAAACTATGAGCGCGACGAAGACCTGTAGTTTGTACAAAAAAGCCACGGAAAATAACTCGCACCTGAGTTAAAGAAATTCAAACTAGGGTTTACCATGTGGTGAAGGATTAATAATACAAATTTCATCACCCTATTTCTTCTCATCGGTGATGTAAGAGCCAGATCTATATTATTAATATTATAAATAAAATAATATAATAATAAAATGAGGGATACAATTCCAAAACATTTTTAATTAGAGACGTAAAACTCGAAACTTAACCCTATGCCAACAGGCCTGGTCACGTGACGAGCTAATGTAATAAAATTAGGTATCCCAATGTTCTGCATTGACCCAATCAAGGCCTCATACCGCAATTGGGTTCTACTTACCACTACATAACGTCCAGTCTTGACCCTCATGACATTAAACTTCAAATCAATCAATAGAAATACCTACTGCTTTCTTAGGGGACCAGAAGACTTTGAGTAAAATGTCCATAATATGTTTTATGAGTATTATTAATCAGCGTACGATATATACCTAATAATAATAAATATTCAGGACATTTCACACAACGGCCTCTGGTCCCAAAGTAGGCTATATTTCTATTATGGATATTATGGGTAGGTACCCGATACGGATAGACTACTTATACTACATTTTTTTGTAAATACATACTTATAATACATAGTAAACACCCAGACGCAGTACTACAATCATTTGTATGACATTTATGGATACACATAAGCTGATAATTACTAAAATCAGTTTCTTTGGTTTGCGTTTTACCAGTGCAACACCGACAAGAGTAGTAAGACTAATAGTCAGAAATTGAAGAATACAAAAAGCATGTAGCGCTATCTATTGGTCACTGCGTACATACAACACAATAATATCACACTCACGTGTAGCATAGGTTTCGTCAATGGTTCGTAATCGAAGTAGTCGGATACCAGTGAAGCTACACCTTCCCATGTATTTGTTAGAGGATAGCATAGCTTGGTCGGCCTTATTGAGGTACACACCATTTTCTAAAATAAATTTTGATGCCATAATGTTAATATACACTTCTATTAAATTTTAAACTAAAACATATTTATAGAATTTTACAACAAAATTTATACAGTAGAAGAAATACACTCTATGCCATCTACTGTAATAACTGTGAACTAATATAAGTTACCTGCAAACCACATTCGTTAGGCACTTGTAACAGCAAAGGTTTCCGAATTTTATAATGAAATAAAAATTGGCGGCGAAAATTTTCCGCGTAAGCAAGAAGGAGACGTTCTTTAGTACTGTTTGTGTAATACGAAACTGGAAAACATGTTCTAGTTTCAAAAATTGGCTCATTGATCTCGGGCCAACACATATTTACAACCCCTAATTCGTACATGGCATTGTTCAGTGATGGTATTGATAAAGGCTCTAAAATATCTTTTAGACCAAATATTTTTGGTGATAGTTCCTCAAATTCCCCTTCCTCATATGGACGGTCAAAGATTTCACTAGCCACATTTTCATTCACTTCCACAACAGTGTCCAATAGCTCCATATCTGATTTAGTCTTCTCACTGTGGAAAGTATCTAAAGACTTTGTACTCATATTGCTAAACTATGGATCTCTTATAAATTAATAGTAAATTCCCCCAAAATTTAAAGCCTGTCTTGACCGCAAACTTAAACGTACAGTTCGTTGCTACGCAACCTATATTATATTATATAATATTACTAGCTGACCCGGCAAACGTTGTTTTGCCATACTAAAAAAAAGGTTTGAAAAATAGATGTTGGCCGATTCTCAGATCTACTGAATACGCATGTAAAATTTCATAAAAATCGGTCAAGCCGTTTCGGAGGAGTACGGTAACTAACACTGTGACACGTGAATTTTATATATTAGATATATTATTGTTATATCTATATTAATATACTCTTTGTACGCAACAACAACACACACGTCTATAATTATTTTGTCATGTTCTAAAGGCAGGTTTACACTTTGATTAGTGTGAGTGCAGGTGATTAGTGCGAGTACAGGTGTGTAGTGCGAGTAGTGTCCAATTCACTGCCAGTAATTTTCTTAGCCTCTTGCGCATATTGTGTAGACTTTAACTTTCTTATTTTAGTATAAACTTCTTTACTTCCAAACCCTGGTATGTTCATAGCTTCACTTATACGTACAAGGGCCGTATCTAGGGCTCCCTTAATTTTGTACCTAGGGGCTTTACAGTTGTAAAGGCATTCATGTTTTATATACTCCTGCACAAATTTATAAGTTGTGCCTTCGGTCCACTTTACCATTTTGTACAACAACAAGCGTCCGACGCTACACACTAAACGCTAAACACTCTTGTCCAGACGTGTTTAGTGTATTCTGGGTGTCTATTGTTTCGAAGTGGTCGTAAAATGTGGAATTGTAAAGGAGACTACACACTAGTCAGGTTTCTGCTACGAATATTGCAGGGGGGGGGGGGGGACGGCGGCGGCGACGACAACAATAAATAAATAAATAAATATTCATGGACCTTTCACACAACGTCTTCTGGTCCCAAGCTAAGCTTATATGCTTGTGTTATGGGTACCAGAATACGGATATAATACATAAACTACTTTTCTTTTGTAAATACATACTTATAATACATAGTAAACACCCAGACGCAGTACAAACATTTGTATGACAATTAAAAACATCAC
Organism: Orgyia antiqua; assembly: GCA_916999025.1. Classification (NCBI taxonomy): domain Eukaryota; kingdom Metazoa; phylum Arthropoda; class Insecta; order Lepidoptera; family Erebidae; genus Orgyia; species Orgyia antiqua. Next base: position 19,809,894 of record OU779870.1, read on the forward strand.
ACAAATGGTCCTGACCGGGAATCGAACCCGAGACCTCGTGAACGGCAGTCCGTTATATGAACCACTAGACCACGAGGCCCGTCCTAATAATAATAACCTAATTTAGTACAATAGATTATTGAAATAATTTTATTATGACTCGCTCTTTTAACTAAAGTAATAGGTAGTTTTAGTCTATTTATAAATGGTGTCTATTATGAGGCGGGCGAAGAGTCGTAAATTAAAAAAAATTAAGAATAAAAGGGCTTTCGGGAGAAGGTACCTTTACTATTACTGTTTTATTAAGGTATAACTTACTATTTTAACAAAACCGAACGAAGATATATTATGGCGTAAACTTCACAAAGTCTCTTACAAATAAACACTAGTGTGGAAGCACCTTTATCCATCCAACACCTTTATATGACCCGTAATTGTTATATGACAGTCATAAAACTCGAAAGTTACCGAACGCACATAAGCGTCGGCCGCACTGCGGGAAGGTAAAAGACAACGCGCTATAGCGTCCAGCCGCACTACGCGAGTTTTCTATGAACGCATATAAGCGTTCTTAGCACTACGCGAAAAATTTTTTGAACGCACATGCGCGTTTTCAGCACTGGGCGAATGACTCTTTTATTAGCATTGGCTATAAATTCGCAAATTATTCAGCATTGAACGCGTTAAGGCAAGGAAGGTTTCCCTTTTTAGGGCTTCGTAAATAAATAAACCCTATAAGAAACACTTCGGAGTGACCATCGGCATCGGTCTGCCGGTCTGTGTAACTATTTTTATTAGATGGTTTACGTTGTAACTCCACTCGTTGTAAACTATTGTGTAGATCTATACAATGCCTTAGTATGAAAAATACAAACAAAGTTCTAAGAAGCATGTGCAGCATTCACCATTTTGATTTATTAGTGCTCCCCTCCACGAAATAGAAATCAATGATCAAATCAATTGATGTCTATTCCGTGCTCCCCTCCTATCGGTCGTAGGCCGTAGCATGATTTTAAGACTAAGCTTCCGCAATAGCGATCTATTATAGCTACTGCAATAGTTCCTGCTGTGACTACGAATTTAACTCTGATTTTACACTCAGGCACTCACAGAAGGCACTAAGCATCTAAGCAACAGATTAATTCTTTCAGTGTTGAATATTACATTTATCGAGGAAGGTTTTAGGCCATTTAACATCGCGCAGCGACCAATAGGAGTAAAGCATTAGTGAAAAATGTTATAAAAGCGGGGAAAATTTTCTAAATTCCACGCGTACGATTTTGCGGGCAACAACGTCGTAACTTAACTAGTCTTAACGTCCGAAATACATGAATACCGTCACTCTTTTTCTCCATGAGACAATTTTAAATCATCTTAAGGGCCTACATCAATATTATCGTATATCATCGCCGACACGTACATATTAACACAGCCAGTAGGCACAGAAAATGAAGAATTAGGGATACTTTTCCTATTTACTCAAAATCTACTAAATATATTTTAATTCTGATTTACGTGTTTCTATATATAATAGTTACATATGTTTTTAAAGTTATTTCATTAGTTAATACGCGATAATAGACCGACAAATGAAAAAAATAAAAAATTAGAGAGGTTGTTTCGCTAAGATTTTCTATCGAGAAAACTTTTTTAATCGTGTTTCTGAGTTTATGCGATCCTAGATCATATATTGAAAAAACATATACTTAAAAATTAGAGCTCTAGCCATTCAATCTAAAGAAACAATGAAAACTTCGTACGTAGAAAAATGCACGAAGAATTTTGGTATCCTCTTAAATTCAATACTAAAATTAATTTAATACTAAAATTTTAAATCAGTTAATTATTCATTACTAATAGGCACAGAACCCTCAGTGCGAAAGGTTCTCTCTTGACTGGTTTGATAATGAGTTTACGTAGCAAATTACACATTTAATGGTGTTTATAAAAAATTTAACTGCTGGCAACACCAAAAAAAATTATCATTCCCTCATGTGTCATTCATGTCATTGCTGTCAAACCATTGTCAAATTGGCAAGCTAAAAATTCTAAAATGTCAGTCATTGACATGACTGAATGTACTCGAAGTCAAAGTCCAGTGCTAATCGAACTAAATAAAATGATAAAATAGGAGATAATTGCGTCTTTACTACGTCTGGTACTAACAGAATCTATTTACATTTACTTCCTAACTTTTCTCTTTTCGTATAAAATCATATCGTAATCATAACCTACAAGAAATTGGTGCCGCTGTCACGTATGTAGTTAATTAATACAAAAATTATAGTACTTGGCTAAAAACCAACAGTTTGTGTTGTGTAGTTTATATTACATCGATATACGGAGAAGCTGTGACTACAATGGGCAACAAATCTTCTTTGTTGTTGCGAGAGGAAGAGATTGCTCAAATCCAGGAAGAAACTGGATGTAAGTACATGTTGACTTTATGATTTCAAGACCATAAAGCAAATAATTATAAAAAGAAACGCCAAAAAACGAAAATGACCTTGGTACTACATACATTTGAATAATTTGAAATTTAGATAAACATTAGGTGTCATCTTTTTGTGTTAGTAACAGCTGTTTATCAAATCCTTCGTGTGGGATAATAGAAGCATTAAAATTATGTCTATGTTATATCCAATATTTACTTTAATAATTATCTTCTGGCAAATTTATTAAAGTTTTGGGTTTTGGAAGAGTTTATGGTCTGAATAAGTCATGATGAAATCTTTAGTTGAATTGAGTGATATTATATATTATTATTTTTTTATTCATGGACATTTCACACAACGTACAAATATTATAATACAAATATTAAACTATTTTTGTTGCGATATACTTAACTATCTATCCATAGAGATTAATAATATACCTGTATGTTTATCAACACCAAATTTTTTACATTTGCAGTTACACCAAACCAAATAGAGAGATTGTACTCTAGGTTCACATCATTAGACAAGAATGATTGTGGAACATTATCTAGAGAGGACTTCCTGAGGATCCCAGAGCTGGCAATCAACCCTCTAAGTGAGAGGATTGTACATTCATTCTTTGCTGAGAGTCATGATGATAGAGTAAACTTCCTTCAGTTCATGAGAGTGTTAGCACACTTCCGACCTATTAGGAAGAATAGAGAGAATAAATTGAATAGTAGAGAGGAGAAATTGAGATGTAAGTAGACTTAAATAGAGATATAGTAGAATTTTATTTATTGTTTAAAAACTTAACAGCTATCTTTACAGGGTACATCTTAATACAAACATACATGTATTAAAATTAAATTTGCAATAAAATTTACAATTAAAATAAATTTACAATAAATAAATAACAATAAAAATGGGGAGAGTTGATTGATTGATGGATTTTGATGCCTAGCTTATGTATATAAAATTAATTTATTTTATAGGTACTATACATATTTTGTTTTTATATATTAGTTTTTAATTGTTAATTGTTATATGTATTAAAAAATTTATTCATTGAATAAAAATCGAAATCAAATATTATTTTGTAAAACATAAATAACTTATTATAATAATTAATCACTCCTGTAGCTAATGACATACAAGATACCAGACAATTTAAATGTGAAAAGGACTTAAATAATTTGTTTTGTATATTACACATTGTAGGATCAGGTACTAAGTGATATAATAAAAAAATCACTACATTTAAACAGTGCAAAAACAAGTTTAAAAAAATTCTAATATATTAACTAAGAAGCCTAAGTTGAACTTGAGTACCAACTTTTGTAAATTTTATATATATAAAAATTTATATATATACGATTTCTGAAGTATTGTTTTTATAATATCAATGTCATTAATATTATAAAAAGATTTTTTGTTTGATTCACTTAAAGGCTATAATTTTACTGATCAATAACATTTGAACAAACTTTTTGCTTATCTATATTGGTTATTAAAAAAATAATTTATATGTATATAACATAAAATAAATACAAAAAAATACACAGTAATATCTAATTGTTATTGTGTTATTTCTTATTTTTCTCTGTAAATGTTTTCTTATTAACATGGCTTGTTGAAAACATGTTAACATTATAATAATTATACAATGCCTTAAAGTATCACCAATCACTATTGGTAATTAAGACCAGGACATAGCCCACATCTTTGCTTATTATAAAACAAAGTTGTTCTTTTAGTATGTATGTCCCTATGTGAGCTTACTTGAACTACACAACAGATTTTGATGTGGTTTTTAACAGATAGAGTAATTCAAGAGGATGGCTTTTTTATAATTTGGCTGGATCTAAAACTATATACGCGGGTGAAATTGTGGGCATTAGCTTAGTCAATAAATAATTAATATAAGTGTAGGTTCACAGTTGTGATAAGATAATGTTACTATAAACACATATGTAAGCAAGATAACTGGTTAGCCAATCATATTATCACCATGCTGATAGGAGGCAAAGTGCAATTAACTAGTACTTTTTGCGTACAGATTTTAGTAGATAAAATAAGGTATCTTGCACAACTATAAATAAATAAATATTTATGAACATTTCACACAACATGCTCTGGTTCCAAAGTATATCTATATTTCTATGCTTGTATTGTAGGTACCAAATATAAATGTACGAAATACATAATTTTTCTTTTGTAAATACCATACTATGGTGTCATAGTATGTATTTACAAATACAGAATATTAGTTAGCACATGTAGCTACCTATAGTCATAAATATAAATAAATATTCATGGACATTTCACACAGCGTCCTCTGGTCCCAAGCTAAGCTTATATGCTTGTGTTATGGGTACCAGAATACGGATAGAATACATATACTACTTTTCTTTTGTAAATACATACTTATAATATATAGAAACACCCAGACGCAGTACAAACATCTGTATGACAAATATAAACATCACACAAAGTATTGTCCTGACCGGGAATCTAACCCGAGACCTCCTGATCGGCAGTCCGTTACATGAACCACTAGACCACGAACCCCGTCGTAGTCATAGCTTTTGGTATTCAGAACACTTGTGCCACTCATCTGTTAAAACTACTTTTTACTCGGATTTAGACATGTGTATTCGTCTTAAACACTTTACAACGCAGTCCCACCCGTGACTATCTCTCTCCAGCCATTTTACGTCCCACTGTTGGGCACGGGCCTCTTCCACTTTGGGAGGGATTATGGTATACTGTGCCGCGCTGACTAGTCGTATTGGCACAGGGTTTATTTTCGAGTTTTCCGTCTCACACAGCAGATGTTATCTGCGTGCAATATCCCTTAGCTGACTTTTACAGCACCCTTGGGAGGAGATGGGGTGGTGACACTTGTATTCTTAATCCGTCACCACACGGAGATCTGTATAGTATAGTGACTGCAAAATCTCCGAAACGTCGGACTAAAATTTAAAACAAATACATGTGTCTAAATCCGTAAATGGTATTTTTATTTCAATCATAGTTTTTGTCACAATTTCCTTACAAATCTCGTCAGTAATAGGATGAGGGATAAGGATAATATTTCTGCTAATGCTGTGTAGTTTTCAAATTTATTAATAATTTCTTTATTATTTTCAGTTGCATTTTCAATGTATGACCTGGATAGTGATGGCAAGATATCCCGAGATGAATTGTTAGCCATATTACACATGATGGTGGGAGCTAATATCAGGTATGTTATTTATATACTACAGCATATTTTACACATCAAATAACTTGACAATGACACTTGTATTTTTGTACTTATATAGAATCTCATAACACTTGATGAAACTTTTCAAGAGTAAATCAAACTGCCCATATAATAGGAGGGCTGTATACAACATGAATCTGTAAGAGCCTAAGTAGTAAAGACCTTAGACTAGTCGCAATAAAAAACTTTATTTCTTTCTTTCTTTACTAATTTACTTTTACTTATATTTTTATAATTTGCGGTTCTAGTCTAGGTAATTAAATTGAAGGAAATTAAAAAATATATTAATACATATTTAGATGAAAGATACTAGTCTCCACAACACAGGGAATCCTAGTGTGAAGACTAGAGAAGTTCTATCTAGTTGTATGACTTTTTCTTAAGGGCCTACATCAATATTATCGTATATCATCGCCGGCACGTACATATTAACACAGCCAGTAGGCACAGAAAATGAAGAATTAGGGATACTTTTCCTATTTACTCAAAATCTACTAAATATATTTTAATTCTGATCCACGTGTTTCTATACATAATAGTTACCTATGTTTTTAAAGTTATTTCATTAGTTAATACGCGATAATAGACCGACAAATGAAAAAAATAAAAAATTTGAGAGGTTGTTTCGCCAAGATTTTCTATCGAGAAAACTTTTTTCAATCGCGTTTCTGAGTTTATGCGATCCTAGATTATATATTGAAAAAACATATACTTAAAAATTAGAGCTCTAGCCATTCAATCTAAAGAAAAAATGAAAACTTTGTACGTAGAAAAATGCACGAAGCTATTTTGGTATCCTCTTAACAAAAGGTACACAATGAAACCCTGTAAGGGCACAGCAAAATTTGTAGATTAATATAAAAGCATGCAATACAACTATCAACTAAATATATAAGACTATAAATAGCATTTTGATTTCATTTAAAGATTTGTGCATACAAGACTTAAAATAAATAATAAATAAATAAATATTCATGGACATTTCACACAACGTCCTCTGGTCCCAAGCTAAGCTTATATGCTTGTGTTATGGGTACCAGAATACGGATATAATACATAAACTACTTTTCTTTTGTAAATAAATACTTATAATACATAGTAAACACCCAGACGCAGTACAAACATTTGTATGACAATTAAAAGTTTACAGTTTAGTTATATAGGTCAATTTAATGTAAAATATGTCAATTTAAATCAATATAATCAAAGCCATCACAAATATAAATTAAATAATAAGCAATACATAATAGATTTCTTGCTTGTACAGTGCTTCTTTATTACATGTACATGTAGTGATTATTTACCAGATATAGTGTCCATGGCTACATTACTCAGTCGGCTTGTAGTCACTTACACATCTATGTGTGCGTAAAAATGTATCTACGTGTGTCTATTCATGTGTCATTATTCTATAAAACCATTTAGCCAGGCTAAAGTTATTTGTCCATTTAAAACCTCAACCCACCATCTCGCATATCTGTGACACTATAAATATTTCACTAACAATCATTTGACCATAGTAAAGTAAAATGTTGTTATAATTCCAGTGAAGAGCAGCTAACCAGCATTGCTGAACGCACTATCCTCGAGGCCGACACCAACAATGACCAAATGATTTGCTTTGAAGAGTTCTGTCACGCTCTAGAAAGGACAGATGTTGAACAAAAGATGTCCATTAGATTCCTCAACTGACGACCACAATCTTGAACCGTTTATATAAAGTACATACTGACGTTAGTACTCTCTCTGCTTGTCTATGGGCTCGTTAATAAAAAATAAAACTCCATGGTTTTCAAAAGTCCTGGCTAGTTGTAACCAAGGTTTTTAGTGTGTTAAAGAAAAAAAAAAACAATTCCAATATAATGATATAGTTTATATGGCCAGTTCTTATTTTAGCATAAAAAAATTTGTTGCTATACTTCTGTTGATGTATCATATACAGAGGTATCTGGATGTTTATGGGTGGTTGAACAAAAAAACCCCGTCGCTATACTTATTGTAATAAACAGCATAAATTATATTAATTCAGTGATATTAGATATATTTAATTTTGTATATATTATATTTTTAGTTGGTGTAAGGTTATGTTAAACATAGTAGTTTAGATAAAGTATAGGTCTACTCACATATTTACCAGATGTATAGTCTATGGCTACATCACTCTGTCGGCTTGAAGCCACTTACATTACGGATGTCGGAAACGAAAAAAAATATCGATGTATCGGTATTTATAAAAATATCGATATAGGCTTCGATAATTTATTTGAAAAATGTCGATATATCGGCAAAATTAAAAAACTGGCTAAGTGCCAATAGGACACAAAAGGTTTCGACATCAAATTAAGAAACATCAAATCGAGAGTCAACCAAAACACAAAACAAAAGACATAAAGTAATATGTCAAAAAAAATGTTAATACCGATATAGAAAGGAGGTTCCTACTTGGTTTTCGTTCTGAAAAATTTTGATACTTGAAATTTTATATCGATATATCGATATTTTTTCAACAAGCCTAACTTACACATCTATATGTGCGTGTAAACCTATCTGTGTGTGTCTATGATACAGGCTATTTATACGTCATATAAAACGTCATAAGAAGTACGATTTAGACAGGCTAAAGTTACTTGTCCCACCATCTGATATATCTGTGACGACTATAATGTTATTCATTAAGAAATTACGTTGGGGGTTTATGTTGTGCCGCCGACAGTAAGCTACTGCAAAAGATATGAAAAACGGCATATAGGCAGTCGACGTCTCAGGAAAACTTAGTAAAGTAGGTATATTATAAATAAAATAATATTCTTACTGTTTACTGTCGTTGTTACAAATAGTGTTGCATTCGAACTACTGCTATAAATAAGATTTGCACAATAGAAAAATATATGCATTTAATTTTATTAGTCTAGTAATCTGGTTTAAGCACTATGAATTGTTGTAATATTTTTTAGCTTGAAGCATGGAAGTTTGTGTAGACCGTTGCAGATGGCGCTCTCTATATTCTTTGGATACGCCCATGGGCGTGACGGTATTATGATAGAAGCCTCCACTTCAGTGCTTTATAATAAAAATGTCATTAAGTAATTTAATAAAAAGATTGTTTTTAATTACAATCCTTAGAAAAACTTGCACACTTCCTAGAGATGAGGGATTTCCCTTATTAGAGATTAAAAAATATAAGCTGTCTAATATACTACATCCAATATTCTACTAATCATTAAAATATGGCTATGGTAGAACAAATTGTATCTTTTTAAGTATGAAGGTAAATAAATATATGTATATGGGATTATTATTTATTAAACTATTGTTTACAAGATGTATTTAATGTTGATTTTGGTGTTTAGTAAATAAATATTTTTACAAAACTTTTTTTTTGTTTTACATATAGTGTGGTTTTAAACTGCAAGTGTAATGTACTGTGCCTCGATGACCAGGCGTGTTGGCATACAAATTTGTTTCGAGTTATCCGTTTCTTATAGCCATTCTCAAAAACCAATCTACAGTTACAGGTAGATTATTATCTTCGTTTATCGGTAAGCTATTTCTATCTCCTGGGGACGTACCTACGTAACGCAATTTTTGAAGATTCTTCATCATCATTTTTACCCTGAACGTATTTTGTTTATTTTATAAATTTTTGGCTTTACACACAATTGTTTTTCTCCTTCATTCTCCTAAGTATTTTAGCTTTTTTTACTAATAAAGTCTTGAAATAAAATAACATATTTATTTTAACCTTTGGCAATGCAATTATAAACAGAAACCCAACTGAAATTAAACATTTTACTCGAAATAAAATCGTATTCTTAACAAAATTAAAAAATAATCAACTATTAACCAAGTATCTAAGTAGGCCTATAAAAACAATTCGATTGAAACTACTGCTCCTCTGTCCACGGGTTTCCTAGTCACTCAGATTCTTTCAACACTGGCACCTGGAGTGCAGACGAAGACGGTTCTGGAATTGTTAAGCCACTTGCATCAACTTCGTCTTCGTCGAGCCAGTCAGCATCCTCAGACGATGTTTCATAACGACGCACAATGCAGAGAAGCTCATTTGGGTGTCTGATTGTTTGACCAAAAGTCATTTGGCAAAACTACACTTGACAAACAACGTTTGGCAAAACAATGAATTCGCCTATTGATCATTTTACAAATGTTTCATTTTGCCAAATGCTGCACTTGAATTTACATTTTATAAATGATTACTTTACAAAACTAACATTTGGCAACTAAGTTATCAGTTAAATCTACTATTGGTCTAAAAATTTGGTATTCTTGTTAAAATGACCATCTATTGCATATTTTTTTTGCAAAGCCACTGCTCTGGATTTTCCTAAAAAGAAAATATTATAAGTATTTATTGATATATTTTATTAAATATAGATAGAATGAAAAAATAAATGAAATTTTACATTATTTGCAAAATAATTACTTATTATCACGTTCGTCTTTGGAGATAAAATAATATATCTCTTTTATTAGATTGCACGGCACGAGCCGAGGGAGCAAAGCGAGTGGTGCCGCGGTAGCGGCCGGCGAGTGCCAGAAGCGACTTTAAGGCATTTCTCCCTTTAATAATGATACATTTAAAACAACTTAATTTACGAAACATATCATTTGGTGAAATGACAAAAATGTCAATTGACATTTGAATACTTAACACATTTGTCAAGTGTAGTGTTTGCTAATGGACCTTCTGCAAAGTAAGTTTTTGTAAGATGATACTTTTGTCAAGTGTATCGTTTGCCAAATGATCATTTGGTGAAACGTTGTTTGTCAAATGATCATTTGTCAATAATATTTTAGTCAATCATTAGGGAACCGCTCATTTGTCCTTCTGGCAGCAAGGCGCTGTGGCTGTGGCCGTACCTACTCTAGTTTCACAATGGTCTTACAATCGAGGGATTCCCCGTAAAACGTAAACGAAAAGGGTATAATTTGGTAGTTTTAATTCCCTAATTTTTTATATAAAAAAAGAAATAATGTTACGTAACGTGTTGTAAGAAGGACCCCCTCCCGCCCCTGTAACGCATCGTAACGTTTGACGAGGGCCCCCCCCCCCCCCCAATTGCAATTGCAATACTTGAACGCTCCCCTGTCAAATGTTCAATAGGGAATGCTGTCATCAGTAGCATATTGATATGCAAGTTAGGTCAAGTTTAAATTTTCTTTCTATAATAAATAAATATTCATGGACATTTCACACAACGTCCTGTGGCCCCAAGCTAAGCTTATATGCTTCTATGTATCCTTTTTGCATTTAGTTAACTACAGAAAACATGCAGTTTAACAGCCCCTGAGTAGAATAAAGCAGTAGCGATATTTATATTCATAATCCGTCACAAAAAAAGAATGGTATATTATACCAATGTTAATATCTGAAACATAAAAAAAAACAACACAAACACAGGTAAGACAAAAATAATATATTTAAAAAAACCAATAGTAGACATTAATTCATAAACATTTTAATTTTATATAATTTACATCCTATTATAGAAAATTATAACTTATATTGCAAATATTGGAGACCAATAAGTTTTCAGAACTGATACTATAGTAATTTTGTCTTAAATTGAAATTTACCAAACCATATCTATTTATTAAAATGACCTAAACTTTATACAAAAATAACTGTTTAAAATATTTTAGTACTAATATCCTCGCCGAAATCGAAATGACAATTTTTCAAAATCCTTACATAAATATAAAAGTGAAAGTGAGTTTGTTTGTTTGTGACGTTTTCACGCAAAATCTACCGAACGGAATTGCACGAAAATTAGTATAGAGATAATTTATAGTCCTGGTATATTTATAGTAACATAGGTTATATATTATTTCGCTAAAAACTCTGTACGAGACAAAAAATGAAAATGTTTGTGAAATACCCATTTTTTACATATATAGAACCCCCATTTTTGTTATTATTTTAGGTTCGATTTCAAATGCGATTCGGCTACTAATGTGTGCGAAGCCGCGGGCAGAAGCTAGTCTATTACAAATTTAAAAAGCATTCAACTGCTGAATGCTTTTGCCGATTTTCGACATATCGGAATGGTGTCCTGTCTATTCATGACACGATTTAAGTTACTGTGCAATCTACTTCAGTATTTATAAGCTTCATAAGTGTAATACATAGTAATATCATATATATGAAAGTAACGCTGTCTATCGCACTTTCACGACATATCTACTGAACCCACTTTAATAAAATATAGTATGCAGGTGTATTTTATAGTTAAGTCCACATACACTAGATGGTGGGTTGACGTTTAAAATTGAGGACAAGTAAGGTTAGCCTGGCTAAAGCGTACTTCATAGAATAATCACGTTTCATATGACGTATAGCATCTATCATAGATACATTTTCACGCACACATGTGTAAGTGGCTTCAAGCCGACTGAGGGTTGAAGCGATACACACTACATTTGATATTTGTAGAATTGAGGCAATAGATATCAGTTCTGAAATAAACTTATGGTTCCTTATTCTTTTAGCTAAGCCGTTGATGAGACTGCCAATTTCTTCAGATGTTCCATGAACACTTGCAACGAGACGTCGTCCGTCAACACGGGAGCGCCACCGTCCTGTAAACACATTATACAATATTATCAATTAAACAATATTTCATCTTAAACTGCAAAAAGGAACCGTGCTAAATCTTTGTATTTTTATTTTCTAACACTTGCACGACTTATTTGTTTAAATAAAACTACTTTTTACGGATTTAGACGCGTCACTTTGCAGTCACCATGGTCACGGGTGACTTTGTATTTTTATTTATTATATTATTTTTTTATTTATTTAAAGATTTAATGACTTGTAATAGACAAATAAAAGACGAAACGAACCAAAATACTACCTTGTTCTTATTAGAATGTACTCGCAGACACTCGCGCGACGAATTATGACGTCATAGTTGTACAATCAAAAGAAATAGGTGCAGCCAGGAATGAATCAAAAATTGAGAATTACTTAAGTTTTCGAAGAGAAATACAAGAATATCTTCAATTGACTGACTTTCTTTCGATTTAACGACTATGACGTCACAATATGCCGCGACTTCATGCACATTATTTAGACAATGCAGTACGTGCAAATATTTTTAGCGAAACATCGATTTTATTGTCACTTTTTCATATGATTACTTCAAGTGTGTTTAAATTAGCTAATTAAGATCAGCACGTTTCCTAAAATTACAATACTATACGTTTCAACTGAGAATAGGATTGGCTATGACCTTTAGTTGTCAAAAGTGATTAGAATAGTACTTTCAGCAACGAAACTTTATTTACGTATCAATAATGTTTTTTTTTTCTTTTACCTAAACTCAATTTGAAGCTGAAAACGTCTTAAATTATTTAGTAATAATAGTTATAATATTATTAAAAAGAAATTCTTTCAATAATTTCATTGTTGGATACTATGATATTAAGTTGAATTGCCAACCGCCATTTTGTTGTTGTTAGTGTGCCTTGTTGAGTAAATAAATTATAAGGCATTTTATTTTAACTTCTGTTAGTTATGTGGTTGTTTCCCGTTAAAATAATATATTTTTTGTTATTTCTCGGTGTTTTTGTTTGTTAGTGTGGTTATTTCGGACTATTCGTTATATGTTATAGTTTTTTACTGTATTTGTCTCGCTAATCGCTCGAAAATTAGTAAACGATAACGACAAAATGATAGATAAATTATATTATAAAAATGTCTTATTTTGCTGAACCTACCAAAATTGTTCAAATTGACAACGATGACGTTCCAACATGACGCAGAGACAATCCTATTCTCATTTGAACGGCATAGTAAGTACGTATATACATTTATTGTAACTACACCTCAATAATATTCAATATCATATACCTATTTGTGTGTGTACACGCAATTCTATCCAATCAACCCAGTGACACAAAAATCACATTCGTAATAGTGATACTAACATTGTTAGAAGTGTTCCGAGAATGAATGTAAAGGGAATCAAAGATAGAGCAAGGCTGAAGAAACGATGGATGGATTGTGTACATGAGCCACAAGAGGATATGTAAGAAATAGGAGTAAATACAGAAATAACGTCTGACAGAAAAGCATGGAATAAAAAGTCATATTGCACTGACCCCAAATAATCGACGTAAAACAAATTGAAACAATAAACACCGATCTAAAAAAAAACCAAAATATAACATTTAACATCAATTAGTCAAGAAAGCTAAACATTCAAGCTTTGCATGCTTTTGGAGAATCACGAATGAATGAATGAAAACAGCTGTTAGAACGTAACATTTCTATTGGAAGATTAGTTATTTATCCAAAATTTTTAATATCAGCTTATTGTTAGATATTAGAAAATGGCGATAGTTATGAGTCATGACGATTTGGACAATCGTTACATTATAAAGCAATACAGTTAGCGTTATTTTTACCAAATTATAATTTACAGCGGGCAATAAAAATATTGAAACTAATATTTATAAAATCCTAGTCTCAGTCAATTAAAAATCATACACCGTACTGCTTTAAAATGTATGTAAACAGCTCAAGAGCCTTACCACAGCCTCATATACAATAATAGACAAATTAGGTCATACTCTAAATAGTATGAGTGTGGACGTTGCTTAGTTATTGAAATCTTACAATAGTACCAAATATACATACGAAAAATACGAAAACAACTATGGTGTATTTTGATTAATTGGTTATTTAAATATGCGCTTATAATAATTAATTACAGTTTCTATAAGCACAGTTAAGATTCTCGAATTGTGTTATTGAAACTATCAATTTTCATTTTAAGTTAAGTTTAGTTGTGCATGTAGAATTGGTACTTGTGTCCTTAACTCAACATTACAATCGCGTATTATTAAATGAGCAACTCAAACTAAAACATTGCGATAAGGCTCTTGCTTAAACAGTAAATTTAAACAAACACATTCATTGTTAATTATTCAATGTTAATAACCCAACACCTATTTAAAAAAAAGTAAAAAAAAATCACTACCGCAGATGGAATCGGCATCGCCTGGTCGCCACAATTGATGGAACAAAAGAAAAAGACAAGTCAAAATCACACCATGCTCTATGGTTTCACACCATGCAATTTTTTTAAATAAAGAACAACAGCTCTAGAACACAAGGCATATTCGCCATGCATAGATTAAACAAATAATTTTTTTAATTGGCTAAAGTATCTGAAATGAGAGAAAATTTTAATAAATTTAGTATTTTTAATTATGTATTGATATACTCACCCCTCCATACGCGTACATGTTGTTGTGAGTTTGAGACGGATTTACTTTAGATAGAAGGAAACGGGCCTGTAACAAAAAAAAATATTAGCGATTAAGCATCGAGTATTAATTCGAGCCCGACACCAGTTTCGTTAAGTTTTTTTTCAGTAAATTGATAGAAAACGCGTACTTGGAGTACACATACACATAAAACAAATAGGACTGGTTAGGCGTAGTAAAATAAAAGACCTTAGATGATACGTTTATAGGATGAATGACGATGTCATTACCAATTTTAATCAATCAAATGTTTTGCTATATGCAGATGACACAAAAATTTTTAAAATAATAATAGCTGTTAGTGATTGTGAAGAACTACAAAATGATATGAACAAATTATGTAACTATTGTAAAGAAAATACCCTATATCTCAATGTTAAGAAATGCAATGTAATAACGTTTACGAGAAAGAATAATTATATAATATTTGATTACAAAATAAATGATGAAAATGTAAAGAGAGTCAATGAGGTGCGGGACCTAGGTGTCAAATTGGACAGCAAATTAATTTTTGATAGCCAAGTAACATCTGTAGTGAACAAGGCTTTCCGTATGTTGGGATTCGTTTTGAGGATGACAAAGGAATTTAAACATTTATCCACGTTATTATTGCTTTATAAGTCTATTGTTAGACCCATACTTGAGTATGGATCTATAGTTTGGAATCCTCAATATAGAATTTATATCGACCATATAGAAAAAATTCAAAATAAACTGTATAAGCATATTGCATGGAGAAAGCAGAAATGTAACTCTGACAGTATTGCTCGCTTACCATCCTTAGAAACAAGAAGAGCCGCTCGCGACATACTCTTTTTATATAAAATAATTCGTAATCAAGTGGACTCCCCTTACCTGTTGAATAGGATAAGTTTTAGATGTCCACGAATTAATACCCGCAGAAGACCCTTATTTCCTGTTTCTTATACAAGAACTAAC
The DNA here is from genome assembly GCA_916999025.1 of Orgyia antiqua. Classification (NCBI taxonomy): domain Eukaryota; kingdom Metazoa; phylum Arthropoda; class Insecta; order Lepidoptera; family Erebidae; genus Orgyia; species Orgyia antiqua. The sequence continues at coordinate 19,825,788 of OU779870.1, forward strand.
TATGGACAAAATTCCTATGTCTTAAGAGCTTGTCGTTCATATGACAACCTCATCGGAACCAATGCTGGTGATGATGTGGATATTTTTCATCTTTCCTTACCTTGCTTCAAGAGGTCCGTTCACGATCGTCTAGCTCACAGATAATCTAGTAACTACCATATTTATAGAAAATAATCTGATTTATGTATTTTCATTTTTATTTTTATCATCATAATGTTTCATCTCATACTTTTAATTTTTATTTTTGTCACATTCATGTATTATTTTTTGTTAATAACTGGCGCTGTTTGTAGACATATCTGTGGAAGCTGCTTTTGGATAATGTTAATTCTATTTATGTTTTTATTATGTATCATATTATATCTGTTTGTTTCCCAAATATAAATAAATAAATAAATGAAGCGGGAGTAGTTTATTATTTCTAAAATAAAACTTTAGAAACAAACTCGCTTCAATCTAGTATTGGCAACAAAAAATAAAAAAATAAGCGTAAATCACAGTGTCGTTACAAAACAAAGTATTCGCCAGTCGCTACGTATCAGTCATCGATTCGTTTCTTAAACCCGTGCACATTGAACAAAACAATGAAAAGTTGGACGTATCACAATCATAACATCATGTGGCCAGTTATACTCGTAGCTATCGCGATATCATGTACGTTCACACGTGAAATAACAGTACACGCCCGCAGTTTTAATACATCACGCTTAATCCAGATAAAAGGTTTCAATACATCTCAATTTAAAAACTTACGATTTTTCATTATTAAACATATAAAAATTACATATAATTTCACTTTCCTTTAAAACGTGATCAATAATATACCGTGATTTAAAAGTACATCTTTTTAGAAGTCTGTTCAAGTCCCGCTTGCGGTGATCAACTTTTTCCACCACAGTTTGATTTATTAAGTAAAAGCATAGCATGTCAATTACAAAATTAATAAATTACTTAAGTCTGTACAATATTTTTTTATTTTTGACGTCGTTAAAGTCTGTATTATTTCTTATTGCTTTATCGCATCATAAATGTATCACTTATTGTTCAAACTCCCTTATTCCCCATTATCGTCGAATCACTACTTCGCGAGTGTATCATTTAAATAGTGATAGTTTTCAGATGTTATATGTGTTCTGTTGTTGAGTGGATTACAAAAGGAAGATTTGGATGCAAACGCGTTGGAGAAACTCGAAAGGCACAATGTAAATATTTATGATATGAAAAATGAGTGAGTATTTTATTGCTTGTCGATGCATCCAGATATTTTTTTCATGTATTTTAATGGCTGTGTTTGATTCATAACCCCGTGATAATTCCAAAATAGTTGTTTAGATTTTATCGCAACAAATATACAAGTTTATAAAAGTTTTATACTTTTTTACATGTAGTGTTTAATAGATACTTATTTACTCTTAATATAATTACAATACCGAACCAAGTAGATAACTAAATTATCACATTTTAGTAGCCTACGTGAAGAATGTTTGTCAGATGCTGCAAGAAAAAGCACTGACGGTCTATATGTACAGCAAAAATATACATCTGAGAGCTATTTAAATACTAAACAACAAAGTAAGTACTAAACTTAAGTTCTTCTAAAAATTTTTTCTACCCTATGAAACGCATTATATAAAACCTTTTTTTTTTCTAGTTAACGGAAACTCAGTTACAATAGACAATCATCAAACACATATAACTTCTCCACAATTCATAGATACAGCTAGTAAACCACATTTATTAAATGGTATGTCAATAAAAGAAGAGATACTAAATGTAAATGGCGATGCTAAAATGATGGCAGAAATTGAAAACAGGCATGAGACTACAAACGCAGAACATAATACTGATAAAGACGTTAATTTGAATAAAAAGTCATCTCTGGAAATTGTATTAAACTTTTGGAACAAAATACCACGTCAAACAACAGAAGCTGCATTTAATGATAACAAAACAATAGATTTAACCCGTAGACTAACTGCTTTTGTTACACCAACAGTCCAACATTCAAAGGAAAACGATTATGTTAGCAGAATAATAACTGAATATCTCGCTACTCAAGCTGCATCGACAATTCCCCGCGCTACAACAAATTTAAGCATAGATTTTATACCTGAGAATTTAAAACATTTTCGAGAGCAACAGCAGAAAACTGAAACATCAGGTCAGCTACGACCTTTCATTTTAGAAAATAATAATGAAAATAGCCTCAAAAATAACATCGATACATCAATATTAAGTTCAAAAACTAATAACAAAGATTACACACCACAAGAATCTCTACGTGTATATAGCACTCCACAGGATAATTTTTACAATAATAAACAAATAGAAAGGCATAAGGATAAAAAAGAAGTAAATCATATTAACACACCCAATGAAGAAATCTTGCAAAATAAGGCGGCTCTTAAATACTTGGATGATATCCTTCGATTAAGCAAACAATTTAACAATGACGCACAGTCTTCTCATTCAAAAAATAGAATCCACAGTAAAATTAACAATGAGAAACAAAAAATATCCAGATATACTAAAACAGAAAATAATATCATCAAAGGTTCAAGCAGTCACGAAGGAAATGGAATATCTAGTGCTAATTTCGAAATAGACTCTGGTGGTGCAATTAATGCACAAATAGAAAGTCTCAAAGATATACAACACATTAGAAAACAAGAAAACGAAGCTTTTCATCACTGGGATGACATTCTTCGGATAGGCAAACAGTTTAATACAGATGCACAGATTCCTAATTCAGAAAAAAGTAGTCTAAATAAAAATAACAATGAGATTGGAAGAGAGGAAATACATCAAAATTATTTGTTACAATATATTAGTGATTCCCAAAATAATGAGATCATGAATTCGAAAAAAAGTAAAGGTACTCAATCATCTATTGATCATAGTGGTACAGAGTTTGCTCAAGTTAATAATGCACAGGAAGAAAGATTACAGAACATTAACACTGTAAATAATAAAAATATTCCAAAACAGGCAGCTCTAGAATACTTAGATAATATTCTTCGATCTAGTAAAAAAATTAAAATTGAGGCAGAGATTCTTAATTCGGAAAGACATAATAGTGATAGCATTGACTGTGACAATGATCGACAATTGCCCAAAAATGATATATTGACATACAATGGGGAGATTCAAAATTACGATGTTAAAAATAGCATTGAAAGTCAAAATAACAAATTACCTAATGATCATTTTGAAAGGGTCTCTGCAGAGGTTAATAATGTACAAACAGAAACATTAAGAAATAACGGTAACACTGTAAATAGAAAATATATTCAAAAACAAAAAGCTCTACAGTACTTAGATGATATTATTCGCTTTAGCAAGCAATTTAATACACAAATTCCACATTTCGAAAAAAGTTGTCAAATTAGAATTAACAATAACGACAAAAAGCAAAAAATGACCAGAAATAATATATTACCATTTATACCACAGCTTCAGAATAATGACATCAAGAATTTAATTAAAATACATAGTAACACAACACCTATAGATCACGTCGGAGTAGTCTCAGCTAATGTAATCAATGAAATAGCTGAGAAAGTAAAAGAAATTGTAATAACAGATTTAAGAAGAGAACAGCGTAAAACATATGAATTAACGACACACAGAAATACAGTGATAACAACCACAGCTCCCGACATAACCAGTATAAAAGGTAAATCCATAGCTAGTCAAAATACGGATTTTAGTAATAGTACGTCATTCATTTAGAGTACTTTATTCATATCAACATATAGAAAACAAACATATATTATCAGCTGTGTATAAATAATTCACATTTCTTTAAATAACAACTAAACTTACGATCATGTTACAGATAAACTATCTATGCGTCAGAAAGATACTGAAGAAAAAAGTGAACTCGGCAAAACACTACTGGAAATTCTCAAAGAATATAAAACATTGAAAGACAGAAATAAAAGCATTATAACATCAACGAGTAATACAAAATCACAAGATAAAAAAAATTCTACACATAACGACAATTATGATTTACATACAAACATTGCAAACAAAGAACAAAGACAATTTAATCCATATACCCTTAACTCACAAGCTATTCCTTGGAATTTTCCAGAGAAACCACTAATGACAAATCATGACATAATGCAAACGAATAGCTATAAAAGTGACTACAGATTACCGCCAATTACTATTCAAACCAATTCTGACCAGATTGCTCCATTAGCCATACAATTATCAAATCCAATGGCATTTTCTAACCGAAATATTATATCACCATTCGTTAAAGCAGAACAGCCAGTAAATAAACAGGAATTGGGGCAAGCCTTTGCTACTAAAGGAAAAAGTAATCGTATCAATGATGCTATCTACATAGATCTAAAACCTAAAGACCTAGATCCTAAAAAGTTTTCAGATATTCAGACAAGAATTCAGAAACTTCAAGATAGGATCAGATATGTTTCTGAACATAAAACACAAAATGAAAATACTTACCGCCCATCGAGCGCCGAATACCGAAAAAACACAATTCGTGGAGTTCCCAGCTATCACAGTTTGGGCCAATATGCACACTTAAATCATGAGACTGGTTCCAAACATAGAGACTCTTATAACTGGCAACTAAATTTACTTCATCGGAAGTATCCTAACCGACCTTCGGAGTCCAAACATCATGAGAGACATATACCTACAAATTATGAGGAAAATTTAAGCCAGTCGCGAAATTGGCAACATCGAGATTATTTACACCGACAAGGAGACAAAAACCACGAAACGAAACCTTTCGATTTTAAATACCTGAATGAACTATTAAATTCACAACATCGTCAGCTTTTGAATGAGCGTTCCGATTCCAATTCGCATAGAGTGGGGCCAAGACCTAGAGATGTTGCCACTTCTGAGATTTTAAGTAAATTGATGGACTCACGTCATCGCGATTTACTGAACCGATTGATAAAGTCTCATCCCACTGAACGTATAAACAGACTAACCGATCACTACCGTAGCAGTGATCTTTTAAAAGAATACATCAGAGACGAACACCATCCAAAGGCATCTAAATATCACGAAAAACTTGAACAATTAGAGAATTTTTCTTCAAACAGTAATGATCCATATATTAACAAATTGTTAACGCAGACCAACTGTGATGGAATTGCCTCAAGACAACAGGTCCCTCTGAGTGTTAGGAATTATCAACGGACAAGGTTTGATGATACACATTTCAAGAATTTTTTAAAGAGTCAACAAAAAGTAACTGATATGTTGGAGAAAATTTTGGCCGCTAAAACAAAGCCCGAGTTAAAAAGCGTTGAGTCTGTGTAAACAGCTATTTAAATGCATGAACATAGAAATAAAATATAGTACATAATAGTATTTTAACCAGTGTTTAATTAAGTGCAGTTTTCATTAATTCTCGATTAAAATATGCTGTTGTAAATATTAGTCATAACTAAATGAAGTTTCAGTACATAACTAAAACTTCAAGGCATCTGAAAGTTTGCAAGTTTGTATCTTATATAACTAACGTATGTGTATTTTTAGAGTATACTAGCTGTTGCCCGCGACTCCGTTCGCTTAGAATTTTGAAAACTTTTCAGTTTTGGCAACATTTTTTACTACCGCTTCGCTCCTATTGGCCGCAGCGTGATGTTTTATAGCTTATAGCCTTCCTCGATAAATTTACTATCCAACACTGAAAGAAATTTTCAAATCGGACCAGTAGTTCCTGAGATTAGCGCGTTCAAACAAACTAACTCTTCAGCTTTATAATATGAAGTATTAAGTATAAGCATAGATTACCTGAGAGCCACCATGTTCAGTGTCGATGTACCGAGGCACGGGGAATCTGCTTTGCAATATCTCCTGCGCGTCATCTATCGGCGCACGCAGTAGTTGCGCGAAGCTCTCGTAGTCAGACATATCTTGGTATCGGAGTGCACGCCACTGAGCTATGGTCTATTACATAGAAAATAAAACATATAGCCAGGCATCATCGTTTAACCATTGCGATTTTTGCGTAGTATTAAAAATTTGGGATTTTATCAAGTGATGACCGCCATTATTTACTTAATTGACATACATATTATATCACGCTGCTTAATCATATACCTATATAGATATCTAATTGTGAAAACTTTTAATTGGCCATATTTTTGTTATTACCAATTCTTAGCAAATGTAATTTTAGCTGTAAGTTTTCCTTATAAAATAAAAATAAAAATTATACATGCCATACTACTCTAGGCCCAAAATAACCCCGATAAAAGAACTTTAAAAGAAATTTATTTATATGAAAACTTTGAAATATATTAGTGCATGTAATGTTGACTTAACTACATAAACTAAAAAAATTTATCATCACTACTAATCCCTACAGATATTATAAATGCGAAAGTAACTCTGTCTGTCTGTTACGCTTGTCCGCTTAAACCTCTAAACCGATTTTGATGTAATTTGGCACAGACAATCTTTAGACCCTGAGAAAGGACATAGGCTACCTATTATTGCGAAAAAAAAAATTCCAAAATTCCACACGGACGGAGTCGCGGGCAACAGCTAGTGTATTTATAGAAGCAACATTCCAAAAAAAAGTTAATGATATAATATCTTACCTCTCCATGGTATATAAGTATTTGGAAGAAGGTGTCCATCAACAATATACGATCAGGTTGGATAGATGAAGTATCCAAGAGTACTGGTTCTGGAGGACCACCAAAGCTGTACGAGTACAGAATAGGCTGGATCATGATGAGGGACTGTGTGAGGTCCTCGCGCATCAGCATGTGTCTAAGAAGAAATATAAATAAATATCACTTTATGTGTCTTTATCATTCACTAACACGCTTTTTCTGCAATTATTTTCATATAAAAAATTAGAACAAGTTTTCACAAAATAAACAAGTCTACGCACCGCGGCATATTAAGTACCTAATGCTACAATTTCCACTTTTCCTGTGATCTCAGGTATGAACTTGCCCCAAAGGCTACAAAACAAATTGCACGCAAACATTAGCTATTGTATGGCGACGCAATTGCATGCAACAAGAAGGGTAATTAATATATTAACTAATACCTGTAGAATGTGGTCTCATCGGGTGAATTGTTGAACACTTGCAAGAACTGTGAACGTCGCAGGTGATACATAAACTGTGGGTACAGACTGAAGTTCTCTGATAAACGGAAACTGTTCGGATCATCTTTGCCATATTCACCGAATTTCTGACACTGTTGAATAGAATAACATATTGTTGAAACCAATAACATTTATAATCTTTTTTCCTCTGCCAAAGACCACCTCTAACACCTAATCATGGAGAATGGAGACTAGAAGAAAGGAGGAATATCTTGTATGGGGGATCAGTCCAAAAAGTGTCCACTTGTAAACAGCAAATAACACTACCCGAAATAGCGCTAGTGTAGCAAGATGAATGATATGAATGTAGCAGTTATAAGCAGAGTGAAGTGTGCTACTGTTGCGGTAATTCTTTAATACTATTTTCTATTTGCTATTTACAAATATTTGGGGTACTTAAAAACACCGTATAATTATAATAATAATTAATATAAATTTATTTCATAGTCATGTTTGTCTATATAATATAATAATTTAAAAAACTGCGCTGTAACAAAGCGGAAGTTTTTCTTTCCTTTCTAATAATTTGTGGCGCTCTTTTTAAAATTCTTCCACTTGCTACTATGGCGCCATCTTAATTTGCTGCCTTTCAGCGGACACTTTTTAATATACTGAGATATTCCTCCTTTCTTCTAGTCTCCATGCACCTAATCTATAACTCTCATATTCTATCAGCATAATTTAGGAAGTTTATGCCTTCGTAAGTGGTGAACACAGGTAAAATTAATAAACATTTTCAATTTTAAGAAAGAAAGAGAAGAAGAACAGTAAACGAAAGGGATAAAAAGACATCAATGGATTTCCATCATATGTTGCATAACACTAACAATGCTACAAAATAATAGTTTTTTAGAGCTCCAATGTCTCTGATAAGTGACAAAAAGAATCAATGATTCATAATTACCAGTCTGATGAGCATTCTGTCCAACCACCGTAGTACATCTGGTCCATCTTCAATCTCAGCCCTGTATGCAACTAGGCGCGCCATCACCACAGCGGCTGCCTCCTGGTCGAATCCAGCCGCTATGTGATGAAGACTAACGGCTGCATCGCCCCAACTAAACAATACAGGGTCATTTAAATAATAATAATATATAATAATAATAATAATCTTTATTTAGCTAAAAAGTTACATCATCATACAATTGTATCATAAAATATAGTTTAACTATACCAATATTACAAAAGATGTTACAATTTAATACATATATGATTGTATGGTAAGTAAAACGTTTTATCACTATTATTACATTTATATTTCACGTATGTGTGCAAGGCATGCGAGGTAGATTTGTGTGTGTGTGTGTGTGTGTGTGTGTGCGTGTGTGTGCAGTGTGTGTATGTATGTGCATATACATAGCTATATTTTTACGAAATCAGGGGACAAATAATCTGTTTCCGAATTCCAGGAGTAATTTGACATTAACTAATATCAAACTTGAAAACAATTATGCCAGATTTAATGTGCGTTAAAAGAAAAAGAATTTTACGTACTTCCTTGCTACAGTAGTGACGCGAACACGTCTCTGTCCACTCGAGTGTTGGTACTGAGTGATGAACTGCACACATCCGCGACCTCCTTGAGGGACGGCTGCGTGTTGGTTCACTACCTGAAAATTAATATCAGATTTGAATCGATTCTTATTGAAACAAATTTAAACCTGCAGTGTTATTATTTTTAGGGTTCCGTACCCAAAGGGTAAAAACGGGACCCTATTACTGAGACTTCGCTGTCCGTCCGTCTGTCACCAGGCTGTATCTCAAGAACGGTGATAGCTAGAGAGTTGAAATTTTCACAGATGATGTATTTCTATTGCCGCTATAACAACAAATACTAAAAATAAAATAAAATAAATATTTAAGGGGGGCTCCCATACAACAAACATGATTTTTTTACCGTTTCTTGCTCGATACTAATAACGTTGCCTTATGTTGCATAGATAATGGTACGGAACCCTTCGTGCGCGAGTCCGACTCGCACTTGACCATTTTTTTTTTTTTTTAATTTATTTATTACAATTTGACGGGCTTCGTGGCGTAGTGGTTCATGTAATGGACTGCCGTTCACAAGGTCACGGGTTCGATTTCCGCTTGGGACAATCATTTGTGTGATAAATGTCATACATGTCATACAAATGTTTGTAGTACGTCTGGGTGTTTCTATGTATTATAAGTATGTATTTACAAAAGAAAAGTAGTTTATGTATTATATCCGTATTCTGGTACCCATAACACAAGCTTATTAAGCTTAGCTTAGGACCAGAGGACGTTGTGTGAAATGTCCGTAAATATTTATTTATTTATTTATTAAAAAAAATTTAACTTGTATATTAACGAAAATATCATCAAAATATAAATAATAAATATAAATATTCACGGACATTTCATACAGCGTCCTCTGGTCCCAAGCTAAGCTTATATGCTTGTGTTATGGGTACCAGAATACGGATATAAATAATAATCAGAGTAAGGTTTACACCCACGATAGCTTAGTAGTCATGGAATTATATTTCAAAGTGGCATGAAATATTGCTTCATGACTCTACGAACTATGATACTGTTTGTTTACTATTGACTGTACCGGACAGAAATAATTATTACGAGGGGATTCTAAATCTGACGCCTTCGAATTATAGTTCCATCGGTCTACCAACTAAGCTTAAGAAACCATGTTAAGAAACATCAATATGTATGTATGTATTAATAATGGCAAACTCACTAAGTTTGTCATTAAATAAACTGTTATGTTATAACTTTTGTTAAGTTTCGAGTCATATTTACTACACTAATGTACATTGTACATGTTAATAAGTTTATATAGACTCGCTTAGTCTATATTATACATATAATTAGACACAATTATAATAAGATCAATTGTATGCCAAATGTATTGACGGGCCTCGTGGTGTAGTGGTTCTGGTAATGGACTGCCGATCAAGAGGTCGCGGATTCGATTCCCGCTCGGGACAATCATTTGTGTGATTTTTCTAATTGTCATACAAATGTTTGTACTGCGTCTGGGTGTTCCTATGTATTATAAGTATGTATTTACAAAAAAAAAAAGTAGTATATGTATTCTATCCGTATTCTGGTACCCATAACACAAGCATATAAGCTTAGCTTGGGACCAGAGGACGTTGTGTGAAATGTCCATGAATATTTATTTATTTATTTATTATTTATTTATTTATTATTTATTTATTTATAATGCCATTTTTGTAGCAATCGTTAGATAATAAAGACATTTTAAAATCAAAATCAAATCGATCAATATGTGTCATACAAAATTTTTAACATACCTAAGTAATGACTTATGGTCTTATTCATAATGACTTATAGGAGGTTTAAACGGAGATTTTATCGGAGAGATAATAAACGTTTTAGCGTAAAAAGTTTTGACAATTTTCGCGAACCGATTTTAGCGAACTTTTAAACCTCCGATAAGTCATTATGAATAAGACCATTAGATTCAGATTTACCTATTTATTAATAGTAAAGATAAAACAGGACATAGAATATTTAGTAAATGCAACTTACTTCAAAGAATATAGCCATAGTAGTACTTGGTGTAAATGTGCACATCTTCCACTGACTAGTGTTGCCCATGCCTACTTCTTGGTCGGACACACTTGGTCCTTTCACGTTTAGCGACACGCAGGAACCGATCGCACCCGATACTTGCAAATACAAACAACATTATTATTATTATTTTTTGAACCTGAAGTAATTTTAATCTAACTTAAAAATTGCTATAAAGAAGATACATACATATTTTTCCATACAAAGAAAATATATTCCACAATATAAATACTTTGTGGTTACAGATATCGTAATTATTTTCTTAAGGTATTTAGGACAATTATAATTTTTTTTTTAAATATTTTATGGACATTTCACTCAACGTCGTCAATACCTACTTATATAGCTACTTGTATAGAACAAACATTTGTATGACATTTATAAACATCACACAAATGAATGTCCAAGGCGGGAGTCGAACCCGCGACCTCGTGAACGGCAGTCCGTTATATGAACCACTAGGCCACGAAGCTCGTCATTAATATATGAGGCAGTAACATACTTTGACTCAAAGCAAAATTACAATTATAAATAAATCAGCACCTCAAAATTAAGCTCATGAATACAATGAATCACATTTTTGCTATTTAAAAGAAAACTGGGAAGATTGTTTTTATCCACTTACTTTTAAGTTCTCTGTTACATTTAACTTCCAATGTTCCATTGAATGCCATCTTGTAATCACCTCTCTGGTCTTTTGAGAACACTCTTTGGAATGTTTGTTTGAACAAGGATGAGTTGAATGAGTCACCCATTACCATGTGCCCACTAAAACAAACACTTAGAATGAAACACAGCCAATATATTGAATGAAAAGAAAATAAAAATAATGAGATACAAAGAAAATCTTTCTAAATAACGCGAGATTGTTATGTGTAGTATTATACTTACCCAGTGGAATTACAACACTGCTTCATCTCCATAAGACCAGTTTGATCAAGTGCACATGAATATATGTCGATAGAATGGCCATTTGTCGCCGCTCTCAATGACAATGCTTCATAATGTTTAATAGCTTTCTTCATATACTTAGCATTATCCTTCTGAATGTCATGATGTGAACGAATTGGCTGCTTCAATTCATCATTTACAACCTGACCTGGGCCTTGAGAGCATGGACCACCGAGGAACAACATAATTCTACCTCCTGTATTGGGGTAGGTAACTTCTAGAAGACCGACAGCCAAAGAAAGAGCTACACCACTGCTTCTCAAAGGTCTTTTACCAACACCCAAGGGCCAAGGATCTCTACCAAGTTCTCCTAACAAATCGGTCAATGCCATATCACAAGTTTTGACCGGCTGTAAGAATCGGTGTGCTGGAGGTTGAGGTGCTGGGGCACCAGGTCTCTGCTGAGGGTTCGGAGCATTAACACGACCGATAGCTAGCTGTTCCTGAATTTGTTTAGCGGTCAGATCTTTTGTTCCTTTGAATACATAGCATTTCGAAATTCCTTCAGTGCCTATGAAAAAAACAAAACATAATTTTCTATAAAAACAAAAAAATAAAGAAACAACTAATTTATCATCATTTACAATATTTTTATGTAATAGATTGTGTAAGCTAGATACTTAAGAGACAATAAATTATTGATTTCAACAATCTGATAACAAAACATAAGAAATATGTTGTTATAATACAATTTACACCATTTTTATCTTTGAGATGTAATATTAATAAGTTTTTAAATATTTTTTATTTCTTTCGCTATCATAATATTGAATAATAATAACTTTATTTCTCTTAAATCACATTAAAATCAGCCTAGCCTGTTGTTGCCCGCAACTTCATACTCGTGGAATTCTTAGTTACTTGACACTTATCATCACATTTTGGACAATTCAAACAGTATCTTTATAAATTATAGCCTATTATTCTGGTGTACAGTATAAGCTACATTATTGTAAAATTTCATTAAAATCCATTCAGTAGTATTTTCTAACACTTGCGCGACTCATCTGTTTAAATAAAACTACTTTTTACGGATTTAGACGCGTATATTTGTTTTAAATTTTGGCCCGACGTTTCGGAGACTTTGCAGTCACCATGGTCTCGGGTGAGACTCACCCGTGACCATGGTGACTGCAAAGTCAAATATACGCGTCTAAATCCGTAAAAAGCAGTTTTATCCATTCAGTAGTTTTTGCGTGAAAGAGTCACCAAAGACCAAATATCCATACTCACAAACTTTCATATTTATAATATTAGTAGGATTGTTCAACATACCTAATTCATGAATCTGTACCATACGACCATATGTGATTAGACCAACGAGAGCATTCTGTGGCATCAAACTTAGTGAAGTCTGGAGTGAATCTTTTAGAGCTCCGAGTTCCTCTTCATCAAGACATGTATCTACTACGAGGAGGTAGATAGGTGGCATGGATTGTGCTCTAGTGATTGTGTACTCAATTGTAGAGAAATTAGGTATGAGTTCGGCAGGCTGATGTTGTTCTGATATAGCTGCATATTGAGGTGGGAACTGAAAAGAAAGATAGAAAAAAAGTTTAATTGTGTTTTAACTTTTCACAAAAGTATACACATAAGACTACCTATTGCGGCAGACTGGTATATAAAATGTAATTTGGCATACATTAAATAAATAAAATTATAAAATATATAATGTTCCCTAATACACTGAAAGTAATATCGTTAGGAGAGTTCTGCTTATAAATGTGGAAGGAAAAAAGTCTAGAGGAAGACCTAAGAAAAGATGGATGGTGTGAAAGAGGACATGACAGAAAGAGGAGTTAACACAGACATGACGGCGTGAGAAGACTATAGAAGAAAAAGACATGTTGCGCCGACCCCAAATAATGGGATAAGGGCAGGAGGATGATGATGATGTCCTCTTCCCTAATATAAAACAAAGCAGCCTCTATTTGAAAGCTAATTTTAAAAAAACATTTACATTAAAACAAATTATGTAAGGAGTTACATACAATTGATAAAATCTCGCAGAATATTTGTAATTAGATTATAACAATCAAATCTTTTATATTTGACAACAGTAGCTAGAAAATTGCACTTACAGTATTTACACAACTAAAGACGGATGGAATAAATTTTCCTGATCTAATAAGAAGACACACAAGACTTTTGTAATGGAAATCTTATCATCTAATTATGATATTGTGATTATTACTTAAACAGATGTTACTTTTGAAACATAGTCACAGTTAATTAAATGTTAAAAAATATGTGTTAAATATCTGCAAACTGCTGTACAAAATTAATTGTAATTATAAAATGTATAGTAGTCAACTTACTGGATTTCGTTGGAAACAGAAATTGCAAACCCACAATTTAGATCTGTAATCAACCTGACACATAGGATTCAAGATCGCCCTGCAGGTATTCCGTGTACAAAGTACAGGTTCATACTGGATAGGCGGTAAATCCGGCCTTTCCTTCAGCGGCTGGTACAAACAAGCAAGTGGTACCACCAATCTGGTGGACTCTATCCTACTTGAAGGCCACACGTTCCAAGTGAACCTTATACCATCTCTATCCTCATTTTGCTGTATAAACTCTTCATACGTAGCCATAGCGCTGATCTAAAAACGAAATGCGGACGTAATAAACATTTGATTACAGCTCAGGATGCACTAAGTGTTTGGTTGTTTTACGTACCAAGGATGCATGCGGCGACTCTAGTCAAGCCACATATGCAAAATATCAAGATCCGACTATGTATTCATTCAGAAAAATTATAATTTATCGTATTTCACATTAATTTTACCGAACGGGAGAGGCTGGCTGATTTGGCAATTGTCAAACTCATAGACAAAACAGCTGTCATAATGGCCACGTCATTTTATGAAACGTCGAAAGCAAATTTGATAAAAAATGTTAAATAATTATATTACATAAATTTAAAATTAAGAAATACCTAACTAGAAAGGCTTAATTTCAAAATTATGATTAATTAATTAATTCCAACTTTAAATGAAACTAAATTTATGGTTACATAATTGTCTATGTTTTAGTTTACCATAGACATCAGCAAAGTCCGCGTCTTTGTCTATGGTACCACGTTCCATTACACATACTTTTAGATATTTTTTTTTTAATTTACTAATAAAGGGAAGAAAATTAATTAAATTTATGACACAATTATAATTTTTACTTAATTTGTTATCAGTTACAAATCTGATTGATTCAATATTAAATATAAGATTAATGTTCACAAACTTTCATAGCATTTTTTAATCATCAAATAATTTCACGCGATTATCTGTGTCGTAATGAAACGTTTGTGAATGAAATATTTTTTTTTTATTTTTAGGACATAGTAAATTTTATTTCAATTATGGACACGTTTTGTACATTAATTCGTTATTAATAATAAATTAACGAACGTTAACATAATATTAGTGGATATTAAATTAATGACATGTCATTGCTTTGTTTCAAAAGCAGGAAGTTTACGCCAAAAAGTGCGACTGCGCACTGGCCAAATTAGTAGTGTGAAAGAAAATGGCGATCAGCGAAAGGCGTCCGGAGTTAACGTGATGAAAAACATTGTTAAAAGCTCAATTACATAGTGTTATAGTTATTAATTGTGTCAGATGTAGATTAATTAAGTGTTAATGAATAGTGATTGTGTATAAAAATGGCTGCGAATATGTACAGAGTCGGCGGTAAGTGGCATTAATTGGTTATTTTTGTTGTAGCTTCGCCGGTTCACCGCCAGCCGACTAGCGGTGCTTTGCTTTGATTGTCGTAACTTTAATAATTGTTTCTATTTATACGTTCACTTACTTATTATTAAATTAATGGTTTTATGCGTGAACTTAGGGGTTTTATACATACATTGTATCTCTTGTTTACCAAAGTTATATTTTTATGACCAAATTTCGTCAAATAGGACATTAGCATTTGCATCTAGGTATCATTGTATCGGCTTGCGTATCTGCGGGCGGGTGGTAGGTACTAAGCGCCTGTAATTACCTAACGGCATTTATAGCTATTCGGGATTGTTTGATAAAGTATTTGGTGCTTTCAACACGAGATTTTAGGTTATAATGTATGTTGTCAAAACATAGTAGAAGTCTTCTCTGTTTACTATAGGTTTTTGAACGTGGTGTTTTCTGTATTATACCGGCTGTTTGAATGTGGTAATAGAAATACTATGGTAGTGTCGTATGTTTAGGATGGTTTTATCATTATGTACCGGCGCTTCGGTGTGGTCAGTATTATCGCTGGGTACATAGGTACATGGGCGCGGAAGCCTCGTGTGCCGCGCTTCGCGTTCCTCGCTTTGAATGCTAATTAGCTCTTCCTTTTAATATTACCTTCCTATCATATATAATTTAACACTACTATTTATAGTATGATATTTGTACTCGAAACTTTTTTGTTAAACAACATTATTAACAAAAATATTACGGCATGAGCATGACCATAAAGTACCTAATATCAACAAATAAACTAAGAAATTGTGGTTATAGATTGACAAAAGTTTTCATTCATAACTTTTTAATTACATTTATTATTGTAAAAAGTTATCTAATTGCAATTTTATTCACCAATCGATTATTTCTATGTATGTCTATATATAGATGTTAAAAGGTCACAAAATATGTATCATATTTGTGTTGACCTCAGTATACTTGCCTACATAACACTTGTAGCTGACAAAGAATTACTTGACCTACATTCTTTACCTTGTGTTTTTCTTTAGCTCAGAACTCAAAATGAATTAACTACAATTGAGTATGTTAACAACAAATTATTTTCCTTTTAATGTTATTTAATTGTCTTACTAAACTCTTATCAAACTACAAAGTTATTTTTAAGACATTATGGTTACTGGAACAGATTATACTGACCAGAATAATGTATAAACTACTTATATGTAGTTACAACTAAGTATCTTACTGCTATATATGCCATAGCATACACCAGATCTTGTTCAAACTATAATATTGTATATCATTATAAGTTACTATATTAGTTCTTGATTTAGTTGTGTACAATATTTACAATTTTGATAAGAAGATTAAACTCCATTTTGCTAATACAACCTTACGTGATGTGAAAGTAAGAGTTCAATGACCTATTAGCATAGGCTGTAACTCAGCCACCTTGTCTGACTTCATGTATATAATGCTGAGTACGTGCTATTATATTTTAAAATGGTACCAACATTATAAAAAAGTTGTAAAAAAGTTTGTAATCTGTATGTATGTATGTATGTATCTCCAAAAGTAATTGCCCGATCCTATAACTTTTTTTGGGTTCTATGTATATCTTTCCATAACCTTAAATTGTGTGATTATTGATTTAACAAGGTTTGTAAACAAAAACATTAAAATAACAGTATAATTTTTTCTAAAATACAAATATGGCTCCAAAGATTTCTCAATCAGCTAGTGATCACAATTAAAATATTTTAAAATGTTAATTTGAATGTCGAGCTAGATAAATGGTGTATGCTTGCAAATGTTATAATGCCACTTTTTAATCCAAATTACTTCCCACTGTTGGCCATGGACCTCATTCGCTATAAGAGGTGGACGAGAATGTTGGCATAGTGTTCAGTTTCACACAGAGGATTTAATTTTGAGCTTGCTCTTCAAAGGAAATGGGATGGTGACACTTGGATTCGTAATCCATTGCCACAGGGATTGCCACTAATTAATAGAATCATGGAAGTACAGCAGTCTTGTGGACATTTTCCTCTTGATATCAGAATATTAATAAGGAAATTAATACACATATTGTATTAAAATCGCAAAGTATGTTTTAATTTTCATTAAATATGTATTTTAAATGTGTCTATTAAATATTAAATGATTTCAGTTTTGACAGACAATTATTTTTATCACTTTTTTATACATGTGTGTGTGTACGTGAGTGAATAAAGACTGTGCATAATCTTACAATAAAATGTTATTACAAGGTCATCTAGTTATTAACCAACTGTCTCACAATGAGGGTTAAAATTCAAGTAGTTTTTTTATGTAAAGTATATCTAGGAATGTATTATGCTCATGTTGAAAGACTATTTACATAATATTTTCAGTCTTTTTATTGTGGATCACAAGTGCAGTTTATGTTGGTACAGAGATAATTTGTTCAGCTATGTCCCGCCATATAAGCATACAACACTAATAATTAAAAATATAAATTCATAGTTACATTAATTTAAATTAAATCAAATACTAATTTACAGACAGATTTTAAATATAATTATCACACTGTTACTTAAGTTTATTCTAAGTTTAACTCATTTCACACAGCTTTCTCTAGAGCCAAGTTAACATAATATATGTTTGAATTATGGGCGCCAAAATATTGTATGTATACAGAACACTAATACAGAAAGCACCCAGACTCAGTATATGTGTTAAACATACTTATAAGTTATAATTGTCCTGTGTGGGAATTAAACCCATTACCACATGCACAGTAGGCCACATAATCTAACACTATGACGTGAGTCATTAAGAAACATAGTCGCAATCTTTACTAATATTACGATAATACTACTGTCTGTATGTCGCGTTCTCAAGGCGAAATTACCGAACAGATTTAAATAAAATGTAGTATACAGATAGTTAGGAGCCTGAGAAAAGAAAAACTACTTTATAATGCGAAACAATGCAATTCCAAAATTCACGTATACGAAGTAGCGGGCATCTGATGGTATTTATAGAAACTCAATATTTCTATGGATTTTTATTCTCTCACTAATCTCCAAAAATAGACAAATAAAAATAATAGTCTAGAATGGTCTTAACGGGCTTCGTGGTCTAGTGGTTCATGTAACGCACTGAGGTTCACGAGGTCGCGAGTTCGATTCTCGCACGGGTCAATGATTTGTGTAATGTTTATAAATGTTATACAAATATTTGTTCTATGTCTGGGTTTTTCTATGTATTATAAGTATGTATTTACGAAAGAAAAGTACAACACAAGCATATAAGCTTAGCTTGGGACCAGAGGACGCTGTGTAAAATGTCCAATATAAAAAAAAAAGAATTATAGTTTATGGGCTCAGGAATAACTATGCCGTGATTAGACAAAACAATACCTACACACAGTTACTTTAAAACTACTATTTCTTTTCTTATCACATTGCCTATTTAGATAGAAAACCAATTGCTAATTATTTTAAATTGACAGAACTGGAGATATTCTATTCAAATAAATTGTACATACTCAAATTAGATTTTTAAAGTTAAATTTGTACCTAAGTATATCTTTGATGAATTTCTTTGCTAAAACATTAATTTACGTGAATATTTAGTAACTATGGTTTGTTCCATATAGTTACTGTAAGTTATCCTATCCCTTACGATAAACTGGCGCGAAGCGTATGAAAAAAAAATGAAAAAGTTAAACCAATTATTGGTGGTTTACTTTTTCAATTTTTTAAATCTCTGTAAATTCTTTAAACTGAGTGACGTAAACGTCATACACGAGTATTTAGGTTTAATTCCCACCCATGACAATAATGTGTGTGGTAAACATTTACCTATTAGTGTTGAGGAGTGTTTTATGATTGTAGGTAACTATATCTATTCAAACAGAAGTAGTTAGTTTGTTAAAATGGACTAAAAAGTTCCGCTTAATCTGGTATTAGTAACGCTCGGACCAATCATGATCTCAATCCAATAGTTAAATGAAAAAGTTAAATCTCGATCTCGTAAAAAATTTACGAATTTTCGCTCTATATAAAATGAATGTCATCTTAAACTCAAAGTGAGTGTGTTTATTACAGACAGGATCTAATAATTCGCTATCCGCTATTCTCTTATTCTGCTTAAAGACCATTTTGTAATAGAGAGTAGATTTTCTGCTATAAACAACATTCGGAAATCGTAATTATAATACGAACAGTCGAGGTTAGTTAGTCTTAAGTGGCTAATCACAACACTAAACGAGATAGCACGTCGCGACCGTGACTATAACCTACTACATCTGGGCCCATCATGCTGGTTATAGTGTCATTGTATCAAATTAGAACATGTTGCTATCAGAATCGTTGTTGTATGATTAATATTTACATTATCAATGCTGTTTATATAGCATTACGAAATGAAGGAAAACAACGTTAACTATGTTCTAAGAAAAAACTGTTGTCAAAAAACCCCTTTACAATGGCCAAATATAGAAAAAGGAAAATGTACAGAACCCACACTTAGGTTCTCCAGTTTCTTCACAAACCAATGTCTGAGTCTTCATTATTGGTTTAAGATAATAAAACTAGTTACGTGGTTAGTGTGTGTGAACTCGTAAACTCTGACGTATTGGGTATAAATGAAATAGTAGGATGACTTACGATTGTGGTTTTACAATGATTCCGTTATACTCATGATTTGCGGACGCTAGAGCAAATACGGCGCGATGTGTTATGTCACGCGAAATGAGGTAGTTTATTACATAAAAACTATAACGTGGCCGAAATAACCGCAACTATATTTATTCGTAATTTGTTTATTTAACGTTCAGTTTTACTATTATTGTTATTGATCTGCTATGTAAGAACCTTACTTTATTGTTAGTATGCAAATCACACGTTTGAAAAATTCCCATTACCTTCCATTTTTGTGTGATAGAAACTTAGGTACTTTTAAATTTTATTTAGTTAACAATTTTTTAAGAGGGTCTTGACAAGGCTAGCAGTGAGTATAGATAACACCGCTATGCATAAGGTCATAGGTTCGTATCGCCAATTCGTTAAAGGTATAAGTGCGAAACTTCACGTTGTTACTAAGAAACTTGCGAAAATATCTCCATATTTCGTGTTTTCACCTTACCCTTCGCCCTTAGGGTGCTCTCGTATTAAGTGTAGGGCGATCTTAGATCACAAAATAAACGTGTTTTCGTACATTTCGGCAAGATATTTGGCGATAACGTTGCTTTTTGTTTTGTTTCTTAGTATTTATAATGAGAAAGAAATTACAAATTTTCAGCGCGAATTAATAGAATAGCTCTACAACTTTGTCTTTTGGTTGTTAGTTAGTAGTTATTATTTATTCGTCATTGTTCCCTATAGCGCCTAGAGTAGAATAATTTTAAAAACCTATAAAGTTCAAGGTCAAGTGCCAGCTGAGAGGTTAACTATTATTTAAATATCCCGTTTAAACTGAGTTTTAATTTTAATCACACAAATTATGAGAAAGGCTAGCTAATAAAATTATCAAATCATCTTTACTGCTATTGCGAAATATATTTATTTTTATACTGGACTCTCAATATTATACTCGGCCGCAGGAAATTTGCGTTGCACCGCAGTAGCAAATCACCCGTTCTTGTTATTCTATGGTAACTATGTATCTGTTTTTGCCGTTAATGTAGAAGTTGATGGTGCCATGAATATTATTTAAATGGTTATTTCGACATTGGCCCCTCACAGGATGATACTGACCTGTTTCTTACGTATAACCGTAGGATTAGGAGTTCGATTCTCCGATAATAAGAGAAAAGTTTAAGAAGTAGCAATAGGCTTACTACAAGAGATTTTACTGTTAAGTTTTTAGTAATTTTATATAAGCTGATTAATATATTAATCCAACGAAGTCTTGAGATGTTATTGTGACTTGTTATTATTTTAATGGCCACGTGGTATAGCCACGTTGGTCAAATCCATTTTATAAGTCTATAAAATGGATTTGACCAACGCGGCTGTACCACCTGGTAGCTAACGTTGAACAAAAGCTAACGTTGAACGGTTGCTACAGAAAGTCTTCTGTAGCGACCGTTCAACGTTAGCTTTTTCCGTAGGTTCTATGATTAGCACATTAAGCACCCATGTTAAATTACATTTGCCTAAAATTTGTAATAAAATAATAAAATTGAGGATGGTTTGAAATAGTTTGCTGTCAATAGTTCAATTAATTGGAATTACATTTCAAAGTTTTCGTAAAAAAGTTTACCTTGAGACCATTTATGGTAAATTACAACAAAAGGATAACCTGTATAAATTGTTTCCACGTAAAATCTTACAAGAGTAAATTCAATCATTCTGTGAACTCTCATGATGACGTGTCCAGGCTAAATTTACTATACACTTACTTATTGACACGTTCCAAAAATACACTTCTTGGCAAAACTGAACGGGCGTTAACATCGCTATCAGCCGCATAATGCCCCAACTTACATATACCTATTGCTGTATCTATAATATTCTAGGTATCATTCTATATATCCGCTTCGCTTGTACTAGTAAGATACATCTACTTATGTATATTGCCTACCTACCAATAGATTGATATAGTAACTGTGTACATATTTAGACAAGTAGGTATTATTTATTGTTGTTACACATGCGCTCATGCTTTTTCCACGAATTGCTCTATTTCATAACCTCTTTCTTTACTGCTTTTTTCGCTAACACTTGAGCGAACTCATTTACTTATTTATTTAGAAACATACTTTACCCGTCCTTCACCATAATAGCAGAAAAGGCTCCTAAAATAACGGCGTTATTCGTGAGAATCCGCAAAATGTAGATCTCTATATTATTTTTTCTAACTTTGAAACTAAAACTGTAAAGTGTAAATGAAGCCAAAGACGTACACATGGACCGTTGCCTCGGCGCTCTATGGTCTGCCTAACCCTACGGGAAAGAGGCGTGTCGATATGATGATTGATCTTGTATCATGGTAGGTTTTCTCAAGAGAATTCTTCAACAACCACTTTTAACTAACGCACTTCTCACCATTTTTCAACTAAATATCCCGCGTATAATTAGGATGTGAAATCGATTAACGACGGTGATCCTAGCAATGTTACTAACTGGAATCTTACAGTCTGTAGGCCACGGTAACTCGTAATGTTGGTGGTATAAGAAAAACCTGTAAAAAGAAATGAGCTTAAGGGCCTACATCAATATTATGGTATATCATCGCCGACACGTACATATTAACACAGCCAGTAGGCACAGAAAATGAAGAATTAGGGATACTTTTCCTATTTACTCAAAATCTACTAAATATATTTTAATTCTGATTTACGTGTTTCTATATATAATAGTTACTTATGTTTTTAAAGTTATTTCATTAGTTAATACGCAATAATAGACCGACAAATGAAAAAAATCAAAATTTTGAGAGGTTGTTTCGCCAAGATTTTCTATCGAGAAAACTTTTTTCAATCGTGTTTCTGAGTTGATGCGATCCTACATCATATATTGAAAAAACATATACTTAAAAATTAGAGCTCTAGCCATTCAATCTAAAGAAACAATGAAAACTTCGTACATAGAAAAATGCACGAAGCTATTTTGGTATCGTCTTAACTTTTACTCGCTTTATGGAGTTAGAAAATATTATATAAAATTTTTTGTCATAGTTTCTACCACATATTCAATACTTTTTTAAATATGGATTAATAATATTCTATTTAAATAAAACTACTTTTTACGGATTTAGACGCGTATATTTGTTTTAAATTTTGGCCCGACGTTTATTTAAACAGATGAGTCGCGCAACTGTTAGAAAATATTATAATAATAATCTACTTAGTTTAAAAACTAAAAAACACGCTTAAATATCCTGAATATTTTTTAAATGATTGCATTTTCTTTGTCATCAATACTCAATTCTATGCTACCAACTTACGAAACGTTGACAGTTTATGTTGTCAAAGACATAAGTTTCTGTTGTCACAATCGTAGTAAACACAAGTAAACGATTATGATATTTTTACCTGATTCTATAAACAAAGCGTTTTTATCTGAAATTATCTGATTGTATATGAAAGGCATACGTAGAAACACAATAATCTTGGTGAGTCTACTCATATACAATTAAACTATTACGTGTATAATTAAAAATACAAGTGTGGCCATAGTGATACTTCACCATGCTATTCTAGTAATTCTGATCAAGGAATTGGGATTATTCTTTTAAATTATTGCATTGTCATCGGTCCTTGTTAGGTGTGCATAATTTCAGATCAATCCGTCTACTGCAAGTGGCTGAAAATCGCTTTCAAAGATTCCGTTACACAGGTTAATACATTGATAGTTACATAGGTACCAAACTTATAAAAGCGTGTTAAAATTGTATTGACATGACAAATAATATTAGCTGAAACATTAACAAAAGTTGTCTTCATATTAGTTAAAGTAACACACTTTAATCTCTATTATTTTCAAGATTGTATGATATCTGCCAGTCAATAGTCTTGAACTCCTACGAATATTTAACCTCTGTAACCTTAACAACGCTACAAGTAGTTACTAGTATCTATAAATACACCTGTGTCGTAACGCTTTATAACAGGAAGCACCAGATCAGTGATGATTGTTAAAACATAAAAAAATAAAACGTTAATTCGGATCTATTACACGTGAATTCACGTCTCATCGTAAGTTAATTTTAGTTCACCTCGCGATCGTAACAGAATGGAAAGCTTACGAAATATGAGATCTAACCGTCTAGAATTTTATTCTATCGTTAGTCAGGAGATCGCGTCTGAATGTGTCGGAAAAAGCATTTACTGTCCCAAAATTTATATAAAATACTTTTTTATTTCTTGATAATTATGACTTTTCTACTTCTTCATGTGCTAGATAACTATGGCGATTTGTATTATTTGAAATAACTAAGTATAATAAAAATTTAATAACTTCACCACGCCTATCTTGATATGCATAAGACTAAACACTATCCTATATATTCATCAAAACTTCCTTCCACTTCTGGTTATATAACGTGTATAGTTTGTATTATAACTACATAGTTAACTAATAATGAGCAGCGTATTTTTTTTTTCTTTTTGTATTTTTGAATCTGGTCCATATAGCATCATTATGACAGGCAGATCTATAATGCTGTCCGCCTTCATAATACACGCGCTCGGGTATCACTATGTACTTTCGCTATTTTGATACAGATTGATATGTATACCTACATATCTGTAAAAAGTTACTATCAATGAGTCTAAAAAGAATTAGATATTAGTTATCATTCTAATTTATTAATACGGGTTTCTCTAAAAACTTGGCAAGCATATTTCAATATTCACACAAAGCAATCGTCCAAAATCTCGAGAATGTGTTTTATGGGATGATTGTCATGCCTGCAGCTTTAGCGAGGTAGGTATTGTCAGAAGGTTAATCGTCCAAAACTAACGTGCTTATAGTCCACGAAATAAAAGGTTTGAAGCGTTATTATGAGCGCGCATGTTATTTAGTTGTGCTGAACGATGTAACGGTAAAGAGGCGCCATTTACATTAGTCTGTCCATGTGGCACAACGGCCAACACACAAGTATCGGTGGTGCTGTCTAACCAGACAGCAACCGTCCGTTCCGCACCAACTACTACTTGCCTACACTTCTACCTTTTGTAATAGCTAAACGTTAAGATAAAAAAAATCTGGTACTTGTTGGGAATACTATTTAAACGTGGTCAAAACTAAGAAATACATAATTCAAAAAACAAATATCTAAATAGTATCGTTTCTGATCTATTAGGCATAGTTAAGGACTTTCTTTACTAATACATGAGTATAATGCCAGATCAATTGCTATGTATTTAGATAGCAGACTGCCTCTGAATCAGACTGAATCAATTCCATCAAGTCCACCTCGCTTTCTTTATTCCAAGTGTATACCCGTGGTGCATGTTATCCGAATTATACTGTACCACACGTCTGAATCTACAGCATTCTCTTCACATCCTAATTTAGCACGGAGTCTGTTTTAAACCGCTGTTGTAGTACCTATTATCACAAATAATATTTTTATATTTTAACGTTGCAATTATTTTGTATGCACCAGGACGAGCATGACAGTTTATGTCTAAAGACTGCAAGCACGCGCCTGATAGCGATATCATATTTTATACAAATGAGAAAGGATCATTAAACCATTATCGATTTACTAAATTCACTTTTTCTCTTATAAATCGTATTGTGCTTTATATAAAGAATTCTTGGTAAATTCAGTTTTACAGCTTATTGTCGTAATTGAAATTGAGAACCTCAAGTTACTAACGATCTAAGAAAAAACCCCAAAACTAACATTGACTGTCGCCAAATTTGCTACCCAGTTATCTACTACGTTACAACTTACAAAGTCGATTCCATTTGTGGCAACCGCAGTTAAGTGAAAAAGAACGTAACCATAAGATTTACCTAGCTTAGGCTATTACGCGGGATATGTAATATTTATAGACATAATTGTGTATCCTGCGTAATAATACTAATAATGATACGCCCTAATATTCGACATGAATATTAACGCAAATGCACCGAATTCCGACCACTGCACGGAATTACACAAAGATTTTTTCTAAAGATAAAGTTATTACACAAGACCCCATAATGCGTTATGCTTTTCTGAAAGATTATTAATATAAATTTTTGGAAATACAGATTTGTTTCTAAAAATGGCTCTTTTTTAGGGTTCCGTACCCAAAGGGTAAAAACGTGACCCTATTACTAAGACTTCGCTGTCCGTCCGTCCGTCCGTCCGTCTGTCACCAGGCTGTATCTCAAGAACTGTGATAGCTAGACAGTTGAAATTTTCACAGATGATGTATTTTTATGGCCGCTATAACAACAAATACTAAAAATAAAATAAAATAAATATTTAAGAGGGGCTCCCATACTACAAACATGATTTTTTTACCGTTTCTTGCTCGATACTAATAACCACGAAGTATAGATACAAGGAGTCCGAACGTAATGTTGAACGAATGGTCTCAATTTAAGGGACAGATTTTTTGCCGGTAGAGCGCGCCATTTTTCAAGAAGTACTCGTTTGAACTATTGACACCTGTGGAAAAAAATATTCTGAGAAACGTGGAGTTAAATATAAGTTTTAGGAAATTTTTAGAAATTTTTCGAGTGCTTTAAACCCAACAATACAGAGAAGGTCAAGAGATATTCTGATATTCTATAATAGCATCGGTACGTCCTGAATACTTGCGCAGCCAGTGGCAGAAAATGGAACTATGATCTGGGTTTATTATTGTGTACACGAAATATTATGGAAAAGCCTATACCGTTCGGACTCCTTGTATCTATACTTCGTGCTAATAACGTTGCCTTATGTTGCGTAGATAATGGTACGGAACCCTTTGTGTGCGAGTCCGACTCGCACTTGACCAATTTTTTATGTCTATATCTGCAGAGTTCAATACTCTAGCGAGCGAAAAAATCTCGAAAGAACCGTGTTCCGACCACCTCTTGTGTCTCCGACTACTGAGGATCCGTTTTCCGACCAGCTATATTAGATAAACTAAAATGAACTATATGACGTAACAAATAAAGGAGCAATTCGCAAAAAAAAAACGATTATTGAAAATATTTTATTGGTAATAAGATAAGAGTAAAATAATTAAAATAGATTTTTCTTATGGTGACGAATATTTCCACTGGTGACTGAATTAAAATACGCATATCACCGCTCTATTACCCTCCATTGATCCTGAAAGTGCTTGCTAAATCAGAACTTGATGAAATAACGTCGCGCACTAAGGAGTATAATGCGAAATACAGTTTCCAGTTTTCGATCTTGTCAATATTTGCTTTAAAAAGCATTTAAGCCCACATTACATTCATTTCGATACTTTTTTATTTGTAATCTGCCTAAAAAATTTAATTTAGTGTTTCGAAGTAACAGTAGTATTAAGGAAAATAATCTGAACTATAAGAAAAAGTGACAGTTTAAAGCATAATTGTAAGAAACCCTTTAAAGTTACCCTCAGTCGTACACAGGTCAATTAAGAAATAATATTCGTGTAAACAAATAACCTACAACAAATATCTCACAAATCAATTTGTGTAATAGAAAATTAAATTAATTTACAAGGTACAAAAATCCTGTTAGCGTCCATCTAGTCGGTATACGGAATGACGCTATTTTATGAGAGCGCCATTCTGATCATTATTATTTGCGCCATAACTTTATTAAAATGTGGATTTAGATCCCGTATTTGGAAAATTTAAGAACTTAATGAACTAATAAAGCATATAAATTCAATAAGATCCAAGCTTCGCGGATTATACGCCAAAATATCCAAAAATTCGTTTTTACGATTTTATGTTTTTTCACATTAATTCAATGCATACTGCACCCTTATGTACATTTTGTTAATTATGTACATTTTTAATTAAGTATTTATTGTGAAAGTTTTAGGAGGTGGCGTATATTGAATGACGGAATTAATTTCTTCAGTTTCACAACTTTGCGCGTATTTTAATACGGTTTTTCTAGTAAAAACCGAAATAGTCGCAGAACGGAGGTATGTCGGAGTACGGTACTTTTACGTTATCTATCTAAATTGATAGCAAAACCACTTAAATTTCTATTGCGCTTAAAGTGAAGAAATTACTTACTCTTTAAATCTATGTATACTTGTCACACTAATATTATAACGCTGACGTTCGTTTGTTTGAACGCGCTAATCGTGGGAACGACTGGTCCGATTTGAAAAACTGTCTCAGTGTTGAATAGTACATTTATCGATAAAGCCTATATATATACCAACTAGCTGATGCCCGCTACTCCGTACGCGTGTAATTTTAGATCCCCAAATATTTTTTCCGTAAAACCTTCCCTGGACTTTCACGAATATTACAAGACCAAAATCACCAAAATCGGCCCAGCCTTTCTCGAGTTTTAGCGAGACTAACGAACAGCAATTGATTTTTATATATAAGATAGGAGCGAAGTATCATTGAAAACCGTTGCAAAAACGGAAAAAAATATTCTAAATTCTACGCGTAGTCGCTAGACATCATTGTATTAATTGTGATAAGCCGTTGCAGATTTGAACCTAATTCCTTTTTGTTTGTCTACAGACTGCGTCTATTTCGAGACGTCGTCGACGTCTCCGTACCAAATCAGACGGATAGAGGAGCTGAACAAGACTCCCTCTGGTAATGTGGAGGCAAAAGTCATGTGCTTCTACAGGCGGCGGGACCTCCCTAATCCTCTTATACAGTTAGCAGATAAGCATCAAAGTGAGTATCATACAAACCGGTCCATGTTATAGATTTCACTCTTGAGTCGCGATATACGATGATTAAAACAACATTTCTACTAGCCGTTATGACCGTCTATGCATCTCATGTATTTGTACAACTGTAATTCAAATATGTAGTTATTTCTTATCTGAATTCCCCAGACAACTAACAAGTGTGTAAAATAAAATATTTACCAAATAACCCAATTCAATGTAATTGTATTTAGATTAAATGAATATACATACAGTAGTGTAGTAGTCAAGGCTACTTATATAACAGTTATATCCTTGAAGTCCAACTTTATAATAAGACATTGTTTTGTTATTGATTTTCGTAACAGACCAGTCACGCACATAGACTGACGAAGACAGAAGTATTAGGTTTAACTTCTCGATTCTTGTGTGTTAATAATATTCTGCAATGGCGTTCGCGTCACGTTGGCCCATGCGGATTAACGCGTGTTTGATTCTTATCTATTAATAGATTTATAAAGTATCCTATATCTTATCTTAAGGATAGCTCACCGTGTGTCTATTGATTCAAACTTAATAGGCACGCACGTTTATGGTACAGTCGACTCTCGTTAATTCGAAACTCGAGGGACGCTTAAAATATGTATTACGAATTATCGAGTTTTTGAAATATCAAATGGTTCGAAATTTGTGAGAGAAAATAAATAAAACTTTGAATTATTACATGTTGATCAATTATTATTTGTTAACTGCTATTCTTTAATAATGACAAAAGTTTAGAGGTATATTCGTGTCCATACAAGTACGTATTTATAATGTGAATTAATTAATCTTTTGAAAGAACTCTGATATACTGGTTTGCTTCAAAGCACATTGCTGCTCAGATTGCTTGAAATGTACTAAGTACTAACAATCATTCCGCCTCTTTCTCTCTGCAACTTTGAATTGTCGAATGTTGGACGCCGACGACATCGAATTGACGCGTGGTTGTGTTATAAAGCAATGATTTTTTCGTACGAATTACCAAGTGCATAAAAATGTATTGATTTAGTTCGAAATATAAAGAGAATTTGTAGGGAACTCGTGATAACTTTGAATTATTGAGAGGTTCGAATTATCGCAGGTTTGAATTAACAAGAGTCGACTGTATTGCCAAATAGATAATAGACCACCGCTTGTAACAAACTTTATAATGAAGTTACAAGCTATAGTCATACATAACGTATAATAAACTTCCGACTTTTTTAAATTATTTTATAGTGGTTTCAAATATTTGTAACCAGTTGCTTGGTTTTTAGGGTTCCGTACCCAAAGGGTAAAAACGGGACCCTATTACTGAGACTTCGCTGTCCGTCCGTCCGTCCGTCTGTCACCAGGCTGTATCTCAAGAACGGTGATAGTTGAAATTTTCACAGATGATGTATTTCTATTGCCGCTATAACAACAAATACTAAAAATAAAATAAATATTTAAGGGGGGCTCTCATACAACAAACATGATTTTTTTACCGTTTCTTGCTCAATACTAATAACGTTGCCTTATGTTGCATAGATAATGGTACGGAACCCTTCGTGCGCGAGTCCGACTCGCACTTGACCAATTTTTATTGGTTATATAAAAAGCTGATAATGCACCTGTCTTTTTTATGTATCCGAATCATCCTATTAATAAACCAATATTATAAATAAGTAATTAATGATTATTAGAATAGTAAAGGCATTAGCATCCGTTTCCAAACTAGAGCTTTTAGTATCAGTGAGAAAAAAAAACACATGAATGGGATTTTAAGAACCTAAACATTGTGATGACTTCAAAACATAAAAACATTTTAGAAGTACTTATTGGATTTTTTTAAATAATTTAACAGTTATCAAATACCTTTACCGAAATACAGATATTGATCGTGATCATAAAGTCGCTTTGAAATCGATCCACCGTCTCAACATACCAATTATACATTAACTGTAGTGATACACGCGGCTACGCAGCTGCCTAGCTTACATAGCTAATCACTAAACTTTAACAACATATTGTAAGAGAATTATTTTTATGAATTGTTGTTTCCAAAGTGGAGGAGGTCCGCGCCCAACAGTGGGTCGTTAATGGACTTTAGACTGAGAGAAAGAGTGATGGACTGTCATATCTTTATCAGGTATCTAAGTTACATATGCATCTACGTAGTCTACGTAGCTATCAAGATTTCACTTCTAAATCAGAATTCTAATGTTCATGATTGCAAAACTTGACTTTTTAAGGAATTTAATGCTTATAAATTTCAACAATACTTAATAACCCTTCTGGTTGTTTGATAAAGCATATTCAATTCCACCTGCATGAGACAATTTTGATTAACAGATTAGATAACAGTTTTTAAGATAAACTGTAGCCGTATCATCACATTTTATAATACGTAATTGTGGGTAAACTAAGATAATATGATAACAAATACATATAAATTAATATCTCCCTGGTTTTTTAGCCGGATATATAAGCTACTAGCTGTTGCGTACGCCTGGAATTTAAAAAATAGATGTTCATGAACATTTTACATAACGTCCTCTAGTTCCAAGCTAACCTCATATGCTTGTGTTAATGAAAAACCTTGACAAATTATAAAGAAGCCATCCTTTTGAACCTCTTTATCTAGATATGCATCATATTTTGCGTATTTCTGAACATAACAAAATAACGATTTTATTTTGTACCTAATAGGTAAAGATTGTTAGCTACATGTAAATGTAATTATCAAAGTCTATTCCAGCTATTGTCATATGTCAGTGGTCAAACCTTTCGGAGATTCTACTTTCTGCTTCTTTCTTTCGAAAGGAGATAATATGAGTAGGAATATATCTATGACGAGCCTCGTGGTTGAGTGGTTCATGTAACGGACTGCCAATCAAGAGGTCGCGGGTTCGATTCCCGCTCGGGACAATCATTTGTGTGATGTTTATAAATGTCATACAAATGTTGGTACTGCGTCTGGGGGTTTCTATGTATTATAAGTATGTATTTACAAAAAAAAAGTAGTACATGTATTCTATCCGTATTCTGGTACCCATAACACAAGCATATAAGCTTAGCTTGGGATCAGAGGACGTTGTGCGAAATGTCCATGAATATTTATTATTATCTACAAAAATATTCTTTCAATTATTTTGGCTGTTAATATAAAAACAGAGATCAAGTCTACAGGTAGTGGCAACAACCCTTGCACAGATTGTACCCTAATATTTTTGTAATACATGTTTTTGTTTTTTTTATTCCAACATACAAACATTTTTCTTTGATAAGTTACTAAAATTCGTATTGAGGTACCTGCATTTGTAAGTTCGTATATTGGATGCATATTATTAAAGTTGAAACATTTCCTACTGCGCACGTATCAGATCTTTAATCAATTCTAATTAAAACCGAAACATTCATCTCATCGACTTTCATTAGGCGTCCCTCTCTACCTGCAACATCACAGATGCGGGAATCAACCACTCTATATAATTACATTGTGTATCACCAAATTCAATGTTCCTTGGATC
This sequence comes from Orgyia antiqua, assembly GCA_916999025.1. Taxonomy (NCBI): domain Eukaryota; kingdom Metazoa; phylum Arthropoda; class Insecta; order Lepidoptera; family Erebidae; genus Orgyia; species Orgyia antiqua. Next base: position 19,857,927 of record OU779870.1, read on the forward strand.
AAATACGACAAATATGTAAATAATAATGTGTATTTTTATTCATTGTTGTCACGCTCAACACTGGAAAAATATATTTGCATACTCATTTTAATAGATATTTGTCAAAATATGTTAGTGTTTTAGCAATAGTACATACGAGTTACTGCCAGTTGCGATCTTGATAATAATATCAACGGGGAGGCTAAAAAGTAAATAACAAAAACAATAATTATTGGGTGTGCTATTTAGTTCTAGCTAGTTAGGCCCGCAATTTCACTTACGATAGATTAGTTAATATCTTCAATGTTTGTAATAGAGTCCCACGTCGACTAGTAGAGTCCGGCAGAGATGACTCAAATAAAATAACACTTTCAACGTTTTTTATATTACATACGGACATTATATTACTGTTTATCCATTTCTTAGTGATCGACCGGTGAAGACACAAGTTAGTCAAATGTTTCCATAGAGTAATAACAAACAAACAAAAATAGGAATTATGCATACTCACGGTGAGTATGCGATATGGATATTTCTTTACAAAGGCAAATGAAATTCTAGGTTTCAAATATATATCAGAAATTGAATAGCATTTTGTAAATATGCATTGCATAATTATTTATTTCAAACCGAGAAGCGGTTTAATTATGATTTCATTACAATACACTTTTACAGGCCATTAGTCGTGTGGATTTCATTTACGATCTTATAAAATTTTATAGGGCTTTTTCGTAATATTATCAAATATACTAACATACTCCAAAGCGAAAGTACCTACATGTATTGTGATCAAAATTTGTTACTTTTGCGAAAATCTAATGGTTTTCAATCAATATCAAGGGACTGAAACAAAAGAATTTCTTCAAAATATCTAACACCGGATTCACTTATCATCAAAATTAGATGCTAGTTAAATAAACGTCAGACGCGCTCTACGCTAGTAAGATCGCGCCCCCAGTCGAGTGGTAATGACCCTGACAGCGTTGTGGTATGTAGTAGACATTCAACAACGATCCTACACTTTACCACGCATTGTGAAAAAGTATACCAAATATGTACTAAAAATTTAAGTTAATTAAATGCGACAGGATGCGAAATAATCTTAATGTTATTACGCTCTGTTTTTGAATCTACTAATTCTGCCATTTGTTTGAAATATAATTTTCGTTATTTAATTACAACATTGAGGTTCGATCTTCAGTTTAGGCAAGTCTTATTAATTTTATTTCTGTTAAAATCTTTGTCAGTTCCCACTGTGCAATTCGAAGACTTACTAGGATTAATTGTTTACTGAAAGTTGCAAAACCTTCCCCACGTACAAAGTTTAATAAAAAGACTGTTCAAAATTTGTTGCATAATTTGTACTGTATATTTGGCAGCAACATACATAACAACGTTCGTTGGTCAGGGGCTGGTCGCCTCGCGGTCGAGTTTTTATACGATTACTGACGCCGCGCCGTCCGCACCGCGCGCTATACCGTGAAGAGGATCAGTGGGTCAACTCGAATACTACACTATCATTTTACATCCCCCTGCTAACCAACACAAACATATAGATGTTACAAGCTTTTATTATAAAGGATTTACCGATGGTTCAGTTCAGAGGCAAGATGACAACTTTACTTTGTATAATAAGTTTGAAATCCGACAGAAGTGAAACTGTCCCCTACCAAGTAATGGGAAGTAGGATTTTATTTCCCATATTTTTTAAGATGAATTTTTTGTCCTATATGGATGACCTCGTCTTTTACAGATTACACGCCACTTCCTTATGCTATAATAGACCTAAAACGGCTGCTTGATATCATTGTTGATTTCAGTAGCCGCAATTTAAAGAAGCTTGGGATATAAAAAGCACTGCCTAGATATACCGCTGTGTTATGTCTAAAAGATAGATATGAATTGTAGTAAGTAGAAACTTAAAAACACTTAATAATTCCTTAAATTTGTGTAGTAATTAAAAGAGAAAAGACCAGATAGGTACGACACAAAATTATCAGGTAGCAACGAACTACTGGAAAAGTCTTTAGGAGGACTAGACACATACCTATTTGAATAGATAAGGTCTTTTTAATTTAAATTGATAAAATTTAATGTATTTACGAGTTTTTCGAAATGTATTTAACACGGTATGTGTTTCTCGAACAATCAATCGATAAATCGTTGTTAGATATCTATCTGTGTTTAATAAGTTGGCACATAGCAACACCGATCAGAGTAGCTATGTAAAGAGCGAGTTTTGGGACAAAGATCGTGTGTTAATTCGGACCGCGGAGACCAGGGGGCGCGGGCGGCCGGGGTTAGTAAACATAATCATGGCCTCCTCCCGCTATACAATTCAGTAGCTAAATGGGAATGAAGAGTTGGCTCACCCGCACCCCTACCCACACCCCGCTTACTGTCTGCCGCCTAGACACCCACACGTCTTGTGACGCACATGTTGGTATTGCTAAAAACATTCATACTTTAACACACGTATCGAAAATATGTTATTACCGTAAAAATGTACTAAGAATATGTCTTATTCACGGAACATATATATACGGATACTTGTCCTTTTGTATTGTATAAAGGAAGAGTGTGGGTTTAAAAGTGTAACTATTGACGTGAATACGGTGGGTCTCGCTCGAAGTCTAGCACTTTATGTTCAAAACTGCCCTTCACGAAATCGCGTGTCCAATTCTCGCACCTGCGGATCGCAGGCTTTGTTTATAGTCTCTGCCTACTCGCATGGGGAAAGGGTGTGAATCTTTAATGATGATGATGTTGATGTTTATATTGTCTGAGTTCTAGACTGTATTCAGTATATCTAATATATAAAATTCACGTGTCACAGTGTTAGTTACCGTACTCCTCCGAAACGGCTAGACGGATTTTTATGAAATTTTACATGCACGTTCAGTAGGTCTGAGAATCGGCCAACATCTATTTTTCAAAACTTTTTTTTTTAGTATGTCAAAACAACGTTTGCCGGGTCAGCTAGTATTATTATAATGTTAACATTCACTTTATTCCTACATAAATAAACAGCTGATTTAAACTGATTTTACACTTCACAATGAAACGACGATCATTTTAATGATTATGACGGACATTGAGAATATAATACATATTTAGTGTGCAGATTGAGCTGGCTTGTCAGGGTCTACGTAGTCCGATGTAAATGGATAGAAGGCCTAAAAACTAATCTAAATAGACCACATGACTCATTTTTTACTCTTGTGACTTTGTGACCATCATACAGTAGTAACGTAACAGTACGGTTCCTTTTATTCAGTACAACAGTATCACCGTGGAGCGAGGGGAATCTCGCAATTGTTTATTTACCCCAAAAAATAAAATGACACGGGAGACATCAATACTCCGTGACTTGTATTCTAAACTCCTTAACCAAATCGCTGGGCCCACGACGCGGGGGGTGCCCCCCTCCTATCGACCGTGGCGCCCTCATCTCGCAGGTACACGCAACACTTATCCCGGTTTTAATTGTCGCCACGCGCCGATGACCCTCGCTAACAACTGACAACTTCGATGCTAGACACCGTTATGCGGCCTGCTCACTACCATGCCAACTCACAGTATTCAAATATTTTAGCTAAATACTTACATACACACACATACTACATGACTTCATAATTGTTCATGTCGTTTTACATACATACATATGCGACTAATTAATTATTCCGGCGGCAGTATCACTTGATAAATTCAATGGTCGCTTTTGTTAATTCCAATGCTGAAGTTTTTTTACGTTCATTTCACTGAATATCGTACTTGGTAACAATAATTCATTAATGTTTAAACATTCAGATCACAAACCATAGTTAACTATGGTTTGTGATCTGATCTTAAGCAGATACTAAAATTAACTATCGATCATAAAACGACCTTCCATCAGGACCTATTAGGTCACTTTGATCATAACCAGTAACTACTGGTAATATTGTCGTTGTTAAGCACTAATTTGCTCTCTCTACAGTAATAACCTTAACAACAATCATTGATACACAGTAAATTTATTTTTGAACTTAACAGTATACAGAATTTTTGGCGTCAAAACATTCACGACTGGCCGCCAAAACATTCCCGGAATATAATTTTATCCTTATGCTGGTCTACAATGGCGATGGTTTTAAGATGAAGTTATGTAGCAGAGATGCAAATACTGAGATGGTACCGTGATGTCACGCATGTAAACAAAATGAAAATGAGTACTAGAGCAAGTTTGACAGCAATAGTAGAAAAATTAAAGAAAACCGCGACTATTCTGGTATCGTGCGACACTACTTTTATCTCGTGAATATTCGCTATGTAGCATGGGGCACCCGGAAAGAAAAGATTAACTCAGAAAAAATCCTACACACCCAGGGCTCCCTTAAGTGAGAACCTAAATCTATGACTAGGAATAATTTGCCTTATTTTTGGCAGTTTAAATGTCAAAATATGGTAATTATACTGTAATATTTGATTGGCTTACGTTACACATGCCAGACAACGAAATATTTAGGTGATTTAAACCATTTACTTGATAAGAAATCGCAACTTTCTATTACGCAATTGATTGTGTAATGTTGCTTACACGCGTCAAGTTGATTACTGTAACGTCGCTAAGACTATTCGCTTAAACCCTGAATTTAATTAAGTAGTATTGGTCAAATAACGCATAAATAAGCAAAAAACAATGGTATGATATATCTGTACAATAGTCATAAAATTATGTACGAAATCATAGATTTTTAAGTAATAGTTAAAATAATAAATCTTCGAGCCAGAGTGCATGTTAGTCCTAATTCCACTACGACTGACTGACTGTTATCATAGAATCGCTGTATCAATCATCGCATGCATATAGTGACACCAATGTACTAATTCGACATGACACCTTTTTTTTCTATTTGTGTAATCGTGTAAATCAGCATTTTTTTTTTTGTAAAATCGCTATCCGCTACTACTCACAAAGTGTTCACAGCTTAGCTGGTTGCTATACATATAGCCAGCCATTCTTTCGTGACTGCTGCAAAACGAGCGCGTTGATGTCTCGTAAAATTTTACAATTACATCAACTTACATTACATATTTCGAAATAAAACCCTTTCTGGGTTATGTACAAACAAACTTTGTATAGTTACATTATTTGGTGCGCATTTTCTCATTACATACAACAGAGTTGAAATGAAGAGTGACTCCATCATCCGCATCTAAAATATATATTTTTGCTTAAACAATTAATTTTGACGGGCCGTGTGGTCTAGTGGTTCATGTAACACACTGCCGATCACAAGGTCGCGGGTTCTTTTCCCGCTCGGGACAATCATTTGTGTGATATTTATAACTGTCTTACAAATGTTTTGTACTGGTCTGGATGTTTTGTATGTATTTACAAAAGAAAAGTAGTATATGTATTCTATCCATATTCTGGTACCCATAACACAAGCATATTATTAGCTTAGGTCTATAGGACATTGTGTGAAATATCCATGAATATTTATTTATTAATTGATGTGAAATATTTGTATTGAATTGAACCCATTGATTGTGTTCCGCTAGGAAAATTTTTTGTAGAAGTTCTGAGATAGCGACTGAAAAGTAAAATTGTATAATACGGCACTTATCATAATAAAAATGAACATTGATATTCACGAAAGTGAATAATAGAATCTAAATTTGAAATTCTTAAAGGTATTATATTGTGTTCAGGGCTTACTTGAAGCCTATTTTCGTGCTTGTGCATTAATTTGTGTAGGTTTACATAAGCACGCCTCCACCTGCAACATCTATTTAGTTCAAATATATGACCTAGATGCTTTTATTTTCCACAAAATTCTAGACATAAATCTCTTAATAAAAATCACAATTACTGTCAGATCACTGATCAAATGTGCTATTGTACAATTTTATAGTATAGTAGGTAATTTAGCTAGTTATGATGATATTAAGTATTAATATCTGATTCAAAAATAAGAAAACTTGAAACCTTCCTACTAGGGAGAAGGAATCTGTTATATCCGTGGTTTGTTTAGAATTCATTCTTGAACTGAAAGCGTTATTTATTTATGTTCTAGGTTCTAGTAATGGTGACATGAATCATAAACAAATGTTGACACTGGTCATTAAATTTGCCAAACATTGAGGACAACACGAAACCTTAAAGTTTTTGTATAATTATAGCAACAATTTTCCTTCTGCTTGATATACGCGCGGAAATGTATTCAACCAAACGCTCGTCAGATGACCTCGACCTTCAACTTTTGGCCATAGAAGTTAAATAAATTATATATTTTTAAATATCTTTGCAACTTAATATAATAAATTAAAAGCATTTATAATTTTAAACACCAAATAAAATAAAACTAAAAATATTCTGGTGTAAAATTAATAATACAACCCATCCAAACATTATTAATTCCAAAAATAAATAGAGCATAGACCATTTAAAAATAGTTCTTTATATATGTATACATATATCTTGATAACCATACACCAGTATGTATAGTTATTTTGTTTGTATTCGCACTAATCCGTGGTATTTTGCACTTTCTTATAACGTCACGATATGCAAGACATTTTTCTTTAACGATATTCATTGTTCTATCGTTATTTAGGTAAATAGCGTTTTATGAGTGTAGATGTGAATTCTGAAATAGGTTATGAGTGTAGATTGCAATTTTACATAGTTAATACTGTTATTGTAAATAAATTGTTTTACAACTTTCAATAAACTATGTCAGTAAGGGAAAAGACTACTGTTTCATGTTAGAATGGTTCCCATGGAAGTTCTAATGAAAAGCACAAACAGCGTCATGCTCTGGTGCCTCGCACCGTTGCGCGTGGTCCTGGAGGTGATGACGTCAGCGGCGACGACGGCGTCAGCGGCTGCGCACGGGCACGTGGACTCATGGAGGCCTCGGGCGCATCGAAAGTGAGACCGCGGGGAGGGGAGCGCGTGGGGAGGGGGCAGGTTCGATGAACCTCGCGCATCCGACCGATCCGCACTTGTACAAGAGCGTCGCATTGTTTCAACATCCCGTAACCTTACTACACTCAAGCATCTCACTCATTGAAACCAAAAATACTATATTTGAGGCACTACGTGGGCGCTACATATCGGCCCAATAACCTGAATTTGTATATAACCTTTATAGTAAAACTCGACACATTCTTACATAATTGAAGTTGTACAAAAAAATTTGTACATCACTGAAAGCAAATTCTACATAAGGTGGTTTTCATAAAAATAAGTCATTTTTATCCAATGAAGAGAAAATACAACTAATACAACGAAATTGTAATATCTAGTTAATTATACATATCTTGTAATTATCGAGCGGAAGCGAACAGGTGAAGCGAGTATCCGTTCCGTCGTCGGTCTGGTGGCTGGCTGCGACCATACGTGGCTAGGTGACATCGTTGTCAAATACACGTATACACTTCGATTTATGCTGACACAGAATCGTGCCATTCTTACCTCGTACCTATCATTTCATTGTTTATTTTACGGACTGTGTGTCAATTTTCTAAAAACCAACATTATTAGCCTTTTACTTGCCCATAGATGGTAAACATAATGTATTTATTTCTTGATACTTATTATGTAAGAACTAACAATGCGGCTGTTTAAACACAAGTATAATTTTCCTAGCGTATCGCTAGCCCAGCTCATGTTCGTTTTTGTTCTATCATTTATCTTTTATTTAATTACATATTCTTAAGTTTTATTATACCGAACAGTGACCGTTCAAGTAGGTGTTACGTATTAGCGCCAAGGTCATGTAGTTGAGGCTCTGCAGGTGTCACCCGCCGTTAACCGCTCCATATATTGAGTGTATGTCAATTGTCAAGATCGGATAATGTTATGTACATAACTATGTTTATTTGCTTTTCGTAATTTGTCACGTGATCGCAGAAATCGTTGAGTCATGATACAAACTATAGTTGATGCTATCTTTACTTCTATTGAACTTAATAGTTGAAATCACTAAATAAAGTACTTACATATTTATTTTTGTACCATATATTCATCCACTTAAAATTGTTGTACTTCTTTTACGGAGTTAATGGAGTGTACATTTAACTTTTACTATACCTGCCTTTAAACAGGTTTACAGCATAATCGAAAGAACTCTTGTATGGTAATAATGTTGACACGTACTGTGTAGCTTCACATGACGCTTTGCGGGGATTAAGGGACATTTTACTTACGTATAATAATTACACACATTTACAGAGAAAGATTCTGCTCTTGACTACCCTAAATGCGATTGTCTTAACCACCTTGCAATTTTCGTTCGCAATAGTCGCTGTTTCTTAGTATAAATTGCGTAATTCTGTGCAAGCTATATTGAAACTGGTGTCGCAGGACTTGTCTATCATCAGATCTTGCATAGAAGCCTGATTTGTACGGACGGACCAGCCCGAGACTGATGTTCCTGGTGGGCATCACTATCTCCTACGACGAAAACATATATTGAGGCATAGTTAGTTATAAGAAAACTAATTATGAATCTGCGGCCGTATTATGAGCTCTTATTCCCAGGCCGTTTACGCCGTGAATGGAACTGCCCGGCAAATTCGTAATATGAACATAACTCCCAGCCATCCAGTTCGCTAAAACAGTCATAGATTAATATGTTTATAGAGGAAGGTACAACTAAAAATTTAAGTACTAACTAAAATTTTTCAACGAAATGTTTTATGTTTACCATAATACATAATTTAGTCAGGCAGTGTACGGCCTGCCTGGAACGTGCATGATTTTTAAAAAGCTCATAATACGCCCGCAGGACCCGACCCATGGAGTTACTCACACGTGGAAGATACAAAAAATAATTCCAATAGTGGTATCGTTCTTATCGTTGAATGGTCGAATCCTCGAAGTCAGTCATTCAGTCAAAAGAGACTCAGTCAAAGCCACTGTCGCCTTCTTTGCGATTAACATATCGAGAAGATACTTTTTAGGGTTCCGTACCCAAAGGGTAAAAACGGGACCCTATTACTGAGACTTCGCTGTCCGTCCATCCGTCCGTCCGTCTGTCACCAGGCTGTATCTCAAGAACGGTGATAGCTAGAGAGTTGAAATTTTCACAGATGATGTATTTCTATTGCCGCTATAACAACAAATACTAAAAATAAAATAAAATAAATATTTAAGGGGGGCTCCCATACAACAAACATGATTTTTAGGGTTCCGAACCCAGTATCTCAAGAACGGTGATAGCTAGACAGTTGAAATTTTCACAGATGATGTATTTCTATTGCCGCTATAACAACAAATACTAAAAATAAAATAAAATAAATATTTAAGGGGGGCTCCCATACAACAAACATGATTTTTAGGGTTCCGTACGCAGTATCTCAAGAACGGTGATAGCTAGACAGTTGAAATTTTCACAGATGATGTATTTCTATTGCCGCTATAACAACAAATACTAAAAATAAAATAAAATAAATATTTAAGGGGGGCTCCCATACAACAAACATGATTTTTTTACCGTTTCTTGCTCGATACTAATAACGTTGCCTTATGTTGCATAGATAATGGTACGGAACCCTTCGTGCGCGAGTCCGACTCGCACTTGACCAATTTTGCATTATCCCCTAGCTGACTCTTATAGCACACTAGCTGTCGCCCACAACTTTTTACGCATGAGACAGAGAACAAACCTTAACAAATTGTACAAAAAGCCATCCTATGAGCCACTCTATCTATTAAAAAACCCACATCGAAATCCGTTGCGTAGTTTTAAAGATTTAAGCTCATATTGGGACATACATACAAAATAACAACTTTGCTTTATTATATGTAAAGATATAGATATTTTAAATATATGCAAAATACGTATTATATTTGGGTCGTATATATGTGAAGCTGTGCTCTATACATATAAATAATTGTTTTTAACGCCTGACACTCGTAGGTCACCGAGACGGAAACCGTTAAGTCTGAGAAGTCGCCGCAGCAATGAATATGTATTATCATTAGAAACAATTTACTCTGTACGTTCCCATACTTTGTCTCGTAACTGTATCCGTATTATTTCAATGAGTAATTCCGTCAATTTTATCCTGCAAGGATGATACTAGCTTGACACAGATTATTGCACGTCAAAAACAGCTTCCAATTAGGGTTGGCAAATTTCTTTTCTTGTCTAGAATACTCGAATGTATAATAGAACATTTTGCATCCCTACTTTCTGAGCTTTCTTTTATTTAAATACTTTACTTATGAACTGGCTTTTTTGTGCTGACGATGTGTGGTTATTTTCTAGAAAACTTATTTCTTTGTTGTCTCCACTTATCTCTGCTAGAACTGCTACTTAATTAGCAAGTGCTTGTGTCATAGCTTATTCTATGTAATAAGTTCCCTGCCATTGACTGTAACATGTATTATTATGCTTTTACTGTATTTTGTTACAAATCAAATCGCGGTCAGTTTGCGAATTTCCCGTAAGTTTTCGTAAGTCTGAAAGTTCTTGTGTCTTTGTGTTACTTGTTACCTCTTCACGCTCTAGCCACACAGATTTCGATAGAACTTAAGGGTTCTGTAGCTTAATAGATCTGAATAACATTATAGACTAGCATATCATGGTAAAACGAAAGGGTTGTGGGTGAAACTGAGACCAGCATCAGATTATAAACAAAAATTTTGGTTTCATTTGAAACTGGATAGCTTTTATTTGTCGAATGATTATTTAACTTCTTTGTTCGGTTCCTGAGTAAATTAAGGTTGTAACTGTACGACACAAGTTTGCTACTTACAACCTTGTGTGAGTGAGACGCTACATCGTGTCATTAGAGGGTTTGAATATTTAAGTATGACGATGGTTTACTTTTCGTTCCCGCTTGGGCTATAGGACGGTTGGGATTATCTTTTCATTTAATTAATTTTATATGCTGATGAAAAAGACGCAAGTGATTCTCGTATGTAGATAATGGAAGAATCGATGACAATTTGCGCAGAAGTCTTAATAAACTACAATTTCATAATTTTGTTTAACTATACGTAATCCTGAAATTTGCGGTTTTTTAAAACTATACGAATAAGATGCAGTCTTTCACAGTGTCTTATTATTGTTTTGTTTCCAGGGATAAGTATAGTAACTATACCTCATTAGTTAATCAAAGCATTAAAGGTATAGGGTATATTATACTAGTATTAGTAAAGTTTACTGTTGTGCAAATTACGAACTGAACCGTGTTAAACTATGTTTATGGCCAATAATATGCTTTGTAGATATTATATCACCATAAATATGCGGGAGGGTAAAAATAATCTATAGGTATTATCTCTAATGTACTCTACTTATCAATGATACTATATTCACATCTAGTTAACTTTTTCACCAATTACAAGCTCCTAGGTTATACGTAGACTATTTGCTTCTCGAGTATTGTCATAATATGAGGTTGTATTACAGTCTTACTTGCAAAAATGTGTTCGGAAGGCGCTAAACAAACATTTATTTTGGTTGAAAAGCTCCCCGCTTTGTTTGTACGATTAAGATACCTACTTTACTTCGTATTGGCTCGACTTGTACATTTTAGCCGTGGTAACATTTTCGTAACTAAATCCGACTGGTCTTATTGTTCTTGCGTTTTGCGTTACGCAATCAACAGGGGTCATTCAGTCCGCGCCCAAAAGTCCCACCCGCGAACTGGAGAACAGTCATATCCTATCGATTTGTTAAGATGGCGTTTGCGGGTGGTAAGGGAGTCTGAGGGTGTGACAGGGCGGAGAGGGTGGCCGCAGCCTCAGCGCAGCGTGCAGCCTCGCTTGCACCTGCCAGAGCGGACCGTACCCACCGCGACACACTATCGACTATCAACAAATACACATGTACTTACTACATCAACCACAATGTGTCACAAATAATGTATACATATTTCACTCGCGGTATCGCCACTTACATTTTATTTACACATAATATGTAGTGTGTTACCTTAATTATAGGGTGTAAACGAAGTGGTTGCTTGGAAAACGCGTTCTAGAACATCTGGACAATTCAATATAATTCATTTCAATTCAATGTAATACAATTCATTATGCAAACAGAAACTATATTATAGTTCCTCTTTGAACAGCCGTATGTGTAGTGTAGGTTTATTTGCTAATTTCTGTTTACCGTTTTATCTTTGTTATTTTTTAAACGGGTCCTAATTCATAATGGGCCTTCTAAGCATATGATACGGGCTTGTTTAGTTTTATTGTACCCATTTTGACCTAAAGGTTTTAGTAACCAGGTGACCATTGAATCGCAAAAATTACGGTTATAAATGAGATAGTCATATTCGATACTAAGACTTAGTCTCGCACCAAACCAAATACGATTCTCATACAAAATTGTAAGTCGCACGTAAAAGATGGTGATGGCCTCCAACTTTTATGAGTTCAGTGTTTCGTGAAATAATCCGGGATTAAAATTATTTCATTGGTAATTATTAATTCAAATTTACGAATCCTTGAAACGCAATATAAATAAAAAGCTAAATATTTATGGATATTTCACACAACGTCTTATCGCCCTAAGCTAAGCTAATTGCTTGTATTATGGATGCCAAAATACGATATAGTAGGTTTTTTGTTTGTAAATACATACTTATAATAGAAATCATCCAGGCACCGTAGAAATATCTGCGTGACAGACATAAACATTACGCAAAAATATTCGCTGCGGGCATTAAACCCGCGTCCGCTCCGTTACACTAACCGCTGCACCATGAGGCTGATAATAAGTACAAAGGTATGAACATTATGAACAACACCGAACCAATTAGCTACTTTCTATAACCACGTTAAATTGATTAAGGCAATACAGCCATTGACATCGAAAATCAGAAGCTCTCAGTCAACCAACGTCTAAAACAATGTATATTTTACAGTGTTTCAATTTGCATAGCTAATACCTATGTACTGAAATGTGTTAAGCATAGAATTGCATCAATTATGATGCAATTCTATGCTTAACACACGTCATAAATATTAGGTGGTAGGTTGGCATAGGTCACGGCAAAACACTCGTAGTGGCTGTACGCAGTGTACGCGTACCTTTAGAAGGGATCTCGAGTCGCGCCCCCGACGACCGCGTCGTCCCGCTCTCCGGTGGCCGACGCTCGAGCCTGTCAAGGCCGCAGACTACTCCTGGCACACTGGCACATTCCAACTATACGCGTAATAGCTTTTCTTTTTTAAACCCATTAAAAATAAATGTTATTAAGTACTTAATAATGTACACCAACAATACCAACATACATTATTGTTCTCCAGCTTCGCGACTAAATAAAATTTTAACACATTTATGTAATTCGTTTTAGTACTAGTTTATTAAAAAATAAAGTTGATTCACCTCATAATATTTTGTCGCTCTAAATTATTTCGAAATATTGTCAAATACTACTTAACTTCATTGTTCTTTCATAAGTCTATTTCTCAACGTGCTATACTGCATCTGAGAATCCGTAATGTATTCTTTAACCGGACGTGTTGTACAAATTTCCGTTGATTTTTATTCGAATTTTTAACATACGAACATTATTAGAATCCCTTCTGGAAACACATTTTTATACATACTTATATACACTTAGCACGTGTCTACACTTGATCATCATTACAGTCTGAGTAAATAAATGCATATTTTACATAGTAATGTTATGAGACATTCGCGATTTCTAGTCTCTATAGTTCTATACCATAGTATCATAAAAATGTTACATAATTTATGTATTCCAATACTGCCTTACGAAGACCGAATATGACACAATTTTCGTCCAGTTCAAAATCAGAAACAGGACGTTGGATGGAAATGTAAACACTGCATCAGCTGCTTACTACTCTCACAAATAGTAAATGAACCAAGGGAACAGAGTGACTGTGCTATCATTAAATAATTTGCTTAGTTCAAAAACTAAAAAAACACGCTTAAAACTCCAAAATTTTTTTTTTATTATTGCATTGTCATCAATCCGTAACATGTCATTGTGTGTAAAATTTCAGAACAATCCGACTACTGTAAGTGTGTTAAAATCACTTTCAGAGAATCCGTTACATAGATTAATACATTGATACCTACCGAACATTGTAAGCGTGTTAAAAAAAATTTCGTTAATTTATTTTTGTTTTTTAAATTGTCTGCGTTTGCAGTTCTTTGACAGACATAATGACTGCAAAATCTGCTTATAATGAAATAATTATTGTTATTTTAAATTTTGCATTTCTTGTGTTCAACTATATTGGTGCTGCAAACTAAAGAAACAAATACATATTTACGTGATTTAACATTTTGACACACAAAAATCTAGTTTTTACAACGTCAAGCAATTGTTTGTGTTACAGTGGCCCAGTCAGAAGACTCGCCAGTTGCAATGAAACTCAAGAAAATATGCCTTAAGACGCCGGTCGGCGAGGAGCAAGCAGCACAAGCAGTCCTCGACCCTGCGCTAGGTGAGTCAAAACTCGTGTTTCCAGCGACAAAGTGACTCTAGTGTCAAGGTCAAGGCGAAATAGTGTATTTCGCCTTGACTTATGTTAGTAGTATTTGTTCTGTCACTTACATTTGTTATGACGTATGGTTGCACGGAAATTATTACTAACAAACTATTCACAACTCTATAAACATTTAGTGCCAATAAATGTAGCGGAATTTAAAATTAATACGTTAAGACTTCTCTCGTTTCAAATACCAACTGTAAATAAGTATGTTGTAATACTCAAAATAATGGGAATTTAATTCTTAATTTATATCGTCCCTTACATTGATTCCTCCAAGCCACAGCATTGACCAGTTGATTGAATTGAGCTTTTATTTCCCATCACGCCACACATCGAGGCTATGATGTCATCGATTTAATTACGCTGGCCACTTCATTACGTACCTATAAAAGCGACATTTATTTTAGTCTCCATCGAATAAGCGCTAACAACGACTCCGACGGGGACGATCGATTTGAGTAAACTTTACAGCGTCGTTAGCTTTTTATACAACCTTCTGATTTAATTTCCTTTTCAATGTCAAGTTTCATTTTTATTATACGATCTGGCTATTTCTTTTAGTGCTGTTTTATGCCTTGGTTGGGTGTGCAGTTTGTTTCGGTCCTACAGTTCTTTATGTGTGACTAGTCTAGTTACATCACATTCCTCTGTTCACCACGACCACTTCTGTACACGCATATTTTATATGTGACTGTATGTATATCTATAAGAGGGTAGACATTCGTGCACTAGTCGTTAATGGTACATCGTAGATCTGTGTGGCACGCGGGTGGAATAACCTATACATAATTAGATGCGCGTATTCCAATCTTCAGCCGTGAAACTCATAGATGGCGGTTACGATACATCGGTTGAAGAATGAGAACTACAAACCGAATTTTCTAATTGATTGATGGATTAAGAATTTTATTTTTATATTTTAATATTTTCTAAACTCTTAATATGGATGCAATACATCGTGCCACTTTAATTGTGATTCGAGATTCATCCTTGCCACAGTAGGCACCCATAAATTTTAATCGATTGCTGATATCTGTCATAGAAATAATGATAAATACCCGAAAGCTAGTGGAGTACACAAGTGCACGTGAAAACCTGATTGTTAGTCATCGCTACTTTACTTCTTTTGGTGGGTAGTCTGGGGGAAATCTGTGAGGTTTTAGTGTGTATACAGTTTTCTCCCCGGAAATCAGACATAACTCGTTTCGATGCCCGTGGAAAGGTTAAACATAAAGCATATTCTCATGCAATAAAAATAGTTTTCGATGTCATAACGTGTGGTTCTGTATAGAATCAGTCTAATAATACAAAGCTTTATCGGAAACTGCGATTGCAGTACGATGGTTTATTTCCACAATGGTTGCTAGGTCGGCTTTACGATGTCATCTAAGATGCAAAATATTAATTCTAATTTGTTTGATTTTCGTTAGTCGTATTTATAAATAAAGCTGTTGCTCTGGCTGGAGTTTCGAATCATGATATATAGCTTATAGCACACTTGGAAGCTGTAGCTTCCTAAGAGTGAATATTTTACGATTTTACCACTACTTTCAAAGATTAATGTTATTTCTAGATAGTATCCCTATGTATGTGTTGCTATTTAAGAATAGTGCACCGCGGCTAGGGCTTATAAGTAGCGGTCCGCGTGTATTGGGAAGTGTGATAATTGATGACTATCCATCAACGTGTGCGTCGGTGACGCGGTGGTGTATCGGACAGTACGATCGCTTGCCTGCAGTTTCGGCGGCACGGGGTTGGCTCGGGCTGCGATGTTGTTTCTCCGACGTACGTGGCACTGCAGTTCTCCTCTACGGCCGGTAATTTGATTGGGCCCGAGCTGTCACCTATGCGCCGCAGTCGCCCGGCCGTCGCTCGCCGGCTATCGATTAGAGCCCCCGTCCCCTGCCCCCGCGCGGCCTGCGAACCGGATCTCGTCACGCCGCCATTGTATACCCGCGACGCTTTAAACGCATTCGTTTCTCCCGATGCGAAAACGACGCATTCCTTCCGCGCGCCCTCCCGCCCCTCGCAGGACCGACCGACCCTCTCATTACACTCTTACCACATTACCACTCGGAGCGACGCGCGCCCACCGCGAGATGCTCAACCATGATTGTCAGGTGCAAGCCGGCCACGTGTGTCATACAACGTTTGACTTTGAGCTATCCTAGGCATGTTTGTGAATAACAATATCATACATACACACCTAAATATCTATGTTATTTTGTTACCCAAATTTTGTTACCCAATAAAATATATTGACAATATTAGCATAACATTTGGCCAATTTCCCCTCCTATTTGTCACTGGCGAATACAAAGACAATATTCGGATAACCAGCGTTGTTGAATAACTATTAACTTATCATCATCAACTAACACAATGAATCTATCAACTTTATGGAACATTGCAACAGTTATTAAATTGGTAAAATAATCAGACTGAAAGATCAGGCAAACCCAGATAAGATGTGTATTAATTTGGGGATTATACCTTGTCATGCTATGTTTGCTCTCAGTGCTATTGCATTATGCTTAGAAAACTCAATACCTATGTGTATTCAGGTGCATTTCCGAAATATTGAATGTCTTTTAACATAAATTCAAATAAAATTTTACTCGAAGCGGGAATCTAATACAAGACCGCTGCATTAAAATGCGATAATGACTTGGCTATAGCACCAAGGACGCTGTGGTAGGCTCAGGTTTCGAAATGCTGCTCTTCATAGAAATTGTTAATCGTGTATGTGTGTATGGTTCTGCAACATAACGAAGTAAAATGGGTTACACTTTTAATATGAGTAAAAACTGACTGGGTAATATATACAGACTAATATTATAAGCCTTTTCGAAAACCGGGCCCTAGCCTCTGATTGATATTGACAAGAGTCTCATATCACTGAGATTATCATTCTAGTCTATTATGAAACTTAATATGTACAAGTAAATGACGTTGCAATAAGGCAATGATTGCGTTGGTCTACAAACGACAAAGTGTTGTGCAATTTAGATTTAATTCCAGTTGTGTTGACATATAATAACTCAAACTTTTTTCCAAACAAAGTACCTACCTATTCTTAAAATTTGAAGTTTTTGCAATGAAAAGGAAAAAAAAATCATAAATGTACTGTTTGCAACTCCGTACATAATGCTGAACACTTTACCGCATATAAATAACTAGGTGTTGCCCGCGACCCCGTCCGCGTGGAATTTGGCAAATTTTCCCCGTTTTTGCAACATTTTTCACTACTGCTTCGCTTTTACTCGTTGTAGCGTGATGTTAAATAGCCTAAAGCCTTCCTCAAAAAATGCCCTATCTAACGCTGAAAGAATTTTTCAAATCAGCCCAGTGGTTCGCGCGTTCAGACAAACAAACTCTTCAGCTTTATAATATTAGTATAGGTTCCATAACATTCATCAAGATTTGATATTTTTTGCCTGAAACTAAAAAAATCGATTTATGAGTTTTCTGTTCCGTTACTTTCTTTTATAATCGTGCACTTTTAAGTTTAATACAAAGCGTATAGATTTCAGTTAAAATTTTGTTTTGTCTGAACAAGTGGTTCAATGGATTAATATTGTACATTTATACCACCAATAAACCACACTATTTCCTCTCAGGAAAGTATAAGTGACAAGAATATCTAAGCTGATAATATCTGCGAGTGGCGGAAGCCTCGAAGTTAGGCCGAATGAAATGAAAAGCGGATGAAAAGAAGACAAAACAAAATTCTTTTAATCTTAATAAGTTTAGTATTCGTTTTGTGTTTCATGCCTTAAAATAAAATTGTGTTTTATTTCGTTATGATGTTTGTTAACACATCATCTCTTATGCTTAATACGAGAACCAGAACGATTTATATGTATTTAATTTTTCCTTAAATGGTTTAATTACTCAAAAATTTATACACATTATTTACAGATATTGCATAATTTGTAACATCCTTTAGCAAGTACTATGTGTACCAACTATAATTTTGAAAGTAAAAAAATCTTTACTATGTCGAACTTGTTATATTAATTAATAATTCATCTGTTTCATAAATATGTATATTTCTTCAGCCACAAATTATCACAAATCATCCGACAAATTTATGTTGAAGATAAGTAAGATATGTTATGATATAAAAGATTAAAATCTACAATTTTGTTGTAACATTGTTCTGCCGTTCAAGTGTTGAGTGTTTTAACGAGAAATATAATATTTACTTTTTCCTTGGAAACTCCTCAAAACGATTAAGAGGAATTTATTAAGTCTAAGTGAAATTACTTAAAATCATTTTCGCAAAAAAACCTCAGCACCAAATTAATTTTGTTTAGACTTATATATGGGAATATTTTACGATACCATTTCATTTTGAAAAACCGAGAACATTGTTGCTACTTCTATTTTGCGTAGGCGTTGACGCGAAAACATGTTAGACTGAGTTAGAGACAGCTACACCATTCGCAAAATACTAATGAAAATGAGACAAAAACAGTGCACTAATCATGTAATTTTAGCGCCTAAAATCTGTCAACTGGTCTAGGATGGCTACGGAATTCAACGAAATTTGTCTTGTGGTGCTAACTTTTGGGAAATTGCGACTGAAAATGCAAGTAAAATTAATTTCGTTTTATATACTCCCGCTCTTAAAATGATTTTGACTGAAATTAGCGATGTAGCCAAAGTCTTGAATGAATCTTAAAGTGTTATGATTGACCGGCTTATTCTACCTTTATGTTTCACGTATCGCAACATGGCGGCGAAAATGTGTATTTGCCTCCTAACCTCGACCAAACACATCATGTCGAGTACGTTTACAGGAACAAATATTGTTATGTAACATTCGTCAGAAAGGCTCCGCCCAAGCGATCACTATTAATTTGCCTCACAAAGTTTTCTCATTTAGAATTCAACAATATACTCATTACACAATCTGGTGACGGTTCTATATAACGGTACTTGTCTATTCTTCATTTAAAACATATTCAAATGTACAGTCTCACTCGCTTTTGTAGCCATTACTAGCCGTTGCTTTGTTAAACTGGTTTTATAGATACACCGGTAACGCTAACTTTTGCGCGTTCTGTGGCTATTATAGTTATGCGTTATTACCACGCTGTTTTCGAAGTAATAAAAAAGTATCTCGAGTCGCTTGCTAACACAAAATTTCTTATGAAATTCATATTCATAACTAGTTGGTGCAAAATTTCTTGTTGTCAGATTCAGCTGTTTGTCAGCTATTGAAACCGTTGATCAGTCAGTCAGTACTCTTTATAAATTACTTATTTCTTCTAAAAAGAAAAACAAAACATAAATGCAATAAACAAGTTTCATTAATGAAAATCCGATAACTATCTATCTAGACTTGTTGCTATGACAAAGTCGCGATAAACAAATTGCTATTTACGTAGTTCACATGCAGTAACATTCAAAACCAACATATATATATGATAATAATGAAAGAAATTAATGGGCATCCTTTAATCAGTAAGAAGACGGGCTTCGTGGTCTAGTGGTTCATGTAATGGACTGCCGTTCACGAGGTATCCGGTTCGATTCCCGCTCAGGACAATCATTTGTGTGATGTTTATATTTGTCATACAAATGTTTGTACTGCGTCTGGGTGTTTCTATGTATTATAAGTATGTATTTACAAAAGAAAAGTATGTATATGTCCAGTCTTTGCTCCTGCCAATTTTAGATTACGCTGATGTCAGTTATGTCAATCTCACCGAAGCACAACTCGATAAACTTGAGCAACTTCAAAATGTCTGTTTATGATTTATATTTGGTCTACGCAAATATGATCATGTTTCTGAGTTTCGCAAAAAGCTCAAGTGGCTTCCCATTCGCCTTCGCCGGAATACTCATATTCTTTCGCTACTATATAACATATTATTTAATCCCAATACTCCCCAATATCTGAAAACTCGTTTTGTGTTCCGACATGTCACACACGCAAATAATCTGAGAACATCTGAAAATCTGAGATTGAATGTTGCGAAGCATATACAAATTTTTATGGTAAATCCTTCACTGTGCAATCTATATCACTATGGAACAAACTACCTTTACAAATTAGACAAGCACAATCTCTTTCTAATTTTAAGTTAAAACTATCGAAATATTATCTATCATTATTAGCAGTGTTTAAATAAATTTTAGTATTTTTATAGTGTGTATGTATATTATATAGTAGTTTTTACTTATTAGTGTACCTATATATGTATAAGTATGTATATTGATTAGATTTAGGTATGTATTTATTCATATAATCAATTTAATATTTAATATATATGACACCAACAACCACCGCGATGTCTATTCTAGATTCTATCCATTATACGGTTGCCTGGAAGAAATCACATTAGTGATAAGGCCGCCATACAATAGCTTATATGACTGTATTTTCTTTTCAAATTCTGTGTAAAATTGGTGTTTGTGCAAATAAAGAGTTATCTATCTATCTATATGTAGTATATCCGTATTCTGGTACCCATAACACAAGAAGCTTGGGACCAGAGGACTATGTGCGAAACGTCCATGAATATTTATTTATTTGTAAGCACAATACCTCCTTACGTAGTTCGAGTACGTTTGGCGAACATGAAGCTTTAAGCTTATTCTGCAGAAACTCTGAGTCAAATGTCCTTAGAAATCATTGTGACAACATACTTTTATTTAGACACTTAATTAAAAACCTGAATCAATGTATTTCTTCTCGTTTAACTCATTAGTGCCGTTACCATAAAGATAATCATAATAGTAACTAACTTTAAGGACGGCTGGGGTACACGCATGTGAAATGATTTTTTTATAAGTATTTCACTCGGTAGAAGGACGACTGAATGTATTTTGTGTAATTTAAATCTTGTTGCCCACAGAATAAAGTCCACGTAGACGTGACGTATTATAGAGGCCTGTGCCGGTGGACAGAAGTTATAGCTGTGGTTACCTGCAGCTTTAAAGGAATAGCTTTTTAATTTACTTTCTGGAACATTCTACATTGAAAACTTGTTGTCCTTATTTATGAGTGGGGATCATTAATTTATTTGAAGTAGAATGTATAATAACATTACATTAACCACTGTCTATATTGTTTAAGCTGACTTTTCTATTACTTAAGAATGTCGTTCGAATCTGGAATTTACTAGTTTGTTTCTAGAATTTCATTATGCCTATATAAATAGATATCATCATGCTCGTATAGAACAAGGTGCAGATATAACTGTTTACCTTTTTTTTAAATCTTTTGCGCCCATTAGTCTTCTTTACCCGTAAATATGCTACTACTAGGTCCGCACCTCCTCCATTTTAAGAACGTATTTGTACTAGGTATACCGCAATTATAAAACGCGTTAGCATAGGGTTTAATATTATGTTCTTGATTCTTGCCGAAGATGTCATCTATTTATATTATTACGCTCCTAGAATAGAGTAAATGGAGTGCTGTCACTTATTTTTTGGGCTAGTCACCACACGGACTTTCAACGAATCATTCATTAACAATGTTTGTTTATCGCGCATAATTTATGTCCACATCATTCTCTTGTCCTTATCCCATTATTTGGAGCCGGTCCAACATTTTCTTTTCTTCCATAGTCTTTGTCAGACGTCATATCTATGTTAACTCTTCTTTCTTTCAAATCCTTTTTTAAACAGTCCATCTATCTTTTCTCTGCTCCAATCCTATACTTTTTTCCTTCCACATAGTAGATATGTCCACGTCGGGCATATTTTATAGGCTTTAAAATGTAGTAGGTATTTTCACCCGACCCACGAATGACTGTATCAGTTTTTGCACCTATTATTTAAACCCACCAAAATCCTGTGATACGGCGATCGTGCTTTCTTGCCACTGAGGTTGACTTTACAAAACAAATTGGCAGATCGCAAATTCTCGAAAAGCCATCTTACTGTAATATTAGTATCCAAATTGTGTGTTTATTAAATAGTATCTAGAGCATTCTTAGCATTTGGTATGCAATGAGTACTATCACAACTCTGTTTACTCCTTCAGAAATAGATAAGTACGAAAATAAAAAAGTTACTTATTATGATATAACAATTACACTGCTCAAGTATAGATTATTTTGTGGGCTGAAGTTCATACTTGATGTATGACACACCAAACTCATCCTGTGTCCCAGTAAGATAGTGTCACATCATCGGCTTGTTATCTTTTGTTGGCAATTCTTCATTATGTTTTACTTAGTATAGGTACGTATTAGGGTGTCCCTTATATGGAAAAAAAAAATTTTTTTTTAATTTCGAAACGCATACCCTCTACTTTTTTTATAAATGCTAAAATGTACTTAAATATGAAATTTCATATTTGTAGCATGATTGCAACCCGTGCCGACCGAGCCCTAAAATTTAGTAAAAAATGGTGTTTTAGCCTGACATTTTGGTTTGATCCAAAACTAATTAAAATGCAACAAATAAAGTAAATATGAGTAAGAATAAAATAAGATCAACATTAACTTTTATTTAAATACAAATTATAATAATAATTAATTTGGGTAACTTCTCTTTAGTGTAGTTTTTTTACAGTCTGGATACAGTTTTCTGTGTTCCTGAACACAACGCAACAAAAACTGTTTTTGCTCTTCCTCAGCCGTGATAAGTCCATTAAAATCTTGCATTAATTTAACAGCTCTTTCAGCAGTGTCATTTACGACCTTCAAACGACTTATTCGTCTTCTAGCTTCCAAAAAAGTAGGATTGTCACCCCAAGAAGATACATCCTCCCGAAGAAAACTGTCGTCGATCTGCAGTCGAGATAGAAATTGTTTGCTTCTTTGAGTCACAAAATCATTCAGCGTCATATCTGAAAGAAAAAAAAACAGTTTAAAAAAGTAAAAACTAAGCCCCGAAACTTTGAAAAAAGAAACAAGAAAATATTAAACTTACTAAAGAAATTTTGCGTAATTTCTTCCTTCGATTCAGACCAAGCGCTTCTACAACCGCATGGAGAATGTAAACTGTGTCTCTTATGCTTAATTGGCAACGATCTAAAGCTGCTACCAGTTTAGGAGTTATGAAACTTTTCGTGCCTCTTTTAGAACTTTTTTCAGGGCAAATAATCTGAGTACTAAGTTCACAGTTCGAAATCTGTTCCTCATCCGAATTCTCCAGACATTTCAAGCTATCTATCGAAGAAGTAGATGCAACAGCCAATAACTCTCTTTATTTTACCTTTCTTTCCTCTTCTTCCAATCGTCTTTGTATAACTCGTTCTTCTTTCTCCGCCAAATTTTTGTCAATTCCACCTAAGCATCCCGGTCGACCTGCCTCTCTCTGTTTCCTTAAAAAATCTTTGTCTTCCTATATCTTAATTCTGGCGAAGGCATCAGCATGTGCACTATCAAATAAGCTATCAAGGTCTTTTACAAAATTATTTTCACGGTTCTTGAACGTCACCTGAGTTTTCTTACAGTTTTTTTGCAGCTCCCTCCAAACATGATATAAATCAACAAGTTTCTTCACGCAGTTAGGAAATGCCTTCGTAGGAATTCTGGCTTTTTCCCAAAATATAATGCACTCTCTTACAACAAGATTCGCACTTTCACTAACAGTCAGCTTGACTTCACGTATATTGTAAAATAAAACGGTGAGAACTTGTCGATTAGATAGTAATTTTGCACCATTTATCTGGTGGCTTGGTAGTCCGATACGGTAAATATTTTGTTTATCACTTCGTAATTCCACAGACATCTTCACATAATAAACAACAACGCACTAATAATGTTAGAAATCACGTATGAAATGACAATTGAAATTCGCAGTAACAGGTCACAGCGCTACACCCGCGCTACTTGTAATACTTGTATGGACAAGTTAAAAACTCAAGTCGGCACGGGTTATCGTTTATAAATCGGGCTAATATTTATTTCTGTATTATATAAGGTCAATACTAAAGTTTTTAGACGGTATGCGTAAAAATATATTGACATTGAAATTTAAGGGACACCCTAGTACGTATGTATACATTTCGTAGTTATTTTTATAATTTTTGTTTTTCCTCACTGTTTATTATTTAGAGGCATTTTACTTCTAGTTTGACGTGTGTACTTTTATGTCTTTGATTTCATATCTTCTTCAAGAAAGGGCTAGACCAATTTACTTGAGAGTGCTTTGTTTATATTCAGTGAAACCCTGTGTAAGGTTTAGATGGATATTATGCCTGGGTTGACATTTAGATTTTTTCAAATATAGATATAGCACGTTTTGTGCAATGTCTCCTAAGCCTACAAGTGTCCTACATTTTGGCATGAATTTAACAGAGGACTGGTCTTTGTCGTTATTGGTAGTTATGCTGTTTTCTGTGCTTGTTGTTAAGGTAGGTAGGTTTTGATTCCTTAGATTTCTGCAATGAACTGATAATATTGGTACTGCTTCTGGTTTTTTTCTATCTAGTATGTTTTTTATATCTATTGCGTACATACCCAATATGGTACGTATAGTACAAAACTTGAAGCTTAATCTGGAGCTAGAGGAATGAATATTATGAATATTTATTTATACATCGACTACTCTGGTGGCCGGGGGTTAGAGTTTGGCCTTGTAGAGGGTGCAGAGTACACTCTAGTTCAAAACCTAAGTTTAGAAGCTCGGAGTCTGGAATTACATGACATATGCTAATCATATAAATAGTGTCAGTAAATGTTGAATATAACCAATTGTTATATTATAGAAACACATTTGCTTAGTTTCTTTAGGAATATTTTATGATGATTAACTATATTACGTACTTACATAAAAAATTGGTACACAGATATTTAAATACGTTAAAGAATTGAAATTAGACAAGGGCTTTCGAATATGGATATCGATCTAAAATGTACTTGGATTGTGTATTGTTGGTGACATAGCACGTAGACGTAGATGGATGGTATAGATATATTTTTTACTTACATGTGATTGATATGAATTATTTCTGGCTGTTATGTGGAGAATTTCATAGGAATTGTAGATTGTTTCATAGGATTTCGTTTTTAAAGTCTACTACGCTTCGCCATCTTAGGATGTCGAGGTTTTTGTTATTATGCTGGTAGGACTGTGTTTATGTTTTAATGGTATATGCTCAGTGATTAGAGGTAACAGAAGGGTACCTCACGTCCCATGGCCAAGACGGAGTAGGTGCGAGCGCATCTTACCGGCCGAGGTTGTTGTCACTGCGGTGTTTCGCGGGCGGCAGATTTATTTGGACGTACCCCCTTGAGGGGGGCGCGGGGAGGGCGCGCCACCCACCGCGCCACCTCCACACATTTGACTGGATCAATAAGTAAGCAAAGGATGCCCGAGCAGAAAAACCATACACCCGACCACCCCAAGGGGGCACACGTAACCGACACCCCTCCCCCCACTAGCGGGAGGAGAACTCCACAGATTGCCATTTTCTCTTTGCCTACGCTTTAATTAGTTGCGTAGTGACGCGTGTATATCCATAATCCCAAGTTATTAAAATGCTATACAAGCGACGACCACTTGGTCCAAACACTTACCGAATGCAGCATTCATGTATTTTTTTTTACTTTATTCATTCATTTGCATAAACTGCTACAATCTGAGGCACAGAAGAAGACATCGTAAAATTAATGACTCCATAAATTTTGACAGGCGTTTGAAAGGTAATATCTCTATTATGTGAAATATTCAGCGACGACAGCGACACACGGAGAAACCTCACTTGCACATGCATATCACAAATTATTTTATGCATCATAATTATGATTACCAAATGAATATCTTAAATCAGTCTTAGAAATATCTGTTTACGCATTTGAAACTTTAAGGCATTAGTCAACTTATTTCAACGTTCATGACGGCAACATAATGAACTGTTAGGCAGTAGGAAATTTATACTTTCATTCTTTAAGATTCGTGTAGTTATTCTGATTTTATAGTTATATAATTCTTCAAAGAATTGATTAGTTACTTGATTAATATAACTTTTGTTTTTACTGTACCTAATCAACCTCCCTACCAAAATGCTAAGCTACGAATCTCGAATGTCATAAACAAAAATCAGCAATTCGGAATAGTTTGTCTTAGATATTGTCACAATAGGACGATTCGTTTATTTAGTTAGATAACAATAGAATTTTATATATTCAATCGAATCCCCCTAAGAGCCTCTTAATTGGAATCTTTAGATAGCTTTCTAATTTCAACCAATCACGGTGCAAATTGCTCGTTGGCGGTAAAAAGTGGTTCGATGTTAAGCTGTGATTTTTACGGGCGACTCATCGGTTGTCTCGAGATTGCTTCGAGTATGCCCGGCTCCTTTTGCTCATGATCGCAATCGAAATAATTATCATAAAGTAAATCCCCCGCAATTCGGCAGCCGCCCCGGGGCCGGGGCGTCGCGGTAAATGGCGGGCCCTCGCCGCCGCGACGATTTAGTGATGTGGATGCGTCTGTTTATCGATATAAATTATTAAGGATTACATAAAAATTAAAAGTAATGTAGCTACAAAGCCTTCAAAACTGTATTTTTAGCGGCAAAATGAAACTTCCATGTATACCTTGACGAGAAATAGATGTTATTTCCTTAATATTTAAGGTACAATGCCCTAAACTGGTTCTTTAATCGATCTACCAAACGGCAGCACCATATATTGACCGGGATGTGATACTACATTAAGCCCATCCATACATCATATAATTAATCAGTTACAAGTTTACCAGTAGGTAAGTACCACAAACTATAGCTATCATCCACATAGTTACACAAGCACTAATTAGCTTTGATATTTCATGTTGTTGTTAATATTATTAAAAAAAGATTCTTCAAAATATGTATATTAATTGAAGAGCATCGATATTCTAATATCGTAACAGTATATACTTCACTAGTTATACCTTCTTTCTTGGTCGTGGAGAGCGAAACAATCGCGTTTCCACTTTTTGCCTCACACCGCCACTCATCTCGTATTGGCGACAGAATTTAATTCGCCTGCTTGTTTTGCTGGTGTCTCTTTACTTCTGACTGCTATTTTCTTAATTTATCTCACTAATTGTAATAATGACATTATTTAAATATATCTAATTTGGCAACGAATTTTTATAGCATTTGCAGCAATCGTACTAAGTGGCCCCTCATTGTCACTAGTTCTATGTGCTTCTGAAATCTGTAACATCTGTCGTGTAAATGCACACCCCATTTGGCTTAGAAGTCGTTTAGTTCCAAATACTTATTATTATTCGGATATAAATGGTTATTAGCTAGGCGTCTACGTGCTAATAATAAGTAGCCGATACAGTCTCTCCCTTTATCACCCCTCCACCTCTTTGTATATTATTCTATGCTATGGGCACGTTAAACCCCTAAGTCCTAAATTTAACTAATTTATTAGTATTTTATTTAGATGAAATATATTGTTTTAAGCTATAATGTGTCCCATCTTGTATGTGTTTGGCATTATAGGGATATTTTAGCACGTGGCGCGACGCACAATTGGGTGACTTTGAGCCCCAAGGGTCGCGCTATTGTCTGCCCGTGGTCTCTGTATTTACCTTTTCGACAACGCCCTATTTTAATCTAAAATGTTACCAAATCACAACGTAACAAAATTCTAATGTTTGTAGAGTTGTTTTTAAATAATAAAAATCTTGCATTATTTTTATTGTTCGCAGAAAATATCTAAAGTTGGGTTCCGTTTTAATTACAATAAATGACACTTATACTTTTAAAGGTCTAATAAAGGGTAATCTAGATATGCATATCTCAGGAAGAAACATAATAAATAACATAATAAATTTGTAGTTGTACTTTCATAACTTTTGTCATTCTGAAACCCTCTAGTCCTTCCAAGCTGTTTCTTCAAGACGCTTTTAGGTACTCGTTTTAAATTTTTACAATTAGTAGCTTTCTTGGGTATTAATTGATAATAAAATCGTGTATATATCGCTGTATGACAGACAGATGTTTAATAAAGAAATTTTTCCTTATGCATCCAAGGTCTCACAAATAGACTGGTGATATTTACGAACAAATAATAATAAACAAGGTGTAGTGCAGTACAATTTATTAATAAAACGTAATGACCGACATGCTGTGTGGTTATAGGTAGGTACGTAAGACGCGTGTCGTAATGGCGATCGGTAGGTAGGTACATCGCAACATAAAAATCATGCGTTGACGTAGACATGTTTCGCAAGACACCTGCCCGAGGCGGGGTCTGCCGCGATTCAAACCAACGCTGTATCTAGTAGAATTGCCAAGCCTACATTGTACCATTGAAATAGAATGAGCCCTTTATAACTTAGCCTAAAACCTATTTTGGTTAATTTAATGTTATGGATTTACACTCTTGCTAGTCTTGTTCCAAAGGCATCTACAAATTTAGGGTATGTTTCATGTACAATTCCCAGGTCAAGTAATCAGTTATTATGTTCTATTTAAAATAAATGTTTTTCGTATTAAGGTGGCGTGGAGTACCCATTACGCAAACCACTAGTAAGCCACTCGACTTTGGCTATGATTCGGACTCGTCTGATTCGTCTCAAATGTACACAACTTGATAATGAGTGGAAATACCGGAAGGATAACCAACTGAACCTTTTGATCCGTCCATCTGCCCGTACTATTGGCATCAAAACATCGAATCACAAAACTGTTAACAATATAGTGAACTAATAAGTGATTTGTAACATTTCAGCGGCGATGGAGGAGGAATCTAGCGAGTTGCCAGGCACGGACGGTCTGGCGCCCAAGCAGCGGCACCAAGCCAAGCACCGTGAGCTGTTCCTGTCTAGGCACGTGGAGACGTTGCCGGCGACGCACATCCGCGGCAAGTGTACGGTCACCTTACTCAACGAGACGGAGTCGCTGCTCAGCTATCTCAATAAGGATGTGAGTATGTACCGCAAGCGGGCCAACACACACACTACACACAGTGTGCAATGTTGAATGAAATTAAATTCTCTGGAATTTAATCTTATTCATAAATACTCTACTTTTATTACTGTGTAGTATGTACTACTATTATTTTACTTTCACGTACGAACTTTAAAAACTTACACAATTATTTCCCACATTTGCGTTTTTTGAGTTATGTGACTTTCGTTCTGTGTCTACTTACTTCGCGGAATCGCGATATTATTTCGAACCTACAAAACGTTTTCAAATCTCTCCTTGCTGGGCTCGAACAATAACAATAACGAAACTTTATTTTTTAAATTTATTTAAACAGTAGAGACAAAGAAAAGAAAAGTTTAGGTTAAACATAGACTATATTTGCTGTGGTCATACAAGCGCACAGTGTACGGACGGGAGCTAAAATCGGAAATTTTTTGTTCTGCTTAATTATGGACTGGCATAAAGATGTAAAAGGCGAGAGTAGAACACCCAGATGCTAATTCCGTCTAGTTTTGGTGCTATGCGGTACCAAAGTTTGCCGTTTTTCTGTGACTTAATTACGAAAAAGTTATATTTCTTTGAAATTATCTGTTTAACAATTTAATCTTGTATTGTATCACATTACTTATTTAATAAGCTATATTTTAGGCTTTTTTGCTGCGCTATTACGTCAGTATTTAGTCTTAAAACAGGCATTTTCTACTTTTTCGATAATGTTTTTTTTTCTCCAAATGTACAAAATTTTGGCAACTAGTCTTCATTTAGAATCAAAGATCTAGCTTTATACTAAGCCCAGAAAAAAAATTACGTGCGGGAAGAGTGGAACTTTTGAGATATACCTACAATTTTGAAAATTTGTACTAGGGTTGACACTACGCGCGATGTGGTGAGCCCCTGCCAACTAAGTAGTAAAAATAAAAAAATCGTATTTAATTGTTCTTATCTTTATTAGAAACGATGAGGAAAGTGTAAATGTGATGAAAAATTCTCAATCACCTTATATGGCCACATTCACCAGGCTAGTAGCTATGTTTTTTTATTTATTTTTAATACATACTAAGTACATTGTTACCATAAGTTAAAATTACATATCATTAGTTAGTCTAGTTCTTCTAGGACAAGGCATAACAGGCCATTATCGTCAAAACTTTTTTCGCATTTTTAATTTCGATAGCCCTGTTGACACTTAAGTTTGTAAATTGCGTTATCTCAATTTTCTCAAAAGTTCCACGGATTTGGCATCTAGTTTTTTTTTGTGTGCATAGAATGATTGTTTACCTTCATTTTAAAGTAAAAACTAGATGCCAAAAGTGTGTAACATTAAAGAAAAAAATAAAATCTGATAAACTAAAATTAACTTTTTTTAGCTCTAATATTGACATTATTGCTATAAAAATCATCAAATATACATTATTAAATATGCTATCAGATACTATCAGATATTTAGTCAATAGAAAAATAATTTAAAAGAAACATCATATCGAACCGCAAAAAAAAGGCAAACTTTGGTATCACATAGCACCAAAACTAGACGGAATTGGCATCTGGGTGTTCTACTCTCGCCTTTTACATCTTTATGCCAGCCCATAATTCAGCAGAATAAAAAATGT
This sequence comes from Orgyia antiqua, assembly GCA_916999025.1. NCBI lineage: Eukaryota > Metazoa > Arthropoda > Insecta > Lepidoptera > Erebidae > Orgyia > Orgyia antiqua. Next base: position 19,888,849 of record OU779870.1, read on the forward strand.
TTGAGCCAATATACATGACTGATAACCAGCTTAGAGTCTACCATATCCACATTGGGAGTGTGCTATAACCAGCTTGTAGCAGAAGCGTATTTTAAAAATTTGCGCCCCGAGCCTTGACGCCTTGACGCGCTGAGCCAATTTAGTTGACCGCCCTATAGGTTAATGACAGAAGAAAATTTTAAACTTGAAGGCTTTTGCCGCCCCTTTTCAGGGTTGCCGACCCGGACCATGGCCCCTATGGCCCTAGGGTATATAAGCCTCTGGTTTGTTAATTATGAAACATACATATCCTAATTCAACTTTTTAATTATCGTGCACATTTCCATGATCTTGGGTTCATATCTAGTCTTTCTCAAAATCCGAACGAACTAAAAGAAAAAAAATGTCTAGTCTTTGAATCAGTTTTTATGACTTAAATATTCATTTTAACCATAAAATTATTCATATGTTATCAGTTGATAATTACGAAAAATAAAAAAATATCTCTTTGTGACGTTTTGTTTGAAAGTAGCAGATTTCACTTTAATTTTTTCCCTAACGTTAAAACGTAACACTTAACTGTTGATTCGATACAAAGAAATTTTTATATTCCAGTCATATTATCTTAATGTTAAGTGTCCTATAAAGAATAAACTTCGTTATCATATTAATGTAAATTAATATGATAACGAAGTTGATGATCACCTTCCCTATGACTCAAGAAGACTCCCGGCACTTTAATTTAGCAAGAAAATACAAGCTCAACCAGCAAATATTGGACGGCTTTTTCGACCCCAGCGAAGCCATTTCTGCACCTAGTGTCTTTCCATATGGTCAAACTGAAACTGAAAAACGGAAACAAAGTGAGCAAGAGGATGAGGTTATCTACATTTTACAACTACCTGACTGGGAATTCAAATGCCCAGTTCACCAAGAAACCATTAGAACACCCAGATTCATATGGCATTCTTGTAAGAAGTCCAAAGATAAGTCCTCTGAACCCAAGAGAGGAGGTGGGCCTCTCAATAAACCAAAACCTTGGCTGTTGAGCAGACACACCGATTTTGATTTATTGTCACAGTGGTAATAAGCAGACTACACACGAAATATTTTACCTAATAGAATCTAATAAACTAACAGCTACACAACAAATTTTGTTTAAAATTTAATTCGTAAACGTTTATCTGCAACTAGCTGAATGTTCATGATTATGGAAGAAACTGGGTCCCACGACACAGGGAATCCTAGTGTGGGACTCAGAGGCACCCCAATAAATTGTACTAATTTACATTATTTGTGAGTTGTAACTATAATGTATCATTTGATTATGGAAGAATAAATAAATTATTATTATTATTATTACATTGAAAACACAGGTATTAAACGCGTTTAAATTTTTAGTATAGGTGTTAAGCACCTACCTTTTTGCCGACGTTTCGACCGAGTTGCATCGGCCGTGGTCACGGGCTGACTGGATATGCAGTGTCACGCCTCCCCCTCTGAGGTGAACTCTTCATCCACCGTCGAACAATTTTTCCAACTACCCACACACACAACACTAACGGTGTCCCTATTCTGTACCACAGCCGTATTCTGGTAGTCAGCCGACCGCGAACGAAGAGGTAGCGTTTTTGCAATCACTGGATTCCACACTGTAGATAATTTGAAGCCATCTTCCCGATTGAAGTTATTAGGATGTTTTTTAATTTCAATTGCTTCACGTACGACTCGTGAATAAAAATGGCGATCAGTGGAAAGAACCTGAGTGCGATGAAATTCGATCCAGTGATTTGTGCTGCTTTTCAATAAATGTTCTGCAATGGCTGATTTATTAGACTGACGGTTTTTTACAGCTGTGATGTGTTCACGGACTCTTTCAGTGATAGTTCGTTTCGTCTGATCAATATAACAACTACCACAGCTGCAGTCTATCTTATACACGCCAGGTGTTTCTAATGGTATCACATCCTTCGGCGTACCCAATATGTTGTTGACCTTTATGCCTGGAGTGTAAACTGTCGGTACAGAGTACTCACGTAAAACGTGGCCGATCTTATCCGTTACTCCTTTGACATAAGGCATGTAGGCTGGTTGTCTACTAACCTGGGGATGCCTGCACTTCTTTCTCGGCTGTTTATGTCGTCCATGCACTTGATATCCGTTTTTCTTAAGTACCTCCTGAACATGGACCAGCTCACGCTCTAAATGTTCAGGGCCACAGAGGTCATAGGCTCTATTCTTTAATGAAGTGATAACAGATTGCAAATGACGGGGATGGTGATGTGACATTGCGTGTAGGTATCTGTCCGTGTGTGTCGGTTTGCGATAAACACAATGTGATATGGACCCATTAGGCTTCACGGAGATCTTGACATCTAAGAAGGGCAGTGTCCTGTTTACCTCCAGCTCGTAAATGAAACTCATATTGGGGTGGATAGAATTGAGATGCTGCAAAAGGTGGTTTACTTCCTGCTCATTGCCTTTTAAAATGCAGAATACGTCATCCACATACCTCTTCCAAAGCCGCATGATGCCAGGTTCGAAATTTAGTGCGCTTTTTTCGAAGTGTTCCATCCAAATATTGGCCAGTACTGACCTTGGAAAAGGAAATAGTTTCCCTCTAAGCAGTTCTTAGCTCTTCGTTATCATAGTTAAAATTTTGCATGTTTTCTGCTAATATAAAACTGAAGGTTTCTGCTTTGTGTGGACATTGGTACAGTGGTTTAATATATTAAACTAACATTATATTCGTGTAAATTTGAATGTCATAATATAATTGTGATTTGAATTTATTTATTTTTGTTCACTTTTTTGTGGTAATGAAAATGAATCGTGGATTAGAAGATTTTTAAAATTTGTATTAGTAAGTGCACTTAGTGCGTGCTACGTTTATGGAACTTAGCGTCAACAGCATATGTATATTGTAGAATTAATTATTGTAGAATAAATTTGCAGGAAATAGTTTAAATTTATTACGTGAAATGTACAGATTATATAAAAAATATTTCTTTAAATATAGAATCTTTACTGTAAATTCCAAATACGTTTTTAGACTTATTGAGTTTTTAATTAATTATTTGGAGGGATTATGGAGTCATGTTCATGGATTAAACTTCATTGTTACATCACTTGTAACATCTATAATTAGATATTTAGTACGGCTTTCGGAACGCAAAAGTCTTGTCCGTTGTACCATCATAAGCCTAGCTGTATACATTGCGATTGGACATGTGACTTGAAAAATTATTAGTGTGTTATTATATGAAGGGTGAGAAAATTTAATAAATTAAATTATGGTGGAAAAAGTGATTACCGCAAGCGGGACTTGAACCCACGACCTCGGAATACCGTTCCGTAGCTCTGCCAACTGAGCTTATTGCGGTCGTGCTTTTCAGTAATCAAATTAGGCCACCATAACCGTCACTCGATTGAGAAAATTGCCATATTATCTATTTATACCATATCCCTGAGTCTTAAATCGACATTATTATTATTGAAGTGTGGTTATGTATGGTACTAATATACAATATCCCTGTTTGTCTTTCATCATCAGCGTTCACGCCTTTTCCCCATAGAGGTAGGCAGAGACTAGAATGTTATCTGCCATGGTCTAAACACACTGTTGACTCGTTTATACAAATTCATCTGGTCATACATGTAATAATGTTTAGGTTCTATTTAATTTTCCCGTAACTATTATGTACTATACTAGGCATATAATGTTCTGATACGATGTTTTCTTTTTGTTACAGGACGCATTTTTTTATTGTTTAGTATTTGATCCTTCACAAAAGACTTTATTAGCAGATAAGGGAGAAATCAGAGTTGGAAGTAGATATCAGACTGATGTAACTAATTTATTAAAAGAAGGTATGTATTCAACTTGTAATATTAAAATTTACTTTGCTTCTCTATAACAAATAATGCATGGTGTTTATGATAAATTGATAATGGATTTGGTAGGACATACATAATTTCGCAATTTTAAAACAAAACGTTGCTGTGCGGAATGTTTAATTATAGTATTTTTAGGATTCCGTTACCAAAAGGTAAAGCGGGCCTATAACGGGCCCTTATTATTATGACTTGGCTTTTCGTCCTTCCGTCCGCTAGTCGTATGTGTTACCACTTACCAGGCTGTATCTAAAGAAGGATGATAGCTAGAGAGTTGAAATTTCCACGGTTAATCTATATATTATGTTGATGCTATAACAACAAATACTAAAAAATTGGCCAAGTGCGAGTCGGACTCGCGCACGAAGGGTTCCGTACCATTATCTATGCAACATAAGGCAACGTTATTAGTATCGAGCAAGAAACGGTAAAAAAATCATGTTTGTTGTATGGGAGCCCCCCTTAAATATTTATTTTATTTTATTTTTAGTATTTGTTGTTATAGCGGCAATAGAAATACATCATCTGTGAAAATTTCAACTGTCTAGCTATCACCGTTCTTGAGATACAGCCTGGTGACAGACGGACGGACGGACAGCGAAGTCTCAGTAATAGGGTCCCGTTTTTACCCTTTGGGTACGGAACCCTAAAAACAAAATACAGTACTTCCTTACTCATTTATAAATGCGAAAAGCGGAATAAATACCTAAAATTTTGACGAAATTATGTGCTAATGCGTGTAACCAAACCATAGTGCGATTTAAAAAAATAATTGGTCAAGTGCGAGTCGGACTCGCGCACGAAGGGTTCCGTACCATTATCTATGCAACATAGGCAACGTTATTAGTATCGAGCAAGGAACGGTAAAAAAATCATGTTTGTTGTATGGGAGCCCCCCTTAAATATTTATTTTATTTTATTTTTAGTATTTGTTGTTATAGCGGCAATAGAAATACATCATCTGTGAAAATTTCAACTGTCTAGCTATCACCGTTCTTGAGATACTGGGTACGGAACCCTAAAAATCATGTTTGTTGTATGGGAGCCCCCCTTAAATATTTATTTTATTTTATTTTTAGTATTTGTTGTTATAGCGGCAATAGAAATACATCATCTGTGAAAATTTCAACTCTCTAGCTATCACCGTTCTTGAGATACAGCCTGGTGACAGACGGACGGACGGACGGACGGACGGACGAACAGCGAAGTCTCAGTAATAGGGTCCCGTTTTTACCCTTTGGGTACGGAACCCTAAAAACTGTACAACGTCATCTATTGAGCGGTAGTAATAAACTTCTGTTATAGTCTGATTTCTAAATTTCACGTGTACGAAGTCGCGGGCAACAGCTAGTACCTGTATATATAAGGGGACTCCCATACAACAAACGTTTTTAGTGTAACTTAATGATAGTAAACGTCCTAATAATGTCTATTAGGACGCTTATTTTGTTATTAATGTTAAAGAACCCTTTCGTATACGAGTGCGACTCGTACTTGGCCGGTTTTTTAATAAAGATGAATAAAAACTCTGTTTCGTTAACGCCAAAAGAAGTGCGAGTCCATAAATTTGATGGGCTTCGTAGTGGAGTGGTTTATGTAATGGACTGCCGATCACGAGGTCGCGGGTTCGATTCCCGCTTGGGACAATCATTTGTGTGATATCCATAAATGTCGTACAAATGCTTGTACTGCGTGTGGGTGTTTTCTATGTATTATAAGTATGTATTTACAAAAGAAAAGTAGCATATGTAGTCTATCCGTATCTGGTACCCATAATACAAGCATAGAAATATAGCTTACTTTGGGACCAGAGGACGTTGTGTGAAATGTCTTGAAAATTTATTTATATTATTACTAGCTGACCCGGCAAACGTTGTTCTGCCATACTAAAACTAAAAAAAAGGTTTGAAAAATAGATGTTGGCCGATTCTCAGACCTACTGAATATGCATGTAAAATTTCATAAACATCGGTCTAGCCGTTTCGGAGGAGTACGGTAACTAACACTGTGACACGTGAATTTTATATATTAGAAGATATAAGATTTAATGGTTTACGGTAGAGATGACAGACAGTGAGAGACAGATAACTCGTAACAAAATTCTTTAGGGAAAGGCTAATGACGTTTCATATGACGTATCGCCTGTATCGTAGACACACATTCATACATTTGCATGCAAAAATAGATACGTAAGTGGCTTCAAACCATCTTCAAGCCGTCTGAGTGATGTAGCTCTAGATTATACATCTTGGTATATCTGTTATTCTAACTATATCACAAGTAGTATGTAAAAAAAATTGATGTCCTGCTGAGAGAATTATACCTAGATCTGGTGTTATTAAAGCTTTAATAGAATTGAAGAATAAAATTAACATTAATCGAGGTCAACGATGCGTTAAAATAAAACATTACAAAGTTTTATATCATCGTCTGTGAAATTATTAAACATGTACGAGGGGAGGTCCAAAAGTTCGTGGAATGGAGGGGATGGAGTGGGGATAGGGGCGCTCGCTTAGTGTCATACTAATTGGGGACTCATAATTAGTATATAAATGGAGTTTCAGCCCTATTGCGTAATTCGTTTACGAACACTCGCCTGCTAAACACGTCAATCCGGAAGAAAACTGAAACTATGGAGAAAATTGAACACCGTGCGGTCATTAAATTCCTTACCAAGCAAGGAAAGAACGCTCAGACCATTTTGAATGAAATGGAAACTGTTTACGGGGAACAGTGCCCTAGTAAATCAATGATTTACAAGTGGCATGGTCTTTTTAAACATGGTCGGGAGTCGATTGAAGACGACCCCCGCTCAGGAAGGCCAGTTGAGGCCACCACATCAGACATCGTCGAAAAAGTGGAAAAAATTGTACTGGAGGACACCCGTTTGAAGAAAAAACAGTTATCTGCATTAGTTGGAGTATCAGATACCACCATTTTGCGAATCCTACATGACCACCTGGCAGCGGCGTGCACTGCTATTTAACGTAGGGTAGGCAGTCACAAAAACTTTTTCTTTTATAGATTTTTAGCATAGCCACGCGACGGATCTCTAAGTCGGAAACCATGCCAACAGAACAAATTTAAATCTGAATATCCCGAATCAGTCCACACTGTACTAGAATTACTAAACAATAACTACGTACGTACATACATACGTACATGTACGTATGTACATACGTTTCATAACTTTTAACATTTCATACATTTTAACATATAAAAGTGTGCAAAAAAATAGCGAAACATTTAAGATACAGCAATAGCTGTTTTCATTTTTTAGTTAAGAGGATACCAAAATAGCTTCGTGCATTTTTCTATGTACGAAGTTTTCATTGTTTCTTTAGATTGAATGGCTAGAGCTCTAATTTTTAAGTATATGTTTTTTCAATATATGATCTAGGATCGCATAAACTCAGAAACGCGATTGAAAAAAGTTTTCTCGATAGAAAATCTTAGCGAAAATACCTCTCTCATTTCTTATTTTTTTTTCATTTGTCGGTCTATTATCGCGTATTAACTAATGAAATAACTTTAGAAACATAAGTAACTATTATATATAGAAACACGTAAATCAGAATTAAAATATATTTAGTAGATTTTGAGTAAATAGGAAAAGTATCCCTAATTCTTCATTTTCTGTGCCTACTGGCTGTGTTAATATGTACGTGTCGGCGATGATATACGATAATATTGATGTAGGCCCTTAAGATAACCATTCCCACGTCCCGACCTAAATACCTATTATACCGTTGTCCGTCCAGCTACGCGTGGCGCTGATTCGATCGGTACCGCGCTCGCATGTTGTAACAAAAAACCTTTATAGCTTCTTATCTATAATACCTAGAGTGAAGACAAATACTACGAAAAATTACTAGAAGACTACAGATGAAATCTATCTATTTTTTAAGATCTGAAAATTTATTTTAAAGTATTAAAAATGAGAACAGAAGAGGACAGAGGAGAAAACATAACAATTCAAAATATAACTCGATTTTACTCTTAAAACTGTGATATGTATGCTATATGTATACTTAATTATAAAGCACAAATCATCTAGTTTATCTTGATGTATAATAATATTAATAATCTATGAACTCATAAATAAAACTAAACTACTTACGACAATCCGCTGGAACTTCAAAACCACTTGTTTACTAAACACAAAGCGTAAAGTGGACTGAAGATAAAAACTGCCATCTAGTGATTATGGATTGTGAAGTAATTCATCAGCTATCTATTACACAACTTATAGACGCAAAAAATAACGCAATTTGTCCATAGATGTCGGTTTTATAAAATATGTCGCTATGGATATAAAAGTAACCTTGGACGTAAATTGCCCTTTTTTTTGAATATCAAAGTATCCTTGAACGTGTGAATGGTTAAGTTTAGTTCTGCACATAGAATAGGCACCATTACCTACCTTTTTGCTGGCTTAGTTGTTGAACTTGTTATTTTTAATTTTTAACAAACACACTATCAACACACATTTCACAATCAAATAACATTTTAAAATCAACAAACGAAAATCCATACAATTATTAAATTAAAGAAACTCAATATTAAACAGTTCAATGAATCACACGAAAAAATAAAATGGCCTCCGTCTGATTATAAGTAACGAACGAACATTGCCGAATACTCGCGATAACATCCGAACCGATCGCCAAAGCAGGCGGCAGGATTTTTAGTGTAAATTGTCTTGGACATGTAAGCCTGTGTGCGTTTGCGAACTGTGCACGGACACCAAAATTTCTACACACATATGAACTCATGGCAGGCGGGCGGCGTGGAGCTTGCCAACTACGCTAATATTATTCCTTCGCCAAACGCCTGGCAAAAAACAATTTGCAAGCACATATTGGTGCTATTTATGAATTATTAGGTAGGCGTTTTTAAGTTATAATATTTTGTTTAATTAATAGTAAATAAATGAATAAAGTCATCTAAAACATACGAACGTTTTATTAAAATATCTGTGAATGGCAAGTAAAGCAGGGCTTATGTGCTTGTATAGAGCGCACGCCACTGCCACCTGGGTATGACAAAAGTCAGTGCAAGATGGGTACCGAGAATGCTCACGCCGCTTCAAAAACAGCAGCGCGTCGAAGCGTCAAAACATTTTTTGGAGTTGTGTGGCGACGATCCTGGACCGATTTTGGAGCGAATTGTTACCGGCGATGAAACATGGGTTCATCACTTTGAGCCTGAGTCCAAACAAGAGTCCATGCAATGGCATAAAAAGGGGACACCACCGCCAAAGAAATTCAAAGTGTCGGAGTCGGCTGGAAAGTTGATGGCTACTGTTTTTTGGGATTGTGCGGGGATAATACTGATTGATTATAAAGAAAAGGGCCGGACCATAACCGGAGAATACTACGCAACAATACTAGAAAAATTAAAGGATGCCATCAAAGAAAAACGTCGGGGAAAATTGACCAAGGGCGTGTTGCTCTTGCAAGACAACGCGCCGGTTCACAAGACCAAAGTTGCAATGGCTGCTCTACACACGCATGGCTTCGAATCACTAGTCCACCCACCCTATAGTCCAGATCTGGCCCCAAGTGATTTTTATTTGTTCCCCAATTTAAAAAAAGACTTAAGGGGAAGGAAATTTTCCGACGACAATGAGGTAAAGGAGGCAATTTTGGCTCATTTTGAGGGAAAAGATAAAAAATATTTTTACGATGGTTTAGAAAAATTAATTCATAGATCTAATAAATGTATTCAGCTTAAGGGTGATTATATTGAAAAAGAAAAATAAATTTACTGTTTCATTTTTACTAAAACCCTTTCATTCCACGAACTTTTGGACCTCCCCTCGTACTTCAATCGTGACACAAAGACAAATTTGCTAAATTTTTATCTATTTTTTTTATTATTAATTAGTGTCTTTTTTTTTCGAGAAAAATATTTTAGATGATATATTTCAGTTGCTTGTAACTTTGCTAAATTTAATGACATTTAAGTCATGTACTGCTCTAATATCTGTGTAAAACAGCATTTCTAAATATGTAACATCTGTTTACTGAGAATTCTTGTCTGTGAGTTACATAAAGCAAAGAAAAGAGCGGTGTTCTTAACTTTGAGTTAATAGTAACATATTTTTGAGTTATTACCGAAACTATGATTGCTACCATTAACGCTGTAAAATACAATCATGCTGATTTTTAAAACGGACGTTATTTTAACTATCCAAAACGACATTTGCTTTGCACCTTTGATGCTATTTATTCTTGGAGGAATAACGCAAGCTAAATATGATCAGTTTCAGTTATTAAATTAAATACGATATTAACTCAATCGAGTGACGATTACGGTGGCCAAATTTGATTACTGGAAAGCACGACCGCAATAAGCTCAGTTGGCAGAGCTACGGAACGGTATTCCGAGGTCGTGGGTTCGAGTCCCGCTTGCGGTAATCACTTTTTCCACCGTAATTTAATTTATTAAGTAAAAGCATAGCATGTCAATTGCAAAATTAATAAATTACTTCAGTTTCAGTTATGTTTGCTTGTTAACTGAGTGCATAATGTTGTTTGTTATAGGCGAGGAGGACACACGTAATATCGAGGAGCTAGAGACGTTAGTGTGGAGCCCCGAGCACGGCCTGTCTGATAGACAGATCGACCAGTTCCTGGTGGTGTCTCGCTCAGTGGGTACCTTCGCGAGAGCACTCGACTGTTCCTCCAGCGTCAAACAACCATCGTTGCATATGTCCGCCGCAGCCGCTAGCAGGGACATCACACTCGTAAGTATAATATTATTAACAACTAGTTTTTAGGAACCCTTACCCGTTACAGAGCCTCTGATGACCGTCACACCGTCTCACATGAACGGTGAAGGCGATATGTGAGAGACAGAAACGAAACTTAAGTCTATGGTGACACATCTGATCACTGCGAAATAGTTGACCAAAAACCCTCCCGAAATGGGGGAGGCCCGTGCCAAACAGTGAGACTTAAATGGGCTGGCAAGGGAATAGTCCGAAACCCGTCATACAAAAGTTTTAATAGGTACTCTTATTTAGCCGGTTTCCCAAGCTGCTATGAGATTGTACTACTAATGTTGTTCTGATTAAATACAACAATAATATTTATCGTGTACAGTTCCACGCAATGGACACACTGCACAAATCCGGCTACAGTATAGAATCAGCATTGTCGTCGTTAGTACCTCTCTCGGGGCCGGTATTGTGTCGCGACGAGATGGAGGAGTGGTCCGCATCAGAGGCCAACCTGTTCGAGGAGGCGCTCGACAAGTATGGCAAGGACTTCGCTGATATACGGCAGGACTTTGTGAGTATACTTATATTATGTACTAGCAAATGCCCGCGATGCCACCAGCGGATATAGGTACTTAGCCTCCCTCTTCCAATATACAAAGACCTAAACTAAATATACAAAACAGCCATCCTCATGAACCTCTCTATCCATTAAAATAAAACCGCATCGAAGTCCGTTGCGTAGTTTTGAAGCTTTAAGATCACACTGAGTCCTGGATAAAAGAATAACCACTTTGTTTTATAATAAGTAATAAAGATTTATTAACACACCTTATCTTTTACGAAGTTAAGCTGTAAGAATAGAGTAGTTACAGATTTTATAACATTCACCATTCCAAACAAGTCTACTATTTTAGAGATATAAAGGCACTTTCTTTTAAGATACAGTTTATGGTAGTGAGTTTTCCTTTTACACCCATAGTCTATGGGCCATAGACTTCTGTTCCATAGATATATAGTCAATTGTAATGAAACAGTTTCAAGTAATCATTGCGATGTAAAGCACATTGATATACAACCCTAAGGCAGAAATAGTTGTGAACCAGATTATTGTCTAATCTAATCAAGTTATTCAAGTGCCAAGGAAACTATAATGGCTAACTAAGTGATAACGCCTGGCTCAGATGTATAAATATCTTCCCAAAATAGAGGAGGTCCATGCTTAACAGTGGAACTTAAATCGGCTGGAAAGGGAAGAGAACCACTTTTCTAAAATGTTTTTTTTTCCAAAATTCAGTTGCCATGGAAGACGCTAAAAAATCTTGTGGAATACTACTACATGTGGAAGACGACGGACCGCTATGTGCAACAGAAACGTGTTAAGGCCGCCGAGGCTGAGTCCAAGTTGAAACAAGTGTACATTCCCAACTAGTGAGTGTTTGTACCAATCACAATAACTCATCATACTTTTTATTTTATTTGCTACAAGTTTTAGTTTATCTTTCAAATTACTCATTTAGGTAGTTTTAATTTCCATTAGATTAAGATTTTTTTGTTATAGCACCTAGCATTTTTGCTTTTAATATTCATTTAATATAAACATCCAATGTAGAAAATTTGCATTTCACAGTTTTACAGCCGTATTCACAAACGTAAGGTCTCATAGTAGGCATGGACGCACAGGGGTAGCAAAATCATTTCACAAACAATACTTAAGTGGTGAAGCGCACTATGCGTTTGTTAAACTGAATGTATACCTAAGTTTTGTTTATGAATACACTGAGAAGTGTTACCCTTTGCACAGTGCATCAACACTTAAGTACTTACTTAAGTAAATATTGTTTGTGAATACGGGTGTTAGTCACCATACTCCTTCCAAAATGGCTTCAATGATTCTTATTAAATTGTATTACATATCATTCAGTATATCCGTTAGTTGTTGTTTTTGTATAAATTGATAAATAGATAATTTGTATTAAATATAATGTAACAATTCCAGTAACAAGCCCAACCCGGCCCTGATCACAAGCAACAGTTCGAGCGGGAAGGCGCCCACGGTGCTCAACGGCGGCACTAACGGGACTGCCACTGTCGCCGCGGGACAATTGTGCGCATCGTGTCAAGGTAACAAATGACAACTTATTGGTAGCTTACAGACTTTAAATAAAACTACATCATAGTTTAAAACTTAGGTTTTCAATACTTCCATATCCTGAGTGTGAGCAGTTTTAGACATATTTGAAATTTCCACATTTTGATTCTCTCTAAAATATAAAGTTGTTCTTCATTTAATAAATTAAATTGTAGTGGAAAAAGTGATCACCGCAAGCGGGACTTGATCACTTTTTCCACTACAATTTAATTTATTAAGGAAAAGCATAGCAAGTCAATTGCAAAATTAATAAATTACTTTTGTTCTTCATCATTGAGTTGGTATCAGTCATCGATAAGTGTGCAAATTTCAGATTAATCCGTCATGTGAAAGGGGTTTAAATTTTTTACAAAGAATCTTTGTATAGATACAAATGAAGCTGATAAAAGTGTGAAAAGAAAAAATCCCTACACAGTCGATCTGCCAATAGTAAATTAAATATTTCAAATACTTCAGATCTTATATATTATTAGTGTGATGTTTTTTGTTTCAGTAACAAACTCAAACCAGTGGTACACTTGGGGTCCACAGCATTTACAATACAGACTATGTGGTCCATGTTGGCAATACTGGAAAAAATATGGCGGTCTTAAGGTAACATAATGTTAATAAATTGAATTATGGTGGAAAAAGTGATTACCGCAAGCAGGACCACTCACTCGGTAATCACTTTTTCCACCATAATTCAATTTATTAAGTAAAAGCATAGCATGTCAATTGCAAAATTAATAAATTGCTTTAGTAACATAATCTTTTTTGAGATTATTTTATTATTTTATCTGTTATTTCTGTTTCTGATTCACAAAAAATACGCTGTTTGACACGATATTGTAGTCTTTGTATAGGCACTAATATAGGCATACATACATGCTGTCCGACTTCATTGCCTTATGTAGGTAGACGTAGATCATACTTATCAAATGCAATCGACTATGATCTAAACACATTTCCTATATACATGATAGTTGTAAGTGCAATTCATCTTACTTTTTAAAGGAATATCCTTTCGCATGATGCTATACTATCCTATACTTATATTTGAGACGTTCTTCATGAATAGTACTGATAATAGTGATACCAGTCTCTGACAAAGATATCAATCGAATTGTATTACTTTCGTCGTTACAGACGGCCGGAGTGTTTGGTGAGACAGAAGTGGAAGTACCGAAAGGTGGTCGAGCTGAAGGTGAAGACACAGCACTGTCCGTCTCACATCGTCCACATCGTTGTACTGTACTCAATTGTGCTAAGGTATGAATATTTGTTATTATTTGACTGGCCCTTCACCTAGTCTATTATAGCAGTACCAACATAAATCTTCAATTTTGTTTTACATTCAAAAGTTCTTATAGTGATTAATTAATTATATATGACTATCATGCACCGAAAATTTTACCATAATCTAGTACTTTGCATAGCCTTTAAAAGTAATGGGCCTGTTTTAAATATTTTTTTACTAACAAAACGCTGTGTTTCTCTGAATCCTATACATATGAGAAAATTACAAACCAAGTTGTCTTTTTAACACGCTTTTATAAGTTGGGTATGTAACTATCAATGTATTAACCTGTGTAACGGAATCTTTGAAAGCGATTTTCAGCCACTTGCAGTAGACGGATTGATCTGAAATTATGCACACCTAACAAGGACCGATGACAATGCAATAATTTAAAAGAATAATCCCAATTCCTTAATCAGAATTACTAGAATAGCATGGTGAAGTATCACTATGGCCCCACTTGTATTTTTAATTATACACGTAATAGTTTAATTGTATATGAGTAGACTCACCAAGATTATTGTTTCTACGTATGCCTTTCATATACAATCAGATAATTTCACATAAAAACGCTTTGTCTAAAGAATCAGGTTAAAATATCATAATTGTTTACTTGTGTTTACTACGATTGTGACAACAGAAACTTATGTTTCTGACAACATAAAATGTCAAAATTTTGTAAGTAGGTAGCATAGAATTGAGTATTGATGACAATGCAATCATTTAAAAAATATTCAGGATATGTAAGCGTGTTTTTTAGTTTTTAAACTAAGTAGATTATTCTATTCTGATATGAATTGTTTGTTGTTAGGAGTTTAAGTTACGCGCTCACCTGGCGCGCCACGTGGCGACAGCGCACGGCGCGGGCGAGGGAGCGCGCCCTGTTATGAAGACACGCGCCGCCTTCTACCTGAGAGCGTCGCCCTTCACACGACTAGCGAGGAGACTCGCCAGGGCACTGCGCAGACCGCGACACCACGCCAGGGCACCCTTCTCACCCATCAACCTCGCACAGGTACTATAATTATATATACATATTATGTTTTTAATGGCCTGTCAATGATACCAATTCTACGCGCTGAACTAAACTAAACTTAACTAAAAAATGGATTTTGATGGTGTCGATAACACAATTCGGCGATGTTAACTGAACTTTTTTTGTTCTAAAATCTGTTTATTATAGACTAAAGATTATAATTAATATTAATGTGCGCAACAAAATAGCCAAATAATGAAAATACACTAATAGTTGTTTTCATTTTTTAGTTAAATTTAGTTGTGCATTTAGAATTGGCACCAGTGTTTGCAGTTTGCCATTGGCAAAATTTTATATTAATTACAATGAACAATGAGCGTATGATAATCTTATATATAAAAATTAATTGCTGTTCGTTAGTCTCGCTAAAACTCGAGAATGGCTGGGCAGATTTTTCGTGATTTTGGTCTTCAAATATTCATGAAAAACTAGGGATGGTTTAAACGGGGAAAAAAGATGGGGAATCTAAAATTCCACGCGTACGGAGTAGCGGGCATCAACTAGTGTATTTAGAGTTGTTGTTATTGTTGTTGTGGTGTGCGTAGGTGAAGCACGAGTGTAGTGTAGCGATGGCGGGCGGAGTGGGCGGTGCGGAGCTGCGCGCCAGTAGCGGCGTGGCGCGAGTGCGCGGGTCCGTGTGCGCCGTGGCGGGCCGGCTGGCGGCCGCGCGCGGCACACCCCTCACTAGCGGCAGGCAACACGAGTGGCTCGTACTCACACCGCGCGACAGGATGCCGCCGCCACCACATGTCGCCTTCCCTAAACCACCCAAGGCACCCGGTAATATATGCACAATGATAACATACTAACTTACTTGCACACAGTGAGATAGCACACACGTCAACAGATAATGAGAGAGATGCATACACACTGAGAGAGAATAAAAGAGACATACATTATAGTTACCTCACCCGTTTGGCTATGAAAAGTATTTCATTCTTCATTTACAAATTAAGATTATTCCAAGACTTCTTCAGACAATCTTTTCGTATGACACATTTTATAATATATTATATTAACATCATGTATGTGTAATTAATTTATATTGTTGTTTAATATAGATGGTAGCCTGATGTACGAGCGAGTGTTATCCCGCGCAGAAATAGAAGCTCGTCGCGCAGAAGCGACGCCCGCGCAACCTCTAAAGCGTCGTGCATATGATGACCTCAACGGACTAGACAGTCAGTATATCAATCTTTTCCTGTTTTCAGTCTATCAATGTCCCACTTTTGGGCACGGGCCTCCTCCACTTTGGAGGGATTATGGTCTACTGTGCCGCGCTAACCAGGCCTGTTGGCACAGTGTTTATTTTCGAGTTTTCCGGCTCTCAAACAGGATGTTATCTGTGTTCAATATCCCTTAGCTGACTTTTACAGCACCCTTGGGAGGAGATGGGGTGGTGACATTTGTATTCTTACTCCGTCACCACATGGAAAAACTCAACACTAAGGGAGTATATTTTGTCTACTTAAATCAAGCGGACGAGGCGTGTTGGGATCGTGTTTAATTTCGAGTTTTATTACAAATGATGTTATCTGCTTACATTACAAACAAATTAGCTTAGCTTATATTTAAGAGATGTTGTGTGAAATGTTCATGAATAATATATTTGAGGAGGATATTAGGAAACATTCATATTTTTATTATTTGTTATTTTCTATCATGTCAGTATGTCACATATTATTATAATGTTGTTGTTTATTTCCACGCTGCTTTCAGTTACGTCAGGTACGCATAAATTTATATATAAATACATACTAGCATTACTAGTTTAGTTGTTATAATAATACCAGAGATGGTCCAATCATAATATGTTTCTACGCAAAATAAGGTTTTCTCACTTGTAGAAATAAAATCCGAATTTCTTGCAATCCATTAACATTTAGAATTTTTTTTTGTTGTTGTGGGATAAAATAAGGAATGAATATATTAGAGGAAGTCTGATAGTGAGGCCAATGACTGAAAAATTGAAGTTTGAGCGGATGTCCTGGTATTATGAGACGAGAGGAAAGTAATGTCGTTAGGAGAGTTCTGAGTATAAATGTGGAAGGAAAAAAGTCTAAGAGGAAGACCTAAGAAAAGATGGATAGACTGTGTGTAAGAGGACATGAAAGAAAGAGGAGTTGACACACATGACGGCTAATAGAATAGAAGAATATGGAAGAAAAATACATGTCGCGCCGACCCCAAATAATGGGATAAGGGCAGGAGGATGATGTTTTGGTGAGTTTATGGTAATGTAATATTGTTTGTTACAGGAGTAGGTAATGTCCGTGACAGCAGCAGCCTGCCTCCCCCCGCCAAGCGTCCCAACAAGCACCCCGCCCCCATGCAGCGACCCTCGCGCGAACAGTACGCGGCCATGTGTGCGCGGGCACAGGCCACCGGACAGCCGCTACCAGCACATGTCTTTACCCACGTACGTACACAACAATAATAACGTGACACTCTTGTAGTACTACTGACTCAACACTCTATTCTAATATTGGTACCAATACTACGTGCACAACTAAACTTAACGGTACTAAAAAAATGGTCAAGTGCGAGTCGGACTCGCGCACTAAGGGTTCCGTACCATTATCTATGCAACATAAGGCAACGTTATTAGTATCGAGCAAGAAACGGTAAAAAAATCATGTTTGTTGTATGGGAGCCCCCCCCTTAAATATTTATTTTATTTTATTTTTAGTATTTGTTGTTATAGCGGCAATAGAAATACATCATCTGTGAAAATTTCAACTGTCTAGCTATCACCGTTCTTGAGATACAGCCTGGTGACAGACGGACGGACGGACAGCGAAGTCTCAGTAATAGGGTCTCGTTTTTACCCTTTGGGTACGGAACCCTAAAAATGAAAACAACTATAGCGTATTTTGATTAATTGGCTATTTCGTTATGCACATGTGACTAATAGGGGCGAAGAATCAGTAAAAAAATGTTGCAAAACGGGGAAAATTTTCTAAATTCCGCACGTACGGAGTCGCGGGCAACAGCTAGTAATTTATAATCATCGTACATTTGACGGGCCTCTCAGTACACATGTTTTATGTAACGGACTGTCGATTATAAGGTCGCAAGTTCGATTCCCGTTAAGAATAATTTTGGTAACTGAAAAAAATTGCCGAAAATTGTACCAAAAACACGAGATTCGGCTCTGTTAAATTTAAAATGACTTTTGGTTCAAACCATCTATCTATTTATTCATACATTCTTACAAACTTTCACAATAATATTACTAGTAGGATTAGTAAGGATTAGATTATCACAATCCGTCCGTGTGGTGACGCCGTCCGTTGTGGTAACGGATTAAGAATACAAGTGTCACCACCCCATCTCCTCCCAAAGGTGATGTAAAAGTCAGCTAAGGGATATTACACACAGATAACATCTTCTGTGAGAGACGGAAATCTCGAAAATAAACCCTGTGCCAACACGCCTGGTCAGCGCGGCACAGTAGACCATAATCCCTCCCAAAGTGGAGGAGGCCCGTGCCCAGCAGTGAGACGTAAATGGGCTGGAGAAGAGAGAATATCACAGAGGTAAAGTAACTGGATCCCTAATGATTCACCAAAAAACTATTGACATATGGTCATTTGACAAACATCGTTTCACCAAATGATCATTTGGCAAAAGTATCATTTTACATAATCTTACTTCGCAAATGATCCATTAGCAAACACTACACTTGTTTATGTGTTAAAATGCCCTAAAGTCTGGCTTGTCTGGCTAAAAATGGCTCATCTCGTTTGGGGTTAAAGTTCTAACCTAACCTAAATGTTCGTTTTGTAAAGTAATCAATCATCAAATGTAAATATAAGTGTTGATCATTTGGCAAAGTGAAACATTTGAAAAATGATCAATAGGCGAATCCGTTGTTTTGTCAAACGTTGTTTGTAAAGTGTAATTTTGATAAATGACTTTTGGTCAAACAGCCGGCCCAAAGTAACTACGTAAGAAATAGTAGTTTATCTAAATTACGTGATAATCTTCTAACGATACTGTTTGCTACCATCTTTATTCAGGTAAACGGCAAGCCAACAAACATTAGCGGTCGCGGGGGACGCAGACACGTCATATCGTGGATGGACGCGCCCGACGACCTCTACTTCAGAGCGAACGAGTCTACCAAGTGAGTTGAACATACAGCATGCATATGGCAACATCATACGCTCATTGGCATAATATATACTCAAAACATATATTTATTCTAAAACAAAATACTGCTAGGCTCCTAAAAAGCTTTTTATAGTAATTTTGACGTGACAACTGATTTTGGTTTGTCATATTCGTTTTGAGGAATGAAATTGTGGCATATTTATTTTAATGTAAAATATTAATTTCGATGTGTATGTATTTTATTTCATTTAAAATTTTTATTAATTTGTCAGAATTTTTAAGTTAATAAAATTATTTATCCTTTTTTATTTTCTCACTGGTATTAACCCTCCGTATCCTAATCTATGACTGCGATCACAAATCATATTCCGAGTATTTCTCAAAATAAATGTGGATGTCGCATAATAAAACAACGTAATAACAAAAGAAATGGCGTTAAAAAGTATTAACTCCTCTTAGAAACCCATTTACCCAACCCTATTTGTCCATGATTAAGATGTAAAGAGTGAATAAATAACCTCAAGGCGAGCACAAACTGGCGCATGGACCAACCCACGTCCCCTAACTATATTGCAGGAAACCCGATGATAAAGAAGGTGGATGAACCGGCCAGTGTCAACACAAGCAATTAATTATTTGAGCGAGCATGACGATGCCATAAGAACAATTATAAAAGGTACAAAATGTAATTAAATAATTAACACGAATAGATCAACACATTAGTTAAATTATAGTTAATTGTACATAAATAATATCATTCAGCTAGACTTTTAGATTTAATTTAATCTAAGTATTTGTACCTAACTTCATAAATGCACTGTTGTTCTAAAAATTATTCGAAATTTAAATTTGGCGGTTCATCCTATTCTTCTTTCATTATGGCTTAGATCTATGATTTCAATATCGTATTTATAACATAGACATAATATAACTAGACTTGTTACAACCGTCGGGCATGTATGACCAGATGTATGAGTGTGGATGAGGCCAAGGAAGTATGCTTCGATCGTAGCAGATGGCGCTCTATAGTCTCTGCCTACCCCCATGGGAAAAAGGCGTGATGTTATGATGATGATGATTGTTACTGTATCTTTACTACTTACTTATAAGGTTTATATACTTATTTACTTTTACTACTTATTTACATAGGTTAATAGAAGGTAGAATAAAGTCAGAATAAAACATAAAAGGTTTAGTGAAACTATAAGCTGCTAGCCTCAGATGACTGTTAGTGAAGTAAGCAGTATTCCTAGACATGTTTTTAAAAAGATATCGCCAGGTGGTATGGTAAATTCTGAAATTTAGGCTTGCTAGACCTAGATCCCAAGGGTAAATAACATATCTTGTCAGTGATAAAGGTTGTTTGTTCGTACTGTTAGTGTATGAATAGCTGTTATGTCGTTCCATAGGCTATTTCTCAGTTATCAAATGCTAAATTGGGTACAAATTAGTTAGAAATAGTTCCCTAAGCGTCATTTAAAAAAATCAAGACTAAAACTGTGTAAAGTTATGAAAATATTGTAAGACATTTGAAGTAGATAAAAGTAAGATTTTAGTAGGTGTTATTACTGTATTCTAATGGTCTTGTTCATAATGACTTATCGGAGGTTTAAAAGTTCGCTAAAATGGGTTCGCGAAAATTGTCAAAACTTGTTATTCATAATAGTGTTTTTACGATAAAACGTTTTTTATCTCTCCGATAAAATCTCCGTTTAAACCTCCGATAAGTCATTATGAATAAGACCATAAATATATAACATAATAGTGAGAAGTAGTTAATCTTCTTAGGCTGGTGAGAAAGAAAATGTGAGTGGTTATCACACAGAACTCTTTTATAGATGTGCTTGTTAGCACATGTGTTGACTGTCTGGTGTGAGGAATCTATTAGGAGTGATCTGTGAATACCCCGATCATTGTCTGAATATACATATTTAATGTTATCCTACATACCCTATTTTGTTGATACCACTGGCAGAAAGTGCGGTAGACAAATGAAAGTTCAAAAATCCGCGAACTTACATGAAAACTACCTCGTGATCTAACGTTACAAATCAACGCCATCTACCGAGTGATTACTTATTTCTTAAATAATGGCAAAATATTTATTTTGAGAAATACCGTTCAGATTATAGTTGAGTACAATTTATTTTTATAAGTAAGCAACAGTTGCCCGCGACTTCGTATACGTGGAATTTAGTAACTATAATTTATCATACATATACGAGTATAATAATCAATAAAATTGCTATTCGTTAGTTACAACTCGAGAACGGCTGGGTTCATTTTGGCCTTAAAATATTCATGAAAGTCCAGGGAAAGATTAAACGGTGACAAAATATTCTATTAAAAATTCCACGTGTATGGTGTAGCGGGCATCAGCTAGTTATCTATATAAACCTCCCTTTAGACCACTCTATTAAAAACCGCTTGAAGATCCGTAGCGTTCTTTTAAAGGATTTGAGCGCAAATAGGAACATGTAAACAAGAAATAAGCCTATGTTTTATTATAATAAGTAACGATTGTGTGACAAAAAATGTATATTATATATGTTATACATCCGTATTGTGTTACCCAAACACGAGCATAAAAATATAGCTTAATTTTGGACCAGAGGACGTTGTGTGAACTGTCCATAAACATTTATTTATTTGCCGAAAAAATCTAAGTCATTTATGGTGTTTGCAGAATCATTTAATGTTAAGTTGTTGAAGGTGTAGGATTTTATGGTTATGGATAGAAATGTATATCACTATTATATCATACTATCTGACCCGGGAAACGTTGTTTTGCCTTACAAATGTCAGTGGGGTTTGAGAAATAGATGTTGTCCGATTCTCAGATCTACTGAATATGCATGTAAAATTTCATAAAAATCGTTCAAGCCGTTTCGGAGGAGTACGGTAACTAACATTGTGTGAATTTTATATACATATAAGGTTTAAGTTCATATCATATGTGAAATTTCAATTTCGTGTATCAATGAAACGCTACGTATCTTTCTGTGGTTTATGTGTATATCCGTCTTGTTAGTTGTAGCGTGTAATGATACTAATGATATATTGTTTGTTGTGTTAGGGCGGCGCGACGTAATCTGTCGTGCGGCGAGGTGAGACGCGGTGCCCGCGCCCCCTGGCGGGCGATGCGCGGCGGTGCGCTGGCGGCGGCCGCGGCTGCAGCAGCGGCGGGCGCGGGTGGCAAGGCGCTGGCGGCCGCGCCGCCGCTGCAGCTGGTGATCCTGGACTGACAGCAGGCGGCGCGCCCGCCGGCCTACACCATGGAGGCGCTGCTCGGCTGAGCGCGCATGTACATATAGTCACGCGCGAACCTTGTGTTACATTGGTAGCGAGTCGACGGGACACACGGATTCTGTAGATAATATTTTAAACTATATTGTTCTTATGTGGTTTGATCTGGCGTCGAGCAAATAATGTATTTGATACATAAAACGATATGTAAGTCTAATTCATTC
This sequence comes from Orgyia antiqua, assembly GCA_916999025.1. Classification (NCBI taxonomy): domain Eukaryota; kingdom Metazoa; phylum Arthropoda; class Insecta; order Lepidoptera; family Erebidae; genus Orgyia; species Orgyia antiqua. Next base: position 19,911,499 of record OU779870.1, read on the forward strand.
GGAGATTCATTGTAGGATAATTTACAATTTTTTTCATAAATAAAGCACAAATCGAAATAGGGTTTTGTTTTATTTGTTAAAATTATAAATAGTCTATGTTGACGTGTAATTTTAACATTGCCACCTTATCTAATATGTATTATAATATGAAAATTTGTGTGTGTCTATCTTTATTACTCCTTTACAGGTCACACTCAAGCTGCCCAACAAATTTGAATATAATTTAGTAATAAGGTTAGATTCTAGATCAACACAGACTGCTTCTAATTTCTAAAAATGTGTTGTTTCTGTAGAATAATTATTTAATTAACTACTCATATAGTTAACTGTGGCGTTCATAAAATAAGTTGATCAACTTTAGGGAAGGTATTATCGGTCGTGTAACGCCAGAACAGTTTACCATAGCCGTTTTTACCGTGCCATTAGCCATACATTTGTAATGTATGGAAAAGGCTTGTCCGATGATACGCCTGTACGTCGAGTGTAAACTGTTTAAGCCCATAATTAGACATAAATAATGGTGCCAATGTACACAACTAAACTTAACTAAAAAATGAAAATTGGTAGTGTCAATATAGCTATTACTTGCTATTTCGTTGTACACATTTATATTAATTAAAATCGTTAGTCTATAATACACAGTTTTAATAATAAGAAACTTCAATAAAAATTGCCGAATTGTGATAATGACGCTATCAGTTTTAATTTTTTAGCTAACTTAAGTTTAGTTGTGCGCTCAGAATCGGCACCAATATGTTTAGTTCAAAAACTAAAAAAAACGCTTGAAAATCCCAAATATTGCATTATCATCGGTCCTTAATATATTCAGTGTTGGATAGTGCATTTATTGAGAAAGACTATATAACATCACGTTGTGACCAATATGAGCGAAGCATCAGTGAAAAATGTTGCAAAAACGGGAAAAAATTTCTGAATTCCACGCGTACGGAGTCGCGGGCAACAGCTAGTTAGTGTATATAGTAAATGCGTAGTTATGATCGCACTCTGAAGAGCTTGACTGATTAATTCAGAACGAGTGGTGTAATGACCAAAATATGTTGTTAGCTTAGACCTTATAATAATAACCTATTCAGTACCTCTTAAGGTTGTTTGAAGGAGATAATATATTTAGAAACCTTTTCTGCAGGCCCATCTCCACTGGCCCACGCTCTTATGGTAATTTGGGCCCCATAATTCCACAATGATCTACTAAAAGGGGCTGCATCATCGCGGAGTCCGTGGCCTCTGGTGAATTTTACGGGCCTAGTGGTTCATATAACAGGAGTTGCCAACAAGTCGATCGCGTGACCAATTTTGGTCGATCACTCGCCAGTTCCATGCGTCCCCGCATTAAATGCCAAATGTTTCTAGTACTTGATTATAGGAATGAACAGCCCTGAACATGTACGCAGCTCATGCCTCGAGTAGGGAGACGTTCAGCGTGACCACTTTTAGTAGTTTTCTACTATTTTCAAGAGTGCACGGCGGTATAAAAGCACATTGCATAAACGACCCCCTTCTTACCTCAGAAATAGGTCGATCGCGACTCAATTTTATAATAAACAGTCTCCTAAGTGCTCAAAAGTTGGCCACACCTGATATACGAACTGACGTTCACGAGGTCTCGGGTTCGATTCCCGGTCAGGACAATCATTTGTGTGATGTTTTTGTCATATAAATATTTGTACTGCGTCTGGGTGTTATATAAGTATGTATTTACATGTGTATGTATGTATTATATGTATTATATAAGTATGTATTTACAAAAGAAAAGTAGTTTATGTATTATATCTGGTACCCATAACACAAGCATATAAGCTTAGCTTGGGACCAGAGGACGTTGTGTGAAATGTCCATGAATATTTATTTATATCTTAATTTCGCACTTGCGCCCGTTTCTGCCTAAACGCAGATGAGGTCATCATCATCATCATCCTCCTGCCCTTATCCCATTATTTGGGGTCGGCGCAACATGTCTTTTTCTTCCACAGTCTTCTATTAGCCGTCATGTCTGTGTCAACTCCTCTTTCTTTCATGTCCTCTTTCACACAGTCCATCCATCTTTTCTTAGGTCTTCCTCTAGACTTTTTTCCTTCCACATTTATACTCAGAACTCTCCTAACGACATTACTTTCCTCTCGTCTCATAACATGCCCATACCAGGACATCCGCTCGGTTTTAAATTTTTCAGTCACTGGCATCACTCAGACTTCCTCTAATATATTCATTCCTTATTTTATCCATTCGCGTGACGCCACACATCCATCTCAACATTCGCATCTCCGCAACGTGCATTCGTCTTGCATCCATCGCTTTTGTTTGCCCAGCATGAGGCGCCATACACGACAGCAGGTCTTATCACCGATTTATAGATTTTGCCCTTTAATTTAAGGGGCACTTTGGAATCGCAGATGGTTCCCGTGACCTGCCGCCATTTCATCCATCCTGCATCAATCCTGTGCTTTACCTCACGATCTACGTTGCCATCGCTCTGTATAACCGATCCGAGATACCTAAAGCTTTGGCATGCTGGCAGAAGTGCTCCATCGAGGGACACAGGTGTAAAACTGGAGAGACCACCGAAGTCGCAGAACATATGCTCAGTTTTTTGTCAGCTGATTTTGAGGCCTACGCTCTTCAGTTTATGCCTCCATTTCTTTAGCATGCTTTCCACTCCATCTTCTCCCACAAGGACGACATCATCGGCGAAGAGCATACACCAGGGCGCCTCCTCCTGCAAGTCTGATGTCAACACATCCATGACCAACAGGAAGAGGTAAGGGCTCAGAGCCGACCCCTGGTGTAGGCCCACCGCCACACCGAAATCCTCCGAGTCACCAACAGTAGACCGAACATGGGTAGTAGATCGGTGGTACATGGCACGGATTAACCTTACATACTTCACTGGTATACCTTTCTCTTTCAATGTCGACCACAAAACCGTTCTTGGTACCCTATCATACGCCTTCTCAAGGTCTATGAAGACCATATGTAAATTTTTATGCGCGCTTCGGTATTTTTCGCAGAGTGGCGAAGGGCAAATATGGCGTCCGTGGTCCCACGCCCCGGCATAAATCCGAACTGGTTTGGGTGATCTCACTTTCTTCACGCAATCGTTTCTCTATTACTTTCTCCCAAATTTTCATACTGTGAGAGATGAGCTTTATTCCTCTATAATTGCTAAACGCAGATGAGATTTTTTGCAGCAAGAGACTGCATAGATCTACATGAGGTACGAGTTTCAAGGTAAGTTATAAGGGTTTCTTTTTGTGCGAAACCCTAAAGAGCGTTTGAGAAAACAATGAACCGTCATTATTACAACGAACATCTTAAAATATCAATGGTTTTATAGGCGTTGTGGGTGTTCATTGTTTAATAAAATAAACGTTTTTTTAAAAAGTTACATTTATTCGAGTAATAACTACATCTTAATATAAATGATAATAACTATTTCTCGGTATGATAAATATGATTTTAGGGGGATTTAAGACACCTGCAAATTTGCGTCTCACATACATTTGATAGCACTATCACATACTTCAAGTTTGTGTTAGGTATACTGTGGCGTACAAAAATAATTTAGCATTTTAAAAAAGAAGTAATGCAATGTTGTAGTTTAAAGAAGTCCGCTTGTACATAACCCATAAAAAATAAAAATTATACTTACAATAAAAGCTCATTACTGGCAACACCAATAAGAAATATCACTTACTGCACATTTTAATGTAGAATTAGGCAGTTTTTACGTAAGTGATACATCTCAATAGGGTTGTCGCGCTGTAAAATGGCACTGAAATGTACTTGATTGTTCTTACTTAGCACCCACCATCAGATGGCAATATTGTTGCCATAATCATCACCATTACACAAAATATATTTTATATAACCAATGTAACCACTTTAGTATGATGTAATTAGAAAAAGCAAAACTACCGCATATTATTTCCTTCAAACAACATTTTATTTCAAGTACATGCAATCCACAATAATGGAATCTAAATGTTTAAAATATATGCAAAAGTGGAATGCATGAACTCAATATATATATATTTTTTTTACATAAAATTAAATGTTTAAAATGCAGCTTCTCTAACTACAACATTGAACGTTACTCAAGAATTAAATTGAGCATGATGCATTACAGCTAGATTAACACTAAAACAACTTAGTTGAAGGACAATGCAATTATTACAGTAGGCCATATCTATTTTATACAATTCCATTAATAATAATATTACATCAGAAGTCAGTCCCTTACCGTCTTAACTGTTCTTATATTACATAACCCCATACTTGAACTTAAATTGCAATAAATCTAGCTCTATGTTTTAATCTCAAAACCTTCGGTAGACGAGCAACGGTTGTTCAACGCTCGATACACCAACAAGACACGACTCCCTTCATCAACGTAAACATAAAATACTCATTATAAAAATACTGTACAATTATAATAATTATTTGAAGGTAATAAACGACTTACTGTTCCGTAAATGATTAATGCTCTGTAATAATCTACGTCTCATGCTTACATCAATAGTACACCATTCACAAATTATATACAATGTATACTATTTTATTTTATATATATGTTACATAAACACACATCCAAATTTGTTCCCAAAAACTGTAGTCTTTATCTCAATTTATTTTCTAAATTAAATAATGAGATCGAACATAAATATGGAATTTCGCAAATGTATAAAGGAACCAGAACAATCATTTAGAAATAATACATTAGTAAATTTCATAAAAATGATAATAGCAGTACCCATATATTTGATGCAATTTGGACGACACCATGATTCTGTTTTAATTTTGAATATATTATGGTCATATCTTTATATATTTCAAGGCACTGAATTCAACAATTGATAACTGTATATTGTTTATATCGTCTTAGTATCTTATCCTATATAATAGCCAATAATAAAATATTTCACTTGCAGTACAAATATTTCATATGAAAATACACACATGACTCTGCATACATAGATCTATATTAAAATATATTTCAATGTAATATACAATAGTATGTAAATAGATCCCTGATCAAATTGATCAGTTGGAAAACTTTATTCTATACAAAAATATTCTTGCTAGTTAGCAAAACATATTTGCTATAGTTAATATATAAAAAATATCGCATTACAGCAATAACATACGCTGAGTTAGGTGGGATCTTGTTTTTGGACTTCAACATGTGCCAATTATTTACTGTGACACAGAGACTTATAGAAATAATGGACATAAGATTTATTAATAAACAACTTAAAAACACTTGTGATAATATTTATTAGTGCAAATTTATCAGTTCAATTTGATAGTTGTAATTACATTAAGTTGAGCTGATCGAGAAGTGTTTTAGTTGTTTATTAAATAAACGGTTCTTGATATTTTATAGGTCCCCTCTGTGTCAATGGAATGTTTGTAGGACTAATTAGTTTACATGACACTACAAGTTTCTGTTCGAACTTTTCACTGTGCAATATACTTGAAAACTCATGTATAATGCATATTCTCTTAATTCTATATTAATTCAATCTCTTAGATTTCTTCTATACAATATATAGCTGTTGCCTGTGACTTCGTTCGCGTGAAATATCAAATCACTACATATTTTTACAGAGACTGTAGCTGGCGTCCTTGTGAAAAATATTTATAGAATCGGTCCATTGCTATAGGAGATTATCTCCTACATATATTACAAACTTTACCTCATTCTATCTATTCACTTGATAATAAGTTTGATGTGTCATGAAGCGAAATTGTTTCATCAATACTTGTTCAATCTCATGTTAGAGTTTCGCCTGCGTAATCGTTACACTCAGTGCTTCGATAAGTTCAGCGGCAAATCTGAAAACAATAACAATTATTATTAACATTGAAATATTTTGGTTAAATTAAGTATCTGTAAATACAATACATAGTAGTTTATTTTGTAAAAGTGATTACAAGATTCCCAAAACACATGTCATTTTGTTTTCTTTTTTATATTTGTTGTTAAAGCAGCAACATGGTTACGTCATGTGTGAAATATACCAGTCTCTGCAGACTATGGAGTATAATTATTATAAATAATATGGTACTATTTCATCCTTTGGGTATAGAATGCAAAAAATTTGATAAAGGAGAATCTCGGCTATTACTATTGGACACCCTGGAACGGGTTGTGTTGCTCGCAGACAGTCGTGTACATAACGAGAGCACGTACGTAGACTTTCGACACCTTGTAGTTATGACGGACGTAGTAGACGCTCAGTACCTAGACTACGTGATGTTGGGCGCGGTTATTGGTTCGAAGCAGTGTGTTACAGGGCGGCGCGACGGTAAAAGCGTATGTATGATGTTCATATTATGTGAACAACTATAAACAGTTCATTATTCTAAAAATGTATTATTTTATGAAAAGATTTTTGGCTTTAAAATAAGTTCAATATAAACAATAAAGATATTATGATAAAAATATAAGGAATCATCAAATCAATCATCTATTCTGTCAACCTGCTGAAATAAACTGTTACTTAACCATCTACGAACTTGGATTATTGGATTACCATTTTATGTGTTAATAGAGGACGCTACCAGTATTTAATTAGTACAGAGAGTGTAACCTAAATAATAAGTATTAATAGTAGAATAATTAGAATAAGTATTTTAAGTGTATAAAAAATGGGTGCCTAGATACTTTATTTTTGGCTGTATTGTTTGTATTGTTAGTAGTAATTTTAATTAGTCCTTTTATTGTTTAAAATAGATGTATTAGATGATGTTGTGTGTAAACAAAACAAATGCTCATCAATATGCGGAGCTCTGTAGGGTTACAATGTGAAGTGGCCTTCCTAGATATACGCGGGAACAAAAAATGAGTCATAATACAAACCTACTCGGAGACGGCGATGTTGTTCGCCACACATCACGTCGTAAGTTCCCGCGGGGCGAAAAGCGGGCTATGGAGTGCCGCCTAGCTACGCTGAATGTTCAGGGAGGATTAAAAGATAAGATGGATGAAGTGTGTGATTTGGTGATAGACAAGAGAATAGATGTTTTGTGTGTGAACGAAACCAAGCGAAAGGGTGTAGACGTGACGCAGCACGGAGGTCTGACTGCTATCTGGTCTGGTGTCCCAGAGACACAAAGAGCTAGTCAGGGCGTGGGGATTGTCCTATCAGAAAGAATGAGAAACTGTATGAAAGACTATAGATGTATAAGTGGTAGAATAGTATGGGTGAGGGCTAAGGTGGGGCTTAACTCCCTCTTTATTGTAGGGGTATATGCCCCTGATATGGGAAGCTCGCTGCCAGAGAGAGAGGAATTCTGGGGTCAGTTATGGGATGTTGTGAATGAATGTAGGATGAATGAAAAAATAGTTATGCTTGGAGATTTTAACAGTTGGGTTGGAGTAAAAAGACAAGGATATGAGGGAGTATTGGGTGCTTTTGGAGATGATAGAGTGAATGAAAACGGTATGAACCTTCTGGATATTTGTGTGGAAAAGAAACTTTCTGTGATGAATACCATGTTTGATCACAGAAAGATTCACAGGTACACTTGGGAAAGGCAAGACAGTCGAAGTGTGATTGATTTTGTGATCTTGGATGAGAGGCTAAAGAGAAAGGTTACGGACGCAAGAGTATATCGGGGTGTCAATGTGGGGACAGATCATCATCTCGTCATGTGCAGAGTAAACGATATATTCAAGACTTGGCGCCATCGAGCTCGAGCGTCCGTAACCCCGCTAGAAAGAATTAGAGTAGAAAAATTAGAGGAACAGGATATCAAAAAGATGTATAAGGAAGAAGTGAAAGAGATGACTGATAAAGTATGGGATGGGGTGAAAGACTTTAGTTTAGAAGAAACTTGGGAGTTGGTTAGAGATAGTATGATACAAGTAAGTACAAAAGTATGTGGTGTTATGAAAAGGAATTGTGGGAATAGAATGAGCAGAGTTTGGGTAGATGATGAAGTAAAGGGTTTGGTAGGAAGGAAAAAGCAAGCATGGCTGGATCTATTAAATTGTAAAGCGCAAGTAAGAATGATGAGGAATGGAAATAACGCGCTAGATATAATGAAAGAGAAGTATAAAGAGCTAAAAATCAAAGTAAAAGAGCTTGTAAAATTGAAGAAGAATGCATGGGAAGAGAAAGAAAACATAAAGTTGTGTGATAATTTTCGTGAAAATATCAAACTATTTTGGAAGAAGGTAAAAGAAGCCCGTGGATCGACAGGAACGTTAAAGATGAATGCCATAAGAGGAGACGATGGATGCTTAGAAAGTGAAGAATGTAAGGTTTTGGAACGTTGGAAAGGTTATTTTGAAGGTTTATTTAGGTTGCAAGGTGATGTACAGGAAGTAGGAGAGCGGTTGCAAGCGAGAAGCGTGGAATCATTTAGTGAGAGTATAGGTGAGGGCGACGAAAATCAGATTGAACTGGATGAGGTTCTGAAAGCATTGAAAGGAATGAAACTTGGAAAGGCAGCTGGATATGATAGAGTGTCCACAGAGATGCTGAAAGGCGGTGACGGGGTGGTAGCAAGTCTGTTGTGCCGGATCTTTAATATGTGTTGGAGACACGGCCGTGTACCAGACGACTGGTGCAAGGCTGTTATAGTTCCACTGTATAAGGGAAAAGGTTCACAGCAGGAATGCAAAAACTACCGCGGCATTAGCCTTTTAAGTGTTGTAGGCAAATTGTACGCTAAGGTATTAATTAATAGAGTGATGAGTATGACAGATCAAAAATTATGGGATGTACAAGCAGGATTCAGGAAGGGAATGGGATGTGTGGATCAGGTCTTCTCCCTAAGGTGTATAGCCGAAAAACACCTGGCTAAACACAAGAAAGTATACTGCGCTTTCATAGACTTGGAGAAGGCATATGATAGCGTGTGGAGGGACGAATTGTGGTCGACACTATCTATGTATGGAGTTGACGGGCGCTTGGTGCAGGCACTGAAATCTCTTTATAGGGATTCTAGAGCCTGTGTCAGGATAAATGGGGCATATACTGACTGGTTTAGTATCTCTAGGGGTGTGAGACAGGGATGTGTAGCGTCACCATGGCTGTTTAATCTATACATGGATAGTTGTCTGGTAGATTTGAGAGAGAGTGATGATGGATTGGTTATGGGTGAGCTGCCTATCAAGTGTCTTCTTTACGCGGATGATCAAGTTCTACTTGCACCATCTGCGGAAGAATTGCAAGATATGGTAACTAGAACGAATGAAGCATTTAGACTAAAAGGAATGAAAGTAAACGTAAACAAGACGAAAGTTATGGTGTTTGAAAAAGAGGAGTGTATGTCTGCATGTAATATTAAAATAGATGATGAAAGTGTGGAACAGGTACAAGAATTTGTTTATTTGGGAAGTGTTTTTACAAGAGATGGTAAGGTTGATGCTGATGTGGAAAGAAGGGTGTTAGCGGGAAATAAGCTGAATGGTGCCTTGCATGCTATTGTGGCTAACCAAGCGATTACTGAAAAGGCTCGAATGGCGATCCACAATGGCGTGTTGTTACCTACGCTTATGTATGGAAGCGAATGTTGGGTGTGGCAGGAGAAGCACAAAAGTAGAATAAATGCTGTAGAGATGCGCTCTTTGAGAAGTATGTGTGGTGTGACTTTGAAAGAGAGATTAAGAAATGAAGTTATAAGAGAACGTTGTGGTCTGAAAGAGGATGTAGTGACTAAGGTGGAGAAAAGTATGCTTAGGTGGTTTGGTCATGTGGAGAGGATGGATGAGAGACGCTTAACGAAAGGCATATACACGGCGAAAGTAAGTGGAAATGCTGGGAGAGGACGCCCGAGAAAAATATACTCCGATGTCATCGCTGGGATACTCCAAAAGGGGCAAGTGCGTAGCACTTACAACCGTCGGGCATGTATGACCAGATGTATGAGTGTGGATGAAGCCAAGGAAGTGTGCTTCGATCGTGGCAGATGGCGCTCTATAGTCTCTGCCTACCCCCATGGGAAAAAGGCGTGATGTTATGATGATGATGATGATCTATAATTACGTGGTGGTTTACCTTCTTCTGTGCATTACATTATTTATTATGTTAGGTCATGGCAATGTGTTTTCCCTAACCTGGTGTTTGGTAAAGTACAGGTAATTACTAACATTGCTACCAAACTGTGTCTAGCTAACGACTTCAATTAATATAAATATGTACAACGAAACAGCCCATTAATCAAAATACAACATTTTTTTTTTTTTGTTAACTTAGGTTAAGTTTTTGACCCACGAGAATTGGCCTCATTGATAGCTTGAAAACAGATTGTATAAATCGAGACAAGTGTTGTATAATAATGTATTGTTAATGTGGAACTGACCTGAAGTAGGCTCCTCCTTGGGCATGATGTCGTTGTGTAGGGGCACTGCGAGGGGCGGCCAGGCGCCGGGCGGCACGCCGGGAGACACCGGGTAGTGCATCCAGAGAGGAGGCGGCGGCGCGCGGTACAGCGGGGCCACGTACCCGTACCCGTACATGTAGGGCAGCTCGGGGCGGTAGGGCGCGCCCGCGTACCGCACGCCGTACGGCGACGTAGGGGGCGGGTATGCGCCGCGGTACCGCGCCAAATCCGGTGGAGGCGTCGGCGAGTCGCGCGCCAGCGAGCCCTGTCCCGGCGAGCCTAGCAACGCACCGTATCGGTACCGATAGTTGTCGGGACTGGGGCTCAGGTCTGGGGAGTTCACGCTCGACGGTGATTCCGTCTTCAAGGAGGCTGGGTGTGAGTGCGGCGAACGTTTCGCTTCGGGGGACCTCCTCGTCGGACTCTCGTCCGGCATGCTCAGCAGTGAGTGTATGCTGTAGCTGCTAACGTTTTTAGATACCGGTGTCTCCTTCCGAGGTAAGGTACCGTTGTAGGAGCGCGACGGTGTTTCCACTACAGGCTTGTGAACCGTATGGCTCGGTCCCGGAGACGGAGGATATGACGCGGTGCTCAGTGCTGGTACCGTTTTGGCGCGTCTCTTCGTCCCCTGATCTTCGAGACTCACTCTTTCCAATTCGCGAAGAATACGCTTCCTCGGCGATACCATCATATGCTCCTGTTGTCTACAATTTACTAACTTAGCATTGATCGGTAATGGCAATGAAGAGACTTTCTCCCGGAGTTTATTAACAATTTTAATCAACTCCTTGCGTCTTAAGGCCGATTTTGTTTTCTTGTACACCCTTAATTTACGATACTGATACGGTTTCTTTAGTTTCATATGATAATATTTTTCTCGATCGTAGTCGAGCCATCGATCGTCGTCAACATTCCTTGGCGTCGGTTTCGGCGTGGCACCGTCGACGGTATCTTCGCTGCGACCGCTTTTGTTATCCGGCGAAATGACGTCACCGTTTTTCTTATCGCAGACTCCATTAGTGAGAGTTCTCTTTGAAGCGGTACCATTAACTAAGCCGTCGAGGTGGCTCGTGTCGTACGGCCTCCTCCTTTTGTGTCGGCTGAAGGCGTCGATGGCGGCGTTGTGCAGAGTGCTCGATCTGCAGTAATACATGGCTAACTCTTTGGAAATATTTCTCCGCGGCGCGGTCTGCTTCCAGCAGTGGTCCCGCTGCCAGGGTGACGAGTGCACGGAACTGTTGTCGTCCGAGACGGAGAGCGAGGCGGATGCAGGCGGCGCTGTAGCGGGCGGTGTGGGCGGCAGCGCGGCTGGCGGCCAAAAAGTCTTTCGCTGCACCGACACCCAGCCCGCGCGCTCGCCGTTGGTGCCGCACCCGCGGACCAGCTCCAAGATAAACTTGCCATCTGGAAAGAAACCATACCACATTATTCAATGCAACTTTACACTGCAAAGCAACAAATCTTACAATATTCTATAATAACAGCTGATTTGTCGTCGACGTGATGTCTTTTCGGCTTATTGTGCTTTTAAATAGCAAATAGGGAATAGGGATTGAATTACAAAAAAATATTCCTAAATATGCAGACAGACACAGGTTGAAACAGTGTAAGACAATACCATCATAATATATACAACATAATGCTGACTTGTTTGCATAGTAGTGATGACACAGCAACACTATATCTACTGGGATGATAAACAAAGCTCATACAGTTCTAACATTTTAAACTACTCAAATTGCAAATTCATAATTTTCTCTGAAGTATGGGATTTGTATTTTTTGTCTTTGCTCATTAATCAGACATCATACAGTTAACTTTACTCCTTTCTTTTTACAATCTATCTATTATTACACTCTCATACTCACACACTTTCATTGAAGGTTCAAGAAATTGGGGGTTCTTTTCAGTAATAAGTAATAGTTTCAGTTCTTTTCAGTAATAACAAACTCTGTATGAACAACAGTTTACTTTTCTGAGCATCCTCTGCATATTTTATTATCAACTATCTAAATATGACAAAAAATGTATTAGTTAATTGTAGAATATATCCTATTAATATAGGATATAACTAAAGAGAAATAGTACAATGAATACAGGCAAACCTGGTAAATATAACTACATATGTGCATACAATTATTTAATTGTTACAAATGTAATGTATGACACCTAATCATATAATAATATTAAACATTATGGTTGCTTTCCATTTAGTTAACACAGAGGGACTCTGCGTTACATTGTGAAACACTGCCAAACACTGTGTAAAAGTTTAAATGAAACAGCTAGTTGTCTCAAAATAACACTACAGTGCATCAATATCGCAAAATTATGGGCATTTTTTTACCTAAATGCAAGTTCCTTGACAAAGTCTTGGCTCAATAATTTTTATATATATAAATAATTAGTAGAGAAAAGAATTTTTCTCTTATTTGTTGGTAATTCTTGCTAAGCATCTGTCAAACACCACTTTTTCGAGTGTCGAACAGTGTACGGCTGTGTTCAACAGTGTCGTTGATGGAAAGCGCTTTATCGAGCACTGCGTTACACTGCGTCACTTTTTGTATTAATTGGAAAGCAACCTGTATTACATATTGATTCTATAGAGTAATTATTATACACAGTAATCATTAAGTAGTCTAGATAAAAATTATGAGAACATAAGAAATTAGGTGGTGCGGTAATATCTCAATAACAAACCACAGGCAATTTGCAGAGGTAGTAATAGGGATATAAATAGCGCAAGTATGTGGTCTATGTAGAAATGCATGTCTTAACTAAATAGCTACAACAATACAATATAGTAGTAAATAAAGATTTTAAGTTAAATATTATTTATAAGTTACCAAAATAAAAAAGTAATATGACAATTTATTACAAACTAGAGACTTATCTTGGTCATAACAAAGTTTGTAAAAATAGACCCTTATTCTGTAACAGTTAAGAGACATGGATGTCACAAGAACTAATTTTAAAGTTCATAACATAATACATTAAATAGGTATAAACAATACCATTTAGAAACATTTAAGGAAATAACATTAATATGTGTGTTAGATATTTGTTTAATGATAAAGGCTCACTTAACAAATCAATTCACCTGACTAATAATATCAAGTGTTATTTATTTGCTTCTTGTCAGCCTGTTATTGTCCTACTGCTGGAAATGAGCCTTTTTTTTACAAAATACATGGTGGCACTTGATCCCATGTCATTTGATGGTAAGCGATAATGGAATCTTTGATGGTAAAGCGCACTAGCTATGTGAGTAGCCTATTTACCCTTTTTTTGAATGTGTCTACAATGTAACTCTCGGGGAACACAGACATTGGTAAATTGTTCCAGTCCTTGACAGTTCACATGATATTCTTAAATTCTTGATGTTCTTCCACATTGAGGAGGGTTTTTAGTAACTATGGCCACATTGACCAGGCATGTTGGCATAGGGTTTAGGGTTTCATAAATGTTTTTTGCCCATTAGCTAGCTCTTACAGCTTCCTAGAGTGAGTCTTAAGCCTTTACATTAACAAATGTAATAATTTGAATGTCAAAATTAAATCCCAAAATCATAACTTGCAAAAAGTGTGTACCACAATACACTGTTATATCAGTATTAAAGTAAAATTATTGTTTTGAATATAAAGGCTAGCAGCAAAGCATTTGTGTATTCATATTTGAACTTAGTCACTTGTTTAGATAATGGTTACTGTAAACATAATTACATTAATCTATATTATAGACAATATAGTTATAACATATAAATGTGTTAGGTGCCAATAAACATAACATAGAAAAGACATCATTTTAATTTTATATAACACAGCTGTAATAGATTCCATTACATTCATATGCACCCCACCCACACTTAAACATTCAGAATATGTGTAACTCTGTAGCTAACACATCATCAAATAGGTAGTTGTTTGTTTCCGCTACGGTGATCATAACTTCATAAGAAACATACAACAATGGCACTGAGGCTGTGCTCACACTATTAGCAATGGCTTAGTCAAATATGCTTAATATAAGCTTATCAGAGCATGAATGACTTTCTAGTTTCCTTAACACACTAACCATCTTACAGATACAAAATAAAGAACAACTTTACATTGGAATGTCCCCATAAACTAATAACAATACTTGGTACACCCACCTTTAAAGAACTTCAGCCTTCCACCGGTAGCAGTGAGAGCAGAACTATTCACAGGAGCATCCTCACTGCCACCCTTACTGCTACTGTTACCATTCACGCCATGTCTTCTGTCTACTTCCTCTGTCATTTTGGAACATGTTGTCAGAGTTGTGTTAGTTCCTTCCTGTATATGCATTTCATTTCTGACCGTTCATACAACACAGGGGCGATACTTTAGTCCGAGCAGTCTCGCCATTTCGCACCGACACTGGCAAACGGCGACGCATTAAACACTCCCAAATAAAGTTCTATATACAAGATATACGACAGAGTCCTCATCCTAATGCCACCTGCGGATCGAGAGCCCTACCGAATCTTTCGTATAAACACATTACCGACACGGTGACTTCTGTATTGAACGTTTGAGACCGATACTTGATTCGATTGCACTTTACTTTTGTCACTACTAAGTAATAGTAAAACTAATTAGCAACGCCAGATTCCCAATTTTAATCGGGCCCACGACACAACTCAATTAAAAAGCTGTTCGTTTTTCAGTATATAGTTCATTCACACCCAGCAGCATCCATTTTGATTCGTTCAAAATCAAAAGATCGTTCTTTTAACAAAATTCACCAACTCCATGAGAAATCCGAATGATCTGATGCGTTTAATTATTTCTACATGTAGTTAATGCAACGGAATTACTTTTTTTATTAGATATTTATTTCTATCTCAAGAAAATAGACAAAGAGAAAATTTACGTATGCAGATGGAATTCAGGCAAACAACGATTGGATTTTAGCTACGGTTATCCATTAAATAAGAGAACATTTAATTAACGTTTTGTTACTGGTTTTGTCATGGCTTTAATAGTAAGCGTCTTACCTACTCTATATTCCATCGCCGATTTCACATGGTGGATTTCCAACTCCCCAATGTGATTGTATTTGCCAATCTGGCGACTTTTCACTGGACTTAGCGATTTTCTATTTAGTATTTTATTTTTCAAGTTCTAAATTTCTTTTTTAATAAAATTAAATGTGCAAAGTTTAAAAAAAAAATCCAATTTTATTTTTGTTTTTCGTTCTTACTTGTAATTGAAATATTTGACACCAAATGTTTTTGAGTTTAACTAGAGCTGGAAAATCTACACTGCTATACTAATTAAACTACTAACACAAAAAGGTGAAGAGTTTGTTTGTTTTTTTGCCCGGGCTTCGTGGCGTAGTGGTTCATGTAATGGACTGCCGTTCACAAGGTCGCGGGTTCGATTCCCGCTTGGGACAATCATTTGTGTGATATCCATAAATGTCATACAAATGTTTGTACTACGTCTGGGTGTTTCTATGTATTATAAGTATGTATTGTATTTACAAAAGAAAAGTAGTTTATGTATTATATCCGTATTCTGGTACCCATAGCACAAGCATAATAAGCTTAGCTTGGGACCAGAGGACGTTGTGTGAAATGTCAATGAATATTTATTTATTACTATTTATTTGAACGCGCTAATCTCAGGTACTACTGCACGGTGGTCCCAGCGCACAACAGGCGTGGCCATAAATACTTTACATCAATTCATTCTTCATTTCAAATTCGTTAAATGCTTATAAGGGTAAATAATAAAAAAAATATGTTACGAATGTACATTAATGCTTTATTTATATAATTTAACACATTATATACAATAAACTATACTGTATACATTAAGTACTGGTTAACATAAATTTAAATAGTTAAAATTTGAGATTTATTTTTCCTGGTTCGGAACTAGGTATATCTGCATATGAAATTAACGCTGTTCATGAAGGGATCATCATTAAATATGTATTTTTTTATATATTGTACATATTATGTGCAACAAAAGACAAGAGAACTTAAAGAACAATTTATTTACAAACGTTATCTCAGCCACAATAAACCTAAATAACTGCAACATCCAACCTAATTTCAATTTAAACTAAATTTCATAAATCTAAAACCTGCCTCAAAGTAATGCACCATTTTTCACGGGGAAGTCTGTCAAGTAAGTCAGCAATCGTAAGCACTAGCGACATTTTTCTCTAGTGATCCCATCCTATAATTTTTGTTTTTAGATTCTGCTGCCTCCTTGGACAATAATAAATCCGCCTCGGAAGACAATAAATCCCATTGTGCTACTGCAAGACCTTGCATGAGGACTTAGTAAACGGAATATAAATAAGGAAAATAATCACCCATTATATCACGCAAATCCTTGAATTTATCCAAATCTATGTTAAAACCCGAGGACAAAACTTTTAAAATTGTAGAACAACATTCAATCAATTAAAGCCAGTAATTTCAGCTGAAACTGCAGAATGAGAGAGATTCAAAGTATGTACCTGAAAAAATAACAGTAATTATTTGCATATGTTTCGTACACCGTGCTACACCCGAGCCTACGCAGTCGTAGAGCCTGTATTCCTGTATAGCAACTAAAGATGCAAAAGCACGCAAAATCCCTTTAATATTTTCAGAATAGACAGTTCAATTAATATAAGATATATG
The DNA here is from genome assembly GCA_916999025.1 of Orgyia antiqua. Classification (NCBI taxonomy): domain Eukaryota; kingdom Metazoa; phylum Arthropoda; class Insecta; order Lepidoptera; family Erebidae; genus Orgyia; species Orgyia antiqua. The sequence goes on from OU779870.1 coordinate 19,928,516, forward strand.
AAAGTATTCGATTATGGTTGAAATTTATTGTAGGTAGGTCTATATGAAATCAACTATAAGATACATATTCGGTAGAAATCATGGTAGAAATACTGTGTAAGATAAAACGTCAAAGTGCGTTGATGTTGGAAATCCATGTCACAAACACCACTCAGAAACAATGCTGAGAATTCATAGTAACACAAACAGTAGTGCAAATGAATTGCTGAAAAGGTGAGCGCAACGTAATGATGTGATCACTTCAGAGGCCGAAAAATAAGTCATATTAATTTATACTTTAGGGAAGCTTGTTTATCGGTAAATCATAACAGTTAATTTAATTAAGGGCCGATTTTTCAATCCCCAGATAAACAGTCAGGTAGTACTTATTAGATAGATAACAAAATATTGCATTTTTCAATCGTCAGATAGGCACGATCTGGTCAATAACAGCCCTAACTGAGGAATGAATCTATCTACCTCTTGGACCGGCAGATAAACGTTTATTCAATAGATACAACTAGATTCCTTTATTGAAAGTATTAATATTTCATTGTAAATAATAATATTGTATAAATTCTGTATTGTAAATAATAGTTTTTAGTAATATTTGTTTAAACAAAACTACTTTTCATGGATTTAGACGCAAATCTTTATTTGTAAATCCGTGAAAAGTGGTTTTGTTTAAACGGATGAGTCGCGAAAGTGTTAGAAAATATTATAATTTTAGTTTATTTTATTTTATTAATTATTTACTGAAACCTCTGCTGAGTTGATCCTATCTTTCCAAATTAAACGTTAAAATTTTATAAAACAATTCTTTTCCTAATTTTTAATATGGTAAAAGTTAATGTCATAAAGAGAAAAAAAGATTCCAATAATAGCAAAATAATAACAAATCACTGACAATAAATGAAACTAACCTACAAAATCACCACACGAGAAAGATAACAAATTTTATAAACGTCAAATAAACGAGTGTCAACACATTTGCTATCCTCTTTTATCACACAGTACACCATACGCGTGTCTCGCTTTCACAATATTGCAGTGAAGTTGGCAACATAAAAGTCACAGAAACTATTCGCTTGTTAACAAGCCATTGAAAAATGCAACAATTTTATTTGTCCTTTTATCAATAAGATAAGTTAATTCTCTTGTTAGTTATTCGTTCAGTTATTTGATGATTGAAAAATCGGCCCTAAGAGTAATTGCCGCTTGAATCTTTATATTTATGACCTATAGCGGGAGCACCGTGTACTGGTTGGAATTTAAAAAATCTTTTGTATTGGATAGTACATTCACTGAGAAAAAAACGTGGAAACTTTTCTAAATTCCACGCGTATGAAGTCGCAGGCAACAGCTAGTGGTTATTTATAAGGAACTCAGTAGTTTAACAAAAGCCACAGCTTGCTTCGCTGGCTTGGTTTATTTATATGAGTACTATACTGTGATGGAACTTAAAGGAGACAACAAAAATTCGGTTAATATTACCTATAACGTAAATATAACTTATCATTAACGTAATTAGTCGCTACGCATTAACTACACAAAATCGGAACGACGACACCGTCGTATTCCGTACACAATGAGTATAAGCATTACCTTGTACGGTTTTCAGACTTACCTGATAACGCAAACTCCTGTTGAATTAATGCTCCAAGGTTTTCTATTTGAATTTACAAGACATGTTAATTTCCAGCGACATTTTGACGCAGTCTAACGACATTTATTAAGAGCGAGCTGGCAGCGTCGCAGCGTAGTTTTGTTGTAGTCTATATATAGTCTGATCGTGTGAGTGATTTAATTTTCATTCATTTCATTCGCTTTCCATCAACGGTGTTGAATGGTCGAGCGTTGCTTGTTTTGTCGCGTGTGATTTTCTGACATTTTGGTTATTACTGCTTAATATTTGCATTTAACTTGTTACTTTCTTTGATTAGTTACATGTGTATAACTTATTTGTAATTGTTCTTATTTCTGCTGTGGTGATTTATTGGTAATTAACTTTGGAATCAAGATGACGGCGTCGGAGGTTTCGTATAATCGCAAAATTATATCTGAAGATTTATCGAATGTAGAATTTGATACAAGTGAAGATGTGGAAGTTATTCCTACTTTTGATTCAATGGGATTGCGAGATGAACTTTTGCGTGGTATATATACATACGGTAAGTACGTTTGTTATTTTGAAAGTAGCGCTTGTAATTTTGTGCAGTTGTGCGTCACTCACTTTCACATTTTTCAGGTTTCGAGAAGCCTTCAGCTATTCAGCAGAGAAGTATATTGCCGATAGTAAAAGGGAGAGATGTAATAGCTCAAGCCCAGTCAGGTACTGGTAAAACAGCAACATTCTCGATTTCCATCTTACAATCCCTGGATACTACATTACGTGAAACTCAGGTGCTTGTGTTATCACCCACGCGCGAGTTGGCTACGCAGATCCAGAAAGTAATTCTTGCATTGGGTGACTTCATGAATGTACAGTGCCATGCTTGTATTGGTGGTACCAACCTTGGCGAAGATATCAGGAAGTTGGATTATGGACAACATGTTGTTTCTGGTACACCTGGGAGAGTCTTTGGTAAGTCGTATTTTTTTAATAGTATAGTTAAGTGGGTGGTCTATTTAGTATCAAGTTATGCAAGGTCTTTTTGTAATTGCAATGTTATTGTAAAATGTTGTTAATTCATGGTCTTTTTTCATATAAAAGATGTTTGAGAATATGTTATATATCTTATCAAATATTTCCTACATACATAAACAAATAAGTTTTATGTAAAATTTGATTACAGTTAGTAACTGAACTGAACTAATTGTATTGAAAAAAAAAATCCATGAAATAATGATATACACAAACATACTATTTACTTCACTTTTGTATAAAATAGCGTGAAACAATGACACATATAAAATATGTCCTTTTGTATATTGTATTAGAAAATACCGTGAAATAGCACACATATACAATTCACCCTTTTGTATTGAATTAAAAATATCATGAAATAATGATACACATAAAATATGTCCTTTTGTATTGATTTAAAAAAATACCATTAAACAATGTCAGATATAAAAATATGTCCTTGTGTATTGTATTAAAAATTACCATGAAATATTTTCTTGTCCAAAAATGTTCTGGAGACTGGAGTAATGTAAACCTAGTTCTGATAGGAATTAATTTTTGATGCCCTGTAGTATGGTTCTATACTGTTCCTTCAGAGATTTCACAAGATATTGAATGTTTCAGATATGATAAGAAGGCGTGTGTTAAGAACCAGATCAATCAAAATGTTGGTACTTGATGAGGCTGATGAGATGTTGAACAAAGGATTTAAGGAACAGATCTATGATGTATATCGTTACTTACCACCCGCCACACAAGTTGTGCTTATCTCTGCCACACTACCTCATGAAATTCTTGAAATGACATCTAAGTTTATGACGGATCCTATTAGGATATTGGTAAAACGGTTAGTATTTTTATACTCTTCATATAAATGGTTGTATTTCAGTTCTACTTTGTATCAATACTATAAAGGCTAAAACATGTATGGATGAAAACTGTTGAATTAATTTTATTGAAACTAAGGTTGTGTAGTTTATAGATCAGTATAACTCATAGTCTATATATCAAAACACTAGTTGTTGCCTGCGACTCCGTCTGCGTGAAATTTAGAAAACTTTTAATCCCTTTTTTTTTCGCAATAAAAGGTAGCCTATGTCCTTTCACAGGGTCTAAAGATTGTCTGTGCCAAATTTCATCAAAATCGGTTGAGAGGTTTAATTTATAGGTATTTTAGCCCTATAAATATGGAAATTCATATAATTTTGTAACTAAAGTTTACTAATTTTTATGCAAGTGTAAATAAAGCCAGAATTAACAAGTACATATTTAATGTAATTAACAATACAAGGTTAATTGGATTTCTTTTGTGTAGGATATAGTTCGTTTTTAATGTGCAATTCTAAAGTGTATTGATGTATTGAAATAACTTTTGATAAATATTCCAAATAATATATTTTACATTATAATATTTGTTTTGTAATTTTAAGAAGCTTTCACTGTTGTAAATATTTTATTAACATGACAATCTGAAATCTTATCTCATTATTCAGTGTATTCTTTAGTAGTTGTTGCTGTGAACACCTCACACTAAGGTGTCTACAGGTGTTAGTTTTTTTTTCTTTCTCCGCTTCCTGCTCTGCTGGGCCATGATGGTGCCTTGAGCTTTACCATGACCCGACGAGAGGTGTGGCCCCGTTAATCGGGGCCCGACCCGATGGGACAGGTGTTAGTGTGACATTTTTTTACTGAGCAACTTAACACAGATTGCTTGGAATTGGAAAAGTGTGGTTATTAGCTGTGGCGTATGATATTGTCCCAATTCTACGCGATTTTGCGTAAACTTTGACGTGCTTACGATGAAAAAACTCGCACAAAACATTATCTAGCAGTCAAACGTCAACTTCTTTAATAAAAATGGTTTAGTTTTAATGATTTCAACTTGTCCACAGTGATGAATTGACACTAGAAGGTATCAAGCAGTTCTTCGTTGCAGTAGAACGTGAGGAATGGAAGTTTGACACTCTCTGTGATCTATACGACACATTGACCATCACACAAGCTGTTATATTCTGTAACACCAAGAGAAAGGTGGACTGGCTCACACAAAAGATGCAAGAAGCAAATTTTACTGTCAGCTCTATGCACGGTGACATGCCACAGAAGGAAAGAGACAACATCATGAAGGAATTTAGATCTGGACAAAGGTAAATATTAACTACCATAATTTTACTCTACATATAATGCCTAAATATTGCCAAGACAAAGATTTTGTTAGTTTTGTGGTACGTAATAATGTTTATAGTGCCTGCTCTATCATCTACCTACATACAGATTTATCCTAATTGAATACTATTTTCGTCAATCGTATGGCAAAAAATGTTCTAGTATAGTAAATAGAGCGCGCTTATCGCACTCAATACAAAACGTAAGTAGGTGGACTGGTGTTAACGTTGGTATTGGGGTCGGATGTCACAACTCTCAGTTTTTTTTAAAGAAAATAACAAATGAGGCAGAAATTTTTCGATATATCTGGGAGAGTAATTTCGCCTTTCTTTTAATAACGTAAAATAATGCAATATTTTCATTTGTGCTTTTGGAAACGCGCGCACTGCAGCTAAATATTGTTCCTATTAAAGACTATTTTAAAAACATTTATTTCTTTGTGCACTGATAACATGTATAAAACATTAATACTTATATTAATGTTATTTTTCAGTCGTGTTCTAATCACAACGGATGTATGGGCGAGAGGTATCGACGTGCAGCAAGTATCACTGGTAATCAACTACGACTTACCAAACAACCGTGAATTGTACATACACAGGATCGGCAGATCGGGTCGTTTTGGACGTAAGGGTGTAGCCATTAACTTCGTCAAGTCAGATGATATTAGGATTCTAAGAGATATAGAACAGTACTACTCTACTCAAATTGATGAAATGCCTATGAATGTCGCTGATTTAATATAAATGATGATTACCTAACACTTTTTTCACGCAATACGCTGGGACGCACTCTGGTGGAAGTCAAATAATAGCACCAACCTTTCTTGTAAGCTATCTAGATGTACCTACGTCAGTTTAATGATTATACTTTTTAATAAAACCAATTAAGTAAATACTGTGGTTTTCTTTAATAACTTCTTATCCAGTAACATTCTAAACCAATTATCCATCAATATCCGCTGACTTCAATAAGCGTGGTTGCTTTACGTAGACTGCGCGTGCTCGTAGAGTTCCATTCTATTCCTTCTTGATCAGTAGGTAGATATTATTAAACTTATATTTTTTATGCAAAAACTAGTAAATGGATTTCGAGGAAATAATATTACATGAGAAATAGATATATTACTATATAACCAATAAATCTATATATGTATACCATTATGGGTAAAATATTAAATACGTAAAACTGCTGAACTGATTTGAATCACTAAGCACAATAAATTAATATATGGCTAGAGAGAGAAAGGTAAGGTTAAAATGTAAACGAATATCGTAATTTTAAGGTGAGATTTTGTTGTTGTGCTATAAAGCCACGTGTGAAGCGTTAAGTCGTATAATATTATAGTCCAACCAAATCGCTTGCGGTTTTGGATATTTGCCGGCAAAAATAAAGAATATTCGTCAAATTCCTGGCCCCAAATAACAGGATAAGAGCAAGAAAATTATGATAATGCGTATTTGTTGTTACAACATCAAATAATATATATATCCACTAGCTGATGCCCGCTACTCCGTACGCGTGGAATTTTAGATCCCTATATATTTGGACCGTTTAAACCTTCCCTGGACTTTTACGAATATTTTAAGACCAAAATCACCAAAATCGGCCCAGACGTTCTCGAGTTTTAGCGAGACTAACGAACAGCAATTGATTTTTATATATAAGACTAGTTGATGCCCGCTACTCCATACGCGTGGAGATACCCATATATTTTGTCACCTTTTAAACCTTCCCTGGACTTTCATGAATATTTCAAGACCAAAATCACCAAAATGAGCCCAGCCGTTCTCGAGTTTTAGCGAGACTAACGAACAGCAATTGATTTTTATATATAAGAGATAATTGCATACACTGTAAAATTTTTAGCTATCTAGCAATCATCGTTCTGGAGATACAGCCTGGTGATAGATTGACGGACAGCGATGTCTCAGTAATCCTTATTACTCATTTTATTATCCCATTTTATTACCTTCCGAAACAGATTTACCTTTGGGTTTAAAGTAATGGGGTTAGCTTGAATAAAGTTTAGTAATTCCAAACCTCCCCCATGGCTTCATCCAAGCTGACCCAGCTTAGATGAAGCCATGGGGGATGTTTGGAAGTTGATAGTAATGATAGTACAAGGGTAGTTCAAATTAAATAAAAAGCAAAATAACAACCAGTTACACACAATATTATTTAATAATTATCACACATTTTAGTAAATGATTTTACAATTAAAATATTTAAGGAAATATTATTATGTAATGAAGGGTAAATCATAAGACCTTACATACGGGACACTTTTAAGATGTTTGAAAGAAAGTCTTAGTCTTGGCTTTTTATTTTAGTCAGCCAAAAGCTTTGAAATTGATTAATAAAATTAATGGTTATTTCATGAAAAATATTGTTTTAAATATAGAAAACAAGTTGTTGTAACTATACACAATAAAAATGGGTTTCATTAATATTGGTAGGTACTAATCTACATAAATATAAACTAATAATATAAAGCTGAAGAGTTTGTTTGTTTGAACGCGCTAATCTCAGGATCAGATAACCACTCGGTCGATTAGAAAAATTCTTTTAGTGTTAGATAGGGCATTTATCGAGGAAGGCTTTAGGCTATATAACATCACGCTACGACCAGTAGAAGCGAAGCAGTAGTGAATAATGATGCAAAAACGGGGAAAATTTTCTAAATCCCACGCGGACGGAGTCGCGGGCAACAGCTATCTCAGATAAAATAAATATTTTATCCGAGTTCTACATGCTTAACTAAACATAAATATATATGAAAATTGACACATTCAATAACACAATTTAGTAATTAATGTTAACTGAACTTTCTTTAATGTTAACAGAAAAGCTGTGTATTATATGCCAGGTGTGGCCAACTTTTGTGCACATAAGATCTACTTTTTATTTTAAAATTGAGTTGCGATCGACCTATTTCTTAGGTAAGAAGGGGGACGTTTATGCAATGTGCTTTTATACCGCGCCGTGCACTCTTGAAAATAGTAGAAAACTACTAAAGTGGTCACGCCGAACGGTTCCTATGAGCTGCGTAGATGTTCATTCCTGTATCAAGTACTAGAAACATTTGGCATTGAATGCGTCCCCTCATGGAACTTGCGAGTGATCGACCAAAAATGGTCGCGCGATCGACTTGTTGGCCGCTCCTGTTATAGAGACTAATGATTTTAATTAAAAAAAATCTGCATAAAGAAATAGTCAATTAATTAAAACATACATATTTGTTTTTATTTTTTTTCCATTATGTTTAGCTATGCACGTAGAATTGGTAGCAACCAGCAGACCAGTGGTTCCTGAGATTAGAGTGTTTAAACAAACAAACAAACTCTTCAGCTTTATAATATAAGTATAGATGTTTACAAAATACCCACATGCTATAGAATATACTAGACTTATTGGAATGTTATCTACATGTATAATCTGCAGAGAAGAAATAAGTAACTTGTTATGTCCAAAAGTGCAATTTAAATAATATCCTAACTATAAATATTCTAATATCTGCTTAAACTATGCGTAAAATATATTCTAGAAATAAATAATTACAAAATAAACAAATAACTGTAATATATTGCAATAATTTAATTTTGTAGACACATTGTAGTGTTTTTAATGGCATTTTTTTCAATCTTTGGCAAGAAATTACTAGTGTAGCAGTTTGTTTTTAGATGAAGATGTTGTGCATTTAAAAATAAATAGAATAAATATTCACATTGGACATTTCACACAACGTCCTCTGGTCGCAAGCTAAGCTTATATGCTTGTGTTATGGGTACCAGAATACGGATAATAAATTTAGCATCTTATTATTGATGATTTAATTTTGTAAGTGGCACTAAATATAATATGTACTGCCATCTGAAATGTTTCATTTATATAATAAATAACTTAAATATAAACTATATAATTTTAACTAATCACAAGAAAATTCAATAAATACAAATCCTCTTAAAGAGCCACTGGACGCCTTATATATATTACTAGCTGACCCGGCAAACGTTGTTTTGCCATACTAAAAAAAAAAGTTTGAAAAATAGATGTTGGCCGATTCTCAGACCTACTGAATATGTATGCAAAATTTGAGAAGAATCGGTCAAGCCGTTTCGTAGGAGTACGGTAACTAACACTGTGACACGTGAATTTTATATATTAGATAATCCTTAGTCATAAGGCACAATTTACAAAACAAACTCAATGTAAGGTAAAGAATATAATACTAATTAATAATCATTCCTCATTGAGTGTCAATAGAACTCTAAATATTGTATCATTACTTCAAATATCAAAATCGCTGCACCTTAACTTTTATATTTAGAAAATACATTAAAACTATATATATCTATAATTTCTAAGATTTAGACATTACAACTCTGTCTCTGAAGTAGGGTATTGTGCATTCCAACGTCTGTATATAAATATACCAACAGCTCCTACAAGAAGAGCTAGCAGGATCTCTGTTAATTGGTCCAAAAATCTACTTGTTGGCTCTGATGACTCTAATACTTGTGGTTCTACTTCACTAACAGGCTCTTCAGGAGGTTTAGCACTCTGTTCTTCTTCTGCTTTGAAAGCTATCTGATTCAGAACTGATTTCTCCTCTTCAGTAATAGGTTTTGCAGCTGTAGAAGACAAAAGACTTGATATTTCTCCACACTGTGAACATACCCAGCTGGTAGACTTCTTTGCTAAGGTTTTACGTTCCACAGGTGAGTAGTCCAAAGAGCCAATAGTTCCTTCTGCTGGTGTTGGCATAAAAGCTATTAATGCCAATAATGCAGTCCTAATAGACCATGATGGCTGCCAAGTTTCAGGATGATGACCAGATATGGATAAACAAATCTTTTTATTAACTTCAAATCTACCATTGGGCGTCAAAAGTATTATATGCGGTGGATGCATAGGATATTCTTTAGGCAATAATATTCTACCATGGTAGATACCACCTTCGAAATCTGTACCTTTTGGTCCTTGAACTGTGAAGTGCCACTCAAAAAGATTGTCTTCCAAGGGCCTTGCACAATATTCTTCTGTGGCCTCGGCCAATTCTATAGCTTCTCTCATAAGACGTTTGACACCAGGACATTTTGTATTATATTTTTCACTCATATCAGCCATTATTCAAATCTTAAATACTGAAAGACGAACGACTAAATTAACCAATGATAAATGTTATGACGCAATTGTCGCTAAACACGTACACGTATATTAACATTCATGTAATCACAAGAAAATTTGATAACAAACATCACCATTAATTAATCTGGAATGAATGATAGTGAATGATGAATAAAATGAATGAGATGAGTAGCTCTGTTACAGAGTAATGTTGTACCATAGGCAAAATAAATAGTTTTCATTTATCACTTATGGTAATGTTGCAAGATGAGCAGTTGCTTTTATACACCACAAATAGTGCTTATTCGTTCCAAACGGCCAATCTGACTCGAGTAACACTCATGTTCTGACTGTGTACCTCAGCATACACAAGGGTCGTACCATCTACGTAAATGTAACAAGCACCTAAAAATGTATTGACTGTGAGAGTGAATGATTAACTTAATTATTTTAATGTTGGCACTTTTGGAAGGATTTCAGTTCATTCCATTCAGTTCACTTGTCATTAACCTGTGTTTTTCATCTGTCAAATTGGTACCTACTTTCGGAAGGAAATCGCTGTGCAGTGTGCAGTTCAATAAAATAAAATACCATTTTTCAAATTTGTTAATCAAGTAAAAAAATAACTTATAAAATCATGTAGAGCTCTTTACTATTTGTATTATTCAAATTGACTTGTCTAGTACTTAATCATTCATCAAGCATTTCTTCATTGTATCTGTTGTGTCATATTAAAATAATCCAGGATGGGTAATATAATCGAAGACAATTCAATTTTTATGGCTAAATATTCGGCATTTAACCCATATCGAATACGTGATAGAGAAATGGGGTACCAGAACCCTATTGGGGCTGCTGATGCCATGGCAAAAAGTTTATATTGCGGCATGAAACCTATCGCATCGTGGGATTCTGAAAACGACAAGTCTCCTCCAACTGGTGGTGTTTTCAACCTTGAATTTTCCCCGGAAGGGTAAGTGCGTTACACGCAGCGTTAACCTTCATTTTGAATAATATGCGTTAATGAGATAAATAAATGCATTGTGTGACAGACTTGTAATAATAAAGTGTTAACTATAGTTTGTATGTAGCATAGATACAATGTACATAACATTGCTAGACTGCTTTTATAACTATCTTCTCACTATATTTATTTGATGTTTATAAATGTATTTAAAATGATATTATAGTCTTAACGAAAGACCAATCGGTTTATCTAAAATTTTAAATTAGAAAAACAATAAAAGCCAGTTTAGTATCACTTCTTATAAATTATATAATAGATATTTTTAAGGTATTCAGATTGTGCCCCCAATATTTTTATAAGCATACTCAAGTTATATGAGAGTATAAAATTGTTGTTTTTATTTTTTGCAGTTTTTCCATCATTTCTCACTGTTTATACTGCTACTAGGAACAATTTTTTTTGGCAACCTGTGTCAGCTAAACAATCCAGCTATTCTTGATTTTTAGTTAGACAAATAAACAGTAATGGATCTTAATATTTACATAGATATGTTTTTCAGAACTCTGCTAGTTGCTGCATGTGAAAAGAAGTCAATTCAAATATTTGATCCCCTCACTCATGAGAAGATCCACTCAGTAAATGGAGCTCACACTGACTGTGTCAATTGTGTGAAGTAAGTATTAAAGTTATTAAACAAACACTTTTTTGTACATCTACAGATGAAAAACCATGACTTGGTACAATATTTTGTGATAACTCAATTTTTTGCAGTATTGGAAAATGATTAAGATTTGTTAGTGTAGGATTTTTTTTTGACATTTTGACTATCATAAACTTGGTTATAAAACTGCAAATTACACCTTTAAACCCGCACAAATCCTTCTACCCTTGGTAAAAACTAGTGTCCGATCGAATGTTCGGTTTCGCCCAAGTTTCGGCCAAAAATCGAGTTCCGGCGGCAGTTCTGGTTTCGGACAAAATAGGCCGAAATTTTTGTCTTCCCTGTGCGTCGTTTGGATAGCTCTGTAGCAACAAAACTTCGTCAGTAAATTTTTATATAAGAGGTTCCTAAAAGAGACTGATGATTCTTCTAAGTACAAACACAATCCTAAAAATTAAAGAGAAAGATTTCAAAATACCAATACTTAGTATTTTATTTAATGAAACAGTAACAATTACTGATTTGATTAGTGTTAACTGATAAACATTATGCTATGAGAACCTAATTTTAAAAATAATTTGCTTAGCTCAAAAACTAAAAAACACGCTTGAAAATCCTGAAAATCTTTATAAATTATTGCATTGTCATTGGTCCTTGATATGTAAGCAAAATTTCAAATCAATCCAACTATTGCAAGTGGGTGAAAATCGCGTTGAAAGATTCCGTTACCTACTCGTAGATTAATACATTGATAGATACACACCGAGTTTATAAAAGCGTGTTATTAATAAAAATTTTATTAACACATTTTGAAATTATATCAAATAAATGATTCCACCAAATTTCAGTATTTTAAGAAGTTTTATACTTGACCAAGTGAGTTTCGGTTTCGGCCGAAACTGAAGCCACGGCCGAACATTCGGTTTCGGCCGGAAAACCAGTTTCGGTCGACCACTAGTAAAAACCATTCTGTAGTTTTTTGGTTTACCAAAAACAGGCTGACTTTTGCCTGGAAATCAGACATCATGTAGGTCAGACGTCTTTTTGTACGCTCTAACACCTACTTCGTCTACTGTGATGGAACAGAAGTTGTCCCCTTTCTACAACATCCTTTGCCATCATCAGCATACAATATCTGCCAGTGTGATAGATATTCCTCGGTGATCTTAGCATTCAAAGAAGACTTCATAAAATATAGGGCTTATTTCATTACATTTTTTTCAATATTCATGTGTGTGCTCACAATTGGCGTGAATGACCAGATGCGCGATTTTATATGAGGCTCATGAGAAAACATCGTGAATGTTATCTTGTGACCCGTGCAAGCAATGACTACTCGCGAAAAGACCCCATGGCTGCCACCAAATTACCATTATTCAACTTCAAACCCACTGTAACGATTTCACCCTCGGGGCTATGTCAGGTACACCCGTTCTACTACAAATCTTCATATCTCTGATCTTATCACTCAAAGAAATACTAAGTATACTATACATATAAAGTTAAGTTCTTTAAGCTTTCAATATTATCGCACATCGGTTGTATTTGCGCTTTCTATAGTTAAGAAATTTTGTACTTGCGGATGATACTAAGATTCCCGAATTTTGCCTAGCCGAGTTGCATTCGTTTGTTGAAATATTTTTCTCGTTTAGACTGTTTATCCTAGGTAGTCATAATGGTCTATAGTTATTTTTCGTAGTATATTGTTCGATAAAGATTGATAAAAGTGTCAAGACAGAGTGCCAAGTGATGAGATATTTAGCAAAATTCCTTGACTTTATTTATATTCATACATCTGGTCATCGATGCACGACGGTGCTTGACCCTTTGGACATCACTTAAGTGATTATGGTAGATATGTCCGTTTCGAGCGTCAAATCACGCCTTGTTTATTGTCGTCTTGCCACTTGTTTTTTTATATGACCAAATCACCTAACCATGCCAATTTGTTACGTCACTACATATTTCAAATCATAGCGTTCTCCTATGTCTTAATTATACAAACATATATATATATTTTTTGTTTTAATTTACTATGCAATCTGTCTTGAGGACATTCATTCATTTTTTCGACAGCTCTAAGCAACTGACGACCCATAGGTGTAGAGATGCGTGACCCCCAAGACGAGTGTTTGGCGTTATAATCGCCGCCGGCGAAAAATCGCTGACCTAAAGAAGCAAAGAATCTTTCGTAATCTTCATATTTTATTTTATGTTTAGGAGGACTATACACAGCCGAAACTGAATGATCCAGCCCAATCATCTATAAGTAATTACGTTTGTTCCCTGAATGTGATTTGTACAATAGTTCATCGCCTCGTGATGTCTGATTTTGTTTTTTAGGGTTCCGTACCCAAAGGGTAAAAACGGAAACCCTATTACTGAGACTTCGCTGTCCGTCCGTCCGTCCGTCCGTCCGTCTGTCACCAGGCTGTATCTCAAGAACGGTGATAGCTAGAGAGTTGAAATTTTCACAGATGATGTATTTCTATTGCCGCTATAACAACAAATACTAAAAATAAAATAAAATAAATATTTAAGGGGGGCTCCCATACAAAAAACTGATTTTTTTTACCGTTTCTTGCTCGATACTCATAACGTTGCCTTATGTTGCATAGATAATGGTACGGAACTCTTCGTGCGCGATTCCCACTCGCACTTGACCAATTTTTATCAAAATGTTGCTTCCCCCATGTGCAGTACCGTCAGGGTGCATTGTGTGATAGAATTTATAATTATTAAATTTAAAAAAGCTTTTCTTAGTAAAGCGTGTCTCTGAGATCAATAGGGATGTCAAGTTCGTGAATTTCAATAAAAGATTTTACTTCGAGGGTATGTTGGGACAGCCCATTGGCATTCCATACGACAATTTTTAGAGTCTAATTTGTCAATTTAGTCGTGAGGGTTAAGATTTAATTGGTCATAGCGGTGAGCTGTTGCATCATTTGCTTTACCATTGTTATTAACTCGCGCGTTTCGTTTATACTAGATGTAGGTTCTGAGATATCTACTTTGTCTTTCTTATTTATTAATGCGTCTCTGTATCGAGTGCCATTTTCGAATGTGTCGTGATTATTTACTGTTATTATGTTTTCAATTTGTTGAACTTCCTTAGGATTTGTTACAGATGTTGTTCTATTCTGAGCAGGCTTTTAAACATTTATATAATGAAAATATTACGTAAGTGCAAAAAAAAATTATAAAATTTATAGCACAATTTTTTATTTACTTCAGAATTTAATATTAACAATATTTTGCGTATAATTAATGATATTCAATGAAAACAATAAAAAAGCGGTAGGTGATTATTTTATCTAGTTTATACACAAAATGTAATTAATTGTAGGATATTGCAAAATTAAAAATAACAGAAAATTAAGGTTGAAAATTATTTATCTCTTCACTGTCATTTCGCAATAACATTTTGATTTATTTGACTCCTCATGGCTATTTGCTGTTTAAACAATTTTAATTAGGAACGAATCATGTTTAATGAAGATAATATATTTTTTATAAAAATTTTAAGACTAATTGTTAAAAAATAACTTATTTACTTTAGAAATATTAATTGTTTTTATAAGGAAGGATAAGACTTTTCAAGGATAGAAAGGTATTAAACATTCTAGATGGTTCCTAATAGTCTGGAATTAAATATCGGCAATAAGACACTATCATGAAATTTACGAAGGTAGCTCATATCGAAATTTGGTAGTAATTTGAAAAAGAAAAATAGCTTTACGTCCTCATGCCTGGTCCTAGCGTAGATTATTGGCTTACATATTCCGTATTTTAGTGTATTGAGAAAATAAAAAGTAGTCATCCAATTCCCACACATTTAGTCGGATAAGGGCAAATCTAAGCCACCATATTTAATAGGTGAGTTTTAAACTATACTGTACACCAAACACGTGTGGTTAGTGTGTTGTGCACAGAGATCCGTGTCACTAACGATTACGCTAGAAGACTTCTCAAATCAATCGTTAAAGAACGAATACGCCTTAAAAAACATGCTCTTTCTGAGAATTCTTCTAATAACCCTTGTTAGTTATGCATGTTTTTTTGATTGCTCCACAAACCTACCTGATTCTGGATCCAAACTCAAGGCGGTAGGTATTGAGTATTTTCTTTTCTTTCCAGGTTCTTAGACGCTCGTATGTTCGCCACATGTTCTGATGACACAACAATTGCTCTATGGGATGTCCGAAATTTAAGCAAAAAGATCCGTTTATTATCTGGTCACTCGAAATGGGTGAAAAATATAGACTTTTCAGTCAAAGATAAATTATTAGTGACTTCGGGATTGGATGGGAGTATTTTCACATGGGATATCAATTCTTATACAGAACGTAATCTGTTGTACCAAAGAGTGTTCCACACATCTAGTCTGATGCGATGTCGCCTGTCCCCCGATGCAAAACAAATGATCATGTCTACCACGGGCGGGTTGATTGTTATTATACACGATTTAAATCTGTCCACATTGTCGCAAGATTTGCATGGATTTAAGGTATCTGTGTCCATATTACATTTTGTATATTTAGGATAATTTTGGTTATCATCCCGAGGCCAATTTATCTGAGGTTACATTAGTGTCAGCAGCGTTAATAAAGCCTCGCATGAAAACCAAAAATGCCATTCTTGAACGCTCTAAAATATAGAGCTATGTTCCGTAATAAAATATTTTCGCACTCACAGAATTTGGCCGACCCCGAGAATTTGCCGCTCACAGAGTTTTTAAAGGAAATCAACTGAAAATGAAAAATCTAAATCATTTTCCGAATGTTAACCTTGCTGATTCTTCCGGACAGGATTTACTGCTGGTTATGATAGCGTTAACTTTCAAATCAGTAAATTAGAAACGGTACCTTCAGTATACAGATGGTTTGAAAGTTTATTTTTGACCAAGGTTTTGGCATCTTTAGATCTAGTAATTTGCGCCACAATACTCGGTAGTGGACTGCAATAGGCTGGCATGTTCATATATCATGATCTACTAAACTTAGTCTACTAAGTTTAGTAGATCACAGAGACACAGTCAGGTACGGGCCTTGGGTCTACCCAAGGCCCGTACCTGACTGTGTTCTAAGTATTTAGGTTGACAAGGATTTTCAAAAAGAGTCTTAAGATTTTATTCACGTTACGTATTTCAGCCCAATCTGTATCGGTTGATGCAAATGAGCCAGCAGCTGATCCCTATAGCGGCCATGTATGACCACCTGTTTGACTCGTCGCGTACTGAAAACCGCGTAGAGTTCGTCTCGGACTTCCCTGATGGCAATGATGCTGAAGTAGTTAGTGCACTGCAGGTAAGTGGCAATGTCATTTAAAATTAATCAAGATAAAAGGCGGCCAGCGAGCTCTATAATTTAAGTATGTAGTCTAGATTTATAATATAGTGATCCTCTAGGATATAGATCCTCTAGGATATAGATATAGAGGCCTCTTAATTGTCATAAAGATTGTTTATAGTATAATGTGGCGCGACATGGTTATAAAACTTCACGCCTGTAGACGCACCCCCATCGCCTGGTCTTTCCTGGAGTCTATTTGATACAATAAGACGTTTGTTTTGCAGATTCATCCCCAAGGTTGGAGTGCGCTGAGTAGAAATATCAGTCACGATGATAAATCAGAAGTAAGGTTTAACTACATAGATATAGTGTATATTTTCGTTGTTTGTGTTCTGTATTCGTAAGTTACTAGCCAAATAAACCAATCTATACCTTTTTTGTGTACACAGTGGACATCTATCCACGATATTCAGCCACACAGTGGGACCCCAGACAAAAGTACGAAGGACACAGATAAAACACCGCGCAAGTCAACACCGCGCCGAGCTCGTCTACGAGTTTATAGGATGCCTAGGGTCAACCAATCACCAAGCATGTAAGAATCATTATTTTTCTTAGCCTAAATTCTTTAGCCAAATTCATTTTTCTAACTGTAACACGCATGTTGGCATATTTAGAGCTTAGTTTTCCTTTCTTCTTCTTATCTATTGAATTTAGCCCACAAATGAGGAACACAGTCGTTTAGGCTAAGTATACCCTTATAATTTAAAAATTGTAATTTTGTATTCTATGGTCCGATATATGTAGATCCTCCGGTAGTAAGTAATGAAATTACTATTGTGTCTGCTTATTACTGTTGTGTACTTTTTAAATGTATGTAGTGCGATTCAGGTTCTTATCTTTAACGTAATATTATACCTACAGGGCCGTTTTTTACCTCGTAGAGGCCTTGGGCACATAGCACGCAAAATATAAAATAATGAAATATGGACTAGAAGGCTCCAATAGTGTCAGAGGCTTACTTACCCTAGGGCCATAGGGGCCATGTCCCAGGGCGGCCAGCCTGAGAAGGGTGGTGAAAGCCTTCAAGTTTAAAATTTAGCTCTATTTCTATTAATTTATAGGGCGGCTTATTAAATTGGCCTGGGGCGTCAAATCAAATGGCCAGGGGCGCTAATTTTCAAAATACGCCTCTGAATAGTGTGCTAAGCTAAGTGGTCAGTGCGCCCAGTGGAGAAGAAGGGCCTGTATAGATACACCTATTAATATCCTTGCTTAAAAGACAAATGCCACTCCATATTTTTTGTTTTTATTATTTTCCTCCATTCACAAAATAATATTAAAACCAATAAAAAAGATGTAAGACGATAATAAATGCGTGATAGGGATACCAAACAATGTGATTACAAACCCATAATAAGCTAGAAAAAAATTTACATTTACTAATTTTTGGAATACAATGTATGTATAGCGCGTTTGGTTAAACTTAAGGTCAAACAAATTTTACGTAGAATATCTTTTTACCTGTATTAAAACTTTTTAACTAGAGGGCTTAGTGCGAATTTTGCTTGGGAAGTTAACGCTCGTGAGTGTGACAACGTTGGCGCGAAATTTACGGAAGTAGAATAAGTAGATAGCGATCGCGCCAACGTTGTCGCGCTCGCTATCGTTTACGTAGCGAACGAAACTCGTAATAAGTAAGGTCTGTATTAACAAGTAAATCACAGTCTAACAAAACAGCCATTCTCTTCCCAATGACATTCTCGTTTATTAATGTTTATAGCTTGTCAAAGTAAAGTTAGTGCCATGAACTGGGAATACTATATCTTATTAAATAGTGAAATAAATAAATTCCGGTTTTTCGACAGTACGCCCCCGGCATCTAGTCGCGTTAGACGTTTCCCAGAAGGGGAGGGTGCGCCCAGCACTTCGCAGGTCAACGTACTACTACCCACGCCAGCCGCGCGACCGCGACAGGCTGGGGTAAGCACATTTTGAGTTTAAATTTAAAAAAATTTTGCTCTTATGAAACATTAAAATCTTTTCTCCTGTCGCGAATTTAACCTGTATTCAATAAGCCACAATCTTGTTCACGAGAGAAAAACAACATCCTTGTATGATAATATGTAATTGGTTATGTAAATTTTATACCTATTGATAATACAATATACGTAATCAACCACTAAAAAGTTATTCTCTCATTGGTGGTCGGCTAATGGTCAATAAAAATTTATTTATATAATTCTAAGTTAATTAAAATTGTAAAAAAAAAATTTATTATCGCATATAAATAAATAAATAAATAAATATTCACGGACATTTCACACAACGTCCTCTGGTCCCAAGCTAAGCTTATTATGCTTGTGTTATGGGTACCAGAATACGGATATAATACACAAACTACTTTTCTTTTGTAAATACATACTTATAATACATAGAAACACCCAGACGTAGTACAAACATTTGTATGACATTTATGGATATCACACAAATGATTGTCCCAAGCGGGAATCGAACCCGCGACCTTGTGAACGGCAGTCCATTACATGAACCACGACGCCACGAAGCCCGTCTAAATAAATAAAATATAAAAATGTATTATCGCATATAAAAAATGTATTATCTAGCACTTAGAAAAAAACATACAAACAAATCAAGAATGCCCTTCTTTATTATTATTTTTATTAATTAACACTTTTATTAGCTCTGTACGCATCTATTAATTTATGTAACGGAATTTATTTGATTTTCACCCACTTGCAATAATCGGAATGATCTGAAATATTACACACTTCACAAGGAACGATGACAATGCAATAATAAAAAAAAAATCAGGATTTTAGAGCGTGTTTTTAGGGTCCGTACCCAAAGGGTAAAACGGGACCCTATTACTGAGACTTCGCTGTCCGTCCGTCCGTCTGTCACCCGGCCGTATCTCAAGAACGGTGATAGCTAGACAGAAATTTTTTTTAAAAATTGTTCACAGATGATGTATTTCTATTGCCGCTATAACAACAAATACTAAAAATAAAATAAATATTTAAGGGGGGCTCCCATACAACAAACATGATTTTTTTACCGTTTCTTGCTCGATACTAATAACGTTGCCTTATGTTGCATAGATAATGGTACGGAACCCTTCGTGCGCGAGTCCGACTCGCACTTGACCAATTTTATTTTAGTTTTTGAACTAAGCAAATTATTTAAAATGTGTTATGAATTCTGTTACATATTAGATTTTCTCGTTCGCAGTGCGCCCCATATCGTTATCTACTTAAATAATAATGCACTGAGCTTTTCTCCAGGGTTTGTCTGGTATACAAAACGATTTATGGGAGGCGGCTATCACACTCAAACAACACAGAATATTGCAGGAAATGCAAAGCAGGTGAGAACATACACACTGTTTGACTGACTGCATGCATTTTATTTACATAAAATACTAATAAAAATATCTAATTACTAAGTAATGAGGCATTATTTAATTTCAAGAAAATTAATTATGTATTAGTTAGATGTCTAGCTACAACTTGTGATTTTGTTAAACATTTAACCGAATAATTTTACTATGATTGAAAATAAATTAATAAATTTTACTGAAGCTAATCTGTTTAACTATCCATCTGTGAAAATTCTTACGAAAGATGTTTTCAGGATTACCTACACATACAAATTTTTTTCATTGCTTTAAACTACATTAACATGCATTATTTTCCCATTGTTTATTTGATATACATATATAAAATAAAAATATTTTTTCTGAACCTGAATCGCACTGATAACAATTCTATAAAACGTTGGTATAAATTGTTGGAATGTTTCTGAGACTCGATGCCAATGGACAACCACACGGAACCACCAGCTTTCAAATAAAAAATGTCTTTAAAAACGATAAGGCCGCCCATTTGTACAATAATATTAATCCAAATCATGTAATTTACAAATAAAGAGTTATCTATTAAAATCGCTTCGCCCAGTTAAAAGTTATGAAGTAACAAACATCCAGACAAATTGAAAACCTCCTCCTTTTCTGAAGTCGGTTAAAAAAATGTAGTAACAAGTATTATAATCGTTGTCAGGGGTCAAATAAGACGCAACTTCAACATGCAGCGTATAACCGGAGTAAACACAGGTATCACCCCACCAGTCGCGCTAACGACTGCCACACAACAACGTACTGATGAGGAACAAAGGTAACTGTATATTTGACAACTAGTGATACCCCAGACCCTACCAGTTTGTCTCCATAAAATCATGGACATTTCATACGACGTCCTCTGGTTCCAAGCTGAGCTTATTTAGCTTGTGTTATAGATACCAGAATACGGATGTACTAGATAAACTATTTTTTACTATCCCATGGGAACATTGCATTCTTTTGGGATAAAAAGTAGCTTATATCTTATTCTGATGTAGCTATGTTATTGTAAACTTTCATTAAAATCCATTCAGTAGTTTTTTCGTGAAAGAGTAACAAACATCCATACTCACAAACTTTCACATTTATTATATTAGTAGGACTGTCTGAATATTTGCTATTGTTTTTAGCAGGTCACCGTCGACATCAGGACAAACACCATCCGTTGATAACCCTAGTACAAATGATGAAGAGGCAGCCATAAGACACTTTATTAGACAGAATAGAAAAAGACTATTGTACTATACAGAGGAGACTAACGAAGGGAAAGGATTTATCAAGGTATTGTTTTCATTTATTAAATGTAACTGCTTGATTTAAATCGACATGGCCAGCGACGTTTCGAAATCTTTTCAGTCACCATGTTTCCGAAACGTCGGTCCATCAAAAGGGCCGTATGCTTGTTCGCTAACTTGGTGGTATAAAAATCACCTAGTAAAATAAGGGGGCGTCCATTAATTACGTGAGGTGTTCTAGGTATGTTCTAGCGAAATCTTTGCAAATCTCACTTAGGGGCGAGGGGGGTCTTAGCAAATATCACGTAATTTTTTTTCTAGCAGAAAACGGTGTAAACTTATGTGATATATTACGGTAATATTGTCAAATATTTCTTTTAACTGTCTATTTAATTGTCTTTGCTAGTCTTAAATAAAAATAATAAAGTAAGTTGCGTTTTTGTTTCTTTTTTCTCAATAATCCAACATGTTTACAGCCAAAACATAAATTTTGAAAAATCTCGCGTGAGATTAAGGGGGTTGAGGAAAATTTTACGAAATATTACCAAAGGGGGAGGAAACGCGATTGAAAAAAGTTTTCTCGATAGAAAATCTTAGCGAAAATACCTCTCTCATTTCTTATTTTTTTCATTTGTCGGTCTATTATAGCGTATTAACTAATGAAATAACTTTAAAAACATAAGTAACTATTATATATAGAAACACGTAAATCAAAATTAAAATATATTTAGTAGATTTTGAGTAAATAGGAAAAGTATCCCTAATTCTTCATTTTCTGTGCCTACTGGCTGTGTTAATATGTACGTGTCGGCGATGATATACGATAATATTGATGTAGGCGCTTAAGTGTCAAAACCTATAACAAAAGTTATATGTTTTCCCCGCAGGAATTATGTTACTCGGCAGATGGCCGCGTTGTATGCTCGCCTTTCGGCCGGGGAATGAGGCTGCTAGCTTTAAATAATGATTGTAGCGAATTATCAAACTGCGTCCAAGATCTCAACGGCGCCAGGCCGATGGTTGAAGTTGGGAGAAGTTTAGGTATACATCAAGATCTCGTAGTCAGCTCCAAGTTCAGTCCTAGATATCACATGTTGGTAACAGGATGTTTAGAGGGTAAAATAGTATGGTATCAACCTTTCAGTGGAGAATCATGGTAGTTAAATAAAGAACTTAGAAATATTTTGTGTTTTTATTACCATTGCTATTTAAGAGTATTTAGAAACATTATTTTAATATCTCATACACTTTCGTCACTTGCACACATTGTTTTAATGTATAATATGAAATTAGTTCAATTTTATCACAAATATTTTTGCCTTAAGTGTGATTAGAGAGTTTTTCAAACAGGAAGATATTATTTTCTTCAGAATGTTAAAAATAAAACAAAATATAAACAGAGATTAAAAATGTATATTTAACAAATGATTATACATATTATCTACATGTGTAAAACTCACAAAATCTCAGTATAAATAATGATTTTCAGTACACTTATATGACTAAGTGTAGGTCACTTAAACATGTCCACTTTCTTTGAGCTTAGCGACGAGTGTGTCCACATCTGGGACGATGGAGCCGGCCTGTCTTACTGGTGGGTCTTCTACGGACACTACTTTAATTCTGGGAGCTATGTCAACACCCAAGTCTTTAGCTGTTACCTTCTTTAGTGGCTTCTTTTTGGCTTTCTGTAATTTAAATTTGAAGTATGCAATAATTGCTTAATTATGTTGCTAGGGTTATCATAAAAATTTAAATACCATTAGCAAAAAGAAAAATAATTCCATTATTAATTCTTTGTTAGGAAAATTATATTGATAAAAGTTAATAATAGTAGGGGAGCCGAAGAGGGGATTTCGGGATTTACTAAAGCGCGTCAGATTAATATACAGGAGGATACCTTGTACCCGGTTAAGTACCTCCACAAAATATGAGACCCATATATAAGGCCGCCCGTGAAGGATACAGGATCAGATTAGTAAAAAAAAATTGACCATCAGAAATTCTCGAGCGCGTCAGATTAAGGTAGGGTGAGTTAATTACATCCTAAAAAGTGTATATTCCACTAATCTGACAATTTGAGAGTGACGTAAAAAAGGGGGAGGGCAACAAAGTTGTAAAAAAAAAACGTCATCTCGACATTCTCGAGCGTAGCTAAATTTTTTTTATTTTGAAGGTAATAATTCAAGAATAATGAAAAATATATAATCTGACAATTTCCGCAAGCCGAAATAACAAAAATTCGTCGATAAAGTTAAATGCGTGCAGCTGCGTGATGCCTACATTTGGGTTTGTTTGAGTTGGACTTCTAAATGTTTAATTAGGACTGTTTATGAGATATTAAGCCATCAAAATATATCGTAAAAAAAGTTGCAAAGTTACACTGTCGGCTTTTAAATTGTTAGATTTACCAGCTGCTCTGTGTCTAGCCAACCGGAGTCGCCGATAAGATATAACAATAGATTTTAAGGACAATAGAGTCGTAAAATCTCATCTCCATTGAATCATAGCTAGACAAGAAGCACAATTAAAAAGCTCTTAGGAATATTTATGAGTATGTTGTAAAGATAAATCATACAAATTTTTAGACAAGTATAAAATATTATTTCTATTACAGCGTGATCATTTATAATTTACAACAATTAAAAAGAAAGTAAATATTATGATCTAAGATAATTTGTATCACAGAATAGTTTTATCACATAATGGACAATAATTTGAAAGTGTAAATACTTTCGTTAATGTTTTCGTTCTTCAAACTATTTACTTTTGAGGTGTAAGTATTTGGTACACAAGGAAACGTTGAAGTTACTAACTTTCTTTTAGTATTGAATATAGTCGCTTCAATTTTATTTTTCTCAAATCACGCTGTAATAGAAATAATATTTTATACTTGTCTAAAAATTTGTATGATTTATCTTTACAACATACTCATAAATATTCCTAAGAGCTTTTTAATTGTGCTTCTTGTCTAGCTATGATTCAATGGAGATGAGATTTTACGACTCTATTGTCCTTAAAATCTATTGTTATCTCTTATCGGCGACTCCCGTTGGCTAGACACCAGAGCAGCTGGTAAATCTAACAATATAAAAGCCGACAGTATAACTTTGCAACTTTTTTTACGATATATTTTGATGGCTTAATATCTCATAAACAGTCCTAATTAAACATTTAGAAGTCCAATTCATCTTTTTGAAATTTAACTTTTTCTAGTGTCGGCTCCTGCACTATAGTGTGGAGGACTGGGAATGACCCGCTGAGTTCAAAATATAGTTCAAAGTACAATTTTAAGCGCCCAGAAATGGAATTAGCGGGAAGTTGCAGGGATGGCCTTTAAGGTGAACCGTTTTTCGAATTTTTTTTTGTCAGATTAGGCGAATCCCTCTAGGTAATCGTCAGATTATGAGACAGTACGTTTAGAACATAAAGATGAACCATATATATCTTAATCTGACGCGCTTGAGTATTTCAAAATGGCGAATTTTTTTTGCACATTATGAAACTGCCCGTGAGTTTGCGTCCCATCGAAATCGTCAGATTAGTGAATGAGAGCTTTTTTTTGGTGCACTTAACACTCCCTTAGAAAATCTGACGCGCTCGACAAAATTTTTTTTTTTTTCATTTTCAACCCTTAAATACAACCACCCGCATCATGCAAACGATCAGATTAACATACGTACATTATTAAAAATACGTAGGGCATTGATGCTATCAATATCTGACGCGCTCGAGGATGTCCATGCAACAGTTTTTTTTTACATATTTAAAAATCTATAGCCGCTTTCCCCACCGATAAAAGTGAAAAATCACATAACATTTTTTTCTTCTTATCATCTAAGCTTTGCAACTCAATAGGTCTCTATGACGCTCGAGTAAATCCCCATTTAGCATCGTGGGCTCCCCTACCATAACTTATTATGCATACTTATGCATTTTGATATAAAGCTTTAGACTAACTTTTTAAGTTTATTGAGTGCTGTTGCTTAACAGTCTTTTTATTTTGTAATAAAATACTTACCATAATATTAGGTAGGGTCGCATATCTAGGCTCGTTAAGACGCAGGTCGGCACTGATCACTGCTGGCATTTTGGTCTGGATTACTTCTAGACCTCCATCAATTTCACGAGTTATTTTCAAACCAGCATCTGATTTCTCCACCTAAAGAATAAAATAATAGATTAATAATACTTGAACATTACTTTATTCGATTCTTAGCGAAGCGCGACGCGTTTTGTATGAAAAGTGGGCGTGACTAAACGTAGTGGCCCCGCCCTCGGCACTTGCGCTCTTAGCTGTAGTTTGACGTTACAAGAGCAGCGCAACTTAAATATATTCTTGTCTTCTTTTGCTCATGTGAACAGATTACCTAGTTCCAAGTGCAGAGTTAGCCCCTTGATATTTATGACGATTGTTTAAGAGTTGTAATTAATAAGGGTAAAAATTCTAAAAATAAAAGCATAAAATAACCTTGGAAGCGAATGTACCCTGTGGCCAGTCCAGTAGAGCTGCAGTCATTTGTGCAGTTTGGTTGGAGTCATCATCAATAGCCTGAAAATAAAAAATTACAAAGAACTTATATAAGTTTATTATAATTATTGTTTAATTTTGAAATATTTTCAATTTCACTGTGTGTTAAACAATACTATTTAATTCTTAGCAGCGCCTGACGTGTGACCGCGACTTACTGCACTGAAAAAAGTGGGCGTGGCGACAAGACTATTCTCGGCACGACTGACAGGAATATTGTGGCCCTCTTTTCGCAACGTGAATTTTGACTGCGATTGCAAGGACTTAAATGCTACTTCAAGTTGCTTTACTTAACTTTACTTTTACTTTCATTAAAATCCGTGCAGTTCTTTTTACATTTATTAAAATTAATAACAAAATATTCTCGAGGTTTGTCACATTTTATGATCAACATTTCTTCAAAATTATTAACAAAATCAAATCATTTTGTTAATAATTGTTGTATAAAATTAAGAGAACTTTTAGAGAGATTTTTTTTTATATTGATCTTGATCTATGTGTTCAAAATACAACAATAGCAACTGGTTGAAATTCACTTTTAAAGATTTCTTTACATAGATACATAAACTAATGGATATTTATGTAGTTACAAACAATAATAAATGCATGTTAATAAATAGACAAGACAACTAACCTGCTTGCCAACAATGACTAAGTCAACTTTCTCATCCTGAGATAACTTGGCTAATATCTTGGCAACATGAAGAGGTTGTAGGGTCTCATACTCTGCACCAGCTACTTCAACATGGATGGCTCTGTCTGCACCCATGGCAAGTGCTGTTCTTAGAGTTTCCTAGAAATAAATTAGCTGTTAAATTTCTAGCTCTCAATTTGCACTGCTATAAAAATAGATGGTCTCTGCCAAAAGATAGTATTTACACTGTATTTATTTAGAAGTCAGCTGCATCATAAACCAATCCTATTACTGCCTTTATCCCATTATTTTTGGTCAGTCATGTTTTTTCTTATGAACGAAAATGGATAGTGATTTGGATGATTCTTTCATGTGTCAGGTAGCTTCAATAGTGTTTTTGACTATCTTTAGAAAATAACCTTACGCTATAATACATACTTGAGCCTGTGCAGGTCCACATGATACAGCAATAACTTCACTGGCAATTTTCTTCTCCTTTAACCTGACTGCTTCCTCCACAGCTATCTCATCAAAGGGGTTCATAGAATGCTTAACGCCATCTACTACCACACCAGACTTGTCTGGCTTTACACGAACCTAAAAACATGGTTAGCACAGATTTACATCTATGAACAAAATGCTTATATAAATTTCGTGGAATACATTAGTATTATTCATGCATTATAATTTTTTTCTACACGGTTATGTAACATTAATTAAAATTAACTACTCTATTTGGTTTCTGTATTGATAGTGATTATGATAATGTCGACGTATGACCAAAACTGTTATCAATAATTAAAAAGTTAAATAACAGTAATGTTGGTTGCTATTTTAAACACAAATGATTCATTATTAATAATTTAAAAGTAAAAGTAGGTTGTTAAATAATAATAATATTACAATGAACTTAAAATTTAAAATCTGGCGATAGAATTTATAACCTTTGTACTTCATATATACTTACTTTGACTGCGTAATCAATAACTCTTTTGACTCCTACTAGGACACGAGACATTATTAATAATTGTTTTGAATGTTTAATTTACAAATCAATAAATAATTGCTATATTTTAAATTTAACAAAAACAAATGAAAACTCCAACAAAGTTCGAAGTCCACCTTTTTTTTAATAATTGTGCCACAGACTAGTGTAATAGGTACCGAATTCGATTCGTTTTTTCCATAGATAAATAGATTCCAATCTTTTTGGTAATAATAGTAGCTATGGTTCTGTCATCTGTGGGTTGTTTACATTGATCACGACATTGATAAAGAATTATCAATGGTTGTTATGCAAATAGTATATTTTTGAAATATAAACTTTATTTTTTGTGTAAAAATAAACACCTAAAGAATCATACTCTGATACACAGACAAACGGTATGCCAAACTGTTTGTGCTTCAACAACTCTAAAAAATACGATATAAACTCAATCGAATACGATTATGGTGGCCTACTTTGATTACTAAAAAGCACGACCGCAATAAGCTCAGTTGGCAGAGCTACAGAACGGTATTCGAGGTCGTGGATTCAAGTCCCGCTTGCGGTAATCACTTTTTCCACCATAATTTAATTTATTAACTCTAAAAGATATCGAGTTGAAACTCATATAAATATACTTTGAGCGGTTTTGTTCTACTCTTGGATCTCAGTCTAAAAAGTGAAACAATTAAAACAAATAAAAAGATCTTAATTTTGACATATCCCTTTATTCCACACAAATACGCATAGATATTACTTACATTATACCTATTTTAATAATATTACATTATATCTACTATCACTATTAGAACTTGAATTCTTTGTATTTCTTCGATTGCTTTGAATCTGTATTTTGTTGTCGCTTTCTCTTGTTCTGTAAAGAAAAAATCACCATTATAAACCTAATCTTTATATATAAAAATTACGTGTCACGTTGTTTGTCCGTGATGGACTCCTAAACTACTGAACCGATTTTAAATTTGATTTGCACACAGTGTGCAATTCGACCCAACTTGAAAGATAGGATAGCTTACATTTAAATTTATAGTCGCAATATTATTTTATTGCAAATTATAATATTGCGAATATTTTATTGTTTACCCCTAACATTTGTATGGCAAAACAACGTTTGCCGGGTCAGCTAGTTTAAGAATAAAAGTCTCGTCACCTCATTTCTTCCCTAAGATACCGTAAGAGCCAACTAATAGATCAATCAGTTAACATAACCTGAGAGAGAAAACTCGAAACTAAACTCTATGCCATGGCACATCTGGTCAGCGGGTCGTAGTAGACCAAATATTCTCCTCTCTCCCAAGTAGAAGGGGTCCGTGCTCAACAGTAGTACGTTAGTGGGCGGGGAAGTAAGGAAACTATACTTAATGTTAGACCCTGCTGCTCCTTCGATTTTAGTGTGATGATGTATCTTAGGTATATGTGTATTCTGATGTGGAAGCTAACTGCAAAGTTTTATTAAAATCCGTTAAGTAGTTTTTGCGTGATAGAACAATAAACATCTTTACATCCATCAATACATTATTTGATAGTTTCTAATTTATGAGTAGTAGGTATATTGTAGTTGTAAGTGACCTTCTGCCTGGCGACATGGTCTGCCAGCATGTCGGAGAGGTCCTCGTGCGCCTTGGGTCTGTTCTCCCGCAGGTGTCGCTCGTAGCGCGCCGCCACCGCCTCGGGCTCCAGCTCCAGCTCCGAGGGATCCAGGGTGACCTCCACCCCGCCCGCGCTGGGGGGCGGCGCGCCCTCACTCGCGGTGCCCGCTGTACTCGACCTCTTGCCTGTACCACACCATTAATAAATAACATATTCCAATACATAGGCGAAGCCAAGGTGAAACGTAGTATTAAAACCCTCCGCGAAATTAAATCCAGGTAGTGGATCCGACTATCGTGCACGAGGTCTCGGATTCAACTCCGCACAGGATTAATTACTGGCGATATAAAGAAAAATATTTGTACTGCACCTAGATGTTTTCTATCTATCATAAGTGTTTATTCGCAAGAATATGATGTCTTAATATCCGTATTTTGGTATCCACAACACAGATAATAAACTCAGCTTGGAATCAAAGAATTTGTGTGAAATATGCGTAATAAAATATGTATCACTGACCAGGATTAGCGGCGCTAATATCGTAGACATGAGTGGACGCCATCATGCCCGCAGTCAGTCCTACGCGACGCTCCGGTAACACTTGATATAAGGCGGGCGTGTCTCCGCTAAACAAAATAAACATAGATATGTTAAAATTAATGAATTATTATAAAATGGAATTTCAAAAATGTGCAACAGATTTTGATGCGGTTTTTTTAACAAACAGAGTGGTTTAAGAAGATCGTTTTTGATGTGGTCAAGATATGTCGCATAGTTTTAAAGATTTAAGGTCTCATAGGGGTATAGAAATAACGGCTTTCTTTTATAATAAGTAGATATTTAAAAACAAAATTAAAACTAATAATAATATACTCAATTTCTCACCCTTCAATATCACTCTCGACCTTTTTCTTCCTAAGTTCAATAGTATCAGGTGTCTCCATGCCTGGAGGTACAGAGCTGATGCCCAGGGGGGTGACCAGTCCTTCTCCTGGAGTCGCCACTCCTGCTGCTACTTCTCCATCACCTGGCTTCTCGCCTTCATCTGATTCCTCTGTAAGGACAAAACGATAAAAAATTATAATTGACTTACGTTTAAAATACTCAAAAAATACAATCACTGTTGCAGCTACTTAACAATAAAAATATTGTTAACTTCAATTACCTTCTTCAGATTCCTCTTCTGACTCTGATTCCAGTTCTCCCCACATGGTTCTATCTATATCCTGATCTTCAGCATCCTGTATACAACAAAATGTACTAGTTAAAACACGTTGAATATTCTAACTACAGTAAAAGAAATGTATAATATATTGTATTTTATCCAGAATCGCTAGCGTAATTGGAATTAAGCTATATTTATATAAATAAATAATTATTCATGGACATTTCTCACAACATCCTCTGGTCAGTGGCGGATTAACCCTAAGGCACGGTGGGGCCCAGGCCTAGGGCGGCCAGATTTAGGGGTGGTGATTTACAAAAAAACTTCTTATTTATAACAAAAGAAAATATTGTAGCGAAATAAAACTGAATTTTTCTCCTAAATTTCTAAATCTAGTTCGATAAAAGTTGGCAATGATGTAATTTCATTATGTAGTCTATATGGTGGATGCTGAGAAAGTGGCGGCTAATGCTTTGGGGCCTAGGGCGGCCGAGAATGCAAATCCGCCACTGCCTCTGGTCCTAAGCTAAGCTTATATGCTTGTGTTATGGGTACCAGAATACAGAATACATACTTATAATACATAGAAACACCCAGACGCAGTACAAACATTTGCATGACATTTATAAAGATCAAAACAGGTCAAAACATACATACATATTAACATTTTACACTACACTCTACAGTCTTAGGTGATGTTTTTTTTAATATTTTTTTTATTTTTTGTCGCTTGTAGACCATATCACCCTGTAAGAACTAGTCAACAACTGTAACAACAAAACAAAAAATTGAACAACAAAACAATAATAAAAAAGATACACAACAGTCTTACATCCTAATTAGGTGATGTTGTGAGTAATCTGAATAAACAATTACTATATATTTATTAACAAGATGGATGGACTGTGTGAAAGAGGACATGAAAGAAAGAGGGGTTGACACAGACATGACGGCTAATAGAAGACTATGGAAGAAAAAGACATGTTGCGCCGACCCCAAATAATGGGATAAGGGCAGGAGGATGATGATATATTTATTGACACGCTTTTATTAGTTCAGTACGTATGTACAACCTCCGCAATGTCTATTTTAGATTCTATCCATTATACGGTTGCCTGGAAGAAATCACATTAGTGATAAGGCCGCCTTTTGTACAATAGCTTTTAAGACTGTATTTTTAAAATTCTGTGTAAAATTGGTGTTTGTGCAAATAAAGAGTTATCTATCTATCTATCTATGTATCAATGTATTAATCTGTGTTACGGAATGTTTGATAGTGATTTTCATCCACTTGTAGTAATCAGATTGATCTGAAATTTTGCACTCATATTAAGAACCGATGACAATGCAATAACGTAAAATCATATTTAGGATTTTTAAGCAAATTATTTAAGGTTACTTACATCCTGTCCACTGCTCTGATGTCCGAAGACATCACCATAAAGAGGTTTCCCAGTTTCATCAACCGGTGGTTTACCCCAACCTCCCGCATGGTAACCGAATGCACAAGCATCAGGTATTGGTGCGTTTAGACCTGGTATCTTCAAGTTGGGGTATGATGGAGGTGGACCGTATCTTTGTTGAGCGATTAACCATGGAGGTGGCACCTGGAATGTGTAATTATTTTAATCATAAGTCTGGTATTGCATTCCTAATGAGAAATAGTTTTAATGGTCTTATTTTTGTCTGTTTACACTAGCTGTTGCCCGCAACTATGTACGCGTTAAACGTAATTAACTAAGAAACCAAATCTTAACAAATTATACGAAAAATCATCAAAATCCGTCGAGTAGTCTAAAAGATATCACATAGGGACATATACATACAAAAACAAAGACTTATTCCAAGGGTATAAAGTTGCAGGCACAGCTAGTATTTAACAAACCTTATGTGATCCAGGTCCCACAGGCATACCGAGTGCTGTTCTCAATTCTTCAGAGAGATCACCAGGCTTCTTCTCACGTAACCTCGTCTCAAATTCCTTGCCCTCGTAGTACAGGTCACCGTGGATCGTCATACGCGGTTTTGTTTGCCATCTGCATGACAATAATAGAAATAAACACTTGTTCAGTGAATATTATAGGGTATTTTTTTGGGTCTGGTATATGTATTCTAACCGTATTCTGGTAACCATAACACAAGCATATAAGCTTAGCTTGGGACCAGAGGACGTTGCGTGATATGTCCATGAATATTTATTTATTATTATTTAGCAGATTCGAGTCGAAGATATTTTAGCATAAAATCTTTTGGTCCTGGTAGGGCTTATTTTAAACCTTGCTAACTATCCAAGTTCATTCATGACATGAACTACCAAATGTAGGTTTAATTCAATAGATGGTATATATGGTCATTTAACCAAGCTTAACCTTTACGAGCGTATTTATAAATTAAATTAATAAACAAATATTTATCGGTGGCTTCTCGTAAGTGTAAAATTGGAAGACTCAATTTACTGATACAAATAGCAAAAACTGACTTTTAACAAATGAATGTATATGCGAGCCCCCATACGAAGATATGTTATGTTCATTTTTATGCATATAAAATATTCTTTTTCACATATAACATAAATAGTTTATAGATTTAAAATTAAATTACTATGTCTTATCACAATTCTATAGGCGTGATACTTTTTCACTTCAGTAAAGTGTACTACAAACCTACTCAGATTGTAGGGTAGTTATATAATATTTTTCTCTCATTGAATCTGTACATAGACATATTAATAAATATTTAACATATAATAATATACATACAGCACAATACTTACAGAATATTATTGAAGAATCTAACTTGCTCTTCTTATCTTCTTTCTAAACAAAAATGTAGTGTCCAGTAATCAAACTGGATCCTATGTGACCAAAAAATAAAGAGTTTAATTAAACTCATTTTATGATCACATTTCATTATAAGGTTTATGAAATGAGAGGAACCCAAAAGTACCGAAACAAATTTTACATAGACTAGTAAAATATTCATGATATATAATACTAAATAAATATTTACTAGAATGAGTAAAAAGTTGTTTTATCTTTTATAATGGCTATATCATACCTAAATAATCAAGATTAAAAATAACTAAGGAAAAAAAGAGTAGGAATAGTAATTGTAGGTATTTCATTAAAACTAGTTTAAACTGAATAGCTAATATGTAATGTTGAAGCAAAAAACAGAAATTTCTGGAAGTCATATGTTTGCTGGTCACCCTGTAAAAGATCTAATAATAAGTATTTCAAGTATTAAGTCTAGAATAGAAATAATAACTTATGCTGACAACTTACTTGAAGAAAGCGTCATGCAATTTCTGATAATCAATGTCAATCTTGCCCAATTTCGGTCTTGTACGTTCTCGCATCTTGGCTTTGAGTGTCTTCGTTTCTTCTTTGTCTTGTAAAGACGCTCTCATTTCCATGATACCAGTTTTCTTAATAAAATCAGGTAAATCGAAAGGTGGCTTTTCAATACCACGTTTGCCTTGAAGATACTGTAAAGAAATTATTATAGAGAAATGAAGAACAGACTGACTTTTACTACACAGTCGACAGTAATAAATCTAGGCTAGGTAATTTATATGAAAGTTTTTATGCCGATTTCTTCAACACAGTAGGCTTCAAAATAGATTTTAAACAGGGTAACAAGTTCTTATTTTATATATTGTATATATTTATTTATTATGTATTGTATGTATAGTATTCTAGATATCTAAGTATATTATGTATTTTATGTTTTAGTAGCTTATGTAGTTTAAACTAGTATGTAGCACACACCACAAACTACCACGTTATCTATCCTAGATATTTTTATCCATCCTAAGGTTGCCTGTGAGAAGTCACACTAGTGATAAGGCCGCCCTTTGTACAATACCTTACTTTAAGAAATTATTATGTAAGTAAAATGTATTACAAATAAAGAGTTTTCTATCTATCTATATTTGTGTACAGGTTTCTTCACACAGTGACTATGTGACCCCTTAAAAAAAATAAAAGTTTTAAATTTTTTTTAATATATCCTACCCTATACAAAATAGGCAGTACAGAAACATTTGAAAGTGGCATTTACCTATTTTATTATTTTTGTTTAATTATATTTAATATTTAGGGGTAAGTGTGTAACAACTCACCTTTCTTTTATAACACCAGTGTCTGGGAACTTGTACAGTGTTCCTATGTGCTTTTAACTGCACCAACAGTTTAGGATCACGAGCGGTCACGTCATACATTTCCACCACATCTGGTCTCGACACCAACTGCTTCAGTTCCGCGACTGATAATCGCGATAGTTTCTTTAATTTACGTTTTGATAATCGCTCCTTTTCATCTGCTGCATTTTTCTGAAAGCAATATTCTTTTTAGGGTGTCGTACAAACCCTTATAGGATCACTCCGGTGTCTGTCTGTCATACTTTTTTTACTCAGCAACGGCGGAAGGTATCAACTTGAAACTCATACGATATGTAGATTTATGCGGTCCCTTGTTGCAAAAAATACAGTCAACCTTTCACCTCTACGCATTTAAAAGATATAACCGAATTACGACCATTTTTAAGAATTTTTCGACTTATGCTAGGGAATCAAAATTCACAGGTTACTTCCCGTTACCCTAGAGCCTTGAAATTTGGCATAGATCAATCCAAAAACTTATAATTTGTCATCACATCACAAGTAAAAAGTATTTATACTAATACCAACTTATGAAGTAGCTGAAATGTAGGCGATTCCCTATATTTCAACTACAAAACTAAGTTGGTGAGTAGTTTTGAGTTTAATTAAAATATGATTATTGGAATGCAGTTACTTATGTTTGTATGTCTAGTAGGTACGAAACCCTAAGTGTGCGAGTTTATTTATTTATTTATTTACACTTTATGCTTAAACTATGCAAAGGCGGGCTTAATGCCTAAGGCATTTTCTACCAGTCAACCATAGGGTGGTGCAGAAAAAGGGAAGGTAGAAGTGTAACAAATAAAGCTAGATTATCAAAGATTATAGTTGTTAAAGACTTATTGACATAGATAAATCCTATAAAGAATACATTACATACACATACATAGAGATACACGTAAATCAATACAATTAAACAGATACATACATGTCATACATACATACACAGATATATACGCACATTACACATACCATAAATACATATAATACAGGTACTTAAATACAGATAGATAGTAGTATAGTAGCTTCATAGAGTCAGATGTGGATGCAGCTAAACGTGAGGTTAGTTAACGATAGTGCTCACGTATCTTACGCTTAAACGCTTTACGGGAGGTGCACATCCTGATTTCCGGCGGAAGAGTATTCCAGAGAATAATGGAGCGAACAAAGAAAGAAGAATGAACGAGGCATGAGCTATGAGGTGGGCAGGTGAGCAAGAGATTGTCAGAAGATCGAAGATTTCGGTCGTGGGTTGAGCCTAAAAATTGAAAATGTGAAGATAGATACGTAGGAGCAGTGGGAGAGTAGAGAATAGTGAAGAGAGTGTTCAGCGCACGCATTTCACGTCGAGTTTACCTCGCTCTTGACAGGTTTTTTATTAGGCGTTTTGAAAAAGGTGACAATTCTATAAAGTCATGATTTTTTTAATAGCTTGAAACATCACGCTTAATACAAAAGCTTACTTTGCTTTTCATTATGGTTGCTTTCAGTGTTTTTAGCCTAGATGTGTCCATCATTAACAAATTAAATATGTGGTGCAGTAAGTAAGTAGCAACAAAATATTATTTAACTACTAATAGAATGAAATGTATGTTTAGTGAAATTTGTACACTGCATAGCAAAATATAATGGGACTTCTAAAACTATGTAGGTACATGTAACATCGAGTAAAGTATACCTAGTATACCTACCTTATATTTTACAAATAAAAGTTTTTATTTGATACCAAACTAAAAAGTCTGTATTTAATAAATTAAATTATGGTGGAAAAAGTGATTACCGCAAGCGGGACTTGAACCCACGACCTCGGAATACCGTTCCGTAGCTCTGCCAACTGAGCTTATTGCGGTCGTGCTTTCAGTAATCAAATTAGGCCACCATAATCGTCACTCGATTGAGTTTATATCGTATTTTTACGTACATACATAATTAATTAAGTAAAAGTATAGCATGTTAATAGCAAAATTAATAAATTACTTAAGTCTGTATTTGTTTACGCTTGTAAACTATCCTTGCCGGCCTCTTTGGACTTTTTCAATAGCAATATACTAACCTCTACAGCCTCTTCATCAACAGCAAATTGATCTTGAACCTTCTCCAAAGGCTTAGAAGGTTTTGGCGCGTCTTTGTCCTCTTCTTTGATAGCTTCATCCTTCGTCTCAGTGATCTTGAACGCCTCCAGGATTCTATGGAACTGTCTATACATTGGCTCCAACTCGTGAAACTGGATAGACTCTTGGACATATCTGAAATGCGTCCCATTATTTAAGTTTCACCCTAACAAAGAAGTGGTAGGAATTATATCATCAGTTTATTTTCCTGACCTCATAACGAAGTAAATTCTAGAGCATTTACCCAATAAGGCCCTAACTTACCATGCTTTTCAACGCAATGTTAAGAGTCCAATACTTTCCGCGGCTGTGGAAGGTCTCTGTGATTACGATGATCGACAAAGCTGGAAAACCACTAGATGACGGAACGTCATACGGGCCTATTAGTCTATTGGTGATTCTGTCTAAAGTGTTTGAAAAAATAGTACTGAGAAGAGGATCCACAATACTAGAGGCAAATCAAACTATTCCCAAACATCAATTCGGATTTAGACATGAGCACTCAACGATAGAGCAGGTACATCGAGTGTACGAAAAAATTCGGCAAGCTCTTGAAGCCAGAGAATACTGCTCGGCGGTTTTCTTGGACATCCAGCAGGCGTTTGAAGGTGTAGCACGAAGGACCGCTATTCAAGATAAAGCATACTCTTCCACATAGATACTACCTGCTAATCAAGTGATACTTTTCAGACCGAATAACCCAGGTGCGGGTGAATGGAAGCAGCTCGGATTTCTACGACATCACGGCAGGAGTACCTCAGGGCTCTGTGCTCGAACCTATCTTGTGCACCCTATATACTCATGACCTACCCGACATTGAAAATATCACCACCCCCACATTCGCTGATGACACTGGTCTCCTTGCAAGTAACAAGGATCCGAACCTAGCCTGCAGCTTGTTGCAGACAGGCCTTGATACGATGGATCTACTATGGCTCAAAAAATGGCGCATAAAAGCGAGTGCGACGAAATCTATGCACATTACTTTCACACTGAGAAAGGGAGACTGCCCCACAGTAAGTCTGGGAAGCTGCCTCTGCATTCACCTGGACAGAAGACTTACTTGGAAGAAGCATATAAAATCGAAACGGGACGAAATTAATATAAGATTTAGAAACATGAACTGGCTAATGGCAAGAAACTTACTACTATCAATTTATAATAAGCTACCTAAATATATGTATAAGACCATCCTTAAGCCTATATGGACCTACGGACTCCAATTACTATGAGTTGCGCTTGTGACTCTAATATAAATATAATGCAGAGATAACAAAATGGAATACTAAGGAACATATACTTTAATATTTTCTAACACTTGCGCGACTCATCTGTTTAAATAAAACTACTTTTTACGGATTTAGACGCGTGTATAGTCTCACCCGTGACCATGGTGACTGCAAAGTCTCCGAAGCGTCGGGCCAAAATTTAAAACAAATATACGCGTCTAAATCCGTAAAAAGTAGTTTTATTTAAACATATACTTTACTTTACTTTACAGATACTTAGAGGAATCATCAGTCTCTTTTAGGTACCTCTTATAGGTCTTATACATATAAAAATTTAATGACAAAGTTTTGTTGCTACAGATCTATCCCGAAACTCGGCCCAAACCGAAACCGAACTTTCGGTCGGACACTAGTAAAGTCTAAACAAACTGCTTGTTGAGACTGAAAGAGATGGCGCTCTCTATTCTCTGACTACGGGAAAAAGGTGTGACGATATTATGACAATGGCCTTAACATTTAAAAATATAACTTACTCAATCTCAGCTTCTTTTTCATTTTCCTTATCACTAGACTTATTCTTATCACCACTACTTGCAATGCTACTGTCATCTTTCTTCTTCATCTGTTCCTTTCTTTTTTGCTTAGCTTCCTTCTTCTTCTTTTTCTTTCTTTTATTTTTATTCGCTTTGCTTGCTTGGGCCTACAAAAGAAAATAATTTTATTGTATACCTATTGTTTCTGTAAATAGAAGAGTTGTGTTGCTCTTGTACAGGGACATACTAGGTAATGAGTTGACAACATAAAAAACAACATTAGTAGGTATTAAAATTTGTATTAAGGAGATTTACAACTTGCTAGTGATAAATTAGTAGTGTCGGACCGAAACTGGTTTTCCGGCCGAAACCGAAACTCACGGTTATACTTGACCACGTGAGTTTCGGTTTTTCTAAAAATTTCTAAAAATACAGAAATTTGGTGCATTTTAACTATTATTTTGCAATAATTAGGGCATGAAATGGAGACACAGTATATTAAGTTTGTTGGAATCATTTATTTAATGTAATTTAAAAAAATATGAACAACATTATAATTTTTTTAAATTATGTTCTCATAATTCCCGAAACGGTCGTCAAAGCGTTGCCGCGGGAAATGAAGTTAGGCGAGCATGATTCTCGTTAAGCCAGACTCTGACCAAGCGAAATTGCAATACAAGATGGTGGATAAGGGTTTGAATAGTGGGACTAACCTCTTGTCTGGCTAGGTCATTAATATGAGCTTGTGAACCTATAGGGGTGGCATAGTCAATCTGACTAAACCGTTTTGAAATAACAGATTAAAAAAAAATTAAAAAATATGAGTGCGCGTGAACTACGACACAAGTTTCAGTTTCGGCAAAGGTTTCGGCCAATTTTGGCCGAAACCGAAGCTGCCGCCAAAACTCGGCCGAAACCGAACTTTCTATCGGAAACTATAAATTAGAACTGTATGCAGGGTTGGGCAGTATTTCAAATACATGTAATTGAAATACGTAATTGAAATACAATTACGTATTTTGTAGTTGTTTGCAATTACTGCCTCAAAATGTAATTTGTAATTTGTATTTCAATTACCAGACGTCGAAGTAATTTGTAATTAGTATTTCAATTACTTGAGGCTTCAAAATACATTTTTAAAATACATTTAAGTACAGTCGTCACTTTATGTAGCCAAAGTAGCTATTGGAGCTGCATCACTGTACCCGTTAAATAAGCTGTACGCCAAAATTGGTTAACAAAACGCAGTGTCAATGAGGTAACGGTGGCCCATAAAATTTACTTTACCAACATTAGTTTGAAGTCAGTGCCGAAAATGATCGTTTGCCACAAATACGATAATAAATAAATAATAAATATTCATGGACATTTCACACAACGTCCTCTGGTCCCAAGCTAAGCTTATATGCTTGTGTTATGGGTACCAGAATACAGATAGAATACATATATGTACTACTTTTCTTTTGTAAATACATACTTATAATACATAGAATCACCCAGACGCAGTACAAACATTTGTATGACAGTTAGAAAAATCACACAAATGATTGTCCCAAGCGGGAATCGAAACCG
This sequence comes from Orgyia antiqua, assembly GCA_916999025.1. Lineage (NCBI taxonomy): Eukaryota > Metazoa > Arthropoda > Insecta > Lepidoptera > Erebidae > Orgyia > Orgyia antiqua. Next base: position 19,968,519 of record OU779870.1, read on the forward strand.
TAACCTCTTGATCGGCAGTCCGCTATTTGAACCACTCGACCACGAGACCCGTCATAATAATCTCATATCGATAATCTCATAGGGGCTTATATTTTTGCGCTGTTTGGGGTATTATTAAAAATCACGAAATATTTAGTAAAATAAATTGTGGTGGAAAAAGTGATTACTGCAAGCGGGACTTGAACCCAGGCTCCCGCAAGGACTCCTTCTTGGCCGCTATCACCTCCCTGGCGAAGAAGGCGACGGCAGCCCAACATTGTTTATTGAGGGTGACGAATCCTTGCCCAGTACGCCGACGGTGAATACGCTGGGTGTCCCAGACCGTGCACACGACGAGGGTGTGCTCCCCCGTGTCCACGGCCCCACTCCCACAATTGCGGCACTTAGGATCCAACTCAATACCAACCAGCTCCCACAGGTACTTGGCGAAACAGCCATGACCCGTGAGGAGCTGGGTGAGGTGGTACGTCAGGTCCTCCGTTGGTGCCTCGCCTCAACCCACTCCCGAGGACTAGGCGGACCGCCTTGGTGAGCCGCATGCTCGCGGAAGATGGGGGTGCTGACGTTTGTATTCTTAATACCTACTTCACCACGGACAATATTTTCAGAGATAATAAATATGAATATGTATTACAAAATTTATCCTCTTTCATATCACAGCTTTTAACAATAAAAAACCGACCTCAAACAGTGCCCTATGATTTTTGAAAGTTGCCATCTAATTCCCTGGACTGCCATCACGAAAACCTAATTTCCCTATCATAGAACCACCTCTTAAAAATTTTCTTTCCAACAAAAAAAGAAGCATTAAAATCGATAAACGTCAAAGTTATTTGTGAACAAACATTTAAAAAAACCTGTTTTTTAAAGTTGGGTAAAAATTATAGTATAAATGTATTTTGTAATTTGTATTTCAATTACTCCACTCAAAAGTAATTAGTATTTTGTATTTCAATTACTTGCAAACGCAGTATTTTGTAATTTGTATTTCAATTACAACAAAGCATGTATTTTGCCCAGCCCTGACTGTATGCGATTGTATCTTACACATATACATATATTGTAGAATTCATTTACGGAACGATGCTCCAGTTGACTTATAAAAACCTAGCTATTGCCCGTAACTTCGTACGCACGGAATGTAAAAACCAAACATAGAAAATTATACAAAATAGCCATCCTCTTCAACCGCTTTTTTTAATTAAAAAAAGAAGATATAAGCTGACATAAGGACATACATACGAAAATAAGGACTTTGTTTTATAATAACTAATGATGACTGTGATTAAGATCGAGTTTACAATAAAAATCCTCATCTTTAACAAAAAAATAGGCTAAAAATAAGCTGGCTTTAAAATTAGCAATATAAGTTGAATGTACTATTCATACCTCTTGTTTGGATATAACAGGTGGCATTGGTGCAACAGGTATGGCATCATCGTCAGAGTCGCCTTCATCCTCTTCAGCATCATATTCTGTGCTGATGACAGGAGCTGGTGGTGCCTCCGGGAGTGAAGTTTCATCTATAAATAATACTTTTTTAATTAAGTACAACCAATTTTCCATGACCAGAAGTGAGAATTATAAATACATCATAATATTGCACTAAAACTCTTCACTATCAGACTAATGTCTAGTACTAATTAAATAAAATCAAGAGAAAACAAAACTTCACACAATTTTGATATGACAACAATTTTATTATTTCAAAGCATGGTATTTATAGTTCCAAAAACATAACATCTGAAGTAATAAGTACAGATTTGTTACAAACATTCTATAGCCAATAAAATACCTACTCATTTAGTTGCTATATTCTTAAGTGATGTTATTCTTTGTGCCTCTTAATACCTACTTCTACTGCTGGAGAGTAACTCAGTATTTAATAGTAATCTCTAATCTTATCTATGTGGTGTCACTTCTGTTATCATTAAATATTCTTGCTAATCACTAATTTTATGTCTAATGCCACTGCATTAGACATAAAATTAGTGATTAGCAAGAATTAACATGTAAGAGAAAGGCAACATACCTTTCTCTACTTCTCCATCATTGCCTAATGCAGCCTGTCGTTGATCCTTGTAAGCTAAGGCTTCTTCCAGAGCCTTTGGTAGCACAACACCACCTGTAGGCGCTGATGGCTTGTTCCTAAATTCTTCAGGTGTATCAATTTTCATTGTCAGAAGGGATGGAAGTGATGATGGAGGCCCCTGCATGCCTCCACTTGAACTATCATCTTCAATCTCTTCATCATCGCCTTCTTCTGGCTGTTCATCCCAGCCTGGTGGACCATCCTGCCTTCCCCAACCAGGCGGTCCTTGGCTATCCCAGCCCATTGGAGGCATGTTAGGTGGTGGCCCCATTCCTGGAGGACCCATATCCATACCTTGATTACCATAATTACTATTCATATTTGGCCCTCGCATCATACTTGGTGGCATTCTTGGAGGACCCATACCTGGCGGTACCATCGGCGGCCCCATTGACATACCAGGCGGTCCCATTCCCGGTGGCGGTGGCCCCATTCCTGGTGGACCCATTCCCATCATACCAGGCGGTGGACCAATACCAGGGATGTTTGGTGGCCCTGAAGGCATATTAGGAGGCCCGGGCGGCATATTAGGTGGTCCTGGAGGCATATTAGGTGGCCCTGGAGCTATATTAGGTGGCCCTGGAGGCATATTAGGCGGCCCTGGAGGCATAATCGGAGGCCCTGAGGGGATGTTTGATGGCACATTTGCAGATCCACTCAGTACATCCGTATTGACGGGTGGCATCAGTCCAGGAGGGCCCATTGGTGGTGGAGGTAAACTCACTGGACCCATAGAACCTGGTGGAGGAGGCATAGGAGGAAAGCTGGGCATCCCCGGCGGTCCCATTGCATTGTTGTTATTTGGTGGACCAGTTCCTGGTGGCCCGTCCATTTTATATTGTTATAGTTTTATATAGTTTCAAAATAGAAATGCTTACAGACAAAGGTATATAATGAACAGAATTATGATTTTTAAAACACTATTGACTCTATCACCAATAGGTTAGAATTTAACTGTCAAAAGTCAATATCGCCTTCGCCGCCATTGAACACAGATTAAGGAACAAGGCACAGACTATAAAGAACACGGATCTATAAATAATTGGTCAAGTGCGAGTCGGACTCGCGCACGAAGGGTTCCGTACCATTATCTATGCAACATAAGGCAACGTTATTAGTATCGAGCAAGAAACGGTAAAAAAATCATGTTTGTTGTATGGGAACCCCCCTTAAATATTTATTTTATTTTATTTTTAGTATTTGTTGTTATAGCGGCAATAGAAATACATCATCTGTGAAAATTTCAACTGTCTAGCTATCACCGTTCTTGAGATACTGGGTACGGAACCCTAAAAATCATGTTTGTTGTATGGGAGCCCCCCTTAAATATTTATTTTATTTTATTTTTAGTATTTGTTGTTATAGCGGCAATAGAAATACATCATCTGTGAAAATTTCAACTGTCTAGCTATCACCGTTCTTGAGATACTGGGTACGGAACCCTAAAAATCATGTTTGTTGTATGGGAGCCCCCCTTAAATATTTATTTTATTTTATTTTTAGTATTTGTTGTTATAGCGGCAATAGAAATACATCATCTGTGAAAATTTCAACTCTCTAGCTATCACCGTTCTTGAGATACAGCCTGGTGACAGACGGACGGACGGACGGACGGACGGACGGACGGACGGACGGACGGACGGACGGACGGACGGACGGACGGACGGACAGCGAAGTCTCAGTAATAGGGTCCCGTTTTTACCCTTTGGGTACGGAACCCTAAAAAAGACGTGTGGCACTCTTTCCCAGTTTTCCAATGGCAGAGCATAATGCGACTCAGTGCAAAGAGTAAAATAATATAGATATAACACTCAGTGCCGCACAATGCTGACGCTTAATTGGAACGTGAATTAGTTTTAAAATGCGACAGCAGAGTGCGCTAACTTCAGTGTTGAAAAAAAAAATTCTAAAATAAACATTGTATGCACATTATAGGTGTGGAATATAAAAAAGTCATTGTTTATACCACGAAGTATAGATACAAGGAGTCCGAACGTAATGTTGAACGAATGGTCTCAATTTAAGGGACAGATTTTTTGCCGGTAGAGCGCGCCATTTTTCAAGAAGTACTCGTTTGAACTATTGACACCTGTAGAAAAAAATATTCTGAGAAACGTGGAGTTAAATATAAGTTTTAGGAAATTTTTAGAAATTTTTCGAGTGCTTTAAACCCAACAATACAGAGAAGGTCAAGAGATATTCTGATATTCTATAATAGCATCGGTACGTCCTGAATACTTGCGCAGCTGGTGGCAGAAAATAGAACTATGATCTGGGTTTATTATTGTGTACACGAAATATTATGGAAAAGCCTATACCGTTCGGACTCCTTGTATCTATACTTCGTGGTTTATACCTTCATCCATACTTATATTTATTTATTTTTTAACACAGCTTGAATTAACTTTGAATATTTCCAGAAAACTCCGACGAAAAGAAAGCCTTAAATTTTTTTTAACAATAAATAATATTACTAACGATAATTTATAAATAAAATTTCAATCAATGCCAAAGAAAAAATACTTGTTAATTTTCTGTCGCTGAAGTTGGTATGGATTGCACGCATCACTTTTGAGTGCTCGATTGTGCGATGCGATGCTGTAATTGGAACACTCAACGTTGAGCATTGTGCCGCATAATGCGCTGATTGGAAAACGGGGTCTAGGATCTGAAAAATGGTCACGTGACTTGAAGCCAGTTTTAATTAAAAAATGGCGTCGATATAGTGCTGTGCTCAATATTACCATCGATATCGATAGAAGGTTAGCCCAAACTACTGGGGCTAGGACCGTGACAATTAGCAAACCCCTTTCATCGCGAGCATTAAGACAGGATTTTTTGAAATTCATCACCTAAGGACTAAGGTGGTGAAAAGAGGATAAAAGTTTGTCTGAAAAACTGTCATTTTTTAAGATAAGGCTATGAAAATTGGTAATTAACAAACGAAAGTAAAACCTACAAAGCTGTGATTCCAATTTTTTTTACCGCTTAATGATAACATTTGGAAAAATCGGTATAAATATGTATCCTACAGATCTGAAAAGAGTTAATAAATAAATAAAAAAAAATTGTGATTTATGTATTTTCATATTTTGAAGATGAAGGAAGCTGTAAGAGAATTTTATTTAGTGCATAAAAATCCAAATTTACATGTTAAATAAATAAGTGATACTATTCACCAATAACAAACGTAAAATATTAGTTAAATTAATAAAAGTAGTGTTTATGTTAAAACCATTATAACAGATTGTTTGATTTTCAACACATTTAGGTTACACTGTAAACCTCTAGCCTTCTATTTGATACTAAATTAATTAGTATTTTGCTACTAGTTATGCTTAAGTGCAGGCTATTGTTTGATCACAATCAGTCATGATCAAGACATTAAAGTAACATAGATTAGGAATTTACAGTAAATAGAGTGGGCACAACACCATCCTTCAGACGCACCACACCCAACGTTCGACTGATACAGTCAGCATTAAAATACTGACTACATAATATATCTTCATCACTCAAATTTTCAGTGCCAATACTATCAATCCATAATTTCTTCAGTGCTTCATTCTTTGGCGCCCTAAAATAATATTCAATAAGATATGTACATTACTTAATTACTACCGTTTCACATTGTTAATCTTGTAAAATATTACGAGTACATATTAATGACTTAAAAAATTTATATATCTTGCGATAAAAGTGCATCATGCGGTGGACATCACTAATGAAATATTATGAATCATTTATTTCAAGTTCTCAATGAGTTTTAATGTAGTATTAGTCGTGCACATTGATAAGAACTATTCCTAGTTTGAACACATAATAAATTACCTACGTAAAACATATATTTCTAAATCAGATAATATATCTAACCTGATATATGACAATCCCTCAACATTTTTACCACGCTGTTATTTACAGCCCTTTACACAACACTTGGTCATGATGAGTGTTTTAATTAGTGTCTAATACGCTCAAGGAAATGCATTAATTCATATATTAAACACTAGAATAACATTAAAAACAAACCAAACAAAGCTGAACTGACAAGAGACCTACTTACGAAAAAAATTTCCCAAAATGGCTGACAGGCTTCAAGGTAGCGTTGCCGATCGATAGTCGACTATCGATTATTAATCGATAGTCTATCGATAGCCAAACAATCGTAAGACTATCGATCGGTCTATCGATAGTATCGATATTATCGATAGTATCGATAGCACAGAATAAGGCAATACTATCGAATGAGTACAATACTATCGATACTATCGATAGTATTGCAGTTCCTCAATAACAAACTATCGATAGTATCGATACTATCGATAGTATTGCAGTTCATTAATAACAAACTATCGATAGTATCAATACTATCGATAGTATCGATTGTTTTGGACTATCGATAGCTTAACAACATACAATAGTATTAAGGTGAGTATTGAGTATAGACTACAACATTTACTTGTACGTGTACCAGAACAACGAGCCGCTCTATGATAAATGTTCTAGTGTATTATTCTGTCACAGTCGCACATCGGTTGATGTCGTATTTTGGTCCCTTTCATGTAGAAGCACTTATGATTCTCAAACTTTTATGTTGGTCAGGGGCTGTAAAACCCCCAAGCACTTCCTGACTAAATCATTTAACTTATTATTGACCTAGTATATTAAATAATTTTTAGCAAAAAGGCCATAACCATTTTAACGTAAACATAAAAAAAATACTGCCCAGGTACGACTAGGGCTCACGGGTTAAACGAATAAATGATCAGCCTCACGACTATAAGCCACGCAAATTGGTAATGCGCTGGAACCTTGTCAAATTAACGCCCTTGTGACGTCACCAGCAAAGAAAAAGTACAGCTAACAAAATGTAATATTCTCATCTATTAATAAAAGTTTATAAAGGTAATTTCATGTTTTTTTAATTAAAACTAAATGTTTGAATAATGTTTAACTTTTAATCATCATCATCATCATTCATCACATTTTTGAAAATCTTAACTTAACTCTTCAACACCACTCATAAAATCTACATCAAACTCAGAATTGGTATCCGAGTCTGATGTCTCGTCAGAATCAGTATCATTTCCCGTGTTAATAAAAAATAACTCGTCGACCAATCTATATACCTAACAAAAAACCAACAATAAAAACGATGGTGGTAGGTATTAAAGCTCACAACTCGATACGCATACGCGTCGGGCTAACGGTACTGACGTCACCAACATGGCCCCCAGGCGCATTACCAATTTGTGTGGCTTATACTCACGAGTAATAAATGTGGCGATCAGCAACAAACGTTTCGATACACGCATTAACGTAACACAACTGTAGGGACATTGTGGTATATTGTGTGATTGAAACAGTGGTTGCTTTCCATTTAGTTAACACAGAGGGACTCTGCGTTACATTGTGAAACACTGCCAACACTGTGTAAAAGTTTAAATGAAACAGCTAGTTGTCTCAAAATAACACTAGAGTGCATCAATATCGCAAAATTATGGGCGTTTTTTACCTAAATGCAAGTTCCTTGACAAAGTCACGAAGTATAGATACAAGGAGTCCGAACGTAATGTTGAACGAATGGTCTCAATTTAAGGGACAGATTTTTTGCCGGTAGAGCGCGCCATTTTTCAAGAAGTACTCGTTTGAACTATTGACACCTGTGGAAAAAAATTATCTGAGAAACGTGGAGTTAAATATAAGTTTTAGGAAATTTTTCGAGTGCTTTAAACCCAACAATACAGAGAAGATCAAGAGATATTCTGATATTCTATAATAGCATCGGTACGTCCTGAATACTTGCGCAGCCAGTGGCACAAAATAGAACTATGATCTGGATTTATTATTGTGTACACGAAATATTATGGAAAAGCCTATACCGTTCGGACTCCTTGTATCTATACTTCGTGGACAAAGTCTTGGCTCAATATTTTATAAACATAACCTTCCAATAGAAAAAGCGCGGGAAACCTGAAACTTGGCGGGCGTGTTTAAATTTTTGTAAAATATTTTAATTTAAATAGTGGTCAGTTGTGATTGTTTTATGTAAATATTTATTCATTTTATATATATAATTAGATAGTGGACATTTTTAGGTAAGTTCTTTATTACTTTCTTTAAAAATGAACGAGCCCCCTGATAAAACAGGGGGCTGTGTTCCCGATGCATCAAATTTTATAACAATCGCTTCGTGCGAGTCTGGAATGGATACTGATGGTTCAGTATTCTCCACTAAGTCCTCAAATACTTCTTCAGCCCTCAAACGCAGCCGCTCTGTTAAGATGTGCAGGCACTGTAAAAAACGCAGACGTAAACGCACTAATTCAACGGAATACACCCAAGATGATTGCTGCTGCTGTGTTACTACAGAATCAATAAAAGAAAATGTTATTTCCTCTGTAAATAATGTAAATGTTATTCCAAATACAGTTAGCAATAGTACTAATAGTAGTAATAGTATTAATATAGAGAAAACTCAACCCGAAACAACGCCATCACAAATTGGTAGGAATATATATGAAAATACGGATGTAGCTCCTTTTATTATACATATTCAAAAGCAACAATCGAGTCCTGATGACAATGCTACATTACACCCACTTGCTTTCGGTCGATTCTTACAATCTCACGCTTTTAGAAACATCATTAATGGTAGCCTAAAAAGAATAAGCCGAAATAAACTTTCTTTGACGTTCACAGATGGTAAAAGCGCAAACGCATTCCTTACTAGCGAAACTTTAATTAAACAAAACTTAAAAGCTTTTATACCTACGTTTCATTTAACTAGAATGGGGTTAGTTAGAGGTGTGCCAGCCGATTGGTCCCTCGAAGAAGTCAAAGAAAATATTAACCTACCTGTAGGTTGTGGAAAAATAATTAAAATTAGGCGACTGAACTACAAAACAACTGTTGATGGGACTCTCACGTGGAAGCCTTCACAGACAATAGTCGTAACTTTCGACGGTCAAGTGCTGCCTAAGCGAATCTATATATGTTACAACTCTCTTCCGGTAGAACTTTATACTTATCCGACCATACAATGTTACAACTGTTGCCGGTTTGGGCATACTAAGTTACAATGTAGGTCACAGCCTCGCTGCTACAAGTGTGGCCAAGCTCATGCTGGTAGCAGTTGTAACATTGAAGAAGATAGCTCATCTTGCTGCATGTGTACTGGTTTTCATTTTGCGATCAACAAATCTTGCCCTGAATATATAAGGCAAACTAATATAAAAAAATCCATGGCAGAATGCTGCATATCTTACCAGGAAGCATGTAAGTTACATCCTACAGTACATAAATCATATGCCGAGGTAATCATGTCTAACAGACAATCATCATCTATAAATGAAATGCCACCACCATCCTCACCTAATTTATCATATAGAAAAACAGTTAAAGCTAAACCACGCACTTCATATCAGGCCAGTAAGGGATTTGATCGCGTTGCACACAACAATATTATTAAAGATTACAACATACCACCTCCCATTGATGGATGTGCTATAAAACCCTCAACATCTACTACAGTATCTAATGAACAGTCGTTAACGGAAATTATTATGTTATTAATAAACGCCCTATCTCAGTCCAATTTATTAAAATCAGACCACGCTGCCCCTATGATTGAATCGCTTGACAAACTCATACACACTGACAATGGATATACAAACACCAAAAACAGTAAACAGTAATAACAGTTTGATGGTTCCACTGTGTTACCCTCATGTGGTAATGCAGTGGAATTGTCGAAGTGTTATTAGTAAGAAACATGAAATTTGTTACCTAATTAATAAGGTTGAACCATCCATTATTGCTCTTGCAGAGACCTGGCTACGACCAGGCTTTGTTTTCAAAATTAAAGGTTATTCCTGCCTTCGTGATGATAGAAACGATGGTTATGGTGGAGTAGCTCTACTAGTGAAAAATAAAATATGTATAAAACCTGTCACTATACCTATACACCATGGTTTTTCCATTATTGCAGCAGTCATCACAAATATTTGTTTTGTATCTATATACATACCTCATCCTTCAGCTCAGATATTCTTAGATCTAAATAATATTTTAAATTTATTACCGAAACCTTTATGTATATTAGGTGATTTCAATTCGCAGCATAGATCGTGGGGTAGTTCCATATCTAGTGCTAATGGTGATGAAATTTTGAACCTAATGGATATTCATAACTTATGCTTGCTAAACACTGGATTGCCTACTAGATGTACTAGTCCAGGGGAGAATATCAGTGTTATTGACCTATCCCTTGTTTCCTCATCCCTAACTTCTTCTCTTTCCTGGCAAATACTACCATCCACACATGGTAGCGATCATTACCCAATAATTATTTCTTTCCCTGGTAAAAAAATCAAAAATAAACCTCATCAACCTAGACTAAAACACATAATTCATACTGATAAATGGTCTTCCTATGAATCCCACACAAAAAACTACATACATACTTTACCAAATCCAGAACACAATAATATAAATGAATGCTCAGATGCTTTAACTAATTTAATTTTAGAATCAGCTAATGTTGCTTTTACACAGAAAAAATCTTCTAATAAAAAGCTACCTTCACCACCCTGGTGGGACAGCGAATGTACTAAAGCTATTAAAATAAGGAAATCAGCTGAGAAACAGTACAAAGAATACATGACACAGGAAAATTTTGACCACTTATTAAATGTAATAGCGACTACAAAAGATTTACTAAAAGAAAAAAAGTTATCATCCTGGCGACGATACTGTACTTCCATATCTCCACAATCACCATTATCTCTCATTTGGACTAACATCAAACGTTTTCGACTAGGTATTTCTGATTCAACTGTCTTTTCTATTCCTCCTTCGTTAATGTCTTCATTTATGAACAATTTAGCCCCTCCATATGTGCCTGAAATAGATTTGTGCCAGCCAGTAACGTCAGATGTTGATAAGAGTTGGATGGATTATCATTCTGATACTAACACACATCACAATAATAATGATTCCTTTTTAAATACACCTTTTACTATGAACGAACTTAAAGGTGTTCTCTCTTCAGTACATGACACCGCTCCTGGGGAAGATGGAATTCCATATTCCTTCTTTTCGCATCTAGGAGATAGCAGCTTACAATATTACCTGAAAATAATCAATCATGTTGTTTTGACTGGTGATATTCCAACTTCATGGAAATCACAAATAGTGTTGCCAATTTTAAAATCCAACAAAAATCCATTAGATGTTACTTCTTATCGCCCCATAGCACTTTCTCCTGTAATATTAAAAATTGCAGAAAATTTTATTAAGATTAGGCTCGAGTGGTTTTTAGAAAATAAAAAAAAGCTTTCTGAATCACAGTATGGCTTCCGAAAATCTAAAAGTACAATGGATAGCGTCGGCATTTTAACAACAGACATAAGACTGGCTTTTTCTGTGAAAGAATCAGTCGTAGCTGCATTCCTAGATTTGAAATCTGCATATGATAACGTCAGTTTACCCATACTAAAGAAAAAGTTAACATCTCTACAAGTACCTATACACCTTACAAATTTTATCATCAATGCATTATCAGGAAGGTTAATTCAACTGGAATCATCGAGCAGAAATATATGGAAAGGGCTTCCACAAGGCTCTGTACTCAGCCCAATCCTCTACAATGTTTATACACATGACCTAGAAGACTCTTTAAATGGCTCATCAAAAATATTACAATATGCAGATGATATTGTTTTATACTGTACGAACAAATCCGTTAACAATGCTTGTACATCATTAACAATAGCTTTAAATTACTTTAAAATTTGGTTAGATGATAACGGTTTGGAACTTTCGGTATCCAAGAGCTGCGCAGTTTTATTTTCTAGACAGCGAATGCCACCTCCTATATCGGTATCGTTTAATAATGAAGTAATCCCAGTCAAACCACATACGAAATTTTTAGGCATAATTTTAGATTCTAAATTAAACGGATTAGCTCACTGTGACTACGTCGTTGATAAGTGCGAGCGTGCACTTAATGTTCTTAGGTGCCTAGCGGGAGTTTGGTGGGGCGCGCATCCTTATTCCTTAAAGTTGATCTATAGTGCTCTGGTAAGAAGTGTTCTCGATTATGGAACCTTTTTGCTAGAGCCTTGTAGTTTAATTGCAATGAGGAAATTGGATGCCGTTCAGTCAAAAGCCCTTAGGATAATAACCGGCGCTATGAAAACTAGTCCTACAAATGCTCTACAAAATGAGTGTGCAGATCCTCCTTTAAAAATCCGACGTCAATATCTTGCTGATAGATTCTTTTCCCGTATATTTCAGTTTTCCGATCATCCACTCGTTAAAAAGCTGGAACATATCTCATCCATGACTGGTACCTGTGAATATTGGAACGGTAAACCTTTGCCAAATTTAGTTGTTAGTTACAATAAGTTTAAATCTTTAAATGCTCCCACTCATCGCTCTTTTACACTTCCCGTCTTTGAAGCTCAATACAGAGCTCTCTTGATATCCCCAGATATACACCTTGATATAGGCATAGAAAAAGACAATCCAAATGCTAATATAGAATTTAAGATAAATATAGAGCAACGTTGGCAGAATTATCATCATATTTTCTGCGACGCTTCAAAACGTTCACCTAACAATTTTGTTGGAGTGGGTGTGTTCCATCAACAGTTTAATATTATAGAAAAAATTAAATTTCCCCCCGAGACTACTATTTTTACAGCTGAATGCTACGGCATTTTCAAAGCATTAGAATATATTAACATATTTAAGTTACCCAGATCTGCAATTTTCTCTGACTCCAAGAGCGCGTTACTTGCTATAGCAAAATTTCCTCTAAAAAAGAATTCTTGTTATCCGATAATTGCAAAAATAAGAGAAATGCTTTTGCGCTGTCTGGATAGTGGATACTCTGTTGCTTTTGTTTGGATCCCAAGCCATAGCGGTATCAAGGGAAATGAAATTGCCGACCACTTAGCAAATGAAGCAATTGAGTGTGGTGACCGATTTCCTTTTACAAATTATACCCATGATCTCGCTACTCTTGCTAGGCCCCACCTTGAACAATCTTGGAAAGTATTCTGGTCAAACAGCGTTAAAAATAAAGCCAAATATTACTTCTCTATCCAACCAAATATCTTGACCAAGCCTTGGTTTTCAAGGGTGAAGCTTGGCAAGAGAGCAACATCTGTGCTTATACGTATGCGTTTGGGTCATCTATGCAGTCCTGCACATCTTTTTCGTATTAAGATCATCAATTCGGCAACATGCGAATGCGGCGAGGAGATGTGTGATATAAACCACATAATATTGAAATGCCCTTGTTATGAGCACTCTGAGTTGTACAAAAATCTAATAGATCTTAATATACCCTTTCCTACTAACATTCCATCTTTACTTCATAATAATCATATTTCTATATATAATATTTTAGCCTCATTTATTGAAGATAATAATATCCAATTATAATATTTAATTTATTTTCTGTTTTACTTTAATGATTTTCTATTTTTTTAATATGTGTATGTACATATTATGTTAAATGTTAATATTTTTTTTTTTTTTTTTTTTTTTTTTTTATAGCTTGGGTAGGCAAATGACCACACTCCACCTGATGTTAAGCGAAAGTGTAATCCAGACATGGGGACGGCTAGTACGTTGTCAGAGCACTAGCCGCCCCCACCTTGCCGGCCCACAAGATGCCTTTTCACGCCTCGCTTGAAAGACCCCATATTGTAGGAGTAGGGAAAAACGTGTGCAGGGAGCGAGTTCCATTTCTTCGAGGTGTTGCAAAGAAAGGAGTTACTAAACTTTTTTGTGCGAGATGGTATGGTGTCCACAGTATAGCGGTGGCATCTCAGACCTGCGCGTGTGGTGCGATTTAAAAAAGGAGAGGGAGGAATAAGGGAGAATAACTCTTCAGAACATTCTCCGTGGTATATTCTATAGAAAGCGCTAAGTGCCGCAATATCTCTGCGCATTTGTAGAGTTTCTAATTTGTTGGAAACATCAGCATCAGCGATAATGCGGACTGCACGTCGCTGCAGCCTATCCAGGGCATCTAAAAGGTACTGGGCGGATCCATCCCAGAGGTGCGAGCAGTATTCAACGCATGGCCGGATCTGTGTTTTATACAAAAGGCATAATTGTTGAGGCGTGAAAAACCGCCGCACTCTGTTCAGGATACCGAGTTTCCGCGATGCAGTCTTGATCACAGTCTCGATGTGAGCCCTGGGATTAAGGTCACAACGAACCTCTATACCGAGCATGGTGATGCTGTTCTGAAGAGCTAGGGAAGTATTATGAAGGGAGGGAAGAGGGAGGAAGGGCGATTTTTTTGTTGAGAACGCGCACACCTGTGTTTTCTTGGCGTTGAACTCAACCAGATTGGCAGTACCCCATTTAGCAACGAGATCCAAGACCTGGTTGAGTTCAGCAACAAGACTCCTGCGTTTCTCCACGGTGTCCACGAGTCCGTCAGTAGCGTGCCCCAGGTACCCAGCGTGCACCGTACTGTCATCCGCATAACAATGAATGCCTCCTAGTGGAAGCATATCATTGATATGCAGAAGAAAAAGTGTTGGCGACAACACAGAACCCTGAGGCACGCCAGCGTTCACTATGTGAGATTGTGAAGTGCAGCCATCTGATAGTACGCGGATTTTCCTCCTATGCAGGAAGCCGGCAATCCACGTGCGAAACTGGACTGGTAGACCGTATGCCGAAAGCTTAGAGAGAAGGCCTTTGTGCCAAACCCTGTCAAAGGCCTTGGCGATGTCGAGGCTAATAGCTAACGACTCGCCCCGCTTGTCGATCACCTCACCCCAATATAATTTATTATTAGCATAGATTAAAAAAAAAAATATTCTAATTCCATCTGACCCTATCCTTATTTTTTTTAACCGTTTCCGTTTGTAAATATTTTTATCGTTTTTTAAAAAAAAAAGTTTCCCCGTTTTTATATTCACATCGTCAGTATTAATAATAACAAAGTCTGAGTCATATTTTATTGTCACCCTAAAAAGAAAAAAACTTTTGTAAAGACAAGAAAAATCCACAACAAGAAATGCGAGAAAAACAAAAGAAGACAATTTATAGAAAACTTGAAGAAAACTTGGACTTTGACACTGGCAAATCCAAAGGGAAGCCATCCCTCTTAAATGGACGGAGGGAAAGAAAAAAAAAAAAAAAAAAACCTTCCAATAAGTTAGAGAGCTTTGACAATTTGTGGGCAAATAAATAATTGTTTTGTAATAATACTACATACTTTTGTTTAATAATAATTATTTGAACCAACTATAATTTTAAAGTAAGTAATGTTCAATAAATAGCATTAAGTAGCCAAACCAAATATGTTTACTCTCAACACAAGTTTTATCGAAGCAATAATTAAATTAATAAAACAAAATTTCTAATATAATTATTATTCATATAGATGGAAAATAATAGAGTTATTTTGGTATTGATGGAAACCGGAATTCGAAGTTTCCCGCGCTTTTTTTCCGTAAAACTGAAACTAAACCTAAGTAATTTAAACTTACTGGACGTCGTACCCGTTACTCAGTAACGAATACATACGGTTTGTTACAGCTCTAGCACTCGGTGACTGCCGCGGCATGTGCCTTTTTAGGTACCTAGTATTGTTCTGTGGGCATGTGCCGCGGTAAAGCTATTGCATTGCATAGCATTTTTTATCAACATAAGCAATTATAATTTTTTAATTCGTCTGACTATCCGTCCTTCCGTCCGTCGGTCGGTCCGACCGTTGAAGTGTCAGGTTATTTTTCGTTACGGAATTTCTGGATTCGGTCTCCACGCTCAAGGCCCGCGATAGAAGCTATGCATCATTCACATTGAACATACAATAGATATTACAATACTTTAGGACCGTTGTAAGCAACTTACAGTACAGCGCTCTTGAAGGACATTAGAATAAAACAACTAAATTATTTGCCGCCCTCATTTTAGTCACAAATTAGATAGCTATATTAAAAAAAATCCTATTAGTTGTGGACATCTAAACAACCCGATTTATTATGAACATCAAACATGGAAAAAATTATCTTAATCACATAATCTCTTACAAGTCTAATAACATCTATTTAATTATATACAAGCAAAATCATGTAAAATACATTAAATGTGAACATAATTATAAAATTACAAGATTACATACAGATTATCATCATTTGCATATAATTAATTGGTAAATTATTACTACCATGTTTCTTCACTATATATGTACACAGCAAAACCTTAAACTGTAATGTTGTTTAATAACTAAATAAACATTGTCATAGTAATAAATAACTTGTATAATTTTAATTTTATTTTGCGACGTTTGGCAGTAATCTGTTATAATTGTGTGGACAAGAACATGGCAACCCTTTGAAAAGCAGTTTTCCAACATTTTCTCCTCCATACAATTAAATAACCCGGTTTACCTACCTAAAGTTAGGGCTGGTGTAATCCCACCATAATGTTCAATGGTTATCTAAATAAATACAATACAAAGGCAATTACTACTATAACAATATGAGATATAGACTGTATACATTTTTCAGTGGATAGGTACCACTTTATTAGACCTTACATAAAAGTGACAGTGTGTTCATTATTCCTAAATATTAATTGCTATTTTGCTACTTAAATAATGACACTTATTTAAACATTATCCTTACTAAATTCATTATTACAATACATTTGAATAAATCAATAATGTCTATTATATTTATCAATTATCACAGTCACTATGTCACCAGTTAATTTGTTGTGAAGGAGCTGGTGGAGCTGGAACATCATTTGATTTTAATACTGTCTGAAGATACACTTCTAACCTTGTCTTAGGTCCACCTTCATCAATATTCTCTAATATTTTTAAATACTCGGTATTAGTCAACTCTAAGATTTTCCTAAATTGTTTACCATAGAACTTATTAAATGTTGATCCACACATAATAAAAAAATCATGAAGCAATGTTGCAGATATATCAGCCTCAGGTTTTAAGTTTATAAATGAAGCAAGCCATTGCCAGCCATATCTTAAGTCTTGAGGATGTTGGCCATTTAAAAATTTTGGCATTTTAGCTGTCCATATAGCACAATGTAGCCTAAATACACCAGTCATTCTCTTCAAGAATTTATCTTGTTTCTCAATAACACCTTCATCATTATATATGTAGCCTCTTGATAAGTAGAAATCTTTGTCAGATTGTCCTTCCTTTAATGGCAAATACATTGGGACTAAGTAGGGACACAATCTATGGAAGTAAGCTTCAACTAATTTACCAAAATGTGGGAATTGTGCCCACAAAGCTACTGTTACTGCAGCAAGGGGGTATGCTGCTTCTGTGTTACTAGACACTAAGAGATCTCCTTGCCTTACTATCTTCTTAGCAAGAAGAGCAGTACAATAGGCTAAGCCTTGGGGATGCTGTGTAGCTTGTACATAAGTGTCTAAAACTTTCACTCTCTCACCGTTTAGTAGTTTTGCAAGTTTATCATACTTATCCCTCATGTGTAATGAGCTCACTGAGGACAAAGCATTCACTGGCGTATTGACAGCCTTTTGACATTCAAATCTGAATTTTTTTTGGCTGACATCTAGTAACAAATCATTGTATTGCGCTTCATATTTGTCAAGATAGGTTTTCAATTCTTCATACTTAGAATAGTTGGTACTTGAAAAGAACTGTGGTTTAACCCTATTAGGCTGTTCCGTCTTCACCTGTTCTGCTAACACAGACATTTGTGCTGCTTTCACTTCTTGAGCTTTCTTTTCTTCTAATTCTTTCTGCTTTAACAATTCTTCCTCTTTTTGTTTTATAATTAACTCTTCATTCTTTAGTATAGCTAAATCCTCATAAATCTTCTTTTTGATGTTATCAATATTTGTTGCTGAAACTTCTGCTTGTTTCACATCTTTATCACAGATTGCACCAGTCTTTCCAATATTCATAATATTATTAATATTACTAATAACAGTATTTATTGAAACCATATATTTTTCACATACAGTTTTTCCATGTGGTTCGTTACTCAATATGTTATATATTTCATTGTAACAGTTACTTATCTTTGTATGGCTGTCTATGATAGCTGCAAACCGAGCTGTGGCTTTATGTTGTTCTTCTAATATTTTACTCATATTTTCTATAGTTCTTGTAGTCACGACCTGACAATCTTTTTCATCACTACGAGCTTTTTCTAAAAGATATAAATTGTCATTTTCTTGATAACATTTTAGCATTTGTAATTTCCGTGCTTTGGAATCTATTTGTCTATCACATTTTTTGGTATCATTCTCCCAGTTTTTTCTAGTCATTGTCGCCTGATTGTTAAGCATACCCTTTAATAAGTTATTGAAACATTCAACAGTGGTTTCTTGAATTTTTTGCGCATATTCTTTCATTATAAGAGAACATCGGTCTTCATAAACTTTTTCATCAATTACACTTCTTTCAGGAGCTTCTTCCTTGACATTCCAAGCTAAATCTGGTTTAATATCTTTTTTCAATGGGCTATTGGGTCCAATTGTAACTTCCTTCACATAAGGACTCATTTTAGCTGCTTTTGTTAACGATGATATACGCATTTTTGCACATATATCTGCCAGTTCATCACTAATGCTTGTATTTGCTTTTCTTGAAGACTTATGTGGAGACGAATCTTCGAAGCTGTTATACGAAATATTATAAGCACTGTCCATCATCATGATTTATTTGTATTATTACAATATATCTTCAGTACAGTAGACTTAAATATTTACCATGAGATTGATGCACCAATCTAAAAATTATAATTAAATTCAACCGATTTATTGCGAAAAGTACATCTGGCGAAAAATTTTAAAAATACTATTCAATTCACCACAGATTACTTATTACTTAGAGCAGGGGCGGTTCGCTTAGAACACGCCTATATTTTCGTCACCTTAGTGCCATCTGTCGTTGTTGTTGTTGCTGTACTATTTTTGCCCGTCATTTTGGATGACGTCATCATGTTGGTTTTTTTTTTATCCCTTGTAGCAACCCACTGACTAACGGATTATTGCCAGCACGAAGTATAGATACAAGATACAAGGAGTCCGAACGGTATAGGCTTTTCCATAATATTTCGTGTACACAATAATCAACCCAGATCATAGTTCTATTTTCTGCCACTGGCTGCGCAAGTATTCAGGACGTACCGATGCTAGTATAGAATATCAGAATATCTCTTAACCTTCTCTGTATTGTTGGGTTTAAAGCACTCGAAAAATTTCCTAAAACTTATATTTATATCCACGTTTCTCAGAATATTTTTTTCCACAAGTGTCAATAGTTCAAACGAGTACTTCTTGAAAAATGGCGCACTCTACCGGCAAAAATCTGTCCCTTAAATTGAGACCATTCGTTCAACATTACGTTCGGACTCCTTGTATCTATACTTCGTGATTGCCAGGCTCACGTATGGTTTTTTTAAGTACTCTGTAGCTGTTTTTCATTCATTTATCTATGATTCGCTGCAATCTTTCTTGTCATATTTGTCAGTTGTCAATTTTAGGGATGTGACATTGGATCTAAAAAATTGATTTTTATTTAATCGATTTTTTATGGGCCAAAAAAAATCAAAAATCTAATAATCGATTTTTCTTAAAAAAATAATCGATTTTTTTTAAAGTTGCTATTAAATTTATATATAAACGCCAACTTAAAATCTTAAATATTATTTTTTCAATAAATGAGCTTAGACCTATCATCCGTGTGGTGATGGACTAAGAATACAAGTGTCACCACCCCATTTTTTGTCCAGGGTACCTGTAAGAGCCAGCTGAGGGATATACTAGACCATTAACCCTCCCAAGTGAAAGAGCCCCGTGCCCAACAGTGCGCCCAACTTTAATGGGCTGAAGAGATGACCTAGAATTTTTTGCACCCTCTAAGCGCAAAGAAATTAATACTCTAATCAATATTGCTGGATTATGCCACTCTTGATGTACTTCTTTGGCATAATCAAATAATCTTCAATGGAATTAGAAGTCCTGGATAGAGGGTGAACAATGTAACTTTCTGTGATGATAAAGAAATATAAAAAAAATATATCAATTAGTTTATTACGAGTAATTAAAAACAAGCAACAGAAATAGTAGGATCTTATAATATAACAAACATAAAATAAAGTTTTTAAATAACCTAATACAATGTAATCTCACTAATCCGGCACTATTAAAAACTGGAGGGATTATTGGAATGATCGGATTACTGGATTATAGTGAAAAAGTCATAGGTAATTATAATAAAATAAAGCATTTCATACAGGGAATATATGTATGTAATGCACATATTAAATTAACATGAAGGTACATAATTATGTAATTAACTTGTTTTAAAATACCGCGACCAAAGCGCACAGGTATAGAGGGAAGAGGGAGGCGTTGGCGGAGTGTGCCGGATTATTGGACGTGCCGATCTATCGAAGTGCCGATTAAGTGAGATTGTACTGTATATAAAATTCACGTGTCATTCCCATACTCTTCCGAAACGTCTTGACCGATTCTTATGAAATTTTGTATGCATATTCAGTAGGTCTGAGAATTGGCTACTATCTGGTGAATGTATTATTAAATAAAATATCTATAATAATTCAAAAGTACAAAAGAAATGCCTTAATGCCGTCATAGACGCAGAGATGACGTTAATATAAACTTATGGAGGGTGGCAGTTCGCCATAGATTAATGATATGTGTATACTTGTATAGATTAATAAAAGATAAGTTCGCGTTCCAGGCCTAGGTACCGGGTCTGAAAACCAGACTTTATACCGGGGGTTGCAAATAAAAAATCGATATTAATTTTTGCAGTGATTAAAAAAAAATCGATTATTTGAATTAAAAGAAATCACGTAAAAAATTTAATTTATCTAAAAAATAATCGATTTTTAATCGATTTTTTTAATAATTGATTTTTTTTTCACATCCCTAGTCAATTTAAACTTCAAGTTTGACAGTTATGGCGGTTTACAAATTCTAAAAGTAGCTGATTTTATTTTAACAAAGCCATAAAATAAGAAGAAGAAGATTTTATTTTATTTATTAATTATTGATTCATATCAAATATAAAACTTAAGGTAAATTTGTCAAATTTACTCTAATTAAAATTTGTTTCCTTATTAGTTTCGTTAGTTACCCAATAAATTAACTTTACTTGCTTATCTTCGCAATGGTTGAACATCGTAGAAACAAAAGTTTGTGACGCTTTAGGTAAGTTTTGTTTGTGATGCTTTAAATGTGCAGTGGATGAACTAATCAAGCAATATAGTTGTGATTATTCTTATACTTATTAACGTTTTGTCTTATTTTCAGTTTGTATTCGTATATCGATTCAGGGGGTTTCCA
Organism: Orgyia antiqua; assembly: GCA_916999025.1. Lineage (NCBI taxonomy): Eukaryota > Metazoa > Arthropoda > Insecta > Lepidoptera > Erebidae > Orgyia > Orgyia antiqua. The sequence continues at coordinate 19,989,971 of OU779870.1, forward strand.
TATCCTCAAAACATCCTTTCTTATTTGTTGGTTGGAAAAAGGACTAATAGGATAAAAGGAAAAAGGAAATATACAGCGGCAAAAGAGTACCTATGTGTTTGTTCACTATTTCGAGTGTGTATTCAAGATATAATATGTATACAAGTATATAAATAATGGGATAAGGGCAGGTGGATAGTTATTAAATTGTAAGTAGAAACTTTTCTTTCGAAAGGTAAAATATTTCGTCTACCAAAATTGGCTCTAGTATTACTGACAGCTTATTTTATTGTACTATAAGAAAAAGTTACTAAGAATTTACTGGGTTATTGGTGGATAATGGTCTCATTAGTGGTGGGTATTTAGACGAGATTATAATTGATTTTTATTAATTTTCACTGAAAAAACAACATTTGTATATAAATATTTAAAACTGTATAAATATTTAAATTTGTAATATCTAAAACTGAGCTAAATTGATTTAAAACTTGAGACTTCCTGCATATCAAATGTCATGAAAATTGTTGCAGTCATTAATACGTTAATACTAAGCTTGACCTGCACTGCAAAATTTACAGTATTTACTTATATTAAAATTGAAATGTATTACAGATTACAGGTGTTTAATGATCACTCAGTACCGTTGTGGAAGTTGATTACAGTTACTGCCCTCTTGTCAGGGATTGTGGACAAGTTAGAACTTCACATGATGTCATAAAAAGAGCCATCGCCAGGTTTATCAGAGTACAAAACTACATCAGTGATGACATATAATGTAGGTAAACAATTTACAGCATTAATACAACATTAATTGGATCTTTACAAATTAGACAATGGTATCGATTCTATGCACATAACTAAACTTAGCTTAACTAAAAATGAAAATTGATAGCGTCATTATCATAATTCGGCAATGCAATATTATCTTTGTTATAATGAAAACTGTGTAATATAGACTAACGATTTTAATTAATACAAATTTCTAACATGAAACAGCCAATGAATCAAAAAATTATTTTAATTATTTAGTTAAGTTTAGTTTAGTTGTGGATGTGGAGTTGGTACCAGTATTTGAAAAAAATGTTGTTAATGTTTAGAAGAATTGTGTGGTGTCTGATTAAGAATAGCGAAGATGATTGGTAGCGTTACTACCCAATTTCATCACCAAGTATCAGGCAATTTAATTTAATTTCACTTATTGTGAAAATGTCACAAAGAAACACCCACTTTCACTTTCATTAGAAGTCTGTTATTTATGAAATTAACTTGTTTACTGTTTATTTTCAGATAATACTTTCGCTTACCAGAAGAAGAAAGCTCCTAATTATCAGATAAAGATGTGATATTAATTATTTGTATTGTATAATATAAATTAATAAAGCATTCTTCAGATTATGTGGAGTTGTTGACACATTAATTTTTCGAAACTATACATGACATAAGGTACGTATCATTAATTTACTTGTAAAGCTCACCAAATATTTTTAGATGATGCTGAGCTGTTATCATAATAATACATAATAAAGGCAACAATTGTAAATATTAAATTTACAATTCAATCCATAGAATAAAATGTAATATCTCAGTTTACATGTTATTCCATGAATTAAATTTTAAATATAATATAATATTCACAATTGTTGCCTTTATTACGTATTGTTATAACAGCTCGGAATTATCTAAAAATATTTAGTGATTTTTGCAAGTAAACTAATGATACCTCTATAAAAAATAAATATAGCTATAGGTACGTCCCTAAATGTCAAAAAAGTTTTTTGGAACTGTCTCCACGCGGCAACACTTTCCATACATGCGCGTTTAGGCATAGACCATCCCCTCTTGTTATATCTATATTATTATACTCTTTGACTTAGAGCTAGAGACACATCCACGAAGTATAGATAGAAGGAGTCCGAACGGTATAGGCTTTTCCATAATATTTCGTGTACACAATAATAAACCCAGATCATAGTTCTATTTTCTGCCACTGGCTGCGCAAGTGTTCAGGGCGTACCGATGCTATTATTATTATTACATGTAAACACGCGCTGGCTCGTGAATGTTGAATTTAATTTAATTAAATACATAATATTATTTTATTTATTTATTTATTTAAAATTAGTTGTGGACACAGGTGTCAATAGCAATAAAATTTCCCGCGTAAGAATTCAAACGAGTACTCCTTGAAAAATGGCGCGCTCTACCGGCAAAAAATCTGTCCCTTAAATTGAGACCATTCGTTCAACATTACGTTCGGACTCCTTCTATCTATACTTCGTGGACACATCTTAGAGAACTCTATTCACAGATTACTTAGAGAATAATGCACAGAATAGATAGAAGATGAATGCATAGACTTAAGATATAGATCTAGACGTAACACTCAGTGCAACAAATCCGGCCTGCTTCTTTTTTTAGTTGAACACATTATGAAAAATAAATGACAAAGAGCCTATTTAGTAGCCTTACTAACTCTTTCCTTTTGAGCTGGAGTAAAAGAGAAAGCTAGTAAGAAGAAAAGAGAAGGCAAGGCTACTATTTTACTTTTAAACCGTAAACGGGCCGGGCCTTGGGACAAATCTATGTTCCCGAGTTCTGCCTCCCAAAGACTACTATAGTATACTTGCCTCCCTACTTATAACCTCCTTGGATGAATGATGCTATTGCTCACAGAGTAAGTAAGTACAAATAAACACAGATAACTGTAAATAAGTCAGCGATAAGTAAATAAGTCGCAAACAGACATCAACATGCTCCCTGTTTTCCAATGGCAGAGCATAATGTGACTCAGTGCCGCACAATGCCGCACAATGCTGACGCTTAATTGGCACGTGAATTAGTTTTAAAATGCGCCAGCAGAGTGCGCTAAGTTCAGTGTTGAAAAAAAAATTCTAAAATAAACATTGTATTCACATTATATGTGCGGAATATATAAAAGTCATTGTTTATACCTTCATCCATACTTATATTTATTTATTTTTTAACACAGCTTGAATTAACTTTGAATATTTCCAGTAAACTCCGACAAAAAGAAAGCCTTAAATTTTTTTTTAACAATAAATTATATTACTAACGATAATATATAAATAAAATTTCAATCAATGCCAATTTAAAGAAAAAATACTTGTTAATTTTCTGTCGCTGAAGTCGGTATGGATTGCACGCATCACTTTTGAGAGCGCTCGATTGTGCGATGCGATGCTGTAATTGGAACTCTCAACGTTGAGCATTTTGCCGCATAATGCGCTATTGTGCGCTGATTGGAAAACGGGGGCTATTACCATATAAAAATGTAGATAACTTTCGCATTTTTATTGCCCATGTAAAAGTGATCTCTGTTGTTGTCTATGGTGTATCTATAATGTAATCTGTGTTACTGTGTAATAAAATACGCGCGAAAATTGCGACTGATGTTTTAATGTCATTGTTGTTGATGAATTTAAAAAATATTATAAATTCGTCGATCAACATTTGAAGTTAATATTTAAGTAATAGTAGGTAATCATCATGGTTCTTCAAAACACTGGCAGGTATCGCACAGATAGAAGTGATTCAAATAGAAACGATGCCGGTTCATCAGCTGGCCCAAGGTACCTATTATTTTTGCGAATGTATTAATTTATTGTTTACAAAAACATGTTTTTTAGTCTACATATGTATTATTTTCAGAGAGGAATCATCAGAATCTCGTATACGTTTTGCTTTGGAAAATGATAGGATTGACTGTAAATATGGATTTGAGAGAGTGCGAGATGCTAAAGAAAGGACCGGATATCTAATTAATATGCATACCGTAAGTTTTATTACTTGTAAATTATTAGAAAAACATGTTTATACATCTTGAATTGTCTGATTTTGACCAGACTTTTACCGGTAGATATCTTTTACAGTAAGTATCAGGCTACTTAGACTTTACTAAAATAATAAAGGCCTTGTGAATAAAAAAACTTTTTTATAATGGGTAGTTTTTTAAATGGCTTCTTTATTTTTAATTTTAAAAAGAGACACAGGGTCACAGGGTTTAACTAGTAACTATATTGTATAGCGTACAAGCACAGTGCTCCGAAATACCTCCGTTCTGCGACCATTTCGGTTTTTACTACTTAAAATGTACGTACGTACATATGCTATTTACTTTTAATAATATTCTTTCCCAATAGACCTGTGTACAACCGAGGATAACTTTAAATGATTTCTTACAATTACGTTTCAATTAGCATTTTTTCTTTTAGTTCTGATTTTTTTCCTAAATACTATTGTTGTGTAGAAATACCAAATTTGATTTTTTAGGCAGATTACAAACAAAACGGCATTGAAATGCATGTAACGGGAGCTTAGATGCTTTCTAAAGTAAATATAGAAAAAATCTAAAACTGGAAATGGATTTTCGCATTATACTTCTCTTTGCGCGACGTTATTTGATCAAATTCTGCCTTAGTAGGCACTTTCAGGATCAATAGAGGGGTGACATGTGTATTTTATATCAGTCACCAGTGGAAATAATCATTATTATAAGGAAAATCTATTTTAATCGGGCCTCCTCCACTTTGGGAGGGATTATGGTCTACTGTGCCGCGCTGACCAGGCGTATTGGCACAGGTATAATAATGTTAATCCTCTCTTATTGCCTATAAAATATTTTCAATAATTGTTTTTTGCGAATTGCCCCTTTATTTGTCACATTATAAAGTTTATTTTAGTTTATCTAATATAGCTGGTCGGAGAACGGATCCTTAGTAGTCGGAGACACGGTCATGTGTCAAGAGCTGGTCGGAATACGGTTCTTTCGAGATTTTTTCGCTCGCTAGAGTTCAATTCCAAATATAATTTTTCCAAAAATTAATATTAACAATGTTAATGAAAAGCATTACGCGTTATGGGGTCTTGTGTAATAATTTTATCTTTTGAAAGATTCTTTGCATAATTTCGATAAATGGTCGGAAATTCGGTACTTTTGCGTTAATTTTTACTACATTACGACATCTTTCTCTACTGACTTAGTTTCAAATAAAAAAAACCTCTAGCAGAGTATATTTCACAAGCCCAAAATTAAAAACTCTGTTTTCAATGCAATATTAATAACTCTGTTTTCAATTAATGTTTCTGTTTTTTAATTAAAAACTCTTGTTTTAATTTCTTTAGTTATTTTATTTCTAGGCTGAAATATTAGACGAAGATAAAAGGCTTGTAGCAGCTATGGACTATTATTTTATTGAGATGGATGGTACCAGGTTCAAGATATCCTTAACTTTCCAACCTTACTTCTTGTTACTGGCACGTAAGGATTGTGAACAGGAAGTTATACAGTTTTTATCAAAGAGGTTTGCTGGTACTATACATAAGATAGATGTTATTGAGAAAGAAGATTTGGATCTGGTATATATATATATTTATTTTTCTTTTTATCTTTGTAAACTAATTGGCCACTCACTAGCCTAACTGGAATCCTAACTACATCTATTTTAATATTATGAGAGGTATTATGTCATCATCGTCCTCCTGCCCTTATCCCATTATTTAGGGTCGGCGCAACATGTCTTTTTCTTCCACAGACACTATGAGAGGTATTGTCTGTAATATTTATATAGGAGATCATCTGATTCTAAAACAACTAATCATCTGATTCTAAAACATTTTTATTAACTAAGACTTTTCTAAAACTTTTAAATGATGTAAACAAATGTTAATTGAGCCCAAAATCTGTAGATGCTGCCTAGTTTCTTGGCTTTAAATTTATAGTGAGTTTATAAAGTAACTTAATACATCCCTACTAATATTATAAATGCGATAGTAACTCTGTCTGTCTGTCTGTTACTCTTTCCCGCTTAAACCTCTCAACCGATTTTGATGAAATTTTGCACAGACAATCTTTAGACCCTGAGAAAGGACATAGGCTACCTTTTAGTGTGAAAAAAAAATTCCAAATTCCACTCGGACGGAGTCGCGGGCAACAGTTAGTAAACTATATAACGATTAACACATACCATTTATTCAATAAATTGAGTGTGAAGAAGGAACAAAACATTTTACAATTTACTCAGTAATAAAGTTAGTAGTATTAGGTACTTACTAGACTAGCTGTTGCCCGCGACTCCGTACGCGTAGAATTTGGAAAATTTCCCCGTTTTTGCAACATTTTTCACTACTGCTTCGCTTCTATTGGTCGTAGCGTGATATTATATAGCCTAAAGCCTTCCTAGATAAATGCCCTATCTAACACAGAAAGAATTTTTCAAATCGGCCCAGTGGTTCCTGAGATTAACGCGTTCAAACAAACAAACTCAAAAATTAATTTATCTAAAACGCCAATAAATTTATTTTCTTTATTTTCTTTCTTTTCTTTTCTTTTCTTTTCTTTCTTTTCTTTCAAACTCTTCAGCTTTATAATCTAATATATAAAATTAATGTGTCACAGTGTTAGTTACCGTACTCCTCCGAAACGGCTAGACCAATCTTTATGAAATTTTACATACATAATATTCAGTAGGTCTGAGAATCGGCCAACATCTATTTTCCAAATTTTTTTTTTAGTATGGCAAAATACGTTATGGCAAGATACGTTTTCCGGGTCAGCTAGTATTAGTGTAAATGTTTACAATGTTAAATAAATGATTTTATTGTGTGTTAAAATTGAATATTATATTATGCATAATTATTAAATAAAGCCAAGGTAGTGTGTTTAGACTGTAACTGATAGTGGCTCTATAGTCTCTGCCTACCCCCATGGTAAAAATGGGGCAATAGTGATGGTATGTTGATGATCACATCTTTATTGCAGTTAAACCATCTATCAGGGCTGAAGCAGCAATATATAAAATTGTCATTCATTTCACAAACTGAGATGATGAAAGTCAGAAAAGAGATATTGACAGCAGTGAATAAGAACAAGGAAAGAGAGAAGAAAGATCATATCTATACAGAGTTATTAACTAATGCATTGACTAGTGCTGCTGCAGTAGAACATGCTAAGAAGACTACTAATCATATGGAGAATATCCTGGATATCAGGTATTAACTGCAACAGATGGGCTTCGTTTTTTATTGGTTCATGCTACTGACATTTTCTTGGATGCAGGTTCGATACCCGCGCAGTATAAATAATAATAATAAATATTCATGGACATCTCATATAACGTCCTTTGGTCCTAAGCTAAGCTTATATGCTTGTGTTATGGGTACCAGAATACGGATAGAATACATATACTACTTTTTTTTTGTATATACTCGTACATACTTATAATACATAGAAACACCCAGACAAACATTTGTATGACAATTAGAAAAATCACACAAATGATTGTCCCGAGCGGGAATCGAACCAGCGACCTCTTGATCGGCAGTCCGTTGCATGAACCACTCCACCACGAGGCTCGTCAATATAATTGTATGATATTTGTATATTAGTAAATGTCACATATGTGTTATGTTTGCATTGTGTCCTTTGTGTTTCCTATCTTAATATATATAAATCTCGTGTCACAATGTTTGTCCTCAATGGACTCCTAAACCACTTAACCGATTATAATAAAATTCGCACACCATGTGCAGTTCGATCCAACTTGAGACATAGGATAGTTTAAATCTCAAATTATAGTCGCAATTTTAATTTATTGCAAATTATTTGTCTACCCCTATCATTTGTATGGCAAAACAATGTTTGCCGAGTCAGCTAGTGTATTATATGTATTTACAAAAAAATATTATGTATAGTATATCTGTAATCTGAACCCATAGCTTAGCTTGAGACTAGAGGATGTTGTGTGAAATGTCCATATATTTATAATATTTCCGTAATTGGATCGGTCTCTGATCACCTCGCCAGACGAGTTGACAGTGTCATATAAAAAAGACGTTATATTAAGAGATTCTGCCGCCATGGTTAAAACATATTCTGGTGTCTATGCCTTAAGTAATTATTCTTTACAGAGAACATGATGTCCCTTATCACGTCCGAGTATCTATAGATATGCAAATATTCTGTGGAACATGGTACACTATTAAGAGCAGAGGAACAGAGACGCCACTATTTACAAAAAGAGATGACATTATTGAGAGACCGGACCCTATTGTACTGGCCTTTGATATTGAGACAACAAAGCTACCCCTGAAATTCCCAGACTCACAGACCGATCAGATTATGATGATATCATACATGATAGATGGACAGGGGTACTTGATAACTAATAGAGAAATTATATCCGTTGATGTTGAGGACTTTGAGTATACACCAAAGCCTGAGTTTGAAGGGTATGTTTTTTTGAAGTACTTCTTTTCGCGCGTTAGGGTTAAGAGGGCACGATATCAAATTATATTCCATACATAAATATGTATATTGTAGTCCCCGTTTTTCTTCGCGAAAGTGAATCCGATTTTAATAGTTTTTACGCTATATTATAGATGAAGAGTATATCTATGCTTCTATCACTTTCTTTTTTTCAAAACATAATAACTAAAAGAAATATGGCTATCCGAAAATCGCGTTTTTTTTTCGTTTGTCTATAGATAATGTTGCAGCGTCTATCACACATATTTGGTAAGGTTTTACCAACAAAGAAAGTGATAGAAGCATAGATATACTCTTCATCCATAATATAGCGTAAAAACAGTCAAAACCGGTTTAACTTTGGCGAAGAAAAAAGGGGACTACGAAACGTCTTTTTTTTTCAAAGAATTTGTAGGTAATATCTGCTTCAGCTATATTTGTCCCTTTCAGCGCGGCGCTCGGGAGTAGGGATAGCAATACCTAAAGCAAATACCTAAATTAGGAGTACAGTACCCTCTTAAATAACTGGCCAAGCACGAGTTAGATTCGCGCACATAGAATTCAGTACCAATATTTTTATAATATCTCATAATATCATCATAAGCATTATCATAATAAATATACAGGCGGGCCTCATGATCGAGTGCACAATGTAACAGACAGCTGAGACAGCCATTCATGAGGTCGCGGGTTCGATTCTCGCACGTATAAATGTCATACACATATGTTTGTACTGCGTCTGGGGGTTTCTATTTATTATAATGTATGTATTTACAATAGAAAAGTTATATTTTTATCATTCAACTATTAGGAAACAAATATAGCTCAATTAAGGCATTGTCTAAAACTCTATCGTCGATGATATTTTCGAGGTCTATGCTGAAGTGTTTGTTTTACTTTCAGACAATTTATAGTGTTCAATGAAATAAACGAGTTGGCTCTTATTCAGAAGTTTTTCGATCACATTATGGATGTGAAACCACACATTTTTGTCACTTACAACGGTATGTATTTCATTAACTTCATGTTAATTTGATGGTTACTTTAAAACCTGCCAAGTGTGAGTTGGACTCGCACACGATGACACTCCCTTACCGTTATTATAATCGAATAGCGATATCATCAAATAACGGAAGGTAAATGATTGTGATGAGTATACATTGTTGTAGCATCTATCATATAATATATATTTACAAAAACGTTTTTGTCTGTTTGTCTGTGCACGCATCACGTAAAATGTACAACACTTATAAATATAAATGTTATACGTAGAAACTACACAACTCAAGATATTACTTAGTCTTTGTTTCATCGCGATCGGTCCACCCAATTAAGAGATATTTACGTAATACGAAATTACTCAATTTGGTTACTTGCAACGCCATCTATCGGCTAAAAAAAGAATAAAAAAATTGATTGGGTCGATCGAAAAAAAATCGATCTTTAGGTGTATATGTCATGACGTCGTCGGTTAGATGATAAAATGAAATACGTCCGGACTTGAATGGCGTTTATTTGCGACTCCGTATATTTGATTACAATAATAACTTATATAGGTGACAAGAACAATCGTTTCTATATATTCCTAAATGCGCTGACACGCATCGCCTTGGATACAATGAATCCATACTTAATATATTTGTATATAATAACTTTGGCTGCGAGAACACAATATAACCCAGTTTGCGCTCGTGCACGATACGAGTGAGACGTCGTTTCATTACTTAGTGACTCACGCGCGTTATTATAAAGTGAAGCCTATATACATACTTACTTGTACCGGGCAGCGCGCTCGCGCGCCGTCGCAGGTATCGTGAATTCGAACGAAAAGAAACCTTAAATGAGTGAAAGTATGGCAGAGTGTTATATTAGCGGAGAGGACGTTATAAGCATGGGTGATAGGAGTTTAGATGAAGATATCAGACGGGCAATTTACGTACAAGATGAGCAAGACAATTCGCAAAATGCGGTAACAGGTGAGGGAATTGACGCGACAAATGATTGGACTACAGTAAGAAATAGTAAGAGAAGGAGACGAGAACACTTCGAGATCAGCATATCGAGTAAAGATAATCTTCCGAAACAATTTGCTTTGGCTAAGTTGTTTGATTCGCAAAATATAAACGGTATACACCGCGTAAAATATATTAATGCTTTTAAAGTACTTGTGAGCTTTGAGGACGAATCTAGCGCAGGTCAATTATTGACTAACAAATTTTTTGAAGAAAAGGAGTGGAGAATTCAAAAGGCTTGGGAAGTGAACATTTCGTATGGTATTATTAGAGATATAGATGTTAACCTACCTGAGTCTGAACTGTTAGATAACATTAAATGTGACAATGAAACTAAAATTTTATCGGTTAAACGTTTAAACAGAAGAGGTTTGGAGTCCACATGGGTAGAAAGTGAAACAATTCGTATTGCCTTTAAAGGAAACGCCCTACCTCAATACATTAAAATATTTAATTTAAAAATCCTTGTAGAACCATACGTCTTTCCCGTGACCCAATGTTCTCGATGCTGGCGTTTTGGTCACACATTAAAACTGTGCCCTTCTCTTAAGGTTATTTGCCCCAAGTGTGGTAAACATCACGAAAATTGCGAGACAACTACATTTAAATGTGTAAACTGCACGGGAAATCATATGGCACTAGCAAAATCATGCCCAGTGTTTCTAAAAGAAAAAAGAATCCGTACGTTAATGTCAGAATTTAATTGTTCTTACCGACAAGCCTTGCTAATGTATGTGCCACCTTATTCACCACGACCAGAGGACCCGTTTGGCACTGGTATACCTACTAGCTATAACATCCCGAAAACCCATACACATTCGATAAACAACACATCGGGCCCTGACACATATGCTGCAAAAGCTGCTTCTAACCAGCAAAATTCTAAAAGTTCGCAAGAGAAGTCAAAAAAAAACAATAATAAATCGAAACCAGGACCTTCTAAGAGAAAACAACGCAGTTCATCCGAACAGTCACCATTTGATTTAAACGGGCCCTATTCATCGGACCCAGATGTAGAAAATGGAGGCAAGGATTACCACGTAGGCGGTGACGGAGACCCCGAGAGTGACACCCGCAGGAGGCGTAAACACAATAGGAATGAAGATTCGTCGAATAGGCATAAATCCTTTAGTTCGCTTTTAAAGACAATTAGATTCATAATATTTTCTAAGAGAGACAATTGGACTGATAAAATAAAATCTTTAATTAGTGTTAGTGTCGAGTGGGCTTTAGATGCAATTATGGCTAATATTTCAGATATGTCGCTATTTGAGAAGTTTTGGGAATTATTTAATAATTCTCAAAATGGATAGTCCTACTCCTAACAAAACCGTTATCAATATTTTGCAGTGGAACGCGCAGAGTATTCGGCCAAAACGATTAGAATTAGAACAACTATTACTTCAAAATAAAATCCACATTGCTGTTATAAGTGAAACCTGGTTGGATCCTAATAGTACATTTAACATTAGTAATTACGATATTTTCAGGGCTGATCGAGCTGACTGCTATGGGGGCGTAGCTATATTTACTCATAAGTCTATTAAATCCCAACACTGTCGTATAGAAATCCCAAATACTGACATACAAATCGTAAATGTTAAGATTCTAAACTGCAAGCATATTGAAAATATCATAGGGGTTTATTGTCCTCAGTGGGTTCATACGCGTAAGAATGACTGGGATTTACTATTTTCCAAGCACAGTAGCAAAACTTTAATTTTAGGAGACTTCAATGCCCATCACTTTACTTGGTCCTATAAAACTGATGTCAGAGGTTCTCAAATATATGACGCCTTACTGGATTCTAATTTGATTTCTCTTAACGATTGCAGTCACACGCGAATTAAAATTGTAGCGGGTTCTACTCAACAAAGCTCTCCAGATATATCCTTGAGTACCTCTGATATTTCTTGCAACTTTAACTGGAAAGTCACCAATGAATCGTTGGGTAGTGATCACCTCATCATTAACATATCATCGAATGCTTCGTACGCCCCACATTTCTTACAGAAGCGAAATTTTAAACGTGCAAATTGGATGGAGTATAAGGCATTCCTTGAGAGTATCTTTTCGTGTTTCAGCACCCAAGGAGAACCTCAACAAGTTTATAATAAATTCGTTTCATACGTAAACACAGCAGCAGACAAATATATACCTTACATTAAATATAACCTAAATCCTATATCTAAATTTAACCCTAAACCCTACTGGAATCCTAGTTTATCTCAGGCAGTTGCTAGACGAAGGCTAGCACTATCGCAATTTAGAAAGAACCCTACCCCTTCAAATCTCTCCATTCTTAACAAATGCATTAGAGAATGTAAAAAACTTATAAGAAAAGCATCATCAGATAGTTGGCACGAATTCTGTAACTCAATAGACGAAGTAACTTCAGCAGGAACAATGTGGCAGAAGATGAAATGGATTAAAGGAAATAGATTCCACAAGGCATGCGTAGATTCAAGTAAAGCAGAAAATCTTCTAAATAGTTTATGTCCCACTTTTGTTTCGCCACCTAAACCTATATTAATATCTCATAATCATAAGTTGGAAATACCAATTACTATGTGCGAATTAGAGACATGTATTAAGACAAGCGACTCGACGCCAGGTTGCGATAATATATCATTTTCAATGATCAAACATCTCCCTGAAAATGGCAAAGTTGTTCTTCTTACATTGTTTAACATCTTTTTATCTACTGGTTTTACTCCAACCCAATGGCGAGATATTAACATAATTCCCATCCCTAAACCGGGCCGTGATCCATCATTAGATGCTTCTCTACGCCCTATCAGTTTATTGTCATGTATTTGTAAAGTATTCCACTCCATCATCAACCGTAGATTAGAGTGGTATGTCGAAAGAAATCAATTTTTATCTCCGGAAACGGTAGGTTTTAGGAAGTCTAAATCATGTTTAGACAGTTTAGTTAGACTAGTAACAAGAATCCAATCAGGTTTTACTCAGGATATGGTAACTTTAGGTTGTTTCATAGATATTGATAGCGCTTACAATAATATTAATATAAGTTCATTGATTGTTATTTTAGATAAATTAGGAATCGGCCAAAAAATATGTGATTACCTGTGGAATTTTTTGACTTTAAGAAACTTAAAAATAAGAATTGATGACGCCTATATTGTTAGATGTACATCTCAGGGCCTAGCTCAAGGTGACCCGCTGTCCCCGCTGTTATTTAATGTGGCGACATACAATATATGTCAAGAAATTCAAACAGTATTCACTTCACAATATGCCGACGATTTTGTGTTGTATACGTCGAATAAAAGCATTGAATCTGCTCGAACTAACCTCCAAAACTCGGTGGACGTTTTAGTTAGGTTGTTGGAAGACTTGGGATTAAGCGTCTCACCTAATAAAAGTAAACTTTGTGTATTCAGAAAAGGATTTCAAGGTACTAATGTCGCTATAAACATTAAGGATGAGATATTGCAGGAAGTTAGTCACGGTAAATATTTAGGGCTTTGGCTTGATCGTTCGTTGAGATGGTCTAAACACATCAACGAACTATACATGAAAATTCATAAGTACCTAAATTTGTTTAAAGTACTAGCTGGATCAGGCTGGGGCATTCACCCTAAAAACCTTAGGAAGTTATATATAGCTATTATTCGAAGCCGAGTGGATTATGGTAGCTTCCTCTACGATTGCAGTGCTAAGTCTAATTTAGTTAAATTGGATAAAGTGCAAAATGAGGCTATGCGTATTATAGGGGGTTTTATTAAGAGCACGCCCATCCATGTAATGGAGAGCGAACTCCTTCTACAGCCGTTACATGTCCGTCGAACTTACCTGGCAGGAAAGTTTTGGTTAAGGGTGTCGTCACAATCTAATAGTATTACAATTAACACTTTAAAAGAATTAGAATCAATAATCGCAAACAGGTATTGGAGGCGCAAAAAGATTCCGACCCTCATTCAAATCCATTCACAATACAAGAGTATCGAAATTAGCACTGAATTAACCCTTGGTATGTTCGCGTTAAATTACTGGATGAATAGATATGATCTGTCTAAAATAATCAAAATCGGAATTGACGGAATCTGCAATGCGAAGAGAGGATACAATGTTACAGAATTACACGATAAATGTTTATCATTCTTGAAAGCTAATTATGCTAATTATTATGAAATATATACAGATGGTTCAAAAAAAGATAGTTACATGGGTGCTGCAATTTTCGATATCCAACTCGGCTCTTTTATCAAACTTAAAATACGCAACAATATGTCTATCATGTTTATTGAATTAACAGCTATCTACGAAGCTCTGTCCTATGTAAACTCAGTTGATTACAATAAATTCATTATTTTCACCGATTCAAAAAGCGCCCTTCAACACTTGGCTCGGTGCACCTCTAGTCTTAAAGGTTCCCCGATTGCCTACAGTATTATTAAACTGCTATTCGAACTTAAACTAAATTCTAAAGCGGTCATCCTGCAATGGGTACCGTCTCACGTGGGCCTATCAGGAAACGAAATAGTGGATAAGTTGGCAGGACAGGCTTCTTGCGATGGAATATCCGTGGACGCAAAGCCATATTACTTGGATTGTCTCTATATGATAAAAAGCCATTGTCATGACCTCTGGAAACTGTACTTCCAAGATCGCTCCACAAATAAAGGAATATGGTATAGGACAATCCAAAACGAGCCTTGCGTCCATCCGTGGTTTGAAGAATCACCAATAAATAGGAAAGATTTAGTGACAGCTTTTCGGCTTCGATCTGGACACATTCCACTTAACAAATTTGGCTTCCTAATGAAAAAAGTCCCATCACCCTTATGCGCGGAGTGCGATATGGTAGAAGACGTTATCCATATTATGTTGGAATGTGTCCGGAATGAAGACGTTAGAAGAGATATTTATCAGTCCATCCCGAGTTTTGGAAGTGTCGGCAGTTGCAATAGCGTGTTGGCATGCCCGCTATCTCAATCTGCTAGATTAGTTTACAAATTGGTGATGACGGGTATGCAGAGACGATAGTTTGTGATAAGCTTTTATATTATTTACTAAGTGATGATTGCCCAATGGAGTGTCATGGTCATTTTGACTAAAACTCCTTAAAAGAGAATAAAAAAAAAAAAAAAAAACACAATATAACCATACATACTGTAATAAATATATTTGTATATAATAACTTAGGTGGCGAGCACAATGGTCTCTATACATTCGTAGATTTGCTGACATACGTCTACTTGCAAACAATGAATTCATACATACTGTTCCTACAGATCCGGACGGAAACTGTCAATTTCAACTCTATAGCTATCACCATCCTGGAAAGCTGGCCTAGTGGCAGATTGGACAGGCAGCATAAACTCCGTAATAGGGCGTCGTTTTACCTTATTACACTAAAAGTAGTGATTGAAATATTGCTCGTTCATATTTGACAGGTGATTTCTTCGACTGGCCATTTGTTGAGGCTCGTGCCGCTGTACTAGGCTTAGATATGAAACAAGAGATTGGCTTCAGTAAGATCACGGCCAGGGATGGTACATATGCCTGTAGACCTGCTATGCACATGGACTGTTTATGGTAATAAAAGAAAGTTTTTCTTTTGTAGCAAACAACTGGCTTAACGGATTATTGCCAGGCTTATGTAATAGCTTCTCATGTTGTTTAGGCGAGGTTATAAATTTTTGTTATTTTTCATGACCTAAATATCCTATTTTCCGTGTGGTGACGGATTAAGAATACAAGTGTCACCACCCCATTTCCTCCCCTAAGGGATATTATACACAGATAACATCTTCTGGGAGAGACGGAAAACTCGAAAATAAACCCTGTGCCAACACGCCTGGTCAGCGCGGCACAGTAGACCATAATCCCCCCAAAGTGGAGGAGGCCCGTACCTAGCAGTGGGACGTAAATGGGTTAAAGGAGGAGGAATTATCCTTTTTATTTTTTAGTTTAATTTAGCTGTGCACATAGAATTAGTACTATTGACACTTTTCATGTTTCAGTTGGGTAAAGAGAGATTCGTATTTACCAGTGGGCTCGCAAGGTTTGAAGGCTGTTGCTAAAGCGAAACTGAGGTATGACCCGGTAGAGTTAGACCCTGAGGAGATGTGCAGAATGGCTGCTGAACAACCACAGGTAAGTTAAGTATAATGACATTGCTCTCAACATCGTAATGATCTAATAGAAAGTGTAGTAAAACCTACCAAAACCGTCCTTCTAAAGTCACCACCCCATTTCCTGCCCAGGGTGCTGTAAAGCCAGCAAAGATATAAAAGCCAAAAACAATCTCTGTGAGAGATGGCAAACTCGAAAATAAAGCCTATGCGAGATAACATAGCATACTAGACCAATATCTTTTGAGATTTATAATGATATAATGTATGGAGGTATTATTTTTTTAGCTATATTATGTTGGATATATATTACTTAAAATGCAAAATACTGACGAAATTATGTATTTCTTTTTGTATATTTTAGGTACTATCAAATTACTCGGTGTCAGATGCAGTGGCCACTTATTATTTATACATGAAGTATGTCCATCCCTTCATATTCGCCTTGTGTACTATTATACCGTTGGAGCCAGATGAGGTAATTGTATAAACCCTATAAAGCTTAGCTTGCTACAAGATGACGTTTTATAAAATGTCCGTCGATATATATATATTTTTATTTAAATAATCTTATCAATATTATTTACAGACATTACAATCTAGTCAGTAATTTTAATTGTAACTTAAATTGCTAACTATGATTTACTTCAGAAAGTGTCCATTAACACTTATCTTACTGTCTCTATTAAGGGGAAGACACTTTGTACATGTGTTCTTTATAAAACTTATATTTAAAAAATATTTGACTGAGCTTGTCTTAGAGTATTGAATCCACAAGAGCTGTTTGCTTCAACAAAATACTGCCGCGTCGGCGGGGTGTCGAGGTAACATACACGAAAACTATAAAATCATTTTATTGGTCGCCACGCACGCCCCGCCCTAAATCTACACACTAAGACCTCGTGTCTGTACACAATGAGTATGACCATTGTTCTCGTACCTTTTACAGCGAGGTGCTGCTGCGAGCTCTAAGGTGCTTGTAGAATGTTACGGGCTAAGATTACAGATATGATATTAAAACATGTAATAATTTACACAGGTACTACGTAAAGGTTCGGGTACACTATGTGAATCATTGTTGATGGTACAAGCATTCCACGCTAACATCGTGTTCCCGAACAAACAAGTTGAGGAGCTGAACAAACTGACTAGCGACGGTCATGTATTAGAGACTGAGACTTATGTTGGTGGACATGTTGAAGCTTTGGAATCTGGTATTAAATTTTTATTGTTTTTTTTTTCTTAAGGATAGAAATAGTTAGGGAAACGTTATGGGGTCAAAAGGGGGTTGATCACCAAAGAAATGGCGAAAATAAAGCATAAAGACAAGATTTGACTGTCTTTCCGACGGGCCTCGTGGTGTCGTGATCGAATGATTCATGTAAATGCTAAAAGGTCGTGGTTCGATTCCCGCTCGGGACGTACATTTGTGTGGTATTTATAATAAAATTGTCACACAAATGTTAGTACTGCGTCTGGGTGCTTTTTATGTATTCTAAGTATGTATTTACAAAAGAAAAGTATATATGTATGCTATCCGTATTCTGATGTTGTGTGAAATGTTCATGAATATTTATTTAAACTCAGTCCCTTTTTGTCCCAAAACTTCAAAACCATCAGGTAAACAGTTTAATATGTTACTTATTTCTATTTATGTCCTCCAAGCCACTCCCTCTTTCCTAAAACCACACCTCTGGCCTTGCCGTTTATTGTTTAACATATAAATAATTCCAATTTACGAAAATACGTTGTTAAAAAAAAATGGACTAACTTTATTAAAAAAAATTTAGGCGTATTCCGAGCGGATTTAAAGTGCAAATTCAAGATAGTACCATCAGCTATAGACAAATTAATGGAAACCACAGAGAAGACAATGAAACACGCCATTGAGGTAGAAGAAGGCATTCCATTAGATTTGGTGACAAATTTTGAAGAAGTATGTGCTGAGATCAAAGCTAAGTTACAACATATGAAAGATCATCCCAGACGTGATGAGAACCCCTTGATATATCATTTGGATGTCGGTGCTATGTATCCTAACATCATTTTAACAAACAGGTAAATTATTTTTGGCTTTCCGACCATTCATTCATCCATCAACCTTTCTTCGTCCACTGTTGGACGTAGGCCTCCCCTATAGAACGCTACAACGCGCGGTCCTGCGCTATCGCCGTCCAGTGGCTCCCGGCGCATTTCACATTGTTGGGTGTCGCCCCACGCTGCGTCGCGTCGCTACTTGAGGACCTTCCGACTCCAAAGGTTGTCGGTTCGTCGAGTGATATCGCCTATTGCCATTTTCGGCTTTAAATTAACTTATTAGGTGATGGGAGGATATAGGTAAGATATAAGAAAGATTATTTCTCTCCCTCTCTCTCCCCAGCCCATCAACGTCCCACTGCTGGGCGCGGGCCTCCTCCACTTCGAGAGGGATTATGGTTTGTCTTCTGTGCCGCGCTGACGAGGCGTGTTGGCACAGGGTTTATTTTAGAGTTTTCCGTCTCTCACAGTAGACGTTAACTGCTTATATTGTCCCTCAGCTGGCTCTTACAGCACACCGGGAAAGAAAAGGGGTGGTGACATTTGTATTCTTAATCCGTCACCACACGGACAAGAATTATATATTTATTTATTATTGACAATATATATGCTATCTTTACAGACTTATCTAGTACCTAGCACCTACCAGTAACACTTTCTGCACCTACCAATGGTTGCCTGGTAGAGAATGCCCTAGGCATTAAGTCCGCCATTGTACAAGTAAATTTTTGTACATGAATTTAATAAATTAAATTGTAGTGGAAAAAGTGATCACCGCAAGCGGGACTTGAACCCACGACCTCGGAGTACCGTTCCGTAGCACTGCCAACTGAGCTTATTGCGGTCGTGCTAACACTAACCAATTTGACCACCAAAACGTTCCTCACTTTTTCCACTACAATTTAATTTATTAAATAAAGGCATAGCAAGTCAATTGCAAAAATTAATAAATTATTTTTGTACATGAAGTTTAATAAATAAATAAATAATACGACGGCTACATACTTGGTTAATCCTAAGTTACTATGTATATTATTTTAGTTATTATTTTCCAGACTGCAGCCTTCAGCGATGGTGAACCCGAGTATCTGCGCAGTTTGTGATTACAATCGTCCTGGAGCTACTTGTCAGAGACACATGGACTGGATGTGGAGAGGAGATTACTGTAAATTATATTTATGTATTATGTTTAATATTATTTTAAAATGCTTGTAGTTATACTTTGATTGGTTGATTGGCAATTATGAAAATGATAAGATATACAATTTTGCTGTCTAAATAAGACAAATAATTCCTTTATTCAGTTGAATTCGTTCCAATATACCGTCACGAAAGTTACATATATACCATCTTGCCTTGCTGCCATGTGGGTAGATAGAATCTGTAAAGTTATAGAGCGCCATCTGCAGTTTTGTAAACAAGATATTATTTCTTTGTGTTTATTTATATTTCTACATCCACTAGTCGTATATGCATGATGACTATAAGAGTTAATTATTTTGAAATTTATTTTGAAATCTCCACAGTACCAGCATCACGTAGTGAGTACCAGCGAATTCAGCAGCAGTTGGAAACAGAGAAGTTCCCACCACTACACCCTGGCGGTCCGACCAGAGCTTTCCACGCCTTGCCCAAGGAAGATCAGGTTTGCTATCTGTTTAGATTAACTTTCAAGTTTAAGCAAGATGCCGCTGGACACAAGAGGTACCGCATGTAGTTGTGATCCTTGATAGAGCTCCTAAATCTCATAAATTACTCTCTTTCCGTCTCCGTCTCTTTCCCTCTCGTTCTCTCTGTCACTGACTCACCAGTCCATTAAGGTCCCACTGTTGGGCACGGTCCCCCTTACTTCGGAAGGGATTATGGTCTTCCGTGCCGCGGTCACCAGGAATGTTTTCACAATATACTCCATAAAGAACTACTCAGTAGTTTTTATGTTTATCCCAAATATACAGACTGAACTGACGCCTTGAGCGACTTGTGTAACAATCCTAATCCTAACTAATTTATAAATGTGAAAACGAGTTGATGACACGGAATTTTGACTATCGACTGTCATAGTAAATTTCTGTTTGTTAAGGTTAATTTCTGAATTTTGCGCGTACGAAATCGCGGGCAACAGCTAGTATAATATAATCGTTGTAATATTGGCTCTTTTAGGCGGCGTATGAAAAAAAGCGTTTAGCAGATTATTGTCGTGTGGCGTATAAGAAGACGAAGGTAACTCGTACTGAAGTAAGAACCACTACTATATGTCAAAAGGAGAACTCATTCTATGTCGATACAGTCAGAGCTTTCAGGTAATTCATTTTATATTTAGAACTAACTAATGCCTGCGGTTTCACCCACGTTCACCGTTATTGAACAATATGTTTTTTAATTTGTTAACAGGGACCGAAGATACGAATATAAAGCTCTAAACAAACAGGCAAAGGCAATGGTGTCAGCGGCCGTGGCCAGCGGTGATGCAGCCGAGATCAAATCAGCTAAGAGTAGAGAAGTTCTATACGACTCACTGCAATTGGCACATAAATGTATTCTTAACTCCTTCTATGGATATGTTATGAGAAGAGGGTGAGTTGCTTTATATTATCTTCACACATATTTATCAATCTTTGATTGTAAGTATTATTCTATGTAATGGAAGTGATTTTCACTTGTTCTTGTTATTGTCAGATTGATCTGAAAATTTTCACACATTGAACTTAAAAAAATACAAAATATATCCAGTTATTTCAAGTGTTTTTTTAGTTAAATTATCCCCATTGTCGTATGGGGAAATCGAAAATATCACCTAATGAATGGCAGTCCGTTACATGAACCTTTAGACTACGAGGCCCCGTCAGAATTTACTTTTTATTTGTTATTTTCAGTGCGCGTTGGCACAGCATGGAAATGGCGGGTATAGTGTGTTACACTGGTGCTAATATTATTATGAAAGCAAGAGAAATAATCGAACAAATTGGTAGACCACTCGAGCTAGATACAGATGGTAAGTTAATGTAAATATACTTTCTAAAACACTACTTCTTAACTATGTATTATTATGGTGTAATTTTTACTCCTTCCAGAGTTCATATTAATCTAAAATTTTTCACATCCAACGCTCAAGACATTGCAAAAAAATCCTTTTATTCTTGTTCTATATGTTTGTGCTTGTTAATAATATCAATGAAAACCATCAACCAAGTTATGTTATTTACCCTCCACTCAGGTATTTGGTGTATATTACCATCATCGTTCCCTGAAAACGTGACCGTCCATACAACTCATGCCAAGAAAAAGAAAATCAATGTGTCATTCCCGAATGCAGTCCTCAATGCTATGGTCAAAGTATGTATTCATTTATTTAACCACTTTTTGTACTATGTTGATAAACATAAAAACGGGGCGTGTTTTGAGTAATTTTTTATGAAGTATTTCCAACTACGCCCCTTTTTTACGTTCCCTTTTTATGTATGGTTCACGTTCAATATAAATAAATAATTTTTAATGATAAATTTATGTTTATTTCACATAAAATGTTGAGGTTTTTATAAGTGTTTATATTTAGCTGTGAATGAAAATTGAAACAAATTTGAAAAATGTGCAGTAAGTAATAAGTTCATTTTCAGGATCACTTTACAAACGATCAATACTTTGAACTAGTGGACCCTGAACAGAAGAAGTATGAACAACGAGCGGAAAATTCTATATTCTTTGAAGTAGACGGCCCATACTTAGCAATGGTGCTACCAGCGTCTAAAGAGGAAGGCAAGCGTTTGAAAAAACGTTATGCTGTATTCAATTTCGATGGATCATTAGCAGAGTTGAAAGGTAGGGACTTAATAATTTTTATTTGTTTTAAATTTGAGATAGCATATATCAGGAGTGGCCAACACGTCGATCGCGCGACCAATTTTGGTCGATCACTCGCAAGTTCCATGAGGGGACGCATTCAATGCCAAATGTTTCTAGTACTTGATACAGGAATAAATATGTACGCAACTCATGCTTCGAGTAGGGAGACGTTCAGCGTGACCACTTTTAGTAGTTTTCTACTATTTTCAAGAGTGCACGGCGGTATAAAAGCACATTGCAGAAACGTCTCCCTTCTTCGTCCCCAGGGTGCTGTAAAAGCTAGCTGTTTGTCCTCTGTGAGAGACGGAAAACTCGAAAGTAAACTCTGTGCACGCCTGGTCAGCGAGGCA
This sequence comes from Orgyia antiqua, assembly GCA_916999025.1. Classification (NCBI taxonomy): domain Eukaryota; kingdom Metazoa; phylum Arthropoda; class Insecta; order Lepidoptera; family Erebidae; genus Orgyia; species Orgyia antiqua. Next base: position 20,012,556 of record OU779870.1, read on the forward strand.
TAGTAGACCATAATCCCTCCCAAAGTGGAGGAGGCCCGTGCCCAACAGTGGGACGTTAATAGGCCAGAGAGAGATATGATCAAATTAAGGGCCAGTCAGACAATACTTTGTATATTTAAGAAAAAAGGCATAGAAATTTTGTTACAGTATTAACTTTAGTAAACAGTACTTGATTTAATTACTTTTGTATTCCAACGTATTTATTGTCTCCTACTTTAATTAAAGTGATTATCATAAAAGTAGAATGTCTGATATTTTTTTCTCTAGGTTTCGAAGTAAAACGTCGCGGTGAGTTGCAGCTTATCAAAATTTTCCAGTCTTCAGTATTCGAAGCTTTTCTCAAAGGGAATGACTTAAAGTCTTGTTATGGTTCTGTAGCTAAAGTAGCCGATTATTGGCTCGATGTGCTTTACAGTAAAGGCAGTAATATGCCCGATTCGGAACTATTCGAATTAATATCCGAGAATCGATCCATGTCAAAAAAATTGGAAGACTATGGTGGGCAAAAATCTACTTCCATATCAACAGCAAAAAGACTGGCTGAGTTTCTTGGTGATCAGATGGTTAAGGATGCTGGGTTGGCATGCAGGTTAGTACTTATAATAAATATCACGCGTTTATATCCTTATAAGAGTAGTAGAGTTATGTTAGTAATTTCGTACTGTTATATTTCGTAATTTATTTCAAAATGCATGTTCATGGATTTGCTGCTCTTAAAGTGATATAATGAAGTGCCTAATGACTTAACTTATTTATATATTTTGAGAAACATTTCAGGTTTATAATATCAAAAAAACCAGAAGGTGCTCCAGTAACAGAACGTGCGATACCTCTCGCAATATTCCAGTCTCCGGCCGCAGTGAAACGTCACCATTTGCGACGATGGCTCAAAGATAGCAGCATCACTGAAGATATAGATATAAGAGATGTGCTCGACTGGGGATATTATATAGAGAGGCTTAGTGGTGCCATACAGAAGATTATTACTATACCAGCAGCTATGCAAGGAGTAAGTAACATGTTATATTGAATATATAATTACCCTCTCTTTCAGCCCATTGAAATCACATTATTGTGTGCAGACCTCCTCCGCTGTGGGACATAAAAACTAGTGCCTCCTATGGGGATCCTGTGAGTTTGGTCAGGGCTGCGTCTACGAGGGCTTTAAACCGAAAAAGAGAGTGCCAAAAATTGGACCTTAACGTCTCGACCTATCTCAATTTATCTGGCTCTCTGTTTTTGTCAACCATGTTAAGAATTTGGCGTAGTAAACGTGTTAATAGCTTTAAAAGATTTGGCATTGTACTATTTATATACCTATTAGCTGCAAAGTAGGTGGAAGCTAAATCATTTAGTCGCAACCTAAATTATTTATAGTTGGACAACCCAGTACCTCGGTGCCAGTATCCAGACTGGCTTCACAAGAAGATGTTAGCAAAAACGGATAAGTTTAAAACAAGGAAAATCACGGACATGTTTTCAGCCAAACCCAAGGAAGTCAACAGTACTGAAGATGATGAAGAAGCTTCCACTAGTGCTGATGGTGGCATGGTAAGTTTTGACTCGTAAACTAAACAGGTAACAAATAAAGTCTTAGCAAAAAAAAAAGCAATGTTTAAAATTTGTTTGTGTGGTGAAAGATATATAGAAAATGTGGTGGTGAAACACCCGATTTTCTCACCACAGTGTCCTCTGTGAAAGACCGAAACTATGCAAACACGTCTGGTCTTTGGGCCATTGTATGCATAAAATCATCCTATGATTGAAGAGGCCTCTGCCCAAGATTTGTCAAGAAAATGATTAGAAGATGCATTGTCCAGAAGGTGATAAAAATTAAAGTAAAAGTACTAATTTTATTCCAAACAGGAAACAGAGATAGACATAGAAGACATCGGCAAGCAAAACACAGAGAAAGTGGACACAATTCGTCCAATAGTTCACACAGTGAAACGTAAACGTGAGGAATCGCCAACTAAACCACAAACATGGAAGGAAGCACTTGGATCACCGCCGCCTTTCGGAACTACTCGTGTAAGACGATATAATGATACATTTATTTTATAAACTAGCTTTTGCCCGCGACTTCTTAAGCGTGGATATATTACGTTTTTATATGCTGTACCTACATAATCTACAGTAATTAATTAATTTTTCATTTGACTTGCTGTGATCATTTTGTCCACTATAAGTATGGTGGACAAAATGATGACCATGACGGAGATTTTATGAATGGATATTTTTAAAAATACAATATATTTGGACAACAGAAAGAGAGAAGAGAATGGATACTGTTTCAAAAGAAGAAATGGCTCTGGCAAATGGAACAACGTGGTCTGAGTAATCGAAACAAACGAGGTAAAATACAACTGCCATGTAACTAAAAAAAAATATTGCATAATAACGAGACAAAATGTGATATTATATTTGCTTACATAGGCAAAGTGG